>JAOANR010000012.1:13413365-14088480 GCA_030278955.1 Hygrophila difformis | reverse complement strand
TGCAAGGAAGCCAAGCAGAAACCCTCATCCAATTCGAGAAAAGACCAATTCGAATTATCCTAACAATTCGAATTGATAACTGAAGGCCAAAATCCCAGCTCAAGGAAGAGATCTCACAATTCGAATTAATTCGAATTGGTTGAGATAATTCGAACTACACTCAAAAATTCATCAAAAACTGTGGAGCATGGACACAACACTGGTGGGCCTAGGATTTCGAAGATTGTCTATAAAAGCAGACCTTCCACAACAGAATCAAAAGATCAAGAATTTTGCCAAAAAGCAGCTTGGAACAAAAAGAACAGCAGGAGGTTCCACACCCCTTAAGGGTTAGGTAGGTAGTTAGTTTAGTTCAGTTTATTTTCTTGCAAGTAGTGTAATCTTTACATGCTTTGATTTTAGTTTGGTATAGAAGCAGTTTGTGTAACCCCTAGAGTAGCCATTTTCCAGAATTTTTACAAGCTTTTTAGTTAGAATAAACCCTACCTTCAAGTTAATGATGGTCTTGGGTTCTTCATTTTGCTTTCAAGGTGTCAATACAAGGAAAATTTCCAGAAATGGTATTATTCATGTGTTTTGGCACTCTTTAATGCTTTCTCTAGAAATAAATGCTTAGTATGTTTGTTTGTTTCAACTAGGTTACATTTATTATGTCCTAGTTGACATTCAAACTTAATAAATGCATGTTTGGTGGGTTTTTGGTTTGATTTTGTACCTTAGAGCTTCAAATAAGTGTTCTTAGATTTTAGATGTTTTTAGGTTTGTTGATATTTATTTTTATGCTTTATTTTTCCTGCCTTGATCCTATTTCATGTTGCCTTAGATAACTTGAGTGTTCTTAGTTTATTCATATAGTTCTTAGATAACTAGATGTTTTAGGTTCTTTGATCTTTGATCCTTTGTTTGTAGAAATAGGGTTTGAATCTTGCCAATACCCACTGGACATGTATTTGCTTCTTACTTGGAAATTTCACTAGGGTGGCTGTGAAATGACATTGATGTGAGATGAAGGATTTAGTAAATCTAAAACCATCATTACAGCACAGTGTTCACCTAACCCATACTTGTGAGAACAAAAATTGTTGTTGCTCGAAAATGTGTAATTCGAATTGAGGCAATTCGAATTATCTCGAATTGCCCAAGAAATTCGAATTGCACATCCAAAAAGTTCCCTCATGTGGTTTTCAACCAATTCGAATTCTCTAATTCGAATTAATTCGAATTGGTTCAACAATTCGAATTGGCATGGGAAACCACATTGTATTGCATACCACCCATTCATGCCTTAGTTTATTTCCCATCTCTTACCAATTCGAATTAACTCGAATTGCTGGATAATTCGAATTCACCTTCCCCTTGAGGTAAATGCCTTAGTCAATTTGAGCAAGAAAAGGACTTCACCAATTCGAATTGTCCAATTCGAATTAATTCGAATTGCTCAACAATTCGAATTAGATGATATCTCATCTCTTTGCAAGGATTAATTGGGTAAGATCATACTTCATTCTTCATGCATTCTCAATTCGAATTACCCCAATAATTCGAATTGAACTATCCTTTTATTTTGAAAATTCCAAAAACATTTTCTTTCATGATTTGTGTAAGTTGCATGGGTGTAATGGGCCTCGGCCCAGTTCATCTGATTTCCATCCATTACACATTTCAACCCATCAGTGTCTATTTATTGTGTGCTTAACACCCACACAATACCCAAAAACATTTTCCTTATTTTCAAGTTTTCCTCTTCATTGTGTGTATGAACGGATAATGAGAAACACCACAGATTAATGTTGGTGAAAGGTCCCTTCACAGGGATATCGACTAACCCGTCTTCTGTGTGCAATCATTATCTGTTATTTTGCATGATCTGGTTAGTGGTTGGTGGAAGCTTCGGCGAGCGTTCTCTTCACTAAGAGTTTCGATTAGTCACTCAGTCAATTCCTAATCAGATACAGTTTTAATTTTCTTTATCTTAATTTCTCAACCTGAATTCAAGTTGCAATAGTTTCAACTGATGTCGACCGACATCAGTTAAGACATATTACAACAAGAAATATGTGGGTTCTTCTTCCACTCACAGACAAAAGAAAACCGAATGACGGCGGTCACCGTTGTTTGGAATTCTTTTTGTCTAAAATCAATCATCTGGGAAAATTGGGAACCGGACAGCAGATGTTTGCAGTCCGGAGAACCCCAATTATCTCTGGCACTCTTTTTAGCCGATTTCTCCTCATCTCAGGCTAATTCATCTTTGTGTATCACATTCTGTCTAACCCCACCATATATTTTGGGGTGTTTTATTTTCCTTTTCATATACTTGTATGCATGATACTATTATGTAGATGTTCTGGTCTTACTATTATTTTGGGGATCCTTCTCCTTGGACACAGAAGTCTTGATTTAAATCGGATGCTGCATAATAAATTTCCAACAAAAAAATTCCTTTATAAAATCCGGATCTGGGTAAGGGATAGATTCAACAGTTATGACTAATTCACATTCTACTGGGGGTTGATTTTGAGAGCTTAGAAGCAGAGTCAGCGATTAGGTCTCATCTAGACTGAAAGGATCTGTGTTTTAATTGAGAGTCTAGTACCTGTCTAGGGAATGATTTTCAAATATTCATTTGCTTCTCAAAATTGCTGTGTGTTGGAAATCTGATATTAGATATCGCATTAAGTCAATATCCACTTGGGTGTAGATGAGATGTGATAAATAATACTAGAGGAACAACATATAGGCCTTGGTGAATTTCTAAGGTAGGGTCGAGTATTCCTTCGACTACTATCTTCTTCTGCCAAAGTCTAGAATTGAGTCTTGAATGAGTACATCCGGAATAGGTTCATTTATGGACTTGTTTCATTTAGTTTGTATCTCATAACTACCCAGATGATGTAAGCCCTGTGGCTTATTGATATCTTGGGGGTTCTTGATCTGCATCTGGTCACCAAGACCAGGGGCTCTTTTATACTAACGGAAAGAGACGTTTTTAATGCTTCCGAGTGATAGATTTAAATGCTTTCTTTACAGCTTTCTTACTGCTTTACTTTTAAATGCGTTCATAGAGGTCACTCGGAAGAATTAGGGGCTGTCCATCTGTTAAAAGGTTTGAGAGTTATGGAATGGTTTGGGGCTTGATTTGAAACTTTGGGTGTGACATGGAGGAATGATAGGAGTACTTGGCATGTCAACTAATGATATGTTAGGTGTTGCTTGTCCACCACAGATATGTAATGTAACTTCACAAGGCCTGTGGAGGGAGTTATAAGTCTGTGGTATCTTAGAAATTGTTGTCTTAAGAGCATGTAAATTTTCACCATAAGTACCTGTCTGTTAAAGGGAACATGGTGCAGAAAGCATGAGAGTTAGCTAACTAGAGGATTATCCCAAGCTAAGATCTGAGTATAAAAATGGAAGTTTAATTGTGTTTCATCTGAATCTTGTCCAATCTTTATTATCTCCTCCCTGTCCCTTCTGTCATATTTAAACTTGCTTTCTAGATAGTGTAGCATAATTTTATATTGCTTTCGTAGTATAGATTTAATTGCTTTCTTCGACCTAGTTTACCATGCTTTGTAGAATAATTTTTACTGCTTTCATGATCTGGTTTAATTTATGTCAAGTAGTTGTTAGAAACTCTTGCAAAACTTGAAACGAGTAACCGAGTGGAAAATCTTAGTAAACGACGTGGGCCCTGCTTCCATCACACATCCTCCAGTGAACGATCCGGTACTTACTAAAAATTACTGCAATTTTTGACTCCGTGCGCTTTCGGGAGCACAGTTTCTTGACACGAGTAAATAAAAACACAACATTTTGGGAAAATACTCATACAGTGGGAAGATGTTCAAAAGCTTCATGGCAGGTGCTTTCGTGACATGAAATTATGAGAAGTATCATGGCGCAGACACCAGGGACTTTCAGGGTGACAGACTGAAGGTCAATCCCGGTTGCACCGTGATATTTGTCAAAAGTTTCATGGCGGGAAGGACCACAGCGCCGTTTGAGATTAAAACACCCCACATGAGTAATAAAACGGGAATTATAACATATCCTTAAACCCCTTTCCTACATCATAACTCTTTTCATTTAATAAATCCAAACCTGATATTTCAGAAAATTACTCGTGTTAATGAAACTCGTCAAAAGTTTCATGGCGCCGTTGTCGGGGATACGCAGACAGTTGTAATAAATAATACTTTAGTAAGTATTGAACAATGGTGTCTGGTAAGATTGAATTATTTACCCCGGCTGCACCAAAGGGGTGCAAAAGTTTCATGGCGCCGTTGTCGGGGAGGATGCAGCGCCGTTTACTAGGAGAATTACATTCCTGATTTACTCATAGATAGTTTTTGTATATACTCTTGAACCGTTACTAACCTGGGGGTTGTACAGGTACTGTCAAAAGCTTGATACCAACTGCTTATGCAACGGAGAAGGAACACATTACCGGAGCTACCGTTCGATCTAGAAATAGAAAGGACCGCTCGCCAACTGAGGGCAGAAGCCAGAAGACGGAAAGAGCAGGAGCGTCGGATCCACACTTCACCTGAAACATCGAGCAGCGATCTATCAGACATGGCAGAAAACCAGAACATTCCCCCGATCTTACCCATAGACCAACCACAAAATAACCCTGGTAATGGAGCTGACGGAGGAATGGTAGAGCATCCTAATCGTGCCAACGAAGAGGAGAATCTACCAAATCCCAATCAGCAACAATACCAGCAATTCCACCAACAACCACCACCACCCGTAAACCAATTTCACCAAAACCAAAATATACCAAACCAACAATACCAAAACCAAGCTTTCAATCCAGATCAGTTTCAGAACAACCCACAAGATCCACATAACTTCCAGCAATTTCCCAATTACCACCAACAGTACCAGAACCAAGCTGAACAAGGAAATCAACAACAGCAGCAAGCAGCAGCAGACTTCATGCAACCAATAGTAGAGCCCTATCTAGATGGACCTGGGAGAGCACATTTTCCTGCGCGCAATTTCGAGCTCAAGCCGGCACTCATCAATTTGGTGCAAAACAATCAGTTCTGCGGTGCAAATCATGAGGACCCTCATGATCATCTCCAGACCTTCCTGGAGCTCTGCGACACGATCAAAAATCAGGGAGTCTCTCCTGACGCTATAAGACTAATGTTGTTTCCATTTTCTTTGTATAGTGGTGCCAGGGACTGGTATAAGTCATTGCCTATCAATCTGAGGAGCACTTGGGCAGACTTGGTGAGGAGCTTTTTGCTAAAATATTTTCCGGAATCAAAGATTGAGGAAGGACGAGCTAAGATTGGAGATTTTAAAATGAAGCCAGACGAATCATTATATGATGCGAAAGAAAGATTCTTGGGCCTCATCAGGCGATGCCCCCAACATGGGTACGCACCCTGGGAGCAGTTGAGGAAATTCTACGGAGGACTCACCCATCCATGGAGAACAATGTTAGACGCTGCTGGCGGACGACATCTACTCCACTTGCCTATGGACCAAGCTTGGGAGAAGATTGAGACAATGTCTGTCAACAGATCCATCCTAAACACAGATGATAGGAAGGAGGATCCTCCCAGAAAAGTCTTTGCTGTAAGTGAAGGGAAAACAGATTTTGAAAAATTGCAGGAACAGGTAGCTGCGATACAGCTGAGTCAGGATAAAGGTAAGGGAATAGACGCTCCTCAGGCAGGAACATCATCTGACCAAGTTCAAACACAGCAATCGGGAGTTGTCTGTGGACTGTGTCAAGGACCTCATCCAACTGATACATGCCAACATATAGCTACCGAGAGTTGTAATTATGCCAGGAACTACCAAAATCGCCATCCCAACCTCTCTTATTCCAACAACAATGCACTTAACGCGCATTTGTTGCAGCCAAACCAGCCCAACCAGTTCGCAAATCAAAACCCACTGCAAAACTTCAGACCTCAGAATCAAGGATTCGTCCAGCAAAGAGTGCAGAACTTTCAAAATCAGAATCAGAATTTCAACCTCAAATCCAACAGAGGCCTAATCAGAACCAAGGCCAGAATTTCCAGAATTTCCAATCCCAACCTGATCAGACTCAACAATATAACCAAAGGCCACCATCTCGTCTGGAGAATCTGATGACGGAGTTTATAGCCAATCAGAAGGATATAAACCAACAACTACAGTCATCAATCAAGAATGTGGAGACGCAAGTCACCCAGTTGGCCAAGGAACTTCAGAACAGGGGGAAAGGAACACTTCCAAGCAGTACTGAAGCTAACCCGCAGTGTAAAGCAATCACACTGCGGGGAGGCAAGACTCTAAAGGGAATTGTTGGATATGGAAAAGAGACGGCCGAGAAGGAAAAGGATCTAGTGGAGGGTGAAACAGGAAGTGAAAGGATTGAAGGAGGAGATGGTAGTGGACTGGTCGAGGACAAATCAGAAACAGCTATTTCGTAGGCTGAAGCTGCAAAGGGAGCTGAAAAGGGTAGGGTTGAAGGTACAACTTCCTTCTCTTTACCACCAAAAACAAACAATAATAAGTACATGCCAAGGGTGCCATACCCGGCACGTCTTAAAAATAAGGAACAAGATGAAAAATTTAAAAAGTTTTTAGAAAGACTGAAAGCTGTCGAGATCACTATTCCATTGGTCGAAATGATTTCAGAAATGCCCGTCTATGCTAAATTTCTTAAAGAAATGATTTCAGGGAGGAGAAAAATTGAGCAGGAGGAAGTAGTGATTTTGAACAGCAGCTGCAGTGCCATTATCCAAAGAGTGCTACCGGAAAAGAAGGAAGATCCAGGATGTATTACACTGCCGATCCACATTGGGAAAACTAATGTTGGAAAAGGATTGTGCGATCTGGGTTCGAGCATCAACGTTATGCCACTTGCCATGGTGAAACGTCTTCACTTGGGAACAATTGAACCGGTTACAATGAAGCTACAGCTGGCAGACCGATCAATTACCCATCCAATCGGAATCCTGAAGGACGTAATTGTCAAGACGGGAGGGACCCTCTTTCCCGTCGACTTCATTATTCTGGATATAGAGGAGGACTACGAGATGCCACTAATCTTAGGCCGCCCCTTTCTCTCAACTGGTGGTGCACTTATAGACGCGCGTTCAAATCAAATCAAGCTCCGAGTCGGAGAAGAAGAATTGGATTTCAACATGGGAAAGCTGCAGAAATTTCCGTCTAAGAAACTTGTTCCATATTTGATGTAATAAATAGTAGGAGTGAGGATGAGAGCATAGACTCTGTGACTGATGAGCCAAGCAAAGTTTCAAAACAGGTACTGAAGCCTGAAGGTGCGGAGCAACCAAGGAGCTGCAACGCTGTCCACTTCGAGGACCCTATCTCGGGGGACCTTGAAGAATTCGATGGGGTTGAGTTCATCCCGGAGGAAGAAGAAAGCACTGCTGAGGAGGAAGTGGATCCTGTACTGACACAGGATCCTGAAGGTAAATCTGATCTCTCTCTCCCATCCATTTCTCGCAAATTACTGCCTTCCGTTGAATGCCCACCAGAGCTTGAACTTATAACACTTCCGGATCATCTTAAGTACGTCTTTCTCGCTGAACATAAAAGATTACCGGTGATTGTGTCAGCCAAGCTGACACAAGAACAAGAAAAAGCTCTGGTAGACATTCTAAAGAAATATGTACATGCAATCGGATGGACCATTTCTGATATAAAAGGAATAAGCCCCTCTGTTTGCATGCACAGAATTTTAATGGAAGAGGAGTACAAGCCCTCAAGGCAACCACAAAGGCGTCTAAACCCCCATATGCAGGAAGTGGTAAGGAAAGAAGTTATCAAGCTCTTAGATGCTGGTATCATCTATCCTATCTCTGATAGCAAATGGGTTAGCCCAGTACAGGTCCTACCGAAACGTGGGGGGATCTGTGTAACGACTAATGAGCAAGGAGAAGAAGTGGCGACGCGTCCAGTGACCGGTTGGAGAGTTTGCATCAACTACTGGAAGCTCAATACCGCTACCAGGAAGGACCATTTCCCCTTGCCATTCATTGATCAGATGCTGGAGAGGTTGGCCGGAAGGGAGTATTACTGCTTTTTGGATGGGTACTCTGGCTATAATCAGATTGTGATAGCTAGCGAGGATCATGACAAGACCACATTCACTTGCCCATATGGAACTTTTGCGTACAGGCGCATGCCTTTTGGACTTTGTAATGCGCCTGCCACATTTCAACGATGCATGATGTCAATTTTCTCAGAATTTATCGAAAAATGCATTGAAGTTTTCATGGATGACTTCTCTGTGTATGGAGATACTTTTGATGAATGCTTGACTAATCTTGCACAAATTTTGAAAAGATGTGAGGATACCAACCTAGTTTTGAACTGGGAGAAGTGCCATTTCATGGTCACCGAAGGAATAGTGTTAGGTCACCGCATCTCGCACGCAGGTATCAAAGTCGACAGAGCTAAGGTCTCAGTCATCTCAAACCTACCATTGGCTAATTCAATAAAAGCAGTTAGGAGTTTCTTAGGGCATGCCGGTTTCTACCGGAGATTCATTAAAGACTTTTCTAAAATTGCCAAGCCGCTCACTAACTTGCTGTGTAAAGAAAATCCTTTTGTAATAAATGAAGCGTGTGTTCAAGCCTTTGACACGCTCAAAGAAATGTTGATTTCTGCTCCAATAGTACAACCACCCGATTGGTCAATGCCTTTCGAGGTAATGTGTGATGCAAGTGATCTCGCCGTGGGTGCAGTTCTTGGGCAACATAAGGAAGGGAAGCATTGCGTGATTCATTACGCAAGTCATGCCCTGAATGAGGCCCAAATTAACTACACCACCACGGAGAAGGAGATGTATGCTGTGGTTTTTGCGTTTGATAAATTCAGACAATATCTTATTGGTACGAAAACCACAGTGTACACAGATCACTCTGCACTAAGATACTTGTTTAGCAAACAAGACGCCAAACCTCGATTAATCAGGTGGGTACTTTTGCTGCAAGAATTCAACATTATAATAAAAGATAGAAAAGGCAGAGACAATGGTGCTGCTGACCATTTGTCTCGACTAGAAAATGATAAAAATGAGCTAGCCGTAAATGAGAATTTTCCGAACGAGCAACTGTTTGCCTTGCATCTTCATGATCAAGCTTTTCCGTGGTTTTCCGATATTGCTAACTTTTTAGCATGCGGAATAACCCCACCATTTCAAAGCAGGGGCCACAAAGCGAGGTTCAACCGAGATGTAGTTAACTACTTCTGGGAAGACCCTTACCTCTTCAAGCATTGTGCAGATTCGATTATTAGACGATGTGTAACTGAGCACGAGGCTTATCAAATCGCTAAGAAATGCCATGAATCGGAATATGGAGGTCACCATGGCCCCACTCGAACAGCCCATAAGGTGCTCGAGTGCGGTTTTTATTGGCCTACCATTTACGAGGATTGCAAAGCGTTTGTTAAAGCTTGCGACAGATGCCAAAGACTAGGGAATATCTCCAAGAGGGATGAGATGCCTCAACAAGGAATTCTCACTCTCGAGATTTTCGATGTATGGGGTATTGACTTCATGGGACCATTCCCGACATCTGATGGGAACCATTACATCTTGGTAGCTGTCGATTACGTTTCCAAGTGGGTTGAGGCCGTTACACTGCCAACCAATGATGGCAACCAGGTCGTCAAATTTTTGAAAAATAACATTTTCAATAGATTTGGTGTACCCAGGGTGATCATATCAGATGGAGGAACCCATTTTGTTAATAAAGCATTTGCAAATCTTATGAGCAAAAATGGGATTCTCCACAAGATCGGCACGCCTTACCATCCCCAAACCAGTGGTCAAGTCGAAGTCTCTAACCGCGAAATCAAACACATACTCGAGGCCACTGTGGGGACAACTCGCAAAGATTGGTCACGTAAGCTCAATGATGCTTTATGGGCATACCGCACTGCATTCAAGACTCCCATTGGGATGTCTCCATACAGACTCATCTTCGGAAAAGCCTGTCATTTGCCCGTAGAACTAGAGCATAAGGCTTACTGGGCCGTACGAACGCTAAATTTTGACTCACGAGTTGCTCAGAGTAAGCGCAAGTTGGACCTCAATGAAATTGAGGAAATACGTGCGCAAGCTTATGAAAGCTCGAGGATTTATAAAGAGCGGACCCAGAAGTTACATGATCGTCGTATTAAGTCTAAACACTTTTATGTTGGCCAGAAAGTCTTGTTATTCAATTCCAGGTTGAAGCTGTTCCCCGGAAAGCTTAAATCCAGATGGGAAGGGCCATACGAAGTGGTGCACGTATTTGAAAGTGGAGCTGTCAGGATTCGGACTGACAAAGGAGAGCTGGTGGTGAATGGACACAGATTGAAGTAGTATCTTGGGCAGTTCGACCCCGAAAAAGAAGCTCACATGACAACAGAACCGGCTTATGCTCAATAAATATTATACATATATCTATGTTTACTTACTTATTTATTACTTACTCCACTTATTTTTATTGGGACAAAGTATCCAAAAATCAATGGAACATTTAGAGTACTAAGACTCTAAATGTGAGGATGTTGATATTTGGAGAAAACCTAATACCTTTTCATAATTGTTTTGCAGGAATTCGAGGAACCAACAAAAAGAAAGATAAAGCTTCCAAAAACCAGGTTCCCGGTTGGGTTAACATTATATTTAATGGAGGCTAATTATGGAATTTAGAGAAATCTAAAATCCAGAATAAATTCATAAAATAAAATTGTTAACCCAACCTAATTTATGCAAGCAATATGTTTTAAATTCCAAGTCTGTGTCAATATGTTTGCTCTTGAGTTCATCTTGATGAACACAAATTTTTGAAAACCTAAAAACTTTCCTAAGTCTTGAATGTGGTTTATTTTTCATTTCAAGAAAGTTCGAATTAATTCGAATTGCTTGGAACATACCACATAAGACATTTTGCCTTGGAAATTTTCACATTCGGATTAGTTAATTCGAATTATACAGGAAATTCGAATTAATTCGAATTGCCATGCAAATTCGAATTGGCACCCAAGGCAGAATTTTCGGATATTTTATTTGGCCAAGTGTTGCAATTCGAATTATAAGGCAATTCGAATTAATTCGAATTGCCTGACTAATTCGAATTGGCACACAAAAGGCATTCTCTTATGCAAGTGAGCAATTCGAATTGTGGGGAAGTTCGAATTAATTCGAACCACACCAATAATTTGAATTAGCTCACAAAAGCATTTCCGTGCGAAGTCACTCCCCACCACCAGGTTCGAATTATGAGTCAATTCGAATTAATTCGAATTGATTCAGAATTCGAACTTGTGCGTGTATTTTGTTTTTCAAGCCAATTCGAATTAATTCGAATTGGCCTGAATAACTCGCATCCCTCACAAAAGGCATCAATTCGAATTAATTCGAATTGATGCAATAATTCGAACCCCCCTTCCGAACCCTTTTTATACCCTTTTTCCCTCTCAGTTCCCTCACTTTCACTTTTCGCATTTCCAAAAATCCTCCGTTCTCTCTCTCGCAAACCCTTCTTCCTCGCGAAGCCAGTCGCTCATTTCAAGCTTTCCTCCGGCCAAACCATTTCGGAAATGGCTTCGTCGTCGTCAAACCCTAGTGGGAGTCGGGGGTAAGTGTCTCTGTTTTGTTTTCGCGCTTGGTGTCAAGTTTACAGTTTTGTCTTTTCATATTCCCTGCGAAATCGGGACAAAGGGGGGGGAATGCGTGTTGATTTTACATCGAAGAGAGCCGGGAAGTGGTCGGAAATGATTGGGAGTAGCATAATAAGGGGTAGAACCGCTTAGGGCAGAACCCAAGTTTCTAGGGCTTTTTGTTGAAACTGCCACTCTAGGGTTCGAATATTTTTGGTGATATGAGGGATGTTCATTTTGAAAAATGAGGGTTGCAAAACCCCCAAAAATCTGTTTTTGTATGTTTTCGTGTAGTGTTTTAATGTTCTTCTCATATTTTTGTGATTCTGTGAATATAGGGAGAGCACTGTGATTTTGTTTCTTAGTTGCTTTATTGCTTTGTTCAGTAGATGTTTGATTATGATGACTGAAAATGCATACTGATGATAGCTACAAAATTTATGTTTTTAAAGCATGAGTTTTGTTGGTAACATTAGTACATTACAGTGGTGTAGATGGACCAATTTTGTCTGGTTGTTTTGGTGTTTGCATGTATATTATTATATGAGTGTATTGGTAATAAATGTTGTTATTGGGCACATGTTCCCCACACTTTGCAAACTCAACCCTAGAAGTTGATGTTTGCACATCCGGGACACATGGTACAGACGAAGCCATGCCAAAATTTTTCCAACACTTTTAGTATGGCATTTATGTGTAAAAAGACAAAATGGTAGACTGTTCTTTGCTTTAAAAGTGTGTGACCTTTGTCACCATGGAACAAGTGGGAAATGCTTGTAAGGAATGTTTTGTTTTATTCCTTAAAAACCCACCTTCCAAAACAAAATCCAAATGGGGGACCACTTACACCCCCAAGTTCATTAAATAAACAAATCAACACTTTTTCATAAAAATCCAAAAATTACCTTTTGTATGTATGCATGTCTACTTTTAATTTCATTTTTTTTATTATTTTATTCTTATTTTTAGTCATGGTCCATCGTTACATACTAGTAATTGCATAAGTTGTCACTTGCATTTACTTTTCATCATTAATCTCTCATCTCCCATATCTCATCTGATTTCAATCACTTTTCAAGTGATAAAAATCAAATTCTTTCGTAAGCTCAATAGCCCACGAAATTCCTCTTTTTGGTCAATTGACCACCCAAAAACATCTTAGACTATTTATAGTCTAAGAAAAATTTCTAAGGATCCAAGATCCTTATCTCTCTCTTGCTTTCCTTATTTTTGCTGTAATAAGAGTAGATTTGATAATCTGACCCCTTGGACCTTCATAGTGTACCTCAAGTGAGACAGGTGTTAGAAAGCGAACTGTACTTTGAAGTGGCTGAAGGTATGAGGCTGAGGGTCTCAGACCTAATCATCTCTCCATGTCTTTTCAGAGACATCATCCCCCTAGCCCAAAACGAAGATCAAGAGGAGACAACCCAACTACTGGATCTGCCAGTAGAACTCTTAGGAGAAATTCTCTCTCGCATCGGAGAGGATTGCATCAAGAAAGTATGGAGGGTCAGAGAAGTGT
Source organism: Hygrophila difformis (assembly GCA_030278955.1). Lineage (NCBI taxonomy): Eukaryota > Viridiplantae > Streptophyta > Magnoliopsida > Lamiales > Acanthaceae > Hygrophila > Hygrophila difformis. The sequence continues at coordinate 14,075,321 of JAOANR010000012.1, read as the reverse complement.
GCACTAAACTCAGGGATGCAGCTGATCTTCCCATTGTCTACAAGAGGTGTGAACTGGAGACCACCATCGTCAAGATGTGGGAACAAAGGATGGAACTGCAAAAGGAGGCACTCATGGTCAAGTGCGAAGAAGCTGGCAACTATAACCTGAAACTCATCCCAGCCCTGCAGGCATTTGGGGCAGGCAACGAAACTCTGGCTTGTGAGCTGCTAAAGGAAGGGATTGAGGACAACCACAAGGCCTCAATCTTTGTCCGGGGATACATGCTACTTAGCAAGCTGGACAATGAACAGGTCCAGCAGGGAGTGTCAATGATCGACAGGATCATAACCAGCAGGTTCGTCATGCAATACGTTGGGACTAACGTCTTCGCATGGTTGGCTGATAGCCTGGAGACACCCGACCTGTTTGGGAATCAAGGACCAAGGGTCTACTGCACCAGGATGATGGAGGAAGATGAGGATGACATGGTAGATTTCTGCGTACCCTGCAGCTTGACAAACTATGTCCATTGGACCAGAATCTTCTTCCAAGGATAGAGGGGAAAGATGCTGAAGAAGGACTGAATCAGTAAAGATTCACTTTTGACTGGACTGACTGGAACCGTATTTTGGTAACTTTTCGACTGATCTTTGACGCTAACCTATCCAAGTGTACAGCTTTGTCTGTATTGATGTTTGGTTGTGATTAAGGTCGTGTACTGTATAACGAACCTTGGAATTATCTGTTATGATGGGTGTACGACGTATTTTGGGCAGTCGTACATTTACTGCTTTCCACAAGAGAATTTCGTCTTGAGTTCTCCATTATTTGAAAAAAAAAAGATGTGTGGCAGTACAAGATGAATAAGTGACTGTCACGCCAAAAACAAGCTGTGACATGCTTGCATGTTCACAGTGTCTTTTTACTGCTTTCAATCAAACAAACCGGCATAAAACAAGCATAAATCTGTCACCTAAGTTCACATGTTGAATTTAGGCTGATGATGAAATTTTCAAACTATTAAATTGGGATAAAACAATTAAAAATATGCATGACATGGATTCTTGAAGTTTTGAGCTATAAAAATCCAATGATATGATCACTTGAAGGACTGACAAACTTTCATGTTGAGAATTTGATTGAATAAGTGTAAGAATTTTTCAAAGGTTAAATTTGAGAATAAGGGTGTGACATGATCAAACCGTCCATGTGAGATCTGAGCCGAGTCACTTTTACTCAATACTTCTTTGATTGTGTGAATCAATTCGATTAAAGGGCACTAGAACTTGCAATTGGGACCGATTCAAGACCATGCCATATTCCCGAAATCGAGCATACGATCGAGGCACTTAGAAAACCTAAAATTTTGGCTTTCGTTTGAATTCCAAACCCAAAAACATTTTCCCTTTAGGATTAACCAATCTGAGCCTTTAAGCCTAATTTTTCTTTGAAGCCACTATATTATTCCCAGCCTTACAAAAAGACCAAGAAAATCAAACCCAAGTGTACATGAGCTATTCCATCAAGGCATTATAATTTATGATCATCAAAAGTATCAATCGGCATTCAAAAACCGATTCAAAAAAAAGAAGAAAAGAAAAGAAAGGAAAAGAAAAGAAAAAGAGAGAAATGTTGAGATTCATTCAACAAGAATAAATTGCAAATGACAAAGCAAATTAGACAAAGTCTAATGTCATGCAATAGAAAAAGAAAGAAAAACAAAAGAAAGATAGAAATAATGATGATCATAGATTCTACAAAATGCCAAGTTATGGTGGAATGGTGTCATGTCACTTTTTAGCCCAATAATTCCTTTTCCTACCAAATGTTACAACCGTATGTCCCGTTATAACCCTTAAATAAGACCTCGGGATCTCGATTGGAGGAAATGAGCCGGTGGCGAGTTGGTCCAGTTGCAAGCTTATGGGAGAATTTATTTGAATTTGATTATGAGCGTTTATGATAAAAACCAATCTTGAGAGTGAGTGAACTTTCCGATTCTACTATATGTGAGGCTCTGTTTCTATTAATCAAAGATCATGTCATGCCTGAATTCAAGAAGTAAGCCGATGGAATCTTCTAAACATTTATTCAAGAAGAATTAACAATAATGATTGGTTTGTGTGTTCACTCAAGTGAGAAGTATCATTCCATTAAATACTGCAACCAAGAGAGTTTAATACTTGTAATTTTGATTGTCTTATCCCAATATAAGAAGAATGAAATTTTTGAGGCCACGCAAATGGATTGAATATGCAGAGTCCAAGCTCCTAGGAGCACTGACTCTGACTGCTCGGGGACGATCAGTATTAAATGTGAGGATGTTGATAATGGCCAAAATTGTCCATTATTTCCAATCCATTTCCGTGTCTGAGACGGACATTTTGATCGTGTTTCCATCTTATTGTAATAAGAAAGCAGTTGAATTTGACAGATTAATGCTAGTTTGTAAAAACATCAAGCCGGTAATAAAAAGACACAAAACATACAATTTTTAATTGTATTTGTGTTAGAAAAATCCAAAAACATGAAAAAAGGAAAAAGAAAAGAAAAAGGAATGAAAAGATGGGCAAAAGAATAAAAGAGCCCACAAAAATCCAAAAAGATGGGAAAAAGATTGAAAATCCCACAACTGAAATTTGGTTAAGTGTTGAAGCACAATTGGAATTGTGTGCAATTCGAATTAATTCGAATTGCACAACAATTCGAATTGCTAAAGAGAGCAAAGAAATGGTTAAGTGTTGGAAGGAATGCAGAAGCCTAATTCGAATTGTTCAAGTTTGAATTAATTCGAATTAGGGAATGAAGAGAGAAGAAACCCAAAGGCAAGAAGAAGATGCAATTCGAATTGTCCAATTCGAATTAATTCGAATTGGCACAAACAATTCGAATTGCCAACAAGTGCAAGGAAGCCAAGCAGAAACCCTCATCCAATTCGAGAAAAGACCAATTCGAATTATCCTAACAATTCGAATTGATAACTGAAGGCCAAAATCCCAGCTCAAGGAAGAGATCTCACAATTCGAATTAATTCGAATTGGTTGAGATAATTCGAACTACACTCAAAAATTCATCAAAAACTGTGGAGCATGGACACAACACTGGTGGGCCTAGGATTTCGAAGATTGTCTATAAAAGCAGACCTTCCACAACAGAATCAAAAGATCAAGAATTTTGCCAAAAAGCAGCTTGGAACAAAAAGAACAGCAGGAGGTTCCACACCCCTTAAGGGTTAGGTAGGTAGTTAGTTTAGTTCAGTTTATTTTCTTGCAAGTAGTGTAATCTTTACATGCTTTGATTTTAGTTTGGTATAGAAGCAGTTTGTGTAACCCCTAGAGTAGCCATTTTCCAGAATTTTTACAAGCTTTTTAGTTAGAATAAACCCTACCTTCAAGTTAATGATGGTCTTGGGTTCTTCATTTTGCTTTCAAGGTGTCAATACAAGGAAAATTTCCAGAAATGGTATTATTCATGTGTTTTGGCACTCTTTAATGCTTTCTCTAGAAATAAATGCTTAGTATGTTTGTTTGTTTCAACTAGGTTACATTTATTATGTCCTAGTTGACATTCAAACTTAATAAATGCATGTTTGGTGGGTTTTTGGTTTGATTTTGTACCTTAGAGCTTCAAATAAGTGTTCTTAGATTTTAGATGTTTTTAGGTTTGTTGATATTTATTTTTATGCTTTATTTTTCCTGCCTTGATCCTATTTCATGTTGCCTTAGATAACTTGAGTGTTCTTAGTTTATTCATATAGTTCTTAGATAACTAGATGTTTTAGGTTCTTTGATCTTTGATCCTTTGTTTGTAGAAATAGGGTTTGAATCTTGCCAATACCCACTGGACATGTATTTGCTTCTTACTTGGAAATTTCACTAGGGTGGCTGTGAAATGACATTGATGTGAGATGAAGGATTTAGTAAATCTAAAACCATCATTACAGCACAGTGTTCACCTAACCCATACTTGTGAGAACAAAAATTGTTGTTGCTCGAAAATGTGTAATTCGAATTGAGGCAATTCGAATTATCTCGAATTGCCCAAGAAATTCGAATTGCACATCCAAAAAGTTCCCTCATGTGGTTTTCAACCAATTCGAATTCTCTAATTCGAATTAATTCGAATTGGTTCAACAATTCGAATTGGCATGGGAAACCACATTGTATTGCATACCACCCATTCATGCCTTAGTTTATTTCCCATCTCTTACCAATTCGAATTAACTCGAATTGCTGGATAATTCGAATTCACCTTCCCCTTGAGGTAAATGCCTTAGTCAATTTGAGCAAGAAAAGGACTTCACCAATTCGAATTGTCCAATTCGAATTAATTCGAATTGCTCAACAATTCGAATTAGATGATATCTCATCTCTTTGCAAGGATTAATTGGGTAAGATCATACTTCATTCTTCATGCATTCTCAATTCGAATTACCCCAATAATTCGAATTGAACTATCCTTTTATTTTGAAAATTCCAAAAACATTTTCTTTCATGATTTGTGTAAATTGCATGGTTGTAATGGGCCTCGGCCCAGTTCATCTGATTTCCATCCATTACACATTTCAACCCATCAGTGTCTATTTATTGTGTGCTTAACACCCACACAATACCCAAAAACATTTTCCTTATTTTCAAGTTTTCCTCTTCATTGTGTGTATGAACGGATAATGAGAAACACCACAGATTAGTGTTGGTGAAAGGTCCCTTCACAGGGATATCGACTAATCCGTCTTCTGAGTGCAATCATTATCTGTTATTTTGCATGATCTGGTTAGTGGTTGGTGGAAGCTTCGGCGAGCGTTCTCTTCACTAAGAGTTTCGATTAGTCACTCAGCCAATTCCTAATCAGATACAGTTTTAATTTTCTTTATCTTAATTTCTCAACCTGAATTCAAGTTGCAATAGTTTCAACTGATGTCGACCAACATCAGTTAAGACATATTACAACAAGAAATATGTGGGTTCTTCTTCCACTCACAGACAAAAGAAAACCGAATGACGGCGGTCACCGTTGTTTGGAATTCTTTTTGTCTAAAATCAATCATCTGGGAAAATTGGGAACCGGACAGCAGATGTTTGCAGTCCGGAGAACCCCAATTATCTCTGGCACTCTTTTTAGCCGATTTCTCCTCATCTCAGGCTAATTCATCTTTGTGTATCACATTCTGTCTAACCCCACCATATATTTTGGGGTGTTTTATTTTCCTTTTCATATACTTGTATGCATGATACTATTATGTAGATGTTCTGGTCTTACTATTATTTTGGGGATCCTTCTTCTTGGACACAGAAGTCTTGATTCAAATCGGATGCTGCATAATAAATTTCCAACAAAAAAATTCCTTTATAAAATCCGGATCTGGGTAAGGGATAGATTCAACAGTTATGACTAATTCATATTCTACTGGGGGTTGATTTTGAGAGCTTAGAAGCAGAGTCAGCGATTAGGTCTCATCTAGACTGAAAGGATCTGTGTTTTAATTGAGAGTCTAGTACCTGTCTAGGGAATGATTTTCAAATATTCATTTGCTTCTCAAAATTGTTGTGTGTTGGAAATCTGATATTAGATATCGCATTAAGTCAATATCCACTTGGGTGTAGATGAGATGTGATAAATAATACTAGAGGAACAACATATAGGCCTTGGTGAATTTCTAAGGTAGGGTCGAGTATTCCTTCGACTACTATCTTCTTCTGCCAAAGTCTAGAATTGAGTCTTGAATGAGTACATCCGGAATAGGTTCATTTATGGACTTGTTTCATTTAGTTTGTATCTCATAACTACCCAGATGATGTAAGCCCTGTGGCTTATTGATATCTTGGGGGTTCTTGATCTGCATCTGGTCACCAAGACCAGGGGCTCTTTTATACTAACGGAAAGAGACGTTTTTAATGCTTCCGAGTGATAGATTTAAATGCTTTCTTTACAGCTTTCTTACTGCTTTACTTTTAAATGCGTTCATAGAGGTCACTCGGAAGAATTAGGGGCTGTCCATCTGTTAAAAGGTTTGAGTTATGGAATGGTTTGGGGCTTGATTTGAAACTTTGGGTGTGACATGGAGGAATGATAGGAGTACTTGGCATGTCAACTAATGATATGTTAGGTGTTGCTTGTCCACCACAGATATGTAATGTAACTTCACAAGGCCTGTGGAGGGAGTTATAAGTCTGTGGTATCTTAGAAATTGTTGTCTTAAGAGCATGCAAAATTTTCACCATAAGTACCTGTCTGTTAAAGGGAACATGGTGCAGAAAGCATGAGAGTTAGCTAACTAGAGGATTATCCCAAGCTAAGATCTGAGTATAAAAATGGAAGTTTAATTGTGTTTCATCTGAATCTTGTCCAATCTTTATTATCTCCTCCCTGTCCCTTCTGTCATATTTAAACTTGCTTTCTAGATAGTGTAGCATAATTTTATATTGCTTTCGTAGTATAGATTTAAATGCTTTCTTCGACCTAGTTTACCATGCTTTGTAGAATAATTTTTACTGCTTTCATGATCTGGTTTAATTTATGTCAAGTAGTTGTTAGAAACTCTTGCAAAACTTGAAACGAGTAACCGAGTGGAAAATCTTAGTAAACGACGTGGGCCCTGCTTCCATCGCACATCCTCCAGTGAACGATCCGGTACTTACTAAAAATTACTGCAATTTTTGACTCCGTGCGCTTTCGGGAGCACAGTTTCTTGACACGAGTAAATAAAAACACAACATTTTGGGAAAATACTCATACAGTGGGAAGATGTTCAAAAGCTTCATGGCAGGTGCTTTCGTGACATGAAATTATGAGAAGTATCATGGCGCAGACACCAGGGACTTTCAGGGTGACAGACTGAAGGTCAATCCCGGTTGCACCGTGATATTTGTCAAAAGTTTCATGGCGGGAAGGACCACAGCGCCGTTTGAGATTAAAACACCCCACATGAGTAATAAAACGGGAATTATAACATATCCTTAAACCCCTTTCCTACATCATAACTCTTTTCATTTAATAAATCCAAACCTGATATTTCAGAAAATTACTCGTGTTAATGAAACTCGTCAAAAGTTTCATGGCGCCGTTGCCGGGGATACGCAGACAGTTGTAATAAATAATACTTTAGTAAGTATTGAACAATGGTGTCCGGTAAGATTGAATTATTTACCCCGGCTGCACCAAAGGGGTGCAAAAGTTTCATGGCGCCGTTGTCGGGGAGGATGCAGCGCCGTTTACTAGGAGAATTACATTCCTGATTTACTCATAGATAGTTTTTGTATATACTCTTGAACCGTTACTAACCTGGGGGTTGTACAGGTACTGTCAAAAGCTTGATACCAACTGCTTATGCAACGGAGAAGGAACACATTACCGGAGCTACCGTTCGATCTAGAAATAGAAAGGACCGCTCGCCAACTGAGGGCAGAAGCCAGAAGACGGAAAGAGCAGGAGCGTCGGATCCACACTTCACCTGAAACATCGAGCAGCGATCTATCAGACATGGCAGAAAACCAGAACATTCCCCCGATCTTACCCATAGACCAACCACAAAATAACCCTGGTAATGGAGCTGACGGAGGAAAGGTAGAGCATCCTAATCGTGCCAACGAAGAGGAGAATCTACCAAATCCCAATCAGCAACAATACCAGCAATTCCACCAACAACCACCACCACCCGTAAACCAATTTCACCAAAACCAAAATATACCAAACCAACAATACCAAAACCAAGCTTTCAATCCAGATCAGTTTCAGAACAACCCACAAGATCCACATAACTTCCAGCAATTTCCCAATTACCACCAACAGTACCAGAACCAAGCTGAACAAGGAAATCAACAACAGCAGCAAGCAGCAGCAGACTTCATGCAACCAATAGTAGAGCCCTATCTGGATGGACCTGGGAGAGCACATTTTCCTGCGCGCAATTTCGAGCTCAAGCCGGCACTCATCAATTTGGTGCAAAACAATCAGTTCTGCGGTGCAAATCATGAGGACCCTCATGATCATCTCCAGACCTTCCTGGAGCTCTGCGACACGATCAAAAATCAGGGAGTCTCTCCTGACGCTATAAGACTAATGTTGTTTCCATTTTCTTTGTATAGTGGTGCCAGGGACTGGTATAAGTCATTGCTTATCAATCTGAGGAGCACTTGGGCAGACTTGGTGAGGAGCTTTTTGCTAAAATATTTTCCGGAATCAAAGATTGAGGAAGGACGAGCTAAGATTGGAGATTTTAAAATGAAGCCAGACGAATCATTATATGATGCGAAAGAAAGATTCTTGGGCCTCATCAGGCGATGCCCCCAACATGGGTACGCACCCTGGGAGCAGTTGAGGAAATTCTACGGAGGACTCACCCATCCATGGAGAACAATGTTAGACGCTGCTGGCGGACGACATCTACTCCACTTGCCTATGGACCAAGCTTGGGAGAAGATTGAGACAATGTCTGTCAACAGATCCATCCTAAACACAGATGATAGGAAGGAGGATCCTCCCAGAAAAGTCTTTGCTGTAAGTGAAGGGAAAACAGATTTTGAAAAATTGCAGGAACAGGTAGCTGCGATACAGCTGAGTCAGGATAAAGGTAAGGGAATAGACGCTCCTCAGGCAGGAACATCATCTGACCAAGTTCAAACACAGCAATCGGGAGTTGTCTGTGGACTGTGTCAAGGACCTCATCCAACTGATACATGCCAACATATAGCTACCGAGAGTTGTAATTATGCCGGGAACTACCAAAATCGCCATCCCAACCTCTCTTATTCCAACAACAATGCACTTAACGCGCATTTGTTGCAGCCAAACCAGCCCAACCAGTTCGCAAATCAAAACCCACTGCAAAACTTCAGACCTCAGAATCAAGGATTCGTCCAGCAAAGAGTGCAGAACTTTCAAAATCAGAATCAGAATTTCCAACCTCAAATCCAACAGAGGCCTAATCAGAACCAAGGCCAGAATTTCCAGAATTTCCAATCCCAACCTGATCAGACTCAACAATATAACCAAAGGCCACCATCTCGTCTGGAGAATCTGATGACGGAGTTTATAGCCAATCAGAAGGATATAAACCAACAACTACAGTCATCAATCAAGAATGTGGAGACGCAAGTCACCCAGTTGGCCAAGGAACTTCAGAACAGGGGCAAAGGAACACTTCCAAGCAGTACTGAAGCTAACCCGCAGTGTAAAGCAATCACACTGCGGGGAGGCAAGACTCTAAAGGGAATTGTTGGATATGGAAAAGAGACGGCCGAGAAGGAAAAGGATCTAGTGGAGGGTGAAACAGGAAGTGAAAGGATTGAAGGAGGAGATGGTATTGGACTGGTCGAGGACAAATCAGAAACAGCTATTTCGCAGGCTGAAGCTGCAAAGGGAGCTGAAAAGGGTAGGGTTGAAGGTGCAACTTCCTTCTCTTTACCACCAAAAACAAACAATAATAAGTACATGCCAAGGGTGCCATACCCGGCACGTCTTAAAAATAAGGAACAAGATGAAAAATTTAAAAAGTTTTTAGAAAGACTGAAAGCTGTCAAGATCACTATTCCATTGGTCGAAATGATTTCAGAAATGCCCGTCTATGCTAAATTTCTTAAAGAAATGATTTCAGGGAGGAGAAAAATTGAGCAGGAGGAAGTAGTGATTTTGAACAGCAGCTGCAGTGCCATTATCCAAAGAGTGCTACCGGAAAAGAAGGAAGATCCAGGATGTATTACACTGCTGATCCACATTGGGAAAACTAATGTTGGAAAAGGATTGTGCGATCTGGGTTCGAGCATCAACGTTATGCCACTTGCCATGGTGAAACGTCTTCACTTGGGAACAATTGAACCGGTTACAATGAAGCTACAGCTGGCAGACCGATCAATTACCCATCCAATCGGAATCCTGAAGGACGTAATTGTCAAGACGGGAGGGACCCTCTTTCCCGTCGACTTCATTATTCTGGATATAGAGGAGGACTACGAGATGCCACTAATCTTAGGCCGCCCCTTTCTCTCAACTGGTGGTGCACTAATTTTTGAGGCTCGCGCGGTGCCCGCGCGGTGGCGCGCGGCGACCGCGCGGCCATGGCAGTTCGAGTAAAAGGGCTCGCGCGGAGCGCGAGCCATTCCGCCCCATTTCCACTTCCGAGGCTTCTTCTAATTTCTCTCAAATTCGTTCTCCCATCCCCCGATTCTCTCATTCCCGGCTTCGATTTTCCTTTGCAAGGTATGCGTCTACTACTTCTACTTGGCAATTTCAGATTTTATGTCCTGTTCAGCCTTAATCTTTGGGTGAATTTAAAAATTAGGGCTTAGGGACAAGAATTGGGGGTTTGTTGTTTTTAGACCTAATTTGTGCAATTAGCGGGTTTGGACGATACTTGTTGTTATTTTTGTTGATTAGGAAGTATTTGTGCAACAATGTATGCCTAGTTTGAGGAAGTTTTTACTAGATTCCATATTTTTAAGAAATCATTAATTTCCCGATTTGTATTGGGATTGTGGGCATGCGGATGAGTTCGTTGTCGTTGTTTTATGCCCTGTTATGATGATGAGTTATTGCCTAAGCAATTGTTTTGGCTTGGGGCGTTCCTCATGTGTTTACACGTAAACTTTGGTCTTGATTTATTGCGCACTCCACGTGTTTGACGAAATGTCCCAAAGAGGTTTGGGACTTCTCTAGACATAGTATTGGTTTGGTTATCTTCTTGATTGCTCGTGTTAGGGCTCACACTTCATGTTCTTGTGTTTTCTAGATTATGCTTAATGTAATCGCCATGTAGGATTTATCCTTACATTTGGTATTGGTTGGATATTTGCAGGATGCTGCTTTTTCTGTGGGTTGTTTTGGCGTCACTCATGTGTCCTCCGAGGACCAGGAGACGAGTTGCTCAGCGCGATGAGCTGGTCCTAGCACTGCCGCTCCGGCGATGTCTGATTTTGATGAGAGCGAGTCCGAGGAGGACGAGGAGCAGCGGGGCCCTAAGCTCAAGGGTCTTCCCGACGAGGTGCGTCCCCATCGACACGACAGGTATCGGTTTGCTACTATGGCCTCTCAGGAGTTCTACTTCGACGAGCTTCGTCGAAACAGGTCTTATGTCCCGGAGAGAGGCATGTATCCTCGCCATATGGACGACGACAGGGTTAGTCCAGTTTTGGGTCTTCTTCAGTGGACTGGACTTGCGCGCCATCCCGAGGGCATCGCTTCTGGGTACTTAGCTATGGAGGTCATCGCCAACATTGGCGGTCTCGGGGAGAACAGTGACTTGTCTCGAGTCTGGGTTCGGGGTCGCCATCTAGATTTCAGTGCTCGGGCGATCAACGTCTACTTTGGCCTTCCTGACGACGGCGTATTCCGGCCACATCCTGAGGGTCGTATACCCCTGCCTGCGTGGGGCGTTTTATGCACCTTGACGGCTCCCCTACTCGAGCACGATCACGAGCTGAGGTTGACGACGATGGACTCTCCGTGGCGCGAGCTAGCTCAGATATGGTTAGGCCGTGTCCGGCCGATCACCCGGAGCCATATTGTTATAGACCACGTCTATGAGACCATCTGCTTTCTCGCCCGAGGTGGTAGGGTGAATGTTGGGGCTTGTATCGCGGAAAACCTGAGGGGTATGCGCCGAGGACGAGGGAGCAGGGTGATTACCCATGTTCATCTTATTTGCGGCATGTGTGCGGCTCAGGGGATCCGTACGTCCCCAGACACGGATCCTTACGAGCTATCCGCTGGCGGCTACTAAGTATCCCTACCTACGCCCCTCGACGCAGTGCTCTTCGACGTGGGGCTCCTCCGGCTGTCCTTCGCCCGGAGCCCAACGGTGATGGTTTGGTTCTAGTTGTTCCTCCTGAGCAGCCACCTCCGCCTCCCGTGGTTCCCCAGCAGGGTGCGGAGATGCCGCAGATAGTTCAGATGCTGCAGGGTATGCAGCTTAGTATGGACGCGGGGTTTGCTCGTATGGATGCTGGGTTTGCAGCCGGGCAGGCTCGCTACGACGCTCTGGATGCCAGGATGGATCTATACCAGGCTCGCATGGATACGATCACTACGAGACAGCTGGAGCAGCAGGCCTCCATGACCGACATGTACGCCTACATGCGCCAGATGGACGAGTATATGCGTCGTTAGTTCCCGCCTCCCGACCAGTGATCCTTTGTTTCTGCGTTTCCATCTAGGCTTGCTGTAGTAGTGTTTTATTTAGTTGTTTTCTTATGGACTGTACAAGGATGATCTTGCTGATTATGTTTCGCAGTTTATGTTCCCGTTGTATCCTTGTTGTTTGATTTGACTGTTATCATTTAGAGAAAATGCGGTAGAACTGTTCCGATTTTTTTTTTTTTTCGCTAATTTTGGGCTGAAGAATTTCCAAAAAAAAAATCAACTCGCATTTCATTCCTTTAAAAGAAACTTAATACAAGTAATAGGATGCGCAAAATAAATGTACTATCTAAGGTAAAGTATCTAAAAGATCTCTGCGTCCACTGGCACAGTAGCGGGGTCTTCCATAGGATCATCCTCATCAGAGACCTGGCCGGTGCCCAAGGGTCCATGAAACACTGGGGATGGTGGATCGACAGCTTCCGGAACTGGGTCTGGTGTCTCCTCCAGATGGTTCTCCACGGGGCTCGGGTTTGGCGATGGGCGGACCATGTGGGGCCAGAGCCCAAGGGTTCCGTAGCATCCATGGATAAGGCCGGACGGGCTCTCCACTGGGGGTGTTGGGCTTCGTGGTCCCATCAAGTGGTCTTCCACAGGGCTATATGGTACTACTATATCAGTGAGGTCAAGCAGGTCCGTCCCTAGATCCTCGACTCTATCTATCACAGCATCGCTTCGTTCGGTGAGTTTTTGCACTAGAGTTTCTAAGTCTTTTATGCGATCTTGATCAGCGGCTCTCAAGTTCAGGAAGTGCTGGAGGTCAGCTTCCCTTAAATCTCCCATTTGGTGCAGATTTGCCTCCAAGTGAGCTATACGATTTTTCATTTGTTGTATGGTTTGTTGGGTGTCAAGGTGGGCGTTCATCATCTTGATCATCCACTGCATCATGTCTTGACTAGCTATCTAGCGCAAGCAAGAGATCTAAGTTAATATTCGCCAAGATTCTAAGTTCAATTCGCCAAGATTCTAGGTTCAATTCGCCAAGATTCTAAGTTCATAGTAGAGATGCAATATGCAAATGCAAATGATGATTCCCCCCAATAATAATTTAATGCAATATATATATATATATATATATCTTTTTTTTCCATGGGTTTTAAAATAAAAATTTTCCATGGAAATAATACTTTAAAATTTAAAATAATAGTCAAAATACTAATAGTAGTTTAAAAATAATAATGGTTTAAAAATAGTAGTTTTAAAAATAGCCGGGCTCTGATACCAACTGTAACACCCCGGGTTTTGGTTACCCAGGTCGGGATGTCACCGCCACATCCCCCTAGTAAGACACGATTTCTCCGAGCTTACTAAAGAGATGCAAGGCTAGGTATTACTGTAATACCCGAGAATTTTGCAACATAAAATAAATAAATAAAATAAATAAATAAATAAATAAATAAATATAATAAACATGATAAATGGATAAAGAATCATAAAAGATGAGAAATGGAATTTAAATTTAAAAGGAATCAAAATTCCGAGAACCCGGGAAGCCGAAGACAATTTAATCGAATAAATGGTTACACGGAAACCCAACACCGATGGACTCAATAACCCGAGTCCAAATGTAAATTTAGAACCGAATAAAATTAGGATAGGAAATCGGAAACCCGAATATACCCCGAGAATCGGAATTCGGGAGCATAGAGGGATAGAAACCCGAAAGAGAGGCGGAAAAGCACGACGGATCGCACGACCCGCCCGGACCGAAGTCCAGGCGAAGTCGGCGCGGTGGCCGCGCGGTGGAGGGGGATTAGCGCGCCACGACCGCGCCACTTGACAGATTTGGTTGTTGCGTGAATCTCTCGCCCGAACGCGGATTTTTCGACTTTCGGTTGAACATCTCTCGACCCAAGACCCTTGGGGTCAGATTTTGGACGCCCTAGGTCTTAGATATCTATAAATAAGACCACCTAGGAGCTCCGAATACATTTTACGAAACCCTACATCTTTCTATACGTCGAAACCCTAATCCCGAAGTCGTCGGAGGCACAACACCGAGAGGAAGGACTGACTTGGACGAAATTGGGGTCTTCTATCGCCTTGGTAAGATCCGATCTATTCCTCTATACATTCTTGATTCGAAAACGAATCCTAACCTCATCCTTTTTCCTATTCTAAACCCCCGATCCGAATCGAGAGCGAAGAACCCGACAAACGGAGAGGATAAACGGAGGACGGGAAGCCACGCCTCCGAATCGATGATCCCGGACGCTTAACAATCTGTAAGTTAATGCTTACTTTGGTTTTGGGTTGTTAAAAGATTCGAACATATAGATCGAATGGAACCCTATCTAAAATCTATCTACACCGGCGCAGTGTTTTTGTTGAATTTATTCGAACCCCTTAAAGCGTTCAAACGAGAAAACTTAAAACACGAAAAACATCCCTAAGACACTGATCTAGCTCCTGTAAAAATTTCATAATTTTTCATCGTGTTTTGATATCCGAAACTGATTGTAAACAAGCCTGCTTTAGATTTAGATCTTGAAACGATGAAAGATTCTTTATTCAAATTTGTTGGTGATTTCTACCTTAGATCTAGACCGATCTAGGCTTGGCGTTGAACATAAGAGTTGTAGATCTATACGTTATGAATACCTCCGTAAAATTTCAGAAATTTTCGTGATGATTTGATATAAGAAATGCATCCCAAACCGAACTGGTTAAAACCGGATCTTGAAAACTGGACAAAACATAGATTCGAACTTGTTGACGTTTTTTACTATGGTTCTAGGCCGAATTAGATCTCTAGCCGAACATGGAAGTTGTAGATAATTGTCTTTAGATGATCTCTGTAAAATTTCATTAAATTTGGAGTTGAATGGCTATGGTAGAATTCGAAATCTTTAAACTGAGTTATATGAAATTCGGACAGAACTGTACTTCTGTGAAAATTAGTGTTTTTGACCTATTTAAGTATCTCGGATCGAAAAAGTTAAAACACAAAAGTTGTAGATCTCGACGTTTTGGAGTCAGGCGTGAAATTTCGGAATTTTTGAAATTAAATCTGATTTTACACGAATTTTAGAGTGAACTGTGGTTGACCGAGTCAAATCTTGATATCTTGTGGAAACGTTGAAATTAGCCTTTGAGGTTGAAACGGATAGGAATTCTTTGAAATACGATACACAAAACGAGAAGATTAAAATATTGTGGGTTATGACTAAGCAAGATACAGTCAATGTTCTCTGCGGCTTGGGACATAAGAGCCCAAGTGTATGTCTAGGTTGACGTAAGAGCCCTAGCGAAACACTGATCGTATGGCTAGCGGACGGATTAACTCTAACTAAAAGATCGACCATGATACCTGTGGACATAAGAGCCCAGGCGTAAGGCTGGCGGACATAAGAGACCTAGCGGTGGTGATCTGTAAAAGATATGAAACGAGGAGTTGCGAGAATTCCAAATTAAATCTGTATTAAATTGTGCTGTTAGATTTATGGCAATTTATTTAATTACGTTGCAAGCTATATGATGATCTTATGAATCCATATTTCTAAATTATGCGATTACATGAATTATTTAAATTATGCACATGTTTTCATTAAATTTAAATAAAGACTTTGAAACCTCATAATCTTGTATGTGTTAACTTACTCAGCACGTAGTGCTGACCGAAACCGTATTTTTTTTTCCTGTTTCTTTCAGAGCCGAAGAATATGCATCATCATATGCATTCATGGGAATTTTGGGAAAATGCTTTATTTGTAAATGATACGTTAGACTAGAAATTTCATGAACGGGTCTGTTTAACCCGTATTCTGGCCGTGTTGGCTATATTTAAATTCCGCTGCATTATACTTATGTAAATATTATTTTCCGCTGCAACCTTGATGTACTATTTTTAAATTATATATATAAACGGGCTGTTTGAATGTTTAAATTCTGAAAAACCATAGCCTTGCATCTCTTTAGCAAGCTCGGAGAAACCGTGTCTTGCTAGGGAGGTGTGGCGGTGACATCCCGACCTGGGTGACAAAAAACCGGGGTGTTACAAGTTGGTATCAGAGCCCGGATATTTTTAAGCTAGTATTTTTAAACTACTATTTTCAAACCATTATTATTTTTAAACAATTATTAATATCTTGACTATTATTTTAAATTTTAAAGTATTATTTCCATGGAGAAATTTTTATTTTAAAACCTATGGAAAAAATATATATATATATAGTGCATAAATTATTTTTGGGGGGAAATCATCATCGCATGTGCATATTGCATTTCCTTTGTTTAGAGAACTTAGAATCTTGGCGAACTTTAACTTAGGATCTTGGCGAATTTCAACTTAGAATCTTGGCGAAGTTAATCTAGAATCTTGGCGAATATTAACTTAGATCTTTTGCCTACACTAGATGACTTAGACGCTTGACATCAAATTAGACACGCTCACTAGAGACTGATCTTGCCTTAGTTCTAGATCGCGTTCATCTAAGCGCACACCTACGAATTCTCGGCCTTAGCCATTCCTACTCTTGTACGAATTAGAAAATTTCCTCATGTGGAACAATAAAAAAAATCAAGTTTTATTAAAACACTCTTTATTCCAAAAATCTTGTTTGGATTTCCAAACAACAAATCCGGAAATTTGAAATTAGAAATTTACGAAACGTCTGGTTCGAGCGATCTATCTAAACCAAGATAAGCTGATCTATACACGTTATAACAGAAAATGGCGCCTAGGAGGAAACCAAGGAAGGTGAGTCCAAACGGCACTGACGCTAACCTTTCCAACACGCCCAACAACAGTGGAAGTCCTCAGAACCTAGGAGAGCAAGTGCCTCAAGCGCCCAATAATATGGAAGCACGTTTAAAATCTGTAGAGGAACTCCTTGTAGCATTAGGAAATGCCGAGGTGCATAGGGTACAAACAGTACCTCCGCCAGTAGCCCGAGTCAACTACTTGGCAATAGTGAACCCCTACAACCCACCCCATTATGACGGCCAAGAGGATCCGGCCAAGTTGGAAGGTTGGATCCGTACTTTTGATAAGCTCTTGAATGCTATCAAGTGCCCTGATGGGGAGAAGGTACACGTAGTGACCTACTACCTAGGAGGCGAAGCCGATGAGTGGTGGCAAAATCTCCAAGCAAATTCAGTGGAAGACGAAGAAGCCTACGCCTGGGAAGAACTTAAGGAAGCTTTGAGGGAAAGATTCTATCCACTGAGCACCAAGACTGCAAAGTACGAGGAATTCATCAACTTAAAGCAAGGTGCACAAACGGTACAAGAATACTACAGCAAATTCAAGGAGCTAGTACGATTCGCTGCGAGGATAGTACCAACCGACTCTGACAAGGCTCAGAAATTCGAGATGGGTCTGAACTTTAGTATCCGGGAGATACTTGCAGTAGGACAATTCACGAACCTGCAGACGATATATGATCGCGCCGTATCAATTGCTCGAATCCAGCAATTGAAGCGTAAGGAACATGGTGAGTCGAGCAAGGACTCGCAAGGACTTGAGAAGAAGGATCGGAAAGACAACAACAACAACTCTAGGAAAGACAATGGATCCCGAAGGAAAGGAAATAAAGGTCTCAAC
Source organism: Hygrophila difformis (assembly GCA_030278955.1). Taxonomy (NCBI): domain Eukaryota; kingdom Viridiplantae; phylum Streptophyta; class Magnoliopsida; order Lamiales; family Acanthaceae; genus Hygrophila; species Hygrophila difformis. The sequence goes on along the minus strand of JAOANR010000012.1, from coordinate 14,057,665 downwards.
AATGGGGGAGACGACAACCGTGGTGCGTTTATACCACGTTGCCCACGATGCAACCATGCACATCTGGTGCGCCAATGCCCGAAGCCTGGAACCTGCCGTAGGTGCGGCAAGCTTGGTCACAAGGCTAGTGGATGTCGAACGCCAGAGGAGGCGATCGAAAATAGAGTAGATTTGGTGAACCTTCAGCAAGGAGAGAGTGACGAGGAACAAGACCAAAACCCGAATCCTCTTGAGAATAATGAGTAGACAGTTATGGGGACATAACTGAAGTCCTAAGGGGGAGAGGATGTGATACCCCGTAGTCACTTATTTTTGGAGTTCGACTCGATATCATGTATCCCAAATCATAAATAAGCAAATTCAAATTGTTTTGAACTACGTTATGGCTTGATCCCGTCACAGGGTACGTAGGCAGCTTAGAAGTCTTAATTCTAAGTTCAGTCACAAAATAATAAAACAAACAAAAGACCTTAGCACGAGAAAAGCCGAAACACAACTTCGAGGACGAAGTTGATTCTTAAGGAGGGTAGACTGTAATACCCGAGAATTTTGCAACATAAAATAAATAAATAAAATAAATAAATAAATAAATAAATAAATATAATAAACATGATAAATGGATAAAGAATCATAAAAGATGAGAAATGGAATTTAAATTTAAAAGGAATCAAAATTCCGAGAACCCGGGAAGCCGAAGACAATTTAATCGAATAAATGGTTACACGGAAACCCAACACCGATGGACTCAATAACCCGAGTCCAAATGTAAATTTAGATCCGAATAAAATTAGGATAGGAAATCGGAAACCCGAATATACCCCGAGAATCGGAATTCGGGAGCATAGAGGGATAGAAACCCGAAAGAGAGGCAGAAAAGCACGACGGATCGCACGACCCGCCCGGACCGAAGTCCAGGCGAAGTCGGCGCGGTGGCCGCGCGGTGGAGGGGGATTAGCGCGCCACGACCGCGCCACTTGACAGATTTGGTTGTTGCGTGAATCTCTCGCCCGAACGCGGATTTTTCGACTTTCGGTTGAACATCTCTCGACCCAAGACCCTTGGGGTCAGATTTTGGACGCCCTAGGTCTTAGATATCTATAAATAAGACCACCTAGGAGCTCCGAATACATTTTACGAAACCCTACATCTTTCTATACGTCGAAACCCTAATCCCGAAGTCGTCGGAGGCACAACACCGAGAGGAAGGACTGACTTGGACGAAATTGGGGTCTTCTATCGCCTTGGTAAGATCCGATCTATTCCTCTATACATTCTTGATTCGAAAACGAATCCTAACCTCATCCTTTTTCCTATTCTAAACCCCCGATCCGAATCGAGAGCAAAGAACCCGACAAACGGAGAGGATAAACGGAGGACGGGAAGCCACGCCTCCGAATCGACGATCCCGGACGCTTAACAATCTGTAAGTTAATGCTTACTTTGGTTTTGGGTTGTTAAAAGATTCGAACATATAGATCGAATGGAACCCTATCTAAAATCTATCTACACCGGCGCAGTGTTTTTGTTGAATTTATTCGAACCCCTTAAAGCGTTCAAAAGAGAAAACTTAAAACACGAAAAACATCCCTAAGACACTGATCTAGCTCCTGTAAAAATTTCATAATTTTTCATCGTGTTTTGATATCCGAAACTGATTGTAAACAAGCCTGCTTTAGATTTAGATCTTGAAACGATGAAAGATTCTTTATTCGAATTTGTTGGTGATTTCTACCTTAGATCTAGACCGATCTAGGCTTGGCGTTGAACATAAGAGTTGTAGATCTATACGTTATGAATACCTCCGTAAAATTTCAGAAATTTTCGTGATGATTTGATATAAGAAATGCATCCCAAACCGAACTGGTTAAAATCGGATCTTGAAAACTGGACAAAACATAGATTCGAACTTGTTGACGTTTTTGACTATAGTTCTAGGCCGAATTAGATCTCTAGCCGAACATGGAAGTTGTAGATAATTGTCTTAAGATGATCTCTGTAAAATTTCATTAAATTTGGAGTTGAATTGCTATGGTAGAATTCGAAATCTTTAAACTGAGTTATATGAAATTCGGACAGAACTGTACTTCTGTGAAAATTAGTGTTTTTGACCTATTTAAGTATCTCGGATCGAAAAAGTTAAAACACGAAAGTTGTAGATCTCGACGTTTTGGAGTCAGGCGTGAAATTTCGGAATTTTTGAAATTAAATCTGATTTTACACGAATTTTAGAGTGAACTGTGGTTGACCGAGTCAAATCTTGATATCTTGTGGAAACGTTGAAATTAGCCTTTGAGGTTGAAACGGATAGGAATTCTTTGAAATACGATACACAAAACGAGAAGATTAAAATATTGCGGGTTATGACTAAGCTAGATACAGTCAATGTTCTCTGCGGCTTGGGACATAAGAGCCCAAGTGTATGTCTAGGTTGACGTAAGAGCCCTAGCGAAACACTGATCGTATGGCTAGCGGACGGATTAACTCTAACTAAAAGATCGACCATGATACCTGTGGACATAAGAGCCCAGGCGTAAGGCTGGCGGACATAAGAGCCCTAGCGGTGGTGATCTGTAAAAGATATGAAACGAGGAGTTGCGAGAATTCCAAATTAAATCTGTATTAAATTGTGCTGTTAGATTTATGGCAATTTATTTAATTACGTTGCAAGCTATATGATGATCTTATGAATCCATATTTCTAAATTACGCGATTACATGAATTATTTAAATTATGCACATGTTTTCATTAAATTTAAATAAAGGCTTTGAAACCTCATAATCTTGTATGTGTTAACTTACTCAGCACGTAGTGCTGACCGAAACCGTATTTTTTTTTCCTGTTTCTTTCAGAGCCGAAGAATATGCATCATCATATGCATTCATGGGAATTTTGGGAAAATGCTTTATTTGTAAATGATACGTTAGACTAGAAATTTCATGAACGGGTCTGTTTAACCCGTATTCTGGCCGTGTTGGCTATATTTAAATTCCGCTGCATTATACTTATGTAAATATTATTTTCCGCTGCAACCTTGATGTACTATTTTTAAATTATATATATAAACGGGCTGTTTGAATGTTTAAATTCTGAAAAACCATAGCCTTGCATCTCTTTAGCAAACTCGGAGAAACCGTGTCTTGCTAGGGAGGTGTGGCGGTGACATCCCGACCTGGGTGACCAAAAACCGGGGTGTTACAAGTTGGTATCAGAGCCCGGATATTTTTAAGCTAGTATTTTTAAACTACTATTTTCAAACCATTATTATTTTTAAACAATTATTAATATCTTGACTATTATTTTAAATTTTAAAGTATTATTTCCATGGAGAAATTTTTATTTTAAAACCTATGGAAAAAATATATATATATATAGTGCATAAATTATTTTTGGGGGGAAATCATCATCGCATGTGCATATTGCATTTCCTTTGTTTAGAGAACTTAGAATCTTGGCGAACTTTAACTTAGGATCTTGGCGAATTTCAACTTAGAATCTTGGCGAAGTTAATCTAGAATCTTGGCGAATATTAACTTAGATCTTTTGCCTGCACTAGATGACTTAGACGCTTGACATCAAATTAGACACGCTCACTAGAGACTGATCTTGCCTTAGTTCTATATCGCGTTCATCTAAGCGCACACCTACGAATTCTCGGCCTTAGCCATTCCTACTCTTGTACGAATTAGAAAATTTCCTCATGTGGAACAATAAAAAAAAATCAAGTTTTATTAAAACACTCTTTATTCCAAAAATCTTGTTTGGATTTCCAAACAACAAATCCGGAAATTTGAAATTAGAAATTTACGAAACGTCTGGTTCGAGCGATCTATCTAAACCAAGATAAGCTAATCTATACACGTTATAACAGAAAATGGCGCCTAGGAGGAAACCAAGGAAGGTGAGTCCAAACTGCACTGACGCTAACCTTTCCAACACGCCCAACAACAGTGGAAGTCCTCAGAACCTAGGAGAGCAAGTGCCTCAAGCGCCCAATAATATGGAAGCACGTTTAAAATCTGTAGAGGAACTCCTTGTAGCATTAGGAAATGCCGAGGTGCATAGGGTACAAACAGTACCTCCGCCAGTAGCCCGAGTCAACTACTTGGCAATAGTGAACCCCTACAACCCACCCCATTATGACGGCCAAGAGGATCCGGCCAAGTTGGAAGGTTGGATCCGTACTTTTGATAAGCTCTTGAATGCTATCAAGTGCCCTGATGGGGAGAAGGTACACGTAGTGACCTACTACCTAGGAGGCGAAGCCGATGAGTGGTGGCAAAATCTCCAAGCAAATTCAGTGGAAGACGAAGAAGCCTACGCCTGGGAAGAACTTAAGGAAGCTTTGAGGGAAAGATTCTATCCACTGAGCACCAAGACTGCAAAGTACGAGGAATTCATCAACTTAAAGCAAGGTGCACAAACGGTACAAGAATACTACAGCAAATTCAAGGAGCTAGTACGATTCGCTGCGAGGATAGTACCAACCGACTCTGACAAGGCTCAGAAATTCGAGATGGGTCTGAACTTTAGTATCCGGGAGATACTTGCAGTAGGACAATTCACGAACCTGCAGACGATATATGATCGCGCCGTATCAATTGCTCGAATCCAGCAATTGAAGCGTAAGGAACATGGTGAGTCGAGCAAGGACTCGCAAGGACTTGAGAAGAAGGATCGGAAAGACAACAACAACAACTCTAGGAAAGACAATGGATCCCGAAGGAAAGGAAATAAAGGTCTCAACAATGGGGGAGACGACAACCGTGGTGCGTTTATACCACGTTGCCCACGATGCAACCATGCACATCTGGTGCGCCAATGCCCGAAGCCTGGAACCTGCCGTAGGTGCGGCAAGCTTGGTCACAAGGCTAGTGGATGTCGAACGCCAGAGGAGGCGATCGAAAAGAGAGTAGATTTGGTGAACCTTCAGCAAGGAGAGAGTGACGAGGAACAAGACCAAAACCCGAATCCTCTTGAGAATAATGAGTAGACAGTTATGGGGACATAACTGAAGTCCTAAGGGGGAGAGGATGTGATACCCCGTAGTCACTTATTTTTGGAGTTCGACTCGATATCATGTATCCCAAATCATAAATAAGCAAATTCAAATTGTTTTGAACTACGTTATGGCTTGATCCCGTCACAGGGTACGTAGGCAGCTTAGAAGTCTTAATTCTAAGTTTAGTCACAAAATAATAAAACAAACAAAAGACCTTAGCACGAGAAAAGCCGAAACACAACTTCGAGGACGAAGTTGATTCTTAAGGAGGGTAGACTGTAATACCCGAGAATTTTGCAACATAAAATAAATAAATAAAATAAATAAATAAATAAATAAATAAATATAATAAACATGATAAATGGATAAAGAATCATAAAAGATGAGAAATGGAATTTAAATTTAAAAGGAATCAAAATTCCGAGAACCCGGGAAGCCGAAGACAATTTAATCGAATAAATGGTTACACGGAAACCCAACACCGATGGACTCAATAACCCGAGTCCAAATGTAAATTTAGATCCGAATAAAATTAGGATAGGAAATCGGAAACCCGAATATACCCCGAGAATCGGAATTCGGGAGCATAGAGGGATAGAAACCCGAAAGAGAGGCAGAAAAGCACGACGGATCGCACGACCCGCCCGGACCGAAGTCCAGGCGAAGTCGGCGCGGTGGCCGCGCGGTGGAGGGGGATTAGCGCGCCACGACCGCGCCACTTGACAGATTTGGTTGTTGCGTGAATCTCTCGCCCGAACGCGGATTTTTCGACTTTCGGTTGAACATCTCTCGACCCAAGACCCTTGGGGTCAGATTTTGGACGCCCTAGGTCTTAGATATCTATAAATAAGACCACCTAGGAGCTCCGAATACATTTTACGAAACCCTACATCTTTCTATACGTCGAAACCCTAATCCCGAAGTCGTCGGAGGCACAACACCGAGAGGAAGGACTGACTTGGACGAAATTGGGGTCTTCTATCGCCTTGGTAAGATCCGATCTATTCCTCTATACATTCTTGATTCGAAAACGAATCCTAACCTCATCCTTTTTCCTATTCTAAACCCCCGATCCGAATCGAGAGCGAAGAACCCGACAAACGGAGAGGATAAACGGAGGACGGGAAGCCACGCCTCCGAATCGACGATCCCGGACGCTTAACAATCTGTAAGTTAATGCTTACTTTGGTTTTGGGTTGTTAAAAGATTCGAACATATAGATCGAATGGAACCCTATCTAAAATCTATCTACACCGGCGCAGTGTTTTTGTTGAATTTATTCGAACCCCTTAAAGCGTTCAAAAGAGAAAACTTAAAACACGAAAAACATCCCTAAGACACTGATCTAGCTCCTGTAAAAATTTCATAATTTTTCATCGTGTTTTGATATCCGAAACTGATTGTAAACAAGCCTGCTTTAGATTTAGATCTTGAAACGATGAAAGATTCTTTATTCGAATTTGTTGGTGAATTCTACCTTAGATCTAGACCGATCTAGGCTTGGCGTTGAACATAAGAGTTGTAGATCTATACGTTATGAATACCTCCGTAAAATTTCAGAAATTTTCGTGATGATTTGATATAAGAAATGCATCCCAAACCGAACTGGTTAAAATCGGATCTTGAAAACTGGACAAAACATAGATTCGAACTTGTTGACGTTTTTGACTATGGTTCTAGGCCGAATTAGATCTCTAGCCGAACATGGAAGTTGTAGATAATTGTCTTAAGATGATCTCTGTAAAATTTCATTAAATTTGGAGTTGAATTGCTATGGTAGAATTCGAAATCTTTAAACTGAGTTATATGAAATTCGGACAGAACTGTACTTCTGTGAAAATTAGTGTTTTTGACCTATTTAAGTATCTCGGATCGAAAAAGTTAAAACACAAAAGTTGTAGATCTCGACGTTTTGGAGTCAGGCGTGAAATTTCGGAATTTTTGAAATTAAATCTGATTTTACACGAATTTTAGTGTGAACTGTGGTTGACCGAGTCAAATCTTGATATCTTGTGGAAACGTTGAAATTAGCCTTTGAGGTTGAAACGGATAGGAATTCTTTGAAATACGATACACAAAACGAGAAGATTAAAATATTGCGGGTTATGACTAAGCTAGATACAGTCAATGTTCTCTGCGGCTTGGGACATAAGAGCCCAAGTGTATGTCTAGGTTGACGTAAGAGCCCTAGCGAAACACTGATCGTATGGCTAGCGGACGGATTAACTCTAACTAAAAGATCGACCATGATACCTGTGGACATAAGAGCCCAGGCGTAAGGCTGGCGGACATAAGAGCCCTAGCGGTGGTGATCTGTAAAAGATATGAAACGAGGAGTTGCGAGAATTCCAAATTAAATCTGTATTAAATTGTGCTGTTAGATTTATGGCAATTTATTTAATTACGTTGCAAGCTATATGATGATCTTATGAATCCATATTTCTAAATTACGCGATTACATGAATTATTTAAATTATGCACATGTTTTCATTAAATTTAAATAAAGGCTTTGAAACCTCATAATCTTGTATGTGTTAACTTACTCAGCACGTAGTGCTGACCGAAACCGTATTTTTTTTTCCTGTTTCTTTCAGAGCCGAAGAATATGCATCATCATATGCATTCATGGGAATTTTGGGAAAATGCTTTATTTGTAAATGATACGTTAGACTAGAAATTTCATGAACGGGCCTGTTTAACCCGTATTCTGGCCGTGTTGGCTATATTTAAATTCCGCTGCATTATACTTATGTAAATATTATTTTCCGCTGCAACCTTGATGTACTATTTTTAAATTATATATATAAACGGGCTGTTTGAATGTTTAAATTCTGAAAAACCATAGCCTTGCATCTCTTTAGCAAGCTCGGAGAAACCGTGTCTTGCTAGGGAGGTGTGGCGGTGACATCCCGACCTGGGTGACCAAAAACCGGGGTGTTACAATTGCAGTATTTAAAAGTATTTAAATCATCCAAACAGCCCATTCAATATAATTGGAAAATAATAATAGTGTAGCGCAGCGGAAATAATTGTTTAGTACAGTATCGCAGCGGAAAATATAAATAGGGCCAACATGGCCAAAATACGGGTTAAACAGACCCGTTCATAATATAGTCTAAAGTACGAATTTAAAAGCAAAATAACAATCCCCAAAATCCCATGCATGATTCGTGCTCACACATGCTCATTCCACATATTCTGTAAGAAAAGGAATAAAAACGGTTTTGGTCAGCAAATTTGCTGAGTAAGCTAACGCATGCATGATCGTAGGGTTTAAAAGCCATTAATTTAATAAATAATCCAAAAGCATGATAATAACATAATATTTAATTTAATCTAATCAACTATTCAATAGCATAATTTATTTCAGGGCTCTATTTAATAACACATATCGCATGGTTTAAAATAATAGCCATAAGTTAAAGAAAGCATTTAAATAATTTAATTGGACAACAACATAATTTAATCTAATTTAATTTAATTTAAAATCCCCATTACATCCCCGATTTGGTATCTCAAGTTTCACGATAGTATCGCGATGTCAACAAGTTTAGTCGGTTGCCCGGCGACCGCAACCGTATCAGCCATACCCAGTACCACTCCGGAGCCTCGGGAAACCCATACGGATATTCACGAGAGTGTAGGCTCTATGTTTCGCCGTTTTGGCAATATCACATTTCAAGTATAGCGCGCGGGGTCACCATCGTCCATTACGGCACGAAGTGAATCGTTAGGGGGCACCCTGCAGAGCACTCACCCCTAATTTTAATTTATCAAGTTTGTAAGGGGATTTAATTTTTAAAAATCTGACTTCAATTGTATTTATTTAGAAATAATATCTCAACTCGTTTCAACCCTAAAGGTTAATTCATGTTTCAACAAGATTTCAAGATTTTGTTTCCGGTAAACCACAGTTTACTCTAAAATTCGTCTAAAATCAGATTTAATTCCAAAAATTCCAAAATTTCATCTCTGTCTCCGAAACATCAAGATCTACAACTTTCGTGTTTTAACGTTTTCAATCCGAGATACCTAAGTAGGTCGAAATCACCAATTTTCGCATAAGAACAAATCTGTCCGAGTTTAAGGTGTCACAGTTTAAAGATTTCGATTTCTACATACCAATTCAACTCCATATTTAATGAAATTTGACAGAGATCATCTTAAGACAATTATCTACAACTTTCATGTTCGGCCAAAGATCTAAAACAGTCTAGATCCTATGTCAAAAACGTGATCAAGATCATTCCTAAGTTCTGTCCAAGATTTCAAGATCTAGATTCCAACAGTTCGGTTTCGGTGGATTTTCACATATCAAATCAACTCCAAAAATTCTCAAAAATTTACAGTAGCTAGATCTAAGTCTTAGGAACGTTTTTCGTGTTTAAGTTTTTCCTTTTGAGTTCGTTTTAAGGTTCGGAAAAATTCATCAAATCTGTTGCGCCGGTAGAAAGTTTAGATGGACAGATTTACGGTTTCTTGTTAATCTTTTAGTTTTGAATGTTTTAATTCATCCCAAAACCATGTAAGAGTTAACTTACGGAGTTTATGAACGTCCGGGAGCGTCTATTCGAAGGCGTGGCTTCCAGTCCACCGTTTCTCCTCTCCGTTCGTCGGGTTCTACGATCTAGATCCAATACGGGGTATAGAAAGAAAAAGGAGATGATTAGGATTCATTTTCGAATCGTTTATTGACTAAAGATTGGATCGAGACTTACCACGACTATGGAGATCTGTAGAGAAACTCGTCCAACAGCGTTCGTCTTGGTTTCGTACCTCCGACGACTCCGGATTTAGGGTTTCGAATGTATAGAATGTTGTAGGGTTTTGTAAACTTGTTCGGGGCTCCCAAGGGGTTTATTTATAGATTTCCCAAGTCCTAGGGCGTCCAACATCTGACCTAAAGGTCTTGGGTCGAGAGATGTTCAACCGAAAGTCGAAAAATCCGCGTTCGGGCGAGAGATTCACGCAACGGGCAAATCTGTCGTGTGGCGCGGTCGAGGCGCGCTTTTCCCCCTTCACCGCGCGACACTCGCCTGGACTTCGGTCCGGGCGGGTCGTGCGATCCGTCGTGCTTTTCCGCCTCTCTTTCGGGTTTCTATCCCTCTATGCTCCCGAATTCCGATTTCCGGGGTATCTTCGGGTTTCTACTTTCTCTCTAAATTTTCACTCGGGTCTAATTGGATGTTTTGGACTCGAATACTCGAGTTCCTTAGTGTCGGGTTTTGGTGTACAATTTATTTACCTTTAATAATTCTTTTCATCTAATTAAATTCCTTTTTAAGTTAAAATCCCATTTCTCATTTCCTTATCTTTATTTATTTATTTATTTGCTGGATTCATTTATTTATTTATGGTGTTTATTTTATTTATTATTTGTTTATTTAATTATTGTTTTATTTTATGATGGAAAATTCACGGGTATTACAGTGGTGGAACAGGATATTCCCCTGGATTTTCTCTTTCTTGGATGAGAAACTCATTTTGTCTTTTCAAATTATCCAATTTCATCTCGTGCTCGGTCGCCAAACTTTCATAATACCTAACCATGATTTTTAGTTCACGTATTTCTCTATCTTTCTTGAACATTTCTTCCTCGGTCCAACGTATATAATCCCTCTCTACAAGTAATTCTCCTTTCAGGTGTTGGATTTCTTCCTGTAGCTGGGTCCAATCATCCATGATTTCTTTTCCCTTATAGTTGTCCATCTGCAAATAACACTTGTAATAAATAGGACAAGTAACAGTATTACAACTATTCTTTTCCGTACTAAATTTCGTATCTAAAACTATGGCTTTTAAATTAAATGTTATTATCGTATGTTCTATTAGATTTTGCTAATATAATTGATTTTATTACAAACTATATATATATATATATATTTTTTTTTCATCCAACTATTCAAAATTCAAATAGTAACTAGGCAAAATTACAACTACCGACTTGGATATACAAAATTTCCAAGTTTTTTTTTTTTTTTCCTACATAGTCATAACTTTTAATATGCTAGTCTAGTGAAAAACATGCTGATACTAAACATCGTGACTAAGGCTGGTTGGATGATACTCCGGAGATAGGGTGTGCTGGCGTCCGAACTCTGGCTCTTCCTTGGGATCCTCTTCTGTGTTGCTCCCTTCAACATGCTCACTCTGGCTTGATGATCGGAGGCCCCTATAGTATTTTTTTACCTTGTGCCCTTTTCTCTCCATGTATGCAATTCTTTTGTTCAGACGTCCTATAGTGCCTAAGTGTAGGCTAACCTGTTCCTGTGTGTTTTTCAGCTCCTCTTTTAATTCTGCTATCTCATCTGCTTGCTTAGCACATAGCTCATCTAGTTCATCCCTTTGTGTTACGGCCAACATCCACTTATTATTGAGTTCATTTTCCAGATTAAGATGCATTTCCGCCTCTACAAATAGTTGATTTTTTAGTTGATCATTTCGTGCGCTAAGATCATCCATTCTAGCCTGCTCTCTTCCATTGATTTTTATTATTTCCTTCACCAAATCCGGGACTAGTCCAATTATGCTACTGTTATTATCTCCCATCTAGCAAACAAAATCATCACAACATAATAATAAGCACAATGCAATTACAGAACATAGATAGCAATAAGAGTTGTGCCTAATGCAAGTGCATTGTGTTCCCTTTCCCAAAATATATATATATATTTTCATAATAGAAAATAATCTTTCAAGAATTTTGACTCAAAAGAATTTTCTGAATAGCTCTGATACCAACTTGTAACACCCCTGTTTTTTCCAATTAACGATTACAGCGGAAGTTACTCATGGGAAACCCGGGGCTGTTACCGCCACACTCCCAATTAAGTTTGCTTTGGCCTGGCCTCGGTTTACTTAATTAAGAAGTGCTAAGGCTAGTTAAATCAGAACCAATTTAAATCAACTGTGTAATATATTATGCCTTTAACATAAGCATAGTAGAGTTTAATTTAAAATGACGGCTAAGGCTCGCTGTCCCCAAAACAAGTTTCTTATATAAAACGACAAAAATTTAAAAAGGAAATTTGCAAAAACATGACGGCTAAGGCTTGCCGCCCCCAAACCAAGTTTCTTTTACAAAATGACAAAAGTTTAAAAATTTAACCGTTTAATGCACAAAAGTGATACTGATTCCCATGCCCGTGCCCATGCCTTCTATGGTGATCCACAAATATCAAATCCTGGAGAGAAAAAGATAAATAGGATTATCAGCACACCGGCTGAGCAAGTAAAATTTTTATCCCTTGGACCAAAATAATTAAAATATCACATAAACAGTAAATGGCATGTCAAACCGTTAAATTATTCAATTGTAACACCCCGGATTTGATAACCCAGGCCGGGATGTCACCGCCACACCTCCCTAGCAGGACACGGTTTCTCCGAGCTTGCTAAAGAGATGCAAGGCTATGGTTTTTCAGAATTTAAATCATTCAAACAGCCCATTGTAATATAATTTAAAAATAATAATATCAAAGTTGCAACGGAATGTAATATTTACATATATATAATTGTAATGCAGCGGAAATTTAAATACTGGGCCAACATGGCCAAAACACGGGTTAAACAGGCCCGTTCATGCAAGTTGTAATTAAATGCCGGAATTTAAAATAGAGTTTTTCACGAATGTTCCCATGTATGCATATGATGATGCATAATCCTCATACTCTGAAAGAAAAAGGGGAAATGTGGTTTGGTCAGCAAAAACGTGCTGAGTAAGTTAACACCTAATATGATCAAGGGGTTTCAAAGCCTTTATTTAAATTTGATAGAAACATACTTGTAGGTAATTCACAATTTGAGTTAATCGTCCTCTAAATAATAAATGGCATAATTTAACACAAGAATTTCACGTGATCATGATTCAAATCACATGGTAAATTAATTGCAAGGCATAATTTAAAGGTATAACTTAAATAAGGAAAACATTTACGTCTTAAAAATTTTCCCGTTACTTCACGATTAGGTATTTCAGGATTTTCATTCTTTCACTTTTGTTCAGTATGATTTTATATGATTTGATCTTGGGGAATCGAACCCGCAAGAGTTTAAACGTATCCTAGGGAATTGAACCCGTAGGAATTAACACAAGTCCTGGGGAATTGAACCCGCAGGAAAACAAACGATTGCCCTTGGGGAATCGAACCCGCAAGAACTCAAATACATCCTAGGGAATTGAACCCATAGGAATCAACACACATACTGGGGAATCGAACCCGCAGGAAAACATACAATCGCCCTTGGGGAATCGAACCCGCAAGAACTCAAATACATCCTAGGGAATTGAACCCATAGGAATCAACACACATCCTGGGGAATTGAACCCGCAGGAAAACAAACGATCGCCCTTGGGGAATCGAACCCGCAAGAACTCAAATACATCCTAGGGAATTGAACCCATAGGAATCAACACACATCCTGGGGAATCGAACCCACAGGAAAACATACGCCTTGGGGAATCGAACCCGCAAGGTAAGGGCAAGTTTTGCAAAATTTCACAAGTTTTTCATGCAAGTATCTAACGTCCATTATAGGCACGCCAAGAAGGCTAGAGGGGCACCCTGCAGGGCACTCACCCTCCACCAAAGTATCTCAATAACATTTCGAATTAGTATAACGGGATTTCTCAAAAGTATAGATGTATCGTATTTCAAGTCTTCGGCCGTTTGTTTCGAAATTTCAAAATCTCTCGATTTAAAAGTCGTTTGGCGTCACAGTTTACGCCTTTTTAATTTAAAAATTCATTTCAAGTCCGAAAAATCTGAATTTTTCACAGTTTATCAAAAACATCCCAACGAACAACTTTCGTGTTTTAACTTTTCCGAAATAAGTTGAGGAAACATGTCAAAAATCGAGTTTATTACACAAACAGAATTCTGTCCGAACTCAGGTTTGACACAGTTCGAAGTTTTGACTTTTTACCATATCAAATGGACTCCAAAAATTCTGAAATTTTATAGGCACATACTAGACATGATTATCTACAACTTTCATTTAGATTGTAAGGATCCAATCGGACTAGAAAATATAGAAACAGGTTCATCAAGTTTGGACATATTCACAGACAGATTTCGAAAATGTTTTGTCAAAACAGTTTATGTTCGATGCAATTTGAAATAGCAAACATCGACGAAAATGTCTGAAATTTTTACACAACCTAGATTTATGTGTTAGGATTAAAAGTCTAGTTTTGAGTTTTTCGGTTTGAACTCTCGAAATAGGGGTTTTGGTTCGATTTCAAACCTGTCACCGTTGCAAGTTCGAATCTCAAGGCAGGTTGGTTCTCGGCCGTTTCCGGATATCAAAACGCAATAAAAAATTATGAAAATTTTACACAAACTAGATCTATGTCTTAGGAACGTTTTTCATCTTTTAAGTTTTTCTGTTTGAGCAGTTTTAAGGGTTCGAAAAATTCGCACAAAATTGTTGCGCAGAGGGTTTTTCGTGTTGACAGATTTTAGAGTTATTAAATCCATACGTTTGGTTGCATTTTAAGTCACCCAAAACCAAGTAAGTATTAACTTACAGTGGGGATGATGTCTAGGACGTCTCTGGATCGATCGGGGCGTCCACGCTTGCTACGGACACGTCCAATTACTCCGTCTCTTCTCCATTGGCCCCGAAACGATACCGAAAGTAAAAATCTAGGGTTAGATCGAGTTTTCGGGCTCGAAAACTTAAACGAAAAACCATGGATGACTTACCACAATCTGGGACACTAAAGATGTTGTTCTCCACGCCTCCTTCGTCGATTTTCGTCGCCGGAAAGTAATCGGAGAGTCGTCGGAAAGTGAAGAACTTGTGTTTCGGTTTTGGGAGAGTTTGAGGGTGATGGATAGACTTGAGAGACTGATTATGGGAGTGAAAATCAGTCATTGATCGTCTTATAACCTTTCCCCCCGACTGGGATTGGGTTTCCAAAGTCGGGACACGAAAATATGGTAAGAAATCCCCGAAATCGCGCAATTGGCAGCTGCAGTCTTGGTGGCGCGGGGTTGGCGCGGTTTTTAGCCAAAACCAGCGCGGAGGGCGCGCGGCCTGGTCTGGGCCGTGCGCCCGGACTGGGCCGTGCGATCCCGTCGGGCCTTTTCTCCTCTCTTTCGGACTTCTGTCCTCCTACGTTTTCGGGCTCAATTTTTCGGGTCATTCTCGGATCATAAATCCTTATCTTAAATTTATCTCGACTCAAATGAATGTCATGTTTGAAATCTTAAGTCCGTCGGTCTCGGGTTCGTCGGCTTCCAATTCGTCGTCTTTTGACTCCCGTGCAATAACTTGTGTAATTAAATTTCTTCCGACTTCACGGGTTCTTGGAATTAGAATTATTTTCCTTCCTGAATTTAATTCCAATTATTTTGACTCAATTCATGGAATGTCTTCGGGCTTCCTTTCCCTCTTTTATTCCATTTTGAATTTTGAATCTATCGGCGTTTCATTTCCGAGCAATAATTTATTGTGATAAATTATTTTCTTCTTCTCGGAGATATTTCGACATTGATCGGAATAAATTTTATTCCTTTGGACGTTGATAAAAATCTGGGGTATTACAGTTTACCCCCCTTAAGAGTCAACTTCGCCCTCGAAGTTGTGTTTTGGCTTTTCTCGCGCTAAGAGTTAGGGTCCTTTTGTTTACTTTATTATCTTGCGATATTGTGTTATTGAATTATTGTTCGATTGTTGATTGTTTGTTGTTTGATTATTGTTTGACTGAACCCGGAATTGAAATTTCGAGTTGCCTACGTACCCTGTGAAGGGATCAAGCCATGACGTAGTTCAAAACAATTTGAATTTGTTTATTTGGGATACAAAATATTCGGTTTAGAATATTCGGGTCGTTACATCCTCCTCCCCTTAAGGTTACAGTTATGTCCCCATAATTGTTGTTGGATTGGTTTGACTCAGGGTTGGGTAACGTTGTATACAATCATTTCTCACTGAGCTGGCAAGTCCGCTTGATCGATGTTGTTCAATCGTCCTACGGCTCTTCTGTTTGAGGGTTTACCAAATCTAGCCTTTTCTCAATCCTCTCCTCACGAACATTGCATTCTCTAATCATGTGGTCTTCCCCACCACATCTATAACAAGTCCCGCGCCTTGGGCATTCGCGCACCAAATGGGCTTGGTGGCACTGCGGGCAACGTGGTATGACTGTACGACGTATGCCGTTTCTCCCATTATTTAAACCTTTATTCTTATTCTCCTTTGGCTCATTGAACCCAGCTTGACCATTATTCTTCTTAAAATTGCCATTGCTATTGTTTC
This sequence comes from Hygrophila difformis, assembly GCA_030278955.1. NCBI lineage: Eukaryota > Viridiplantae > Streptophyta > Magnoliopsida > Lamiales > Acanthaceae > Hygrophila > Hygrophila difformis. The sequence goes on along the minus strand of JAOANR010000012.1, from coordinate 14,041,401 downwards.
GATTCTTTTTCTCAAATTCTTGCGAGCCCTTGCTCGACTCCCCATTTCCTTTGCGCTTCAGTTGTTAGACTCGATCAATTGCTACAGCTCGATCATAAACCGTCTGTAGGTTTGTGAATTGTACTACTGCAAGTATCTCCCGGATACTAAGGTTCAGACCCATCTCGAATTTCTGAGCCTTGTCAGAATCGGTTGGTACTATCCTCGTAGCAAATCGTACTAGCTCCTTGAATTTGGTGTAGTACTCTTGCACTGTTTGTGCACCTTGCTTCAGGTTGATGAATTCCTCGTATTTCGCAGTCTTGGTGCTCAGTGGGTAGAATCTTTCTCTCAAGGCTTCCTTAAGTCCTTCCCAAGTGTAGGCTTCTTTATCTCCCTCTGAATTCGTTCGAAGGTTTTGCCACCACTCGTCGGCTTCACCTCCTAAGTAGTAGGTCGCCACGTATATCTTCTCCTCGTCAGGGCGTTTGATAGCATCCAAAAGTTTATCAAAGGTACGGATCCACCCTCTAGTTTGGCGGGATCCTCTTGCCCATCATAGTGTGGCGGGTTGTAGGGGTTTACCAATGCCAAGTAGTTGACTTGGGCTACTGGTGGGGGTACTGCTGCTTGTGCTCTATGCACCTCAGCATTTCCTAATGCCACAAGGACCTCCTCCATCGTCCTTAGACGTTCTTCCATGTTGTTGGGTATGGAAGGCGCTCGATCTCCTACGTTCGGAGGAACCTCATTGTTGTTAGGTGCGTTTGGGAGGTCAGCGTCAGTGTCGTTTGGGCTTACCTTCCTCAGTTTTCTTTTAGGTGCCATTTTCTGTAATTAAGCGCGCGAAGATGAGTTTCTAAGTGATCAAGATCTAGGACTAAGGCAAAGTTTAGTCTCAAGTTAGCGCTTCTAAGTCAAGACTCAAGGTCAAGTCGAACATTAGAGTGAGAAGGTTATGTATCACAAACGATTCACATAAAAATGTTAGCATAAATATTTATGTATGCATATGCATATGTAATCCCCCCAATAAAAATTTAATGCATGCATTTATTTATCCATGGGTTTTAAAAATAAATTTATTCCATGAATAGATTAAAATAAGGATAAAAGGTTTGGGCCACTATATTGGGCCGAAAGAAATAAATTATTTGGGCTTTAAGTAAAAACAAGGTTATTGGGCCAAAATAATTGGGCCAACATAGTAATTAAATATTGGGCTAAAGATTTGGGCTAGAAAAAATAAATTTTGGGCTCAAAAGGTTTGAGATTTAAAATAATAAATTTGGGCTAAAAGTTAGGGCTTAGAAAAAAATTTGGGCTCAAAAATGTTAGTTAAAAAATAATAATGGATTTTTAAATATAATACTAGTTTAAAAATAATATTCGTAATAGTTTTAAAAATAATAATACTAGTTTTAAAAATAGTCCGGGCTCTGATACCAACTTGTAACACCCCGGATTTGATAACCCAGGCCGGGATGTCACCGCCACACCTCCCTAGCAAGACACGGTTTCTCCGAGCTTGCTAAAGAGATGCAAGGCTATGGTTTTTCAGAATTTAAATCATTCAAACAGCCCATTGTAATATAATTTAAAAATAATAATATCAAAGTTGCAGCGGAATGTAATATTTACATATATATAATTGTAATGCAGCGGAAATTTAAATACTGGGCCAACATGGCCAAAACACGGGTTAAACAGGCCCGTTCATGCAAGTTGTAATTAAATGCCGGAATTTAAAATAGAGTTTTTCCCGAATGTTCCCATGTATGCATATGATGATGCATAATCCTCATACTCTGAAAGAAAAAGGGGAAATGTGGTTTGGTCAGCAAAAACGTGTTGAGTAAGTTAACACCTAATATGATCAAGGGGTTTCAAAGCCTTTATTTAAATTTGATAGAAACATACTTGTAGGTAATTCACAATTTGAGTTAATCGTCCTCTAAATAATAAATGGCATAATTTAACACAAGAATTTCACGTGATCATGATTCAAATTACATGGTAAATTAATTGCAAGGCATAATTGAAAGGTATAACTTAAATAAGGAAAACATTTACGTCTTAAAAATTTTCCCGTTACTTCACGATTAGGTATTTCAGGATTTTCATTCTTTCACTTTTGTTCAGTATGATTTTATATGATTTGATCTTGGGGAATCGAACCCGCAAGAGTTTAAACGTATCCTAGGGAATTGAACCCGTAGGAATTAACACACGTCCTGGGGAATCGAACCCGCAGGAAAACAAACGATCGCCCTTGGGGAATCGAACCCGCAAGAACTCAAATACATCCTAGGGAATTGAACCCATAGGAATCAACACACATCCTGGGGAATCGAACCCGCAGGAAAACAAACGATCGCCCTTGGGGAATCGAACCCGCAAGAACTCAAATACATCCTAGGGAATTGAACCCATAGGAATCAACACACATCCTGGGGAATCGAACCCGCAGGAAAACATACGCCTTGGGGAATCGAACCCGCAAGGTAAGGGCAAGTTTTGCAAAATTTCACAAGTTTTTCATGCAAGTATCTAACGTCCATTATAGGCACGCCAAGAAGGCTAGAGGGGCACCCTGCAGGGTACTCACCCTCCACCAAAGTATCTCAATAACATTTCGATTTAGTATAACGGGATTTCTCAAAAGTATAGATGTATCGTATTTCAAGTCTTCGGCCGTTTGTTTCGAAATTTCAAAATCTCTCGATTTAAAAGTCGTTTGGCGTCACAGTTTACGCCTTTTTAATTTAAAAATTCATTTCAAGTCCGAAAAATCTGAATTTTTCACAGTTTATCAAAAACATCCCAACGAACAACTTTCGTGTTTTAACTTTTTCGAAATAAGTTGAGGAAACATGTCAAAAATCGAGTTTATTACACAAACAGAATTCTGTCCGAACTCAGGTTTGACACAGTTCGAAGTTTTGACTTTTTACCATATCAAATGGACTCCAAAAATTCTGAAATTTTATAGGCACATACTAGACATGATTATCTACAACTTTCATTTAGATTGCAAGGATCCAATCGGAATAGAAAATATAGAAACAGGTTCATCAAGTTTGGACATATTCACAGACAGATTTCGAAAATGTTTTGTCAAAACAGTTTATGTTCGATGCAATTTGAAATAGCAAATATCGACGAAAATGTCTGAAATTTTTACACAACCTAGATTTATATGTTAGTATTAAAAGTCTAGTTTTGAGTTTTCCGGTTTGAACTCTCGAAATAGGGGTTTTGGTTCGATTTCAAACCTGTCACCGTTGCAAGTTCGAATCTCAAGGCAGGTTGGTTCTCTGCCGTTTCCGGATAACAAAATGCAATGAAAAATTATGAAAATTTTACACAAACTAGAACTATGTCTTAGGAACGTTTTTCATGTTTTAAGTTTTTCCGTTTGAGCAGTTTTAGGGGTTCGAAAAATTCGCACAAAATTGTTGCGCCGAGGGTTTTTCGTGTTGACAGATTTTAGAGTTATTAAATCCATACGTTTGGTTGCATTTTAAGTCACCCAAAACCAAGTATGTAACGACCCGAATATTTTTTATCCCAATTGAACAAATTCAAATTGTTTTGAACTACGTAATGACTTGATCCCTTCACGGGGTACGTAGGCAACTTGGAAATTTCAATTCTGGGTTCAGTCGAATAATATCAAACAACAAAACACAATGATACAGTCACAATCAATCAATCGGTCAATAAGTCACACAACTTCGAGGACGAAGTTGATTCTTAAGGGGGGTAGACTGTAATACCCCAGATTTTTATCAACGCCCAAAGGAATAAAAATTTATTCCGATCAATGTTGAAACATATCCGAGCAATAATTTATCACTGTAATACCCCAGATTTTTATCAACGCCCAAAGGAATAAAAATTTATTCCGATCAATGTTGAAATATATCCGAGAAGAAGAAAATAATTTATCACAATAAATTATTGCTCGGATATGAAACGCCGATAGATTTAATTTCAAAATGGAATAAAAGAGGGAAAGGAAGCCCGAAGACATTCCATGAATTGAGTAAAAATAATTGGAGTTAAGTTCATGAAAGAAAAGAATTTTAATTCCAAGAACCCGTGAAGTCGGAAGAAATTTAATGATACAAGTCATTGCACGGGAATCAAAAGACGACGAATTGGAAGCCGACGAAACCGAGACCGACGGACTTAAGATCTCAAACATGAAATTCATTTGAGTCGAGATAAACTTAAGATAAGAATTTATGATCCGAGAATGAACCGAAAAATCGAGCCCGAAAACATAGGAGGATAGAAGTCCGAAAGAGAGGAGGAAAAGCACGACGGATCGCACGACCCCGCCCGGACCGAAGTCCAGGCGAGAGTGGCGCGCACCCCGCGCGGTGTTTAGGCAAAAACCGCGCCGCCACCGCGCCGCCATGACAGCAGCAGCCCTTTGTCGCGTTTTGGCGACTTTCTCGCCAATTTTCGGGTCCCAACGCGGGAATCTCGCTTGATCACGGGGGAGGCTTCTTTTGGACGATGCTAGAGGTCCCTAACACCCCATTGTCAGCCATACTCACCAATTATTCATCCCACAAACTCTCCCAACTCTCCCAAAACTCTCCCTAAGCCCAACACCCTTCCGGCAAACTTCCGACAACTTTCCGGCAATCAAATCCAACCAAGGTAGGGTGTAGATCAAGGATTTGCAGGCATTGGATTGTTGGTAAGGTGTAAATCAAGTTTACTTATTGCTTTAAGATCATAATCAACCTTCTAACTCACGGATCTTTACTTGCAAAACACGTTCGTAGCCAAAGGAGAAGAAGAACGTGTTGCGTAGATCCGTTCGTGGCGATTTTGGACAAATCGATCAACTCTAGAACGTTCAAGAACTCACTCACTGTAAGTTAATAACTTACATATCAATATGGGTGGTTTAAAGACATCCGAAACATTGGATCTTAAACGAAACGTTGAAATCAAACCTAAAAACCCCAATCTACGTATTTTCTGAAATCCGACCAAAACTCTTACTTCGAGCGTTCAAACCTGAAAACTCAAAACTAAGATTTTGATCCTAAGATCTTAAGCTATATTGTGTAAAAATTTCAGAAATTTTCATCAAGTTTTGTTACCCCAAATCAAGTCGGACATATTCTGCGTTTTTAAGAACTTTCAAAAGTTGACAGATTTCATAACCGAACTTGATGAGCTTATTTCTATCATTTCTAGTCCAAACCAATCTTCATGATCTAAACAAAAGTTGTAGATCTATGAGTCTTGAATACCTCTGTAAAATTTCATGCACTTTCATTAAGATTTGCTATCCCAAACCGCGTCAAACATATTCTGTGGTGCATGAACCTTTCGGAAACTGAGACAGATTTTAAGACCGAACTTAGTAGATTAATCTGACTTAATCCGTGATGAATTTGCATAATTTGCCTCTAATAAAACTTGTTTATTTTGGTGTCTTTTAAGTGCCTGTAAATTTTCAGAATTTTTGGAGTTCATTTGACATGTTAAAAAGTCAAATCTTTGACAGATGTCAAACCTGAATCCTGACAGCTTTTTGTTTGTGTAGAAAACTTGATTTTTGACATGCTTCCCATCATTTTTCCCAAAAACTCAAAACATGAAAGTTGTTCATTGGGATGTATTTGAGCTACTGTGAAAATTTCAGATTAATCGCCTAAGAAATGGATTTTTAAACTGAAAAGGCGTAAACTGTGACATCGATCGGTTTTAAACTTGTGAAATTTTGAAATCTCTAAACAACGATCGAAATCTTGTGATATGATAAAGTTGTATTTTTGGAAATCCCGTTACACTAAAGTTGAAACGATATCGGTTTCATTGGGGGGTGAGTGCTCTGCAGGGTGCCCTCCTAATTATTCATTTTGTGCCTAAACGGCAATGATGATTACGCGCGAAAGATTGCCAAAATGGCATCTTATATTTTTGGGCCTATCCTCTCGGGTGTATCCGTATGGGTTACTCGAGGCTTGACGGAGCGGTACTGGATATGGCGTATTTGGTCACAAGAGACCAACGGCCTACCCTCTCGAGTGTATCCGTATGGGTTACTCGAGGCTCGACGGAGTGGTACTGGGTATGGCGAATCGGCTGCGGCCGCCGGAATACCGGCTAAATGAGATGATACTTATGAAATTGGCTGAGGCCGCCGGAGCACCGGCTAAATGATACTATTGATATTGGCTGCGGCCGCCGGATCACCGGCTAAATGATATATATATTGTTGAGATGATGGCGTAACGGGAAATATATTAAAAAGCTCAGATTTTATGAAATTGGCTGCGGCCGTCGGATTGCCGGCTAAATTAAATATTGTTGAGATGGTGGCGTATCGGGAAGAATTTTTAAAAGCTCAAATTTTTATTTACTTACTTACGGCATTATTCATGTTTTTAAATCATGTCTTAAATAATTGCTCATGCTTAAGTTTTAAATTATGGAATTAAATGTGTTTTTAAGGTATGAAATTATATTCGCATTTTTTTTAAATAAAATGTTTTTATGCATGGCAAAAAGTTTTATCTTAAATATTAAAAATCTAACCCCTTTATTGCTATGTAAGGATTGACTTACTCAGTATTTTATAATACTGATAAAAACCGTTGTTCATTTTTTTTCTGTTACAGAGTACGGAGCATGATCACTCATTGGGGACTTAATTATTTATTTTACGTGACTTGCATGAACGGGTCTGTTTAACCCGTGGTTTGGCCATGTCGGCCCTATCTTTTAAATTCCGCTGAGTACACTTTACTTCCGCTGCGTACTTTATATTCTCGATGCAACTCTGATGTAGTATTTTTAAATTATCTATGAATGGGCTACTTGAATATTTTAAATTCTGAAAAACCATAGCCTTGCATCTCTTTAGTGAGCTCGGAGAAACCGTGTCTTGCTAGGGAGGTGTGGCGGTGGCATCCCGGCCTGGGTTACCAAAACCGGGGTGTTACAATGTGGTATCAGAGCCCGAAATATTTTAAAACTACAATTTTAAAGAGCCCGGATTATTTTGAAGCTGTTATCTTTTAAAGAGCCCAATTATTATTTTGAAATTAAAGCCCAAATTTTTAGCCCAAAAATTTTTTTTTAGAAGCCCAAGAAATTATTTTGGCCCAATAGCCTTGTTTTTATTTAAAGCCCAAATAATTTAATTCTTTCGGCCCAATATAGTGGCCCAAACCTTTTATCCTTATTTTAATCTATCCATGGAATAAATTTATTTTAAAACCCATGGATAAATAAATGCATGCATAAAATTTTTTTTATCAGGGGGAATCATCACTGCATGTGCATATTGCATTTCTATACCTTAGAGAACTTAGAAGCGTTATGTTGTAACCTAGATCTTTTTCTTGCGCTAGATGGCTAACCAAGACATGATGAACTTAATGGTCAAAATGATGAACGCTCACTTTGATTACCAACAAACCATACAACAAATGGAACATCGTATGGCCCAATTGGAGGCAAATCTGCACCATATGGGAAGCTTAAGAGAGGCGGACCACCACCGCATAAACCAGCTCGAAGACCAAATCCAAAACCTCACTACACAAAATCTATGTTTAAAGGAGCTTGTTGATGCTCATGGGGATGACTTGAACCACATTTTCGATGACCTACTACCGTCAAGCCCGGTGGAGGAAGATCCGGAGGAGGATCCCACCACTGTGCCGGAGGACGCCTAGAAACGATAGAAGGATCCTATTTTGGTATATCCTATCACTTGTAATATAAAAAATAAAAAAAATAAAAAAAAATAAATAAATAAATAAATAAATAAATAAATAATTAAATCAAGTTTTTGTTTGAACACTCTCTATTCCAAAAAAAAAAAAAAAAAAAAAAAAAAATTATGATTGAATTCCCAAACAACAAATCCATCTCAAACGCACGGCTCATTTAACCTTGAAACCCAAGACCCTGAAACCCTAGACCCTGGGGTTTCGATAATCATTGTATAAACCCTTTATTATATTTTCCTTAAAATCTAAATCACTTGTTCTTGTAACAGAATGGCACCGAGAGGGAGACCGCGCGTCCAACCCATTCCTCCCAATACCAACGAAATACCTAGGCAACCTGACATGCCGATACCAAACGTGGGTGTACACGCTCAGGAAGAGCCAGCAGGCCCTATACCAGACAACATAGGTAATCGCCTGCGCACTCTAGAAGAGGTTCTCATTGCGATAGGGAACGCGCAGGTGAACCAAGGCCAAGCGGCTGCGGCACCTCCACCACAAGCTCGCATTAATTACCTAGCCATGGTGAACCCATACCAACCGCCGCACTATGCAGGCGAGGAAGACCCTGCAAAACTAGAGGAGTGGATTAGGACCTTCGACAAGTTGTTAAGCGCAGTTAAGTGCCCAGAAGGGGAAAAGGTGCATGTGGCCTCATACTACTTGGGAGGTGAAGCAGACGACTGGTGGCAAGCCACCCAGGGAAAGATACAAGAGGAAGATGTGCCCTATTCATGGACTGAAATGATGGAACTGCTCAGGGACCGATTTTACCCCCTGAGTACGAAGGCGGCCATGTACGAGGAGTTTTTGGCACTGAAACAAGGCGGGCAGACTGTACAAGAGTATTACACTCGATTCAAGGAGTTGGTGCGCTTTGCACCAAGACTAGTACCGACAGACGTAGAGAAGGCACAAAAATTCGAGATGGGATTGAACTTGTCCATACGGGAAGTGATCACTGGTGTCCATTACCCGGACCTGCAAGCAGTGTATGATCGTGCAGTTGCTGTTGCAAGGGTGCAACAACTGAAGAGGAGGATGAGTGGAGAGTCCAGCCGGGGACCTCAGGGGCAAGATAAGAGGAACAGGGATAACCGCACCGGTAACAATTCTGGAGGAAACAACTTTCGGGTAGGCCTGAACAGACCCCCTCAGAACAACAATAGGGGAAATGGTGGGAGAACATTTTTCCAGGGTAACCCTGTGCCACCATGCCCAAGATGTGGGAAACCTCACTTGATTAGGGGATGCCCCCAACAGGGCACATGCTTCAGGTGTGGTCGATTTGGTCATCGGGCGAATGAGTGCCGAACTCGAATTGAAAACATCACCAAGCGAGAGGACTTGATTATGGGGCCAGCACAGCCTCGTAACCAAAATGGACGGAATGGTAACTATCAAGGGTACAGACCCCCTCAGAACCAGAATTTCAACCAGAATCAACGCCCTCCACAGAATCCAAATCAGCAACAGAATCAGAACCCGAACCGGGATCAGCCGGGCAACCAAGGACGGCCCATGGGGAGGTTGAATGTTATCAACCAAGCAGATGTGCCTATGCAGGGTGACGTGATGGCAGGTACATTCCATGTTTTAAGTACACCCCTTAAAGTTCTGTTTGACTCAGGAGCTAGTTGTTCGATTATATCATCAAGAGTCTTATCTGAACTAGATCTACCTAAGTGCGAACTGATTAACTTAGAAATTCAACTACCATCAGGAGAGGTAGTACCATGCTCTAAACGTTATAACGGAATTCCGATAGTTATCAAGAACATAGAATTTTTCGCAAACTTGGTAGAATTTAATTTAAGGGACTTCGACGTTATACTGGGAATGGATTGGTTGACCCGGTATAAAGCGGTAATAGAATGTCAAAAGCAGAAGATCACCTTGTCGAAAGGTAGGGGAAAGAGAGTCATCTTTTACTCTCAACCCCCTAAGAGGAGCAACAAGGTTGTTAACGCTCTCAAGCTTCGTAGCTTAATGCATAAGGGATACGCGTTGTATGCATGCTACGTTCACAACCTGGAGGCGGAAGAGAGCAAGGTTGACGACATCCCAGTGGTGAGAGAATACCCGGACGTATTTCCTGAAGACATCCCCGGTATGCCGCCTGAGAGAGATCTTGAATTCACCATAGATCTCATTCCGGGAACGGAACCTGTCTCGAAGGCCCCTTACCGTATGGCACCACTGGAAATGAAGGAGTTAAAGGAACAACTCGAAGAGTTGTTGGAGAAAGGATACATAAGACCAAGTACGTCCCCGTGGGGAGCACCGGTCTTATTTGTTAAAAAGAAGGACGGAGGACTACGCCTTTGCATCGATTACAGGGGACTCAATCAAGTGACCATCAAGAACAAGTATCCATTACCAAGGATTGAGGACTTATTTGATCAATTGAAGGGGGCGTCGGTGTTCTCAAAGATCGACTTGCGATCCGGTTATCACCAGCTGAGGATTTCGGAGAAGGATATCCCGAAGACGGCATTCCGAACTCGTTATGGACACTACGAGTTCACAGTATTATCCTTTGGATTAACAAATGCACCTGCAATGTTCATGAACCTCATGAACGATGTATTTAGAGAATTGTTAGATCAATGCGTCGTGGTGTTCATCGACGACATCCTGATCTACTCGAGAAGCGAGGAGGAGCATTCCCAACATTTGCACCAAGTGTTAGGGATTTTGCGCAAGAACCAACTCTATGGCAAACTATCCAAATGCGACTTTTGGTTGAAGGAAGTAGCATTCCTTGGGCACATAGTATCCGCCACTGGAGTTTCAGTGGATCAGGCAAAAATTTCGGCGGTGACGGAATGGGTATCACCGACGAGTCCGACTGAAATACGGAGCTTCCTTGGGCTAGCTGGTTATTATAGGCGATTTGTGAAGGACTTCTCAAAAATCGCACGCCCGTTGACCCAGCTGTTGAAGAAAGGGGTAAAATATGACTGGACCAGTGAGTGTGAGTCCGCGTTTCAAGAACTGAAAAAGCAACTCACCAGTACACCCGTACTAGCACTACCATCAGAGAATGGTGACTTCGAGGTTTACAGTGATGCTTCAAAGGAAGGTCTAGGATGTGTTTTGATGCAAGACTCGAGAGTCATTGCATATGCTTCGCGCCAATTGAAACCTCATGAAGCGAACTACCCAACGCACGACTTGGAGTTGGCGGCAGTCGTGTTCGCTCTGAAAATATGGAGACACTACCTTTATGGGAGAAAGTGTCGGATGTTCACAGACCACAAAAGCCTCAAATACATATTCACTCAAAAAGAGCTAAATCTGAGACAACGGAGATGGTTGGAACTAATCAAGGACTATGATCTCGAAATTTCTTACCACGAAGGGAAGGCCAACGTAGTAGCCGATGCCTTAAGCCGGAAGACCCAACATGTGGCGAATTCGTTGGTGATTCCGCCGGCATTATATATGGACTTGGCAAGATTGAGCTTAGAACTAGTGCATTCGGGCACTGTAAATGAAATGGTCAACGCCATGGTAGTCGAATCAACCATATTTGACGAGATCAAACTCGCCCAACCGGGCGACGCAAAGTTGGAAAGGATTAAGGAGAACATTGCCAACGGGAAGGCAATAGGATTTGCTATCCATGAGGACGGAAGCATTCGTTTCAAGGGAAGATGGTGTGTACCACAAAAATGCGTGGAGATAAAACAAAGATTGATGGAAGAAGGGCATAACACACCTTACTCGGTTCACCCTGGAGGCGACAAATTATATAAGGATTTGAGGAAGATTTACTGGTGGCCGAGGATGAAGAATGAAGTGGCAGAATTTGTAGCGAGATGCCTCACGTGCCAAAAGGTCAAAGCCGTGCGACAGAAACCCTTAGGATTGATGCAACCATTGGAAATCCCGAGTTGGAAGTGGGATAGTATCTCTATGGATTTCGTTTCGGGATTACCACGATCACCAAGAGGAATGAATAAGATATGGGTGATTGTCGATAGGCTAACGAAGACGGCCATTTTTATTCCAATGAAGGACACTTGGACCATGGACCAATTAGCAAGAGCGTATATTGACAATGTGGTACGAAGACACGGGGTACCACATGACATTATCTCCGATAGAGACAGTAGATTTGTCTCTCACTTTTGGACCAAGTTACAAGAAGCCCTCGGTACGCAGATTAAGATGAGCACCGCATTCCACCCAATGACGGATGGACAAACTGAGAGAACAATCCAAACGTTGGAAGACATGCTGAGAGCTTGCGTCCTAGAGTTTAAGGGTAGCTGGGAAAATCATTTACCCCTAATTGAATTTTCCTACAACAATAGCTACCATGCTAGCATCGGCATGGCACCATTCGAGGCATTGTATGGTCGAAGGTGCCGAAGTCCGTTGAGTTGGGAAGGAAATGATAAGACAGTGATAGTAGGACCACAACTTGTAGAAGATATGACCCAACAAATCAAAGTGATTCAAGGAAAGATGAAAGCGGCCCAAGACCGCCAGAAAAGTTATGCCGATGTGAGACGGCAAGACCTAGAATTTCAAGTTGGGGATAAGGTCATGTTAAAGATATCACCGATGAAGGGGGTTATGCGTTTTGGCAAACGAGGAAAGTTAAGCCCTCGATATATAGGACCTTATGAAATTCTAGAAAAAGTCGGGAATTTAGCATATCGTCTAGCCTTACCGCCACAATTGGCTAGAGTTCACAACGTGTTCCACATATCACAATTGAAGAAGTATGTACCCATGTACTCCAACCGGAAGGAATTGAATTGGATGATGACTTGAGCTATGAGGAAATTCCGGTACGAATACTCGATGTTAAGGAGAGAGTAACAAGGAACAAAGCCGTGAGAATGGTCAAGGTTCTTTGGTCGAACCATGAAAGTGAAACGGCGACATGGGAGTTAGAAGCCGACATGAAGGAGCGTTACCCGACCCTATTCCAAAATGGTGCAACCGCAGTTATGGGGACATAACTGTAATCTTAAGGGGGAGAGGATGTAACGACCCGAATATTTTTTATCCCAATTGAACAAATTCAAATTGTTTTGAACTACGTAATGACTTGATCCCTTCACGGGGTACGTAGGCAACTTGGAAATTTCAATTCTGGGTTCAGTCGAATAATATCAAACAACAAAACACAATGATACAGTCACAATCAATCAATCGGTCAATAAGTCACACAACTTCGAGGACGAAGTTGATTCTTAAGGGGGGTAGACTGTAATACCCCAGATTTTTATCAACGCCCAAAGGAATAAAAATTTATTCCGATCAATGTTGAAACATATCCGAGCAATAATTTATCACTGTAATACCCCAGATTTTTATCAACGCCCAAAGGAATAAAAATTTATTCCGATCAATGTTGAAATATATCCGAGAAGAAGAAAATAATTTATCACAATAAATTATTGCTCGGATATGAAACGCCGATAGATTTAAATTCAAAATGGAATAAAAGAGGGAAAGGAAGCCCGAAGACATTCCATGAATTGAGTAAAAATAATTGGAGTTAAGTTCATGAAAGAAAAGAATTTTAATTCCAAGAACCCGTGAAGTCGGAAGAAATTTAATGATACAAGTCATTGCACGGGAATCAAAAGACGACGAATTGGAAGCCGACGAAACCGAGACCGACGGACTTAAGATCTCAAACATGAAATTCATTTGAGTCGAGATAAACTTAAGATAAGAATTTATGATCCGAGAATGACCCGAAAAATCGAGCCCGAAAACATAGGAGGATAGAAGTCCGAAAGAGAGGAGGAAAAGCACGACGGATCGCACGACCCCGCCCGGACCGAAGTCCAGGCGAGAGTGGCGCGCACCCCGCGCGGTGTTTAGGCAAAAACCGCGCCACCACCGCGCCGCCATGACAGCAGCAGCCCTTTGTCGCGTTTTGGCGACTTTCTCGCCAATTTTCGGGTCCCAACGCGGGAATCTCGCTTGATCACGGGGGAGGCTTCTTTTGGACGATGCTAGAGGTCCCTAACACCCCATTGTCAGCCATACTCACCAATTATTCATCCCACAAACTCTCCCAACTCTCCCAAAACTCTCCCTAAGCCCAACACCCTTCCGGCAAACTTCCGACAACTTTCCGGCAATCAAATCCAACCAAGGTAGGGTGTAGATCAAGGATTTGCAGGCATTGGATTGTTGGTAAGGTGTAAATCAAGTTTACTTATTGCTTTAAGATCATAATCAACCTTCTAACTCACGGATCTTTACTTGCAAAACACGTTCGTAGCCAAAGGAGAAGAAGAACGTGTTGCGTAGATCCGTTCGTGGCGATTTTGGACAAATCGATCAACTCTAGAATGTTCAAGAACTCACTCACTGTAAGTTAATAACTTACATATCAATATGGGTGGTTTAAAGACATCCGAAACATTGGATCTTAAACGAAACGTTGAAATCAAACCTAAAAACCCCAATCTACGTATTTTCTGAAATCCGACCAAAACTCTTACTTCGAGCATTCAAACCTGAAAACTCAAAACTAAGATTTTGATCCTAAGATCTTAAGCTATATTGTGTAAAAATTTCAGAAATTTTCATCAAGTTTTGTTACCCCAAATCAAGTCGGACATATTCTGCGTTTTTAAGAACTTTCAAAAGTTGACAGATTTCATAACCGAACTTGATGAGCTTATTTCTATCATTTCTAGTCCAAACCAATCTTCATGATCTAAACAAAAGTTGTAGATCTATGAGTCTTGAATACCTCTGTAAAATTTCATGCACTTTCATTAAGATTTGCTATCCCAAACCGCGTCAAACATATTCTGTGGTGCATGAACCTTTCGGAAACTGAGACAGATTTTAAGACCGAACTTAGTAGATTAATCTGACTTAATCCGTGATGAATTTGCATAATTTGCCTCTAATAAAACTTGTTTATTTTGGTGTCTTTTAAGTGCCTGTAAATTTTCAGAATTTTTGGAGTTCATTTGACATGTTAAAAAGTCAAATCTTTGACAGATGTCAAACCTGAATCCTGACAGCTTTTTGTTTGTGTAGAAAACTTGATTTTTGACATGCTTCCCATCATTTTTCCCAAAAACTCAAAACATGAAAGTTGTTCATTGGGATGTATTTGAGCTACTGTGAAAATTTCAGATTAATCGCCTAAGAAATGGATTTTTAAACTGAAAAGGCGTAAACTGTGACATCGATCGGTTTTAAACTTGTGAAATTTTGAAATCTCTAAACAACGATCGAAATCTTGTGATATGATAAAGTTGTATTTTTGGAAATCCCGTTACACTAAAGTTGAAACGATATCGGTTTCATTGGGGGGTGAGTGCTCTGCAGGGTGCCCTCCTAATTATTCATTTTGTGCCTAAACGGCAATGATGATTACGCGCGAAAGATTGCCAAAATGGCATCTTATATTTTTGGGCCTATCCTCTCGGGTGTATCCGTATGAGTTACTCGAGGCTTGACGGAGCGGTACTGGATATGGCGTATTTGGTCACAAGAGACCAACGGCCTACCCTCTCGAGTGTATCCGTATGGGTTACTCGAGGCTCGACGGAGTGGTACTGGGTATGGCGAATCGGCTGCGGCCGCCGGAATACCGGCTAAATGAGATGATACTTATGAAATTGGCTGAGGCCGCCGGAGCACCGGCTAAATGATACTATTGATATTGGCTGCGGCCGCCGGATCACCGGCTAAATGATATATATATTGTTGAGATGATGGCGTAACGGGAAATATATTAAAAAGCTCAGATTTTATGAAATTGGCTGCGGCCGTCGGATTGCCGGCTAAATTAAATATTGTTGAGATGGTGGCGTATCGGGAAGAATTTTTAAAAGCTCAAATTTTTATTTACTTACTTACGGCATTATTCATGTTTTTAAATCATGTCTTAAATAATTGCTCATGCTTAAGTTTTAAATTATGGAATTAAATGTGTTTTTAAGGTATGAAATTATATTCGCATTTTTTTTAAATAAAATGTTTTTATGCATGGCAAAAAGTTTTATCTTAAATATTAAAAATCTAACCCCTTTATTGCTATGTAAGGATTGACTTACTCAGTATTTTATAATACTGATAAAAACCGTTGTTCATTTTTTTTCTGTTACAGAGTACGGAGCATGATCACTCATTGGGGACTTAATTATTTATTTTACGTGACTTGCATGAACGGGTCTGTTTAACCCGTGGTTTGGCCATGTCGGCCCTATCTTTTAAATTCCGCTGAGTACACTTTACTTCCGCTGCGTACTTTATATTCTCGATGCAACTCTGATGTAGTATTTTTAAATTATCTATGAATGGGCTACTTGAATATTTTAAATTCTGAAAAACCATAGCCTTGCATCTCTTTAGTGAGCTCGGAGAAACCGTGTCTTGCTAGGGAGGTGTGGCGGTGGCATCCCGGCCTGGGTTACCAAAACCGGGGTGTTACAAAGTAAGTATTAACTTACAGTGGGGATGATGTCTAGGACGTCTCTGGATCGATCGGGGCGTCCACGCTTGCTACGGACACGTCCCAATTACTCCGTCTCTTCTCCATTGGCCCCGAAACGATACCGAAAGTAAAAATCTAGGGTTAGATCGAGTTTTCGGGCTCGAAAACTTAAACGAAAAACCATGGATGACTTACCACAATCTGGGACACTAAAGATGTTGTTCTCCACGCCTCCTTCGTCGATTTTCGTCGCCGGAAAGTAATCGGAGAGTCGTCGGAAAGTGAAGAACTTGTGTTTCGGTTTTGGGAGAGTTTGAGGGTGATGGATAGACTTGAGAGACTGATTATGGGAGTGAAAATCAGTCATTGATCGTCCTATAACCTTTCCCCCCGACTGGGATTGGGTTTCCAAAGTCGGGACACGAAAATATGGTAAGAAATCCCCGAAATCGCGCAATTGGCAGCTGCAGTCTTGGTGGCGCGGGGTTGGCGCGGTTTTTAGCCAAAACCAGCGCGGAGGGCGCGCGGCCTGGTCTGGGCCGTGCGTCCGGACTGGGCCGTGCGATCCCGTCGGGCCTTTTCTCCTCTCTTTCGGACTTCTGTCCTCCTACGTTTTCGGGCTCAATTTTTCGGGTCATTCTCGGATCATAAATCCTTATCTTAAATTTATCTCGACTCAAATGAATGTCATGTTTGAAATCTTAAGTCCGTCGGTCTCGGGTTCGTCGGCTTCCAATTCGTCGTCTTTTGACTCCCGTGCAATAACTTGTGTAATTAAATTTCTTCAGACTTCACGGGTTCTTGGAATTAGAATTATTTTCCTTCTTGAATTTAATTCCAATTATTTTGACTCAATTCATGGAATGTCTTCGGGCTTCCTTTCCCTCTTTTATTCCATTTTGAATTTTGAATCTATCGGCGTTCCATTTCCGAGCAATAATTTATTGTGATAAATTATTTTCTTCTTCTCGGAGATATTTCGACATTGATCGGAATAAATTTTATTCCTTTGGACGTTGATAAAAATTTGGGGTATTACATCAATCCACACGTAGCTCGACTATGACGACAACACCCGGGGTATCTCATAGAACCTAACATGCTCACATAGTGACCGAAGTCAACTATGGTATACAAGGACGGCTCTTCCCTGCATCTAGAAAACTGATTGGGAGACCCTTGGTCAACCACAACCCTTTTCATGGGATCCATTGGATAACCCATGACATACTTGCGACGACACCTACCTCTTTGATATACGCCGCACAATAATAAATCAATAAACACATGCCATACACTGAAAAATTTATATCTCATATGCATGGCTTAGCCCAAAATAATTAAACATATAGTGGGACATTACCTCTGCATAAATCAATTGCATGAATAAACCCTAAAATTAATAAAACATAAAGGGAATTAAACATGCAAAATACTCTTGGGATAAAGCCCGCAGAACAAAAATTCTACTTACAATTTTCCAATGGTACTTAACCTCCTTACGAAATTGTTAGCTCCCACAATACTCAACTTCTTTTCTGTCTTTCTATTTTTATTTTTATTTTTTTTTTCCTCTCTCTACGTTACTATCTCCAAATTTTTCTTGTGACTGATGGTTTAAGGTAAATGCCCATAGCCATATTTATAGTGGAGACTTAAGGACTAATTCCCATTCTTTTTTTATTCCTACTAGCATTGCTGACTTCACCTATCTATAACTTAGCTTTGTCTTAGTGTAAACTCCCTGATGTACCACGTAGAATCTCAGTATTACATCTTAATACACGTATATGCCTACTTCTCCATATTTTGTATTAATACACGTAGATACTCCTTTGTTTATGGTAAAACACGTATACTAAGAGTCATCTGAATTTTTATTTTATTTATATCTATATTTTTTTTTTAATTTTTTCTTCATTACTGCATGGTGATTTTTGTTAAATCCTTATGCTAGTCACGTGACTTCATCAAATTTGTGAATCTTCATTCCTTTATTTATTTAACTATTATTTCTTTTCTTCTTTCTTTTTATTATTATTATTATTATTATTATTATTATTATTATTATTAATTAAAATCATAGTTATAAAATATGGGTCGAATCTTACTACACTAGATTATTTGCGAGTTTTAAAATCAATTAAACTTCATATAAAGGTTGTTAGAAACTAATATCCAACTAATACTCTTGTCAAATATTTTCCCTTGGAAAATATATTTCTTAAATCAACTAATTATTTTTCAAGAATTATTTTTCCTTGAAAAATAATTATTCTCTCAAATCAATCTCTATCTTGGAAAATATTAATTTATTTCCCAATTCAACTTATTTTTTTTTAAGAAATAATACTAAATTATTTCTTTAGAAAATATTATCAACATAGCTAAGTTTCAGGGTATTACACACAAACACTGTTTCACACAAAGTCACAGTCAGATGGATTCAATGATTTATACTGCTCAGAAATATTTAATGATTTATACTGCTAAATCACGTCAGCTTTTGAAATTACCTACCACCCTATAACACCAACACTTATTCCATACAATGGGTACAAGAAACAGTACAGCTCAACCTACATTCATGGTCACCTTAAAAATCCATAATCGACAAGATCGATACTTGTACTATTTGGAATTAAATACAATCTTCATTATCCACAACCATATGAATACAATTTTTTTTAATACAAACGTAATGCTCTGAGTCGACAAAGGGAGAACCTGAGGTAGAGCATTCAAGCAAACAATTCTTATGTGTAACCAGGATGAGACACAATAGCTGAAACACAAGAGTACAGAATTACTCAAACAATTGCAAGGTAGTAGCAAACATGAATCAAAAAGAAAATTCAACCTCCGTCATGAAAACAACAAAATGATACCGAGAATGGAGAGGCCCAATCAAGAAAACTAAAAGGAAAAGAACTCAAAGAAAACCAAGAATCCCAGGAGACAAATTGAAGAAGGTGAGGTTTACAATGCAATAAACAATTAAAGCTATGTTTGTAAGTCCTAACTTCATAAAACAAAATTACAGTGGCATAAAAAATAATTCCTAGGTAAGACTTGGTCATCTCGTCGAGCTCAAGTCGCAAGAAAATACAGATATAACAAAAGAGACAATAAACAAAATGACAAAGCTGGAGGTTTTAAAATGTAGCAATCTAGCATTTCTAAAAACAATGGTAGAGGAAAATGTGTTTCTATCATAGAGAATAACACAATCCCCAATTCATATTAAATAAACATGGATTTCCTTTACATCAATTTATTTGCCCCCCAAAATTTTGATTATAAGAAATCAAGAAATCCAACTGACATGTTAGCTTATTTTGCTAATATATTTTTTTTCAGATAGTTGATAGCTCCTTACATGGCCACATATCAAGGAATCCACCAAATATTCACAAAGAATTCCCACCAGACATATTATGAAATAATCACAGATTATTACATAGAACCAAGCTAAAAAAACATGGATTTCCTTTACATCAATTTATTTGACCCCCAAAATTTTGATTATAAGAAATCAAGAAATCCAATTGACATGTTAGCTTATTTTGCTAATATATTTTTTTTAGATAGTTGATAGCTCCTTACATGGCCACACATCAAGGAATCCACCAAATATTCACAAAGAATTCCCACCAGACATATTATGAAATAATCACAGATTATTACAAAGAACCAAGCTAAAATAACTCAAGTTATTCTGCATCTCACCTAGATTGAGACTGTAAAACCTAGCCAATGCACTCAATTTAGGGTTAACTTAGATTGAAAGGATTAAATATTAAAATTATTGAGTAGCTTACAGTGTTAACAAGGGCATCCAAGAGTAAAAGATTTTAGATTACCTCTCAGAAGGGTTTGACGTCACTTCCCCAAAGCCAGGCATCACGGACAGCATCCCGGGCACCCAATATGTCATTTCTACGATCATCCCCAACATGTACAGCATCTTCTGGTTGCACACCCAAAAGTTCACAAGCTTTCAAGAATATCATAGGATTGGGTTTCTCAGCCTCAACCTGTTCATTTGGAGATGGATAATGTAGGTTTAATTTAATTAGTTCTATTACATAGTCACTGTTTTGCGAGTAACTGATATGGAACCTGTTATTTGCCTCTGCGGACACAGCCACAGCATCAAACCAGTTGTCACATTTCAGTGCTCTCAACAGGGGCCTCAATCTAGTGTTGAAGTTAGACACAACAGCCACTTTCACTCCAGCTTTTCTCAGGGATTTGAACACTTGCTCAGCATTTGGATCACAAAGGTGCCAAGCCTGTAAACATAAATGAATAAATTTGATGGGTGAGACAAAAATAAACAGATGGTAAAGAAAGCATATAGATATGTTTAAAATAAATCAAAGTAGACATACAAACTCCGAACAGAAGTGAAGGGGGAAAAAAAGAAAGAAAAGAAAGTAGTAGAAAACACAGTAAATGCCATTAGCAAGTAAACCTTGTCGATAGTATAATAGTTATAGAGCTCCTCAAAATACTGAGAATCTGATATTCTCAGCAGCCAGTGATGAGCTGACAATAAGTTGCCAAAATGGTCACCCATCATCCACGTATCTGGAAGTACCAAACACCGATACAAGTCATAATATTGCTACTAAAAGTAAGCAGGTTCAACAAATAAAAACCAACTTTTAAATATAGCTGATAATATAACTTTTAAAGCAACTTTTAAATAAAAACCAACTTCTAAAAAACGTAATTAGAGAAAGTGAATGCTCATGTACCTTGTGAGGAACTGTATATATAACTGAGGATTAGACCCAGCTGGATCAGATTTCTCACTGGATGAAACATCAAAAATGACGGTGAAGCAAGTGGTTTTGTCAAGGCCACACAACTTCCAAGCTGTAGTATTTCCCTGTCCTGTAACTTTCATACGGGCAATCTAGTTTCAGCTGAATTCCCAGGTTCGGCAAACACAATGAACCTTGGCAAGAGAAGCCATGTAGTCATCAGACCTATCGGCCAGAATCAAACCAACCAAGTATAAAAACTAAGGTTACAAATTGTAAAACTTGGTTGTAAAATTTGGTTGTCAAAAACTTGGTTGTAAAACACAAGGGCGAACAAAGCAATCAACCAAACCATCTGCACAATCAACGGCTGAAGAGTCATCCATTTCAAAGAAGGCGGGGCCGAGTAGAAAAGAACCTGCACAAAACGAAACTGCAACCTGTGGCCAACAAAACAACTTCCATAATTCAAACTACCAGCATGGATACAAGCAAAGAACCACAGCATTCTTCACGAAAATCATATGTGTAATGTGTGTGCACACGGTACAAGAAAGGCAAGCATAATTTAAAACTTTTAAAATTAACACAACAGGGGGAAAATGGGCAAGGATAAAACTCTCAGATGACAGAGTCAAACTAATATATAGCACTGCAAAAACACAGAAGAAATCCCAGCAACAAACACAAGCAGTTACCTGGCAGAAGCTGCCACAGGGCCAAACACAGCCAGTTACCCGGCAGAGAACCGAAACAGGCCAGGCCAATACACTGAAACCAAACAAGTGAATTCATAGCATATAATTAGTGTCACAAACCTTGCAAATGGTGCAATAGGAAAGAAAGGAAATCAATAAAGGGCAAGAAAGGAAGATGGTCAGCTCCAACAACCAAACCTAAAAAAAATACCACTAACATAAGAAAACAAGTGCATTGTTAATGAACAAACAAAATTGATACACAACATCAACAAATTTCATAACATCTACGACCATAATTTATTATGCACCGAAGGTAAAACCCAACCAAGATAAAACAAAAATCCACACCACATCAAAAACAATATGGACTTTCCCTCGAAGTTCTCTCACACAGATAAAACAATTTTCCATCATTGCTCTTGAGCGCACCAGGGATTCTGCGAAATCTGTAAAACAGGCCCGCTAGATATTCCTTCATAGAGTAATAACTTTCTAGGCTTATATGAAATCACATTACATTACATCAACGCAACAGAACAAAAGGACGCGGAAAACAGATGCAGAAAAATGGAAAACAAAAACAACGGCTAACAGATCAAACATTTAAATGGCAAAAAAAGTCTAACAACAGTTCGTAAGAGGAGAATTTAAAATCGTAACCTGAACCGGCAAGCGAGTTGAATCCCTTATAGCAAATGGAATAAGAGACAAAATAGGCAACTTAATAAAAATCAGAACTTAATCAAACGGACAAGCAACAGTCGGTGGGGAGCTCCAGTGGGGAGCAACAGCCGGCGAAAGAGCAACAATGGTGCAGATCCAACCAAATCAAGGATTATCACAAGCTTACAGCAAATCGGAGGAGGAGACAAGGCTTAGCAACACTGAAAGCACCAATTCGAAAGAGCTTCAACAAGTATTGGCGGAAAGACAAATAAAAAGCAAAAAGAATTAGTCAAATTACAGCAATTGAGATAGGAAAGCTAAATAAGGTTAAATACAACCAATTAAAGAATGCATGATCTTAGGAGTGTCCAAACATCCACAGAGATAATAAAACAGCAAGCAAACGAAGCCGGACTCCAGAGAGAAAGAAAACAATTCCAATTGCATAAATAAATATAAGGACAGCAAGATAATCTTAGTTTTATTCGGATTGAAATTGCCACCTATAAAGAATCGCAAAACACTAAGCAAGTCTTGGAACTATTGCATTCTAGAAAGGGCGCGCTAACTAAACCAGGCAATGGAGATGCGAATTAAGAATAATAATATATGAAGAAATAAATATAAAGAGCATCCCACAGCAGTAGGAAGGATTTAAATCCTGTAGTGAAACTACACAGCCTTGGATCCTGCAAGAGAGAGGATAAAACAAACAATATTTTCTGACTCACCTTTAGCACTCAAGTTCCTTGAATCCTGCTGTTTAAAGTAGAAGCTCCTACGATCAAGTGATTTGTGGTAGTGCTTAACATAAATTTCAGCCGAAACTTTGTTAAATCAGCACGACACTGTGCCCATTCTTCTTATTTCTGCTTCAAGCGAGTTAAAATAATTGGATGGGAAAGTGTGCATTCTTCCTTAATAGCTGGAACAAGAATGGAAACCAAGGACTATTAACTTTTATAATTACACACACAAATAAACACACACAGAGTTATATAAACAATATGGGAAGCATCCAACCTGTCAAATGGTCTTCAAGACAAAATGGACTTTCTGACCTATTTGGTTGAGCATTCAAAGTGTTCGAGATTTCATCAACAGGCTTCGCTGTTGTGTTCACAGATTCCAGCAACATGTCAAGCTCAAACCTGGAATCATATTCAGGTCACCAAATGCCAATTTTCAACATATAATACCAAATTTCCTAATATTTTCCATTTGAACAGAAATTTAAGCAGTAAATGAAAATTTTGTAGAGCCTAAAGAAGGAAGGGAGTCGCGTCGGGGCTGCAGTTCAGTTGAAGAACCATCCATTAAAAACCATGTGGCAGCAGAGAGGAACCTGTGAACTACCAAACACACAATAATATGCTTATTATATAGGCCAACAAAGAAGAACATGCATTATATAAGAAAGGTTATGGGTAAAATCAAAGCACAAACCCTTGACAACAACCACAACGAAGAGGAAAGGAATTAAGTCAGTTGTGGTAATAGTTATATTGTATCCCCGAGCTCCTATATGTAGTGAAGTATGAATCAAACAAACTAAATGGGAGCAAAGGAAAAAAATTCTATCTAAAATAACAACAACAATGCCAATGAGGAGGAAGGATTTTGCGCTGCGAAGCACACTCATGAACTAACAGAGGGAAAAAAAATAAAAATTGCGCACCAAAGTAATCAACTAACAATCTCAAGCAAAAATGTCGGGCTCACCGACAAGCGCGCGCACTACCACTGATATCAACAACAGCCAACAACAAGCTGGGACGGCAGCGGTTCAAATAGAGGAGTCGACGTGGCGTAGGCGAAGGTCCCGAGTTGGGGTAACCGGACGGAGGCAACCCACAGAGGGGGCTTGAGCCAAATAACTGAGCCCGGCACTTGCAGTCGTCCGAAAAACCGGTGATCGGGATGTGCGCGTCCGGCGACTACCTCCACTCTTCAAATTGGAGATTTAGGGCTGAGGCAAGAATGAGCAGCACAAGGACGCTGGATTCGTGAGAGGGACGCATCCAATGCAATTTTCGCCGACCGGAGTTATGAGTGGAGACAGCGGGTGGAGGCAGCAGACACACAGGCGCTTCAACATTGAGAGTCCAAATCGATCGAGACGACGGCGAGCAACAAGGAAGCTAGAGAATTGCGGAAATGGACAGGTGAAAGCCAAAATCCGTAATCAGTAAGGAAGAAAACAGGGTTGAATGGCCAGATTCACCTACAATTTCTAATCAACGGCCAAAATCAATTGAGAAATAAACGGCCATGATTGAAATTGAGTTAGAATGGACGGTGGAGATGCAAATAGGCTTCTTGGACCTTCTCTTATAATATATATATATATATATATATATATATATATATATAAGAGACTAGTTGGCTAAGCTGTGCAGATGCACAGCGTATTGAGTGTGTACAACTGTCCATGGAGAAAGAATAAATAATTGTAGGTAAGTCTATGCGGTTTTCTTATACGATACTTTTACATTCAAAGAAATTTAGTTACATTTAATTTACAAAGCAAGTATGCAGTGTTGAGGAAGACAAAATCAAACAATATAAAATTTATTTAAACCTGGAATTTCTAACACCCGCAAAGCAGCAGAAACAAATACGAAATACACGAATTTAAAAGATACATACGAATTCAAAATAAGTGTTCTGTTACCATATTTCGTTACCTTTAGCCCTCCATTTATAATAAGTATCCCATTTCGTCTTCCTAAAATAGGTGTTTTATCACCAACCACATCTTTTATTATTGGATGATCAACATATTCAGGCTTCACTTTCATGCTGTAGAAAATGGCAGCTGCAGATGTCTCATACTTCAGAATGCACGGAATAGTTTCTTCCTTATGCTCTGAAGCATTTATGCCCTTGGACAGATTTGTAATGTAACATACTTCCATAGAGCCTGTTCGGACAAGTGTGTGTAATAAGGGCACTTATCATATTAATTAAATATGAAAAGAACCATGTCTCTGCTACACAAATTCCAGGAAGTAGCAAAAATAAAGCAGAGTTCTATGAAACATGGGAAACTCGGTTACACAGGCAATCAGGACAAATAATTTGGTAAAAGAACACTTCTACATCTTCAAGGGCACCAACATGATCGAATTGGACACCAATCTCACTTGGTGGAAACAAAGTTGGTCTCATACTCATCCTTAGCAAGATTCTGTAAATGAGACATGCTTAGAACAACAAGATAAATGAAAGTTTGAAAGTATCTTCTAAATTAATTAGAGAAGAAAACCTTAAGACTCTGGAGAGGCTTGTTGGACGCCGTTTCCTGCTCCTTTAGTCTCAAAATTGCAAGTTCAAGGCTGCACATCAAATTGGTGCTGTTAATGGGAAGAAAACAAAAAAATCATAACATAACAAAGGCATATATATATATATATATATAAATTACCTTTCACAGGGTGGCTGCAATCGATCACCAGAATCCCCAAATTTCTTCTTATCGAAAGCCCTAATTTATCAAGAATTGACAACAGAATCTAAGGGAGCACAAAAAGATATTCTATAGTTCCTTTTACAACTATACGATAAGGTAGAATTAATTTTCACATGAAAAGATGCATCTAATCAAAAACCTTCTGCAAACATAAAAGATTGAAACTTGAACCAAACCCATAATTTCTAATCCAGCCAACCAAATGTGATTAAGCCTGTCAGTGGAGGGCTCAGCACCAGTTTAAGAAGGAAAAGCAAAGTGAAATGAAGCATACTTGGATGCGAGCAGGCCGTGGCATCTAAGCTACTGCTAACACAAAGTAAACCAAACCGTGAATGCTTGCCCAACACAAGAGTACATAATCTTCAAAATTTGTACAGATATGAATATAAAGAAAGAAACTGCAAGAATGACCACAACATGTTACATATTATTGGGCAAAGCAGAAATGAAAATATAGTTGTGCATGACAAAGAAGACCTGATTAAAGCAAAGGAATAATCCTTATAATTCCAGGTAGCAAGACAGGTCATACATAACAAAAATAGTGAAGAGAACAATGATGGTTCATTTAAAATAAATTAGAGAACAGGTTCCACCCTGAAGAGGTCACTTATAACTGCAATTAAAATATCCACAAAAAAAAAAATAAAAAAAATCAATAAAGGCTATTCCACATCCACATAAGCACTGGAGTGGAGTACATACCTAAACAAGCTCAAATAACATGTCTTTCTCAGTCATATATCTATAAATAAATTCTACTTGATACCACATAAGAAACATTCTAGGTTGAACACAGGACATATCACACATCAAACCCTGTTCACACTATTTATGATAATCGATTTTATCTGTGCATCAAACTAATACACAACAAACAAAACTAAAAAGTACTACATATAATTTAATAATGAAACAAATCTTAAATGAAATATGGATACAGCTTGAGACAGCAGTACTCTGGATTCACGAGAAGTAACTTTAGATCTCAAAAGTCTCCATCTCACATCGCAATCAACATCACAAAGCACATGATTTTCTAATAGTTTCTTGTTTATAATTTCCAAAGAAGGATCCGGGAGCTTCTGTGCCCCTGAACTCAACAAGTTCTGCAAATCAAAATGTATGCACTTGCACTCCTTGGAGCAGAACCAATGTCCTTCAGGAAGATGCCGTGTCATAGTGCAAGTAACTTGAGAACAAATGCAAAAGAGTTTAGAAAAGAAAATTTTGACCACCAAATACAAGGATAGAAATGAGCACACCTTTAGATCAGACATCTTCTGTTTAACTAAAAAAAGAAGCAAACACATAAATATTCTATTCCTCGAGATCAGAAATCACCGAGGAACAAAATATTGAATGTCCCCAAAAATGCATCAAAAACAGAATTCTCAAAACTCCTTTTGCAATAACCCTTTTTTCCGTTTCTTGACTTCATTTAAAACACGACAACACATCTGAAAAAGATCAACCAATTTCTATATCTATATATTCTTCGAAAAGAGGAATGTCTTTCGAAACCTTTTTTGTTATAGAACAGAACTAAAAAACACTTCCCCACACGATCGAATCTAAAATCACAATTTACCAGTTTTTTATTGACATCTATGCTCTCCTCAAACTGAACTTTCTTCCTCAATCTCACCACATACCCTTCATGAACCTTCAATAGACCAAAAATCACTATCAGCCCCAACACAAAAAAAACAACTACAAAAACATGGATTTCGATCAAATCAGGAAAAACTTACAAGATATAAAAAGATGAAGGCGATAAAATAAGCCAACTCATTGCAAGAACTCAAAAACCATAGGGAGAGCAGCACAATGCCGACACGATGCAGTAGCGTCGCGTCGAGTATACTCCCCATCTGCAAGTTCAAAAATCTCTCATTTCCCTTTTTAACATTTTTCCTCTTTTCTAAGTTTCCGAAAATGATTTCTCATAGGGTAGCCTTGAATCAACCATAAACTCTCAATTATAGTTGTCTAAAACAAACAATTCAAATATGAAATTTCGAAGCAGAAATTATTTTCCAACCTGTTTTGCCAGATCCCATTTCTGACCCATTCAATAAGCAAGCACTCAGCATCAATTATAGTTGTCATAATTCATTAAACAACACAATTTGGCTGTATATAAAGACCTTGAAATAAATTTCTAGTTCCATACACACACAAAATATCTCAGAATATGAAGTAATCCATCTTAATCAATATATTTATATCTCATTTGCCAAATCTGGTAGCAACAGTTAAGATCTTTTTTAAGTAAGATCAACTCAACATCCCTAGCTCATGTCTAAAAACGCATATGTATCCTTTTTTAACAAGAGAAAGACATCTATAACAGGGGATGAAAGCAAAGATTTCGTCACTCATATAAAACCCAAATTAAGTGCACCGACAATCAAGTACTAAAAGCTTACCACAACCATAGTTGCAGGAACCATCAATATGACCAAAAATCCCCTTTCTGAGCAAGCAATCCCTGAAGCTTCTTAGCCAAACAGAACCCTAATCCCCTCAAAAAGGCTACGAAGGCAAAAGGATTTTTTCAGAACTATACAGGTACCACTCCTAGATTCGGATATGAACAAACATCTACAGTAAGCAAAATCGGCTTCACCATCGCAATTCCGAAAATACAACAAAAGAAACTGACAACTCGAACTCCTCCCTGAACCAAAAAGCGACAAAAAACCCCCGTAACTCAAATCAAACCCACCGAAGTAACGAAAAACCGAGGAACAGAACAATACTCCTGGAAAAACAATCCCACAAAAACCCAAAACAAATACAGCCCAACAACTGCTCGCACAGGAAAAATCAGCGGAAATCCTCAATTCCTTATCCGAACCGACAAACGGCTCAACCCCAACCAAAAATTGCCAAAAGAAGCAACACGAATCAATAATACCAATGTGCAGGGTATAAAACAGTTCACCATATGCGGGGGATTGGCAATTATTGCATCAGCCTTGAACCGAACTTGTGTTTCAGGATCAGGTTCTGTAAATGCTGGAAGCAAGGAGAAAACAATATCTTTTATTTGATGCCTTTGAACTTGTACTTCAGAAGGTCCAGATGGCAAGAAACCCTTATTCTTGACCATGTCTGAAAAAGGCATATATACACAAACTACTTTGATTCATTTCAGTTCAAAAGTTCTTCCCTACCAAAACAACCAACTCTATGCCAAAGCAATAAGTAATCTTCTACACAAGCAACAAAGGCCAGACTGGCCAGTCGCCCTTCAGAAGTCACAAGTAGTAACTAATATCATCTCCAGAATAGTAATTAAAAACATCATTATAATTAGTAATCGATGAAAAGAAATTACCTTGACTTGCACTATAAGACGGAACAATATCTTTGGAAGCATCTTTATCTGTGTCATTTCCGGCCATAATTGCTAACAGAATACTTCTTTTGTATCCTTTCACCGGTAAATTGAGATGCTGAAAGTGGACTTTCCAGTGTCTAATTAATCATAGAATTCCCTGAACTACTTGGAATGTTAAGAACAAGACTGTCACCTGAAAAAAGAAAGAAAGAAAGAGCAATTTTTGTCTCATCCAAGGTTTTGGACAAGTAAATCAACTAAAGTCATAAGAAACTACCACACTCTGTGACGAAGACACAAGGTTGTGGCTTTCTGAGATACCCAATTCTCCTTGAACAAGGGGTCTCTCGATATCATCATCCTGTATCAAGAATGTTGCAACATGATAATACTCCGAGAACGTAATTCATATAATCCAAAATAGTATATGAAATGCAAATCTCTATAAATGAGCAATGGCAAAAATAATTTGGTGAAGACATGCATAATATACAGGGTAAACAACAGAAACTACATATATATTGACAAAAGAAGCAATAAAGAAGAAGGGAAATAAGAGTACCTGTGTTAGATATTAAGTTATTTGTGAGCTATAAAGAAGAAATAATAAATGTCAAATTGGTTTGTGCAATTGTTGGGCCTCCAAGAGAAGGAAACTAAGGGAAGTAAGTCTCAATCGCCCCTTCCCAAAAGTCAAAATTTCAGTCATAAAAAACAGAAATGCAAGATCTAGTAACTATCCGAAAACATGAAAATCAAATGCAAAAACTCTCAATAAAGAAGACTTCTCGCTGTTCCCACAATTCACCCAATCATTTTACATGCTTACAAGATCAGAGGATAAATCATTCAAAAAATGCTAACATAAAGGGAATCCACCATAACCTTGCGATTTCTTCATTACAATAAATATAAATGCCCAGTATATCCTGATTTCAGATCATCATAAAGTTACTCCAAACTTTAACCCAGATTAAGAAAATATCCCATAAATTATGTTTAAACGATCTTAAGAAAATGTTGCAGTTGGTACAGATTCTCGATTTTTGCTTATCGGAGATAAAAATAAAGCAAGATTGGCAAAGACAAAGCTACTGAAAGAATGAAATAAAAGCACATAGAGAATTAACAAGAAAATCTGGTGACCTTTGAATTTTGAATGGTCCTGAAACCCTGTAACATTGTTAACAGGTTAAGTTTGAAATTTGTAAATTGTAATGAGAATAAATACACTCAAACGGAAAACTGATTTCTGATAAAACAATAGTATGTTAATAGGGTGATTATTTTACCGGGAAAATGGCTTGTGATGAAGCCCACAAGCTTAGTCACAGGATTCCACAAGCTTGGAGGCTTTCCCATCCAAAGATCTCTCAAGCTCAAATCCCATCTAAACAATCAAATTATGATATTGATATAATTACTGGAGCTATGAAGAATTTAAACATAATCAAGCAAAAGAAAAGATGTGATCATAATATTATAGAATTATTTGCACCTCATGCATCAGGCCACGCTCCTC
Source organism: Hygrophila difformis (assembly GCA_030278955.1). NCBI lineage: Eukaryota > Viridiplantae > Streptophyta > Magnoliopsida > Lamiales > Acanthaceae > Hygrophila > Hygrophila difformis. The sequence continues at coordinate 14,010,728 of JAOANR010000012.1, read as the reverse complement.
CGCCAAAGGTAATGGGCTTGGCCACTTGACCATCTTTCTTAGATCATAGCCTGTCAAAACAATACTGTAAGACTGATGTCATGCAAATAAAGCAATTTAAATTTGATTGTTCTCCAAATGCCTTTCAAACATACACATTGGTATGAGTCAATTGGTGTATATAGAATATAATAACCACTAAAGAGAAATATTGATATATGTGTGCTTCTAGAGTAAGCAAAGACTTAAGTACCCCAAATCAAGTATTCTACAACTAAGCTTATTGTCCCCAAGTAATCTCAGATCCATCAATTGCAAGTCTTTATAAGTCTTGATGGCAAACACTATCAAATACTGCTGAAAGATCTGAAATTTTAACGCACAGATGGCTGAGGCAAGTTAGGTGTGCAATATTTGGGGCCAATGTTCCAGACAATCCAAAGCCTGTCAAGTTCCTTCATTCATATCAAAACAAGCTATAAGAACTTGTTCTTAAATTCAGGCCTTTTGATTGGTCATGGGTTAACTTACAGATCAACAACTCTAGAGGGGACTCCCTTTGAGCATGAAACACCTGTCCAAGGAATACACTTTCGGCAGACATGGTCCCCTGTCAAATCTTCAGGCAAATTGATAATCTATTTTCCAAATTTCTCCAATGCCACCACTATCCAAAATAGACAAAACATGTAACCAAGAAAAGACATACCCAATGTAGCTAGCTTGTTTCAGTTGCCAAATTTGTGGGATGAACTTTACTTTAATTTGGCCATCAATGTACAAGCAAACAATACCAATACAGTGTCCAAACCTGTAGGAATGCTCATTTGCCGATTGCTAGAGTCCCCGCGAGGGTAGTTCGAATCCTCACATTTGCAACGGAAATACTTGACCAAAGCACTGAAATAGGGAAAACATATCGTGCAGTAACATTTTCAAGGAATAGGGCATGGATAACAAAACTGAATTGCAAAACGCTGAGAAAATTGCAAACAATCCAAGAACACAATTTGTCTACTGTTATAACTGGATAACTAAATTGTAAGTGAGAAATTACCAAGAATTGAAGATTCGCCCCAAAAACTGAACGTACTGTATACACATGGCTGTTATTTGCAGTCATCATGGAGGAGTTTACTTCGGTCTCAGAGAATTGCCAATCAGGAACATATAAACCGTACAACAACCCTAAATATACACCAGACAACAATAATGCGATACACCTAAGACAAGGGATCAAAATTTCAAGGTTAATGTGTACAACTGCAAATATTTTCTGAGCTCATTGCTCAGATGAGAATAGAAAAATGGACATTTTGAAGTTGAACCATAAGAAAATGTATTCCTAAATACAATGTCAAATATTCTGCTTGTCTGGACTCACCAATGCCATAAATAAGTTTGGAGGAATCCATTTCCTCTGCTACTTCGACATGGAAGCCATATTTCACAGAGCGCTGAAGCAAAATACCCGATTGCAATCCTCTATAGTGAAGAAAAATAAACCTTATCAAAGTTTAATGCATCACGTGTAACTAATAAGTGGCTGTTGAGTCTTGACTTTGGGGAGGACAAAGCAAATGGTTGATGATAATATAAAGTGTTATTTAATTTTCATTAGAACCTGTAAGATACCGAGCCATCTTATCTTTTCAATGTCTACACCATATGTCAAAGAAGTAACGCCATGAAAAAATCCACCTGAAATGAAGAAGAACATTAATCACACCAGCCAATCATCTTTTGAATTGTCCTGTAATTAAACACATGCATAGCATAACTAACGAAAATACCTTGAAGAAGAATGCCAAGAAGAAACAATTTCAGTGTTCTAATGATAACCTTCCAAGTAGCATAAACTCTGACTCGATTTTTCTGTAAATTTGTGTAAGAAAAGCCTTTCAAAGCCAGGATTGGAATATGCATTCATAATATATATTTAATGAACAACAGTTCCTACAATACCTTTATCTTGCAAATATTCAGTTTCATTTTACCTTGTATACGATTGCTACAGAAATTCCAGAAACAAGAAGGAAAAAGGGCATGACGAATTCTGCCAAGTGAAGGCCATTCCAAGGGACATGAGCAAGAATAGGAAAATTTGAACCAGCATAGTCTACCAGCATCATCAACTGAAATGAAGAAAAACGAATTCACACATTAGCTTCAAACTCTATTAGCCAAAAGTCCAACAAACGTCTCAAACCCAACTATTCAGATAATCCCAAAAACTCATCGCTGGCAAACACCCAAAATTGTTGAGGAATAACCCTAGAAAATGAATATGAAAATAACAGATAAATAAATCACTGGACTTCGCTTGACTTCACAGTTCACACGAGATTAGTCAACGGATCATGAATCCACCGAAGAACACCAAACCAGAAAAGTAATGAGCTTAAAACTCAATTAAATTAAAAGGGGCATTACAAGAACACTAAGCCCTCGGAAAACGTCGAGAGACGCGATGCGAGCAGGTTTGTAATCAGCTGGTTCTTCGATGTCCAGCGCCGGCGGTTGGTTGTCCTCTTGGCTGAGCAGCAGCAACGACTCGGTCTCCGCCATAAATTCGGTGAATGGCAGCAGCGTCCTGTAGAAATCTACTTCCATCTTCCCCCATTTTTCCCCCTTCCCCCATTTCTATCCCCTAAACCCTACACAAGGCTTCCACCGCGCCCGAAGTGGAGATTTCCGATTTAGGGTTCAGAAAGGCTTCGAATCCCGTCCCCAAAATCCTGTTGTGCAGCCTCCCCTCCGAGTACCACAGGCCACGCTCCCAACTGAAGGCGATGATGCAGGGACAGGTAACGCTGCGGCGCGAGCGGGGCGGCAGCCAGCTGGGAAGCGGCGTCGCAGCGAACGGTTTAGCGCCGAGCAGGCAGGGCAACGCTGACGAAACGAACAAGGCGGAGGGATTAGGGCTAGAAGAATGGCTGGTGAGGTGAATCGAGAAGAGAAAAATGGGAGAAAATGGCTGGATTTGAGATGAAAAGAAAAGCAAGATTTTGATCCAACGGTGTAGAATCAAATTGGATATGATCCAACGGTTGAATTTGCAATTGAAGCTGGCACGGAAACCTAGGCTACTCCTCTTATAATATAGAGAGATATATATATCTTCGAAATGTTCATGAAAACGTACCTAAAATGTTCGTAGCTGATTGCTGAATTGTTGATGAAAACGTCGCTGAATTATTCATGAAAAGATTGTTGAATTGTTTCTGGTATCATCGCTGAATTGTTCATGAAAACGTCGCTGAATTGTTTTTTATGGCATCGCTGAATTGTATATGGTAGCATCGTTGAATTGTTCTTGATAGTGTTGATGAATTCTTCTTAGTGCAGTCGCTGAATTCTTTTAGGTAGGCTCATTGAAATATTTTTTGGTAGCATCACTGAATTATTTTTTGGTAATATCGCTGAATTGTATGTGGTAGCATCACTGGATTGTTCTTCATGGTGTCTTGAATTCTTCTTGAGGTGGTCGCTGAATTCTTTTAGGAAGGTTCACTGAAATATTTTTTTGTAGCATCACTGAATTATTTTTTGTAATATCGCTGAATTGTATGTGGTAGCATTGCTGAATTCTACAAGGTATTGTCGCTGAATTCTTCTTGGTGTAGTTGCTGAATTCTTTTAGGTAGGGCCACTAAAATATTTTTTGGTAGCATTACTGAAGTAATTTGGTAACATCCCTGAATTGTATTTGGTTGTCGTTGAATTATTCAAGGTAGTGTCGCTGAATTCTTCAATGTTGAATGGCTGGAACATTTTTGATAGCATCACAAAATTATTTTTGGTAACATCGTTGAAATGCTATACATAATAAATTTGTTATATTATTTAATAAATATTCTTGATCATAGATATACATTACCTAATATTTCATATGATTTATCAAATATTAGATTGATAACATACTAAATATAGGGTTATATCTTCTGTTACATATTTTGTTGGACAACTTTATCCTTTTCCATTTACAACCCTTGGATTTGAAATCAACGCTCCAGATTTTCGCCTTGATGTGCTGCGGATTTTTTCAATCGCACCATAACTGAACCTGAAGAGAAGTACATCTATCAAATTAGGTTTTTTTTTTGTTAAAAAAAAAATTTGGAGTAACATCTCAAATAGTTCGTTAATTGTAAATTTATTAAATTTGTTAATTACCAAAAACATGATCCAAGTATCTAATTCAACCAATTTAATCCCTTCAGCCCTTGGTCATCTAATTAGTTCCTTAATCAGCCTAAACCTTCAGATTTAATCTTTGCGACATCATCACATTAGTCTAATTAATTGGCTAAAAGACCAAATATGTTGAATTAGTATACTTAGAATATATGTTTTGCTAATTAGCTAATTTAATGAATTAAATTGGCAATTACTCCCTCCGTTTTTTAATAACTTCTCCATTCTTGCACTGTACGCAATCCAATGCATATTTTAACCATCAATATCTCACATTATATATAAGTAAAAATTATAAAAATTTGATATGCTAAAACTACGCGATGAGACGAATCCAACAACATCTCACTTGACTATATTTTATTTATATAAATGTGATAAAAAGTTGAATCAAAATAACTTAATCAATAATATCTACTATGCAAATGGAGTATAAGATATATAAAGGAGTGCATAGCTCCAATCAAAGCTACACCATAAAAACACTATTTGCGTTGTTATTCTTTTTAATTTAAAGTGGCCAGTAATTAAACTCAAAACCGCCCTATGGCTTTGTTACTATGAAAAAGTACTCATTAGAGGATTTGGTTTGGGGTTAAAGTGTTTAAAATAGTGTTTTGTAGGTGCTAAATAAGTATTTTGTATGTGCTGAGTGTTTTTATACAACTCAAACACCGTTAAACACCCAACACACACATCATTAACACACGGCGCACACACACCTAATCGGGTCAGCACTACACGACCACTCATTAAGCACCCTCATCTGAAGTGGTAAGCTCAAATCCACTCTATCGCTTTAATTTGGGACAATGAAAAACTAATTAAGATTTGGTTTTTGTTCTTTGGTTAAGAAAATGGAAGTTTGGACACTTCGAGTCTTGGGTCTGACTTAGCAAGATCTGTTAATTCAAATGCATGTTAAACCTAAGTCTTCCAACAAGGACTTCGAATACACAATTAATAATAACAACAGAAATCATGCACAACGGATAAATTAAAGCATAAACGACACAAGAGTTGTTAACTCAGTTTGGTCGGAACTTGCATCCGGGGATACCAATCCAGAATAATGTCACTATTTGTTCGAAATGGTCTACAATCACACACATCAATGAACTTAAATCTGCTATCACTCCGATCCTCAAGCATATAGTTGTCAAATCATCTTAGGGTAGGCTCTCTCCCACTTATAACTCCAACTCCCCAAAGCCACCCGCCTTGAGTTTCCCTTGACGAAACCTGTGAAGCAATCCTCCTTTTGGTTTTGTTAAGTGTGGGTTTCACCGATGAACGCATTAAGTAGTCTCCTTGATTTCTATCTGACAGTCCCTTTGAGCCGGTTGTTAACGCGTTGCACCAATTACACACACAATTGCATAAAGTAAAGAACACAATTCTTTGTTGACCCGGTTCGGACCTCCTGTCCTACATTCGGTGGATTCCAATCCAGGCAAGAGATCACTCAACACGATCCAAGAAAATACAAGACACTGACTCAATCCTATCAACTCGATTTAGTAGTTGAAGCTCCCCCTTAACTCCTAATCCAACTGAAATGGACTGCAGACAGATTCTTGAAGTCTTAATATCCTGCTGACAATCCTGGACTAATCCAATCTATTCCAAGAAGACTTCCTTCTTGGATTACAACTCGATAATGAAGAAGTATACAATGAATTACAATACAACTTTTTCAAGCTCAAAATATTCTAAAGATTAATCTTGAAGAACAATGTTTTGACACTAGAGAACTTCTAAACCGATTGCAAAAACACTACGAAGATTGTATAGAAGTGAAATTGAAAATTTTTAAAACTCTACTGAAAACTCAAGACTTAGTAAATATATATAGGGTGAGCTCCATCTTGATCTTTCGGTCTAAAGGCTGGTGTGACTTGATCTGTTGCAGTATAACTACTCTTGTTGTTGGTGTGATGATATGACAATGATATGATCCTGCATGAAATGTTACGAGTGCCAACACTATCATCAACTTCAATCAAAGAGCCTCGAAAACATTCTTTGTGTTTTGTTTACTCTAGGCTCGGTACCGATATGATATTTGGGGCAGGTAATGTGCTGTCATGTAGTATGGATCTAGCCATTTCCTGTAAGTTCCTATTCTTCCTTCCTGCAATACCATTTTGCTGTGGTATTTTTGGGGCTGTGAACTCTTGAGAAATCTCATGTAGGTTGCAGAATTCGGCAAAAAATTGGTTGTCAAACTCCCTTCTATGATCAGTTCTGATTCTAGTGACTTTAGTTTGCTTTCGGTTCATCGGCTTCAGGCTTAATGACTCAAAATGTTCAAAAGCTTCATCCTTTGTCCTGATAAAACAAACAAAAGTAAATCTGGAATAATCATCTACTATAACCAAAATATACCTCTTGCCATTTAGGCTTTCAACTTCAGTTGGACCCATCAACTCCATATGGATAAGCTCTAGGCAATAATTAGTGGTTATGTCTTCAACTTTCTTGTGCTGAGTTTTTGTTTGCTTTCCTTTTGCACAATCTTCATAGGTAAGATTGATGTTGTTCTATAGTTTAGGTAGTCCTTTGACTGCACCAGAGATACTCAATTTGTAGAGAGTTTGATAGTTCAGATGTGTGATAATGGTCAGACATGTCCATTATTTTCAATCCATTTCCGTGTCTGAAATGGGCATTTGATCGCATTCCGGTCTTATATTAAATCAGAAAGCAGTTGAATTGGACTGATTTATGCATAATTGTAAAAATATTGAGCTGGTATGAAAAAATGCAAAAATATGTAATTTCATTACACATTTATGTTAGAAAAATCCGAAAACATGAGAAAAAGAAAAGAAAAGAAAAAGGAAACAAAAAGATGGGAAAAGAAATAGAAACCCACAAATAGTCGAATTTTTCAGGAAATTACGACGCTACACCCAACTACGACGCAGTACCTATAGCGTCGTAGCCGAGTACAACATTGTGGGCAGAAAATGAAGCCGGACTCTGAAGGAAGAACTACGACGCCAAGCGAGTATAGCGTCGTACTCAAGTATAGCGACGTAGCAGAGGATAGCGTCGTAGGCTGTTCGTTTAGTGACAAAGAGTGTTCTCGAAGTGGAAGACTACGACGTAATACCTATAGCGTCGTAGTGAGAATAGCGACGAAGTCACGCATAGCGTCGTACCACGCCTCAGAATTCAAATTCAAGGGCCTGGGGGCCCATGGGCCTAGGGTTTCTCACCTATATATAGAGATGTTGACTCCCAGGTCTTGTCACTTCACACATTCCCCAACTTGAAGACAACTTCAGTTCTTGAGAAGTGTAGCTAGGTTAGTTAGAGTAGTTAGTTTTTATTTTTATGTATTATTTAATTTATGCACTTAGCTTAGTTTAATTTCTTGCATAGCTTAGTATTTTCTTTTCTTGTTCAGCTTAGGATAGCCATTTTCATATTGTTTCAGTTTTGTTAAGCTCCTTATTTAGGTTTGAAATACCCAAATGATGGGTATTATCAAACCATTTGATATAAAATGGGAAGTTAAGCTTCAAAAGAGTCCCAAAACATGAAATGGAAATGATTCCATGGATTTTCTTGCTTTATTTTTGGTTTAATGATCACTTGGTCATTTTATTTCCTTTTGCAATGTGGGTTTTCTGTCTGCCTCTTCTTTTTGGGTTCTTATGCATGATTTATGATTGAAAACCCTCATTTGGGTTTGTGGTTCATACGTGCTTCTTTTTATGCTCATTTCCCTTCACTGTTTTGCATTTTAAACTTATTGTTCTTGCTTCGTTCATTATTCTTCATGCATTTGTGAACCATAAACTTGAAAATAGGGTTTGCAATCGCTTAGATTGCATTACCCGACCAACAAATATGTTCTGGGGTAGCTACGACTCTAACCGCCCTACGACGCTATCCAAGGATAGCGACATAGGGGAGGGTTTGACGTCGTAGTTGCTTCGGACTTAAGCAAATTTGCCCTACGACACTAGACCTACGACGCTATCCAATTTTTGTCTAAAGTTGTAGGACCCAAAACACTTTCATTTGCGCAAAAAAAACCACCTACGACGCTATACCCACGACGCTGTCTTAGGATAGCGTCGTAATTTAGTGCATAACATCGTAACCCCCCATTTTATCAACTCTTCAGAAAATTCCACCTACGACGCTACACCGATGACGCTGTCCTAGGATAGCGTCGTAATTTAGTGTATAGCGTCGTAGCACCTTACTTTTTCACAAACCATCTTTCCTTACTACGGCGCTATGACCTACGACGTAAACCATGTTTAACGTCGTAGGACATGCTTAGCGTCGTAGTCCCCTATTTCTAAACTCCCATGCACGACGTCAACACCACGACGTGAAACATTGCATAGCGTCGTAATAGTGTGTAGCGTCGTATATAACCCCTTTAACTCCAAAATTTTCATCTCTTTCACCAACCCAAGACGACGCTGTCCTCACGACGCTATGACTCGTATGGCGTCGTAACATCTGTATAGCGTCGTAATTGGCAATTTTTGCCTATTTTTCATTTCTCCACCCTCTCCAATAAATAATTGAACCCTGAAGTCAATAATTGAAGATCATGATTAGCAATGATTGTAACACCCCGGTTTTTGGTCACCCAGGTCGGGATGTCACCGCCACACCTCCCTAGCAAGACACGGTTTCTCCGAGCTTACTAAAGAGATGCAAGGCTAGGTATTGCAGAATTTAAAAAAATATTTAAAAGCATACAAAAATAGCCCATTCAATATAAGTTCGAAAATAATATCATAATGCAGCGGAAAACAATATCAGAGTGTAAGTTTTGCAGCGGAAAATGTAAATAGGGCCAACATGGCCAAAATACGGGTTAAACAGGCCCGTTCATACTACAGTCTAATGCAAGAATTTAAATATAAAAGTTCCCCAAAATCCCATGCATATACGTGCTCATGTTCATTCCACATACTCTGTAAGAAAAAAGAAATAAATGGTTTGGTCAGCACAACTTGCTGAGTAAGTTAATACAGACATGGTCGTGGGGTTTAAAACCCATTAATTAATATTTGAATAGAAGCATGATAATAAACCATAAATAATTCAATTTAGTTATCTAACCAATTTGCATAATTAATTCATGGCACTAATCAATAATACATTTAGCATAATTTAAATAAAAGCCATAATTAATTTAAATAAAGTATTTAATAATTTAAAAGGACAATAAATAAATATTTAACTATCCCCATTACTCCCAAGATTTAGTATTTCAAGTATTTCACGATTGCATTGCAATCTCGTCAAGTTTAACCGGAAGCCGGCGGCCGCAGCCGTATCTGCCATACCCAGTACCACTCCGGAGCCTCGGGAAATCTATATGGATATTCACGAGAGTGTAGGCCATATATCTCATGCCGTTTTGGCAACATATCTCAAAATTTCACGCGGGTCACCATCGTCCATAAAGGCACGAAGTGAATCGTTAGGAGGGCACTCTGCAGAGCACTCACCCCCTAATTTTAAAAGATCAAGTTTGTAAAGGGGATTTCCTAAATTCCAGATTTCATGTATTTATTTCAAAGAGTCTTCTACTCGTTTAAACCTTAAAGGCTAGTTCCACCGTTTCAACAAGATTTCAACATTTGACTCGGTCAACCACAGTTTACTTCAAAATTCATTAAAAATCGAGTTTAAATTCAAAAATTCTGAACTTTGACCAGTGACTCAAAAACACATAGATGAACAAGTTTCATGTTTTAAGTTTTTCAATCCGAGGTACGGAAGTAGGTGAAAAACGTCAATCTTTAACAGGATGCTAATCTGTCCGAAAATTCTAACACCAGTTTCAAGATTTCAAGATCTACCATAGCAACCTAACTCCAAATTTGATGAACTTTTACAGAGAGATACCTAAGACATATATCTACAACTTCCATGTTCGGCTAAATTTCTGAATCGGTCTAGATCTAATGTCAAAAACGTCATCAAGTTCGAACCTAAGTTCTGTCCAGATTTCAAGATTCAAATTCAAGGCAGTTCAGTTTGAGAATGAATTTAGATATCAAATCATAACAAACAATTATGAAATTTTTACAGTATCTAGATTAATGTCTTAGGAACGTTTTTTGTGTTTTAAGTTTTCTCGTTTGAATAGGTTTAAGGGTTCGGAAAAATCAAGCAAAAACGCTGCGCCCTTAAAGATTTCGTTTTGACAGATTTTACGTTCTTGGTATAAATCACTAGATCAAGTGTATTTTAAATCCTCCCAAAACCATAGTAAGATTAACTTGCTGATTTTTGGGCGTCCGGGATCGTCGATTTGGAGGCGTGGCTTCCAGTCCACCGTTTATCTTCTCCGTTCGTCGGGTTCTTCGTTCTAGATCCGATTCGTGGTGTAGAGAAGAAAAAGAATGAAGTTAGAATCCGTTTTCGGATTGAGAACGTAAAAGATTGAATGGACCAGAACTTACCACAATGTTGGAGATCTTCCGGATTCGTCCAAAACAGTCTCGCCTTGGTTTTGTGCCTCCGACGACTCCGGGATTAGGGTTTTCGAACGTATAGAGAGTATGGATGTTTTGAAAAGTGTTTGGGGCTGACAAGAAGTGTTATTTATAGATAGGCACGACCTAGGGACGTCCAAGGTCGGCCTTGGTGAGTCTTGAGCTGAAAGGAATACAACCGAAGTCGGCAAATCCGGATTCGGGCGAGTGAATCTCGCAACGGGCGAATCTGCCTGCTGGCGCGGCCGTGGCGCGCCGTTTGGCCATTGACCCCGCGGCCACCGCGCGGCTGCCGCCTGGACTTCGGTCCGGGCGGGTCGTGCGATCCGTCGTGCTTTTCCTCCTCTCTTCCGGACTTCTATACCTCTATGTTCTCGGATTCGGATTTCCGGGGTATCTTCGGGTTCCTATTTCCTCTCTAAATTTTTATTCGGGTCTAAATGCATGTTTGGACTCGAATTCTCGAGTTCATTGGTGTCAGGTTTCGGTGTACAATTTATTCGATTAAATTGTCTTGCGTATTGGAACTTTGATTCCTTTTTAGATTCGACTTCATTTCTCATTTCTTTTTCTCTTTATTTATTCAGTGTATTTATTAATTATTTGTTTATTTATTATTTATTTATTTAATTATTTGTTTTATGTTGCAAAATTTTCGGGTATTACAGTCTACCCTCCTTAAGAATCAACTTCGTCCTCGAAGTTTTGTTTCGGCTTTTCTCGTGCTAAGGACTTTTGTTTGTTTTATTATTTTGTGACTGAACTTAGAATTAAAACTTCTAAGCTGCCTACGTACCCTATGAAGGGATCAAGCCATAACGTAGTTCAAAACAAGTTGAATTTCTTTGTTTATTTACAAAAGATGCACGAAAACACGAAAAAACACGGGTATGACATCCTCTCCCCCTTAAGATTACAGTTATGTCCCCATAATTGTGTCTTCGTCGGTTTGGAATAGTGTCGGGTATCGCTCTCTCATGTCGGATTCCAATTCCCAAGTTGCCCTCTCACTTTCATGGTTTGACCAAAGAACCTTGACCATCTTGACGGTCTTATTTCTCGTTACTCGCTCCTTGACGTCTAGAATTCGCACTGGGACTTCTTCGTAAGTGAGATCCTCATCGAGCTCGATCACTTTCGGTTGAAGTACATGTGTCGGGTCTGGCACATATTTTTTTTAGTTGTGAAATATGGAAGACATTATGTACTCGGTCTTATTGTGGCGGTAAAGCCAGTCGGTAGGCCAAATTTCCGACTCGTTCTAGAATTTCATAAGGCCCTATGTACCGAGGACTCAATTTTCCTCGTTTGCCAAAGCACATCACCCCCTTCATGGGTGATATCTTTAGCATGACCCTATCTCCCACTTGAAATTCTAGGTCTCGTCGTCTCACGTCAGCATAACCCTTTTGACGGTCTTGAGCGGCTTTCATTTTCCCTTGAATCACCTTTATTTGTTGAGCCATTTCTTCGACAAGTTGTGGTCCGACTACCACCGACTTATCGTTTTCTTCCCAACTTAACGGGCTTCGGCACTTTCGTCCATACAACGCCTCGAAAGGTGCCATGCCAATGCTGGCATGGTAGCTATTGTTATAGGAAAACTCAATTAATGGTAAATGAGATTCTCAATTTCCCTTAAACTCCAACACACATGCTCTCAGCATGTCTTCTAGCGTTTGGATCGTTCTCTCGGTTTGTCCATCCGTCATCGGGTGGAATGCGGTGCTCATTTTAATTTGAGTACCGAGAGCTTTTTGTAACTCCGTCCAAAATGAGAGACAAATCTACTGTCTCTGTCAGAAATGATGTCATGTGGTACTCCATGTCTTCGTACCACATTATCAACGTAGGCTCGGGCCAATTGGTCCATAGTCCACGTGTCCTTCATCGAGATAAATATGGCTGTCTTTGTTAGCCTATCCACAATCACCCAAATCTTGTTCATGCCTTTAGGTGATCGGGGTAATCCCGAGACAAAGTCCATTGAGATGCTATCCCACTTCCAACTTGGAACTTCTAGTGGTTGCATCAACCCCAAGGGTTTATGTCGCACTGCCTTAACCCTTTGGCAGGTGAGGCATTTCACCACGAAGTTTGCCACTTCCTTCTTCATTCCCGGCCACCAATAGATCTTCTTCAGATCTTTGTAAAGTTTGTCACCTCCGGGATGCACGGAATATGGCGTGTTATGTCCTTCTTCCATAAACCTTTGCTTCAACTCGCCACACTTCTGGGGCACGCACCATCTCCCCTTGAAGCGAATGATTCCATCCTCGTGGATAGCAAATCCTAATGCTTTACCCTCGGCAATATATGCCTTTATCTTCTCGAGTTTCGCATCGCCCGGTTGAGCGAGCTTAATCTCGTCCAATATTGGAGTTTCTACGACCATGGCGTTGATCGTTTCACTTACGGTGCCCGGATGCACAAGCTCTACATCAAATCTGGCCAAATCCATATACAATGCCGGCGGAATTACCAACGAGTTTGTCACATGTTGGGTCTTCCGGCTTAGGGCATCGGCTACTACATTCGCCTTCCCTTCGTGGTAGGATATTTCCAAGTCATAGTCTTTAATAAGTTCTAAACACCTTCGCTGTCTTAAATTCAACTCCTTCTGAGTGAATATATATTTCAAACTCTTGTGATCGGTGAACATTCGACACTTTCGCCCGTAAAGATAATGTCTCCATATTTTTAGAGCGAAAACGACCGCTGCCAACTCCAGGTCATGTGTCGGGTAATTCTCCCCGTGAGGTTTTAGTTGGCGTGATGCGTATGCAACGACCCTTGAGTCTTGTATCAAAAAGCAACCTAGACCTTCCTTCGAAGCATCGCTATAAACTTCGAAGTCACCATTCTCTGATGGTAGTGTCAATACGGGTGTCGTTGTGAGTCGTTTCTTCAACTCTTGAAACGCAGCTTCACACGCTTCGGTCCACTCGTATTTGACTCATTTCTTCAGTAGCTGGGTTAAAGGACGTACGATTTTTGAAAAATCCTTCACGAAACGTCTATAGTATCCAGCCAATCCAAGGAATCTCCTTATTTCCGTTGGACTTGTCGGTGCTGCCCATTCCGTCACGGTAGAAACTTTCGCCGGATCCACTGAGACTCCATCAGCGGATACTATATGTCCAAGAAATGCTACCTCCTTCAACCAAAAATCGCATTCGGACAACTTGCCGTATAGTTGGTTCTTTCGTAAGATTCCTAACACTTGATGTAAGTGTTGGGCATGCTCCTCCTCGCTCTTCGAGTAGATCAGGATGTCATCGATGAACACTACGACGCACTGATCTAACAATTCTCTAAACACATTGTTCATGAGATTCATGAACATTGCTGGAGCATTGGTTAATCCAAAGGATAACACCGTGAACTCGTAGTGGCCATATCGAGTTCGAAACGCCGTCTTCGGAATGTCTTTCTCGGCGATCCTCGATTGGTGATACCCAGATTGCAAGTCGATCTTCGAGAATACTGAAGCTCCCTTCAGTTGATCAAACAGATCCTCAATTCTCGGCAATGGGTACTTATTCTTAATCGTCACTTGGTTCAGTCCCCGATAATCTATGCAGAGACGTAATCCTCCGTCTTTCTTCTTAACGAACAAGACCGGTGCTCCCCAGGGGGAAGTACTCGGCCTTATGTACCCTTTCGCTAACAGCTCCTCAAGTTGGTCATTTGACTCCTTCATTTCCAATGGTGCCATCCGGTATGGAGCTTTTGAGACAGGCTCGGTTCCCGGAATGAGATCTATAGTGAATTCAAGATCTCGCTCAGGTGGCATGCCCGGAACGTCTTCAGGAAACACGTCCGGGTATTCTCTTACCACTGGAATGCTGTCAACCTTGTTCTCTTCCGCCTCAAGGTTATGAACGTAGCACGCATATAATCTATACCCCTTACGCATCAAGTTACTTAGTTTGAGGGCACTAACGATTTTGTTGCTCCTCTTAGGGGGTTGAGAGTAAAAGATAACTCTCTTTCCCCTACTTTTTGACAGGGTGATCTTTTGCTTCTGGCATTCGATCACCGCTTTATACTGGGAGTCCATCCCAAGTATAATGTCAAAGTCCCTTAAGTTAAATTCTACTAAGTTTGCGAAGAATTCTACGTTCTTGATCACTATAGGAATTCCGTTATATCGTTTAGAGCAAGATACTACTTCTCCTGAAGGCAATTGAATTCCTAAGCTAATTATCTCGCACTTAGGTAGATCTAACTCAGGTACTATTCTTGATGCTATGATTGAGCAACTAGCTCCAGAATCAAATAAAACTCTAAGGGGTGTATTCAAGACATGAAATGTACCTGCCATCACTTCTCCTTGTGCAGGCACGTCCGCTTGGTTAACCACGTTAAGCCTTCCCACATGGCGTCCTTGGTTGCCTTGCTGATTCGGATTCAGCTGCTGATCTTGCTGGTTATTTTGATTCTGAGGTGGTTGAGGACGTTGGTTCTGATTCTGATTCTGTTGCCTAAATTGATTTTGAGGGGGTCTATACCCCTGATTGTTGCCGTTCCATCCATTTTGATTTTGAGACTGCCCCTGGCCCGTGACCAAGTCTTCCCTTTTCGTTATGTTCTCTAACCTAGTTCGGCACTCCCGACGTATGTGGCCCATGCGTCCACACCGAAAGCATGCCCCCTGTTGAGGGCATCCCCTCGTCAGATGAGGTCGCCCACACCTCGGACAGGGTGGTACCGGTTCTTCTTGGTTAACCCTCCTTCCATTGTTAGTTTGCTGTTGCCTATTCGACCCTCGATGCTGCTCGTTCCTTCCCGCATTGTTCTCACCTCTCGCGTCTTTATTTCTCTTGTCTTGGGGACCCCGGCTGGACTCCCCACTCACTCTCCTTTTCAGTTGCTGTACTCGCGCCACGGCCAGGTTCAATCCCATCTCGAATTTCTGAGCTTTCTCCGCGTTCGTGGGTACTAATCTTGGTGCGAATCTCACAAGCTCCTTAAACCGAGTGTAGTACTCTTGCACGGTCCGACTTCCTTGTCTCAGCGACAGAAACTCCTCGTACATCGCTGCTTTAGTACTCAAGGGATAGAATCTATCCCTGAGCAACTCCATCATTTCTGCCACGAGTAGGGCTCTTCACCTTTTTGCAGTTTCGCTTGAGTTGCCTGCCACCAGTCGTCCGCTTCGCCTCCCAAGTAGTACGAAGCGACGTGCACTCTTTCTCCTTCCGGACACTTGACCGCCCCCAGAAGCTTGTCAAAAGTCCGGATCCATTCTTCCAGTTTTGCTGGATCCTCCTCACCAGCATAGTGGGGTGGCTGGTAAGGATTCACCATCGCCAGATAGTTGGGGCGAGCTTGGGGCGGAGGTACCGCCGCAGCTTGACCCTGATTGACTTGCGCGTTCCCTAGCGCAATCAAGATTTGCTTTAACGTCCTAAGACGATCGCCCACATTGTTCGGTGCGGGGGCGTCCTGCGCACCTTGGGGTTGTTCCTCTATAGGTTCGGTGACATTGGGTGGCACTTCAGTAGTGTCTTGGGAGCGGGCTGAGTTCTTGCTCTTCCTCTAGGTGCCATTCTGTTACAAATAGTGCGGATTAGGACTTGTGAAATTAACATATAGTCTAAACAATTTTTATAAATGTGTATGTGTTTATAATTTCGCACGTGGTGTTCGATTGAAGTAAGAAGCGCCGCACGCTTCTGGGTTTTATTTTATTTTATTTTATTTTATTTCGATTTTTTTTGATTTATTATAAATAAATCGGGCATTTTATTTCCTTAAATGAAATTTTTAGTACAAGCGAGAAGGTCTACAAAAGTAGAAACATTTTCCTAGCAAAATAGCATCTACTATAAGTAGAATCACTAGCATCTCAAGACGTCCTCCGGTGGGGTAGCGGGATCCTCCTCCGGGTCTTCCTCCTCCGAACTCGGCGGCAATAGATCGTCAAAGATGTGGTTCAAGTCCTCCCCGTGAGCATTAACGTGTTCCTTCAATATTAGGTTTTGTGTAGTGAGGGTTTGGACTTGGCGTTCGAGTTGGTTTATGCGGTGGTGGTCCGTCTCTCTTAAGTTGCCCATGTGGTGCAGATTTGCCTCCAAGTGAGCTATACGATGTTTCATTTGTTCTATGGTTTGTTGGGAGTCGAAGTGAGCGTTCATCATTTTGATCATCAAGTTCATCATATCTTGACTAGCCATCTAGCGCAAGCAAAAGATCTAGGTTAAGATTCGCCAAGATTCTAAGTTATAATTCGCCAAGATGCTAAGTTAAAATTCGCCAAGATTCTAAGTTAAAGTACGCCAAGACTCTAAGTTCTCTAAATAAAAAGGAAATGTAAATGCAAATGATGATCCCCCCCCAAAATAATTCAAGCACTGTATATATATAATTTTTTTTTCTAATTCCCATGGATTTTAAAAATAAAATTTATTCCATGGAAATAATACTTTAAAAATTTAAAATAATAGTCAAAATATTAATAGTAGTTTAAAAATAATAATGGTTTAAAAATAAAATAGTTTAAAAATAATAGTTTAAAAATAGCCGGGCTCTGATACCAACTTGTAACACCCCGGCTTTTGGTCACCCAGGTCGGGATGTCACCGCCACACCTCCCTAGCAAGACACGGTTTCTCCGAGCTTACTAAAGAGATGCAAGGCTAGGTATTGCAGAATTTAAAAAAATATTTAAAAGCATACAAAAACAGCCCATTCAATATAAGTTCGAAAATAATATCATAATGCAGCGGAAAACAATATCAGAGTGTAAGTTTTGCAGCGGAAAATGTAAATAGGGCCAACATGGCCAAAACACGGGTTAAACAGGCCCGTTCATACTACAGTCTAATGCAAGAATTTAAATATAAAAGCGATAATGGCCAAAATTGTCCATTATTTCCAATTCATTTCCGTGTCTGAGACGGACATTTTGATCGAAAACCCATCTTATTTCAATAAGAAAGCATTTGAATTCGGCAGACTGATGCAAGTTTGTAAAAATATTAAGCTGGTAATGAAAGACACAAAACATGCAATTTTAATTGCATTTGTGTTAGAAAAATCCAAAAATATGAAAAAAGGAAAAAGAATAGAAAAAGGAAAGAAAAGATGGGTAAAAGAATAAGATAGCCCACAAAAATAAAAAAGATGGGAAAAAGAATGAAAATCCCACAAACTGAAATTGTGGCTAAGTGTTGAAGACCAATTCGATCTATAAGCAATTCGACCTAAATCGAATTGCTCATTAGACCGAATTGCTGAAGAAAGAAGAAAAAGAGAAGTGTTGAGGAAGAAAAGAGCAACCAATTCGGTCTAAACCAAATTGACCCCTAGACCAAATTGCACCATGGAAAGAAAGAAGACTTTGAGCAAAACAGAAAGAAGAGGTTCGATCTATGCAATTCGGTCTAGGCCGAATTGATTGCATAGATCGAATTGCCTTAAAGCAGAGAAGTCAAGCAGGAGCCATCTTCAATTCGACAAGGCCAATTCGGTCTACCCATAGACCAAATTGATGGATGACTATCACATTTCAGCTCAAGATCAAGAAGGAAGACCTCATGCAATTCGAATTGCATCAATTCGATCTAAACCGAATTGCATGAGGAGACCGAATCACATTCAAAAGTACAGCTGAGCACGTGGGAAATGCATGATGGGCCTAGGGTTTCGAAAAGAAGTATAAAAGCTGACCTTCCTCAACACAAGAAATATCCTTAGACACACAGAAACTCTTGGACAGTTGCTGGGGGACAAAAAGAAGGAGAAGGTTCTTCACCCCTTAAGGGTTAAGTAGGTAGTGTAGTTTAGTTAGTTTATTTTTCATGCTTGTAATGTAGTTTTATTGCTTTTGAGCTTAGTTTTTGTCTCATATAAGCTGGTTACCACCCTTAGTGTAGCCATTTCCATAAACCTTAAATGCTTTGTAGTTAGAATGAACCCTACCTTCAAGCTAATGAATGGTTTTAGGGTTATTTACTGCTTTCCGGTGTCAATACAAGAAAGAATCCAGAAATGGGTTTTCATTTCAAGTGTTTGGCATCTATTTAATGCTTTCTTTAGCAATAATGGTAGAATGTTTGGTTGTTTCAACTAGGTTATATTTATTATGCCGTAGTTGACTTGCATTCTCAATAAATGTGTGCTAAGTGGTTTGTGGCTTGACCTTACACCTTAGAGACTCAAATAAGTGTTCTTAGATTTTAGACTATCTTAGGCTTGTTAGAATTATTTTTCTTGCATCGTAGTTGCTGTTTTAGTTGCTTTCTTTCGCTTAGTGTTGCCTTAGATTATGTAGGTGTTCTTGTTTTTGAGCATGTGTTCTTATTTTGTTCAGTTTATGCTTGAGTCCTTAATCTTTGATTGCTTGTTTGTAGTTTTGAGGTTTGGTTCAAGCCAATGCCTGTTAGCCACATAACCTAGGTCTATTCTCCTTTAAACACTCATTAGTGTGGCTGTGAAGTGACAGTGATGTGAAATGAAGGATTAGGTAAAATTTATCCATCATAAACCACACAATGTATACCAAACCCACACTTATGAGAGAAGAACATGCAAATTCGGTTTGAGGTAATTCGGTCTAGGCCGAATCACTCATGAGAATGGAATTGCATGGCAAAAATAGTTGTTAAATGCTTCACTTGAAAAATTTATATGCAATTCGATCTAGGCAATTCGGTCTATACCGAATTGCCCATGAGATCGAATTGCATAGCAAAAAGTGTTGTCTTCATGTGATCTCCATGCAATTCAATTTAGACCGAATTGCCCATATAGACCGAATTGACTTAGGAGACCACATTGTATCCATGCCATCCCCTCATTCCTTAGTTTATTTTTCTCTATCTTACCAATTCGAATTGTCCAAGTTCGGTCTAGACCGAATTCAATTGGCAATTCGAATTACCCTCAGTTTTGGGGTAAATGCCTTAGCCAAATTTGAGTGAAGGAATGACTTCATCAATTCGAATTGTCCAATTCGGTTTAGACCGAATTGCTTGACAATTCGAATTAGAGGATGCTTCATGACTTTACAAGGATTAATTGGGTATGGTGTTACTTCATATCTCATGCATCCTCAATTCGGTCTCTTTTGCATTTTGCCCAATAGACCGAATTGCTTTCTTCCTTCTATTTTAAAACTCCCAAAAATATTTTATTTCAAGAGTTGTGTAAGTTGCATGGGAGTATTGGGCCTAGGCCCACTACATCTAATTTTATCCATTACACATCTCAATCCATTAGCGTCTTGATTATTGTGTGATTAACACTCACACAATGCCAAAAACATTTTCTTAATTTTGTTTATTTTCCCTTTCATTGTGTGAATGAATAACTAGTAAGAAATACATCAGACTAATGTTGGCGGATATTCCCACACGGATAATTAGCTCGTATTCTGAGTATTAATTACTAGTTGTTATTTTGCATGGTTCGGGTAGTGGTCGGTGGAAGCCTTGGCGGTTCGTCCATCCGGGATTATAATAGCTGCTCAGCTGACTCCTATCCGGATACAATTTTCTTCTCTTTATTTTAATTTCAAACCTGAATCTGGAACTGTAGTAATAATAAATGACATATGCCAATGTCATCCAATAATTATTACAGTGATAGAACATGTGGGTTTTCATCCAAATTCACAGATAGTAAAGTCGAAGGTGACGGCGGCAACTGTCACCTAAGGCATTCACTTGTCTACAGATCATTCCATCTGGAATACTTGGGACCCGGATAGCAGATGTTTGCAATCCGGACAACCCCAATTATTTCTGGTACTCTTTTTAGCCAAATTCTTCTTACCTCAGGCTGATCCATCTATGTGTATCGAATTCTGTCTAACCCCACCATATATTTTGGGGTAGTTTATTTTACTTCTCATATACATGTATGCATGATACTATTATGTAGATATTGTGGTCATTACTATTTTGGGGATCCTTCCCCTTGGACATAGAAGTCGTGATTTAAATCAGACGTTGCATAATAAATTTCCACAAAAATCACTTTATAAAATCCGGATCTGAGTAAGGGATAATTCCACAGTTATGACTAATTCATCTTCTACTGGGGGTTGATTTTGAGAACTTAGAATCAGAGTCAGCGATTAGGTCTCATCTAGACTGAAAGGATCTGTGTTCAAATGGAGAGTTTAGTACCTGTTTAGAGAATGATTTTCAA
Source organism: Hygrophila difformis (assembly GCA_030278955.1). NCBI lineage: Eukaryota > Viridiplantae > Streptophyta > Magnoliopsida > Lamiales > Acanthaceae > Hygrophila > Hygrophila difformis. The sequence goes on along the minus strand of JAOANR010000012.1, from coordinate 13,989,906 downwards.
ACATCTTTTTGTTTCTCAAAATTACTGTGTGTTGGAAATCTTTTATTAAGTATTGCATCGAATCCGTTTCCACTTGGATTCGGATAAAATTTGATAATTAATACTAGAGGAACAACATATAGGCCTCGGTTAATTTCTATGGTAGGGTTGAGTATTCTTTCAACTACTATCTTCTCCCACCAAAGCCTAAAATTGAGTCTTGAGTGAGTACATTCGGAATAGATCTTCATAGGTCTGTCCACTCATGTTTGTATCTCATAACTAAGCGAATGTTATAAGCCCTGTGGCTTACTAATATTTGGGAAGTTCTAAATCTGCATCTGGTCACCAAGACCAGGGGCTCTTTTATACTAACGGATTGTGACGATCTTTTAAGACTTCCGAGCGATAGATTTTTAAATGCTTTCTTTACTGCTTTCTTTACCGCTTTCTTTAAAATGCTTTCATAGAGGTCACTCGGAAGCAGAGATGCATCTGCCGGTTATAAGGTTTAAGAGTTATGGATTAGTTCGGGGTTAGATTTAGACTTTGGGTGTGACAAGGGGGACGATAGGAGTACTTAGCATATCAACTAATGATATGTTAGGTGTTGCTTGTCCACCACATATGACTAACACACTCTTGCAAGGCATTGCAAAGGGGAGTTATTAATCTGTGGTATCTTAGAAATTGAGGTCTTAAGAGCATGTAAACTCTTACCATAAGTACCTGTCTGCTAAAGGGAACATGGTATAGAGAGCATGAGAGTTAGCTAACTGATGGATTATCCCAAACAAAGATCTGTGTATTAAAATGGAAGTTTAATTGTGTTTCATCTGAACCTTGTCCAATCTTCATTACTTTCTCCCTGTCCCTTCTGTCACATTTTAATTCGCTTTCGTAGAATAATTTTATTCGCTTTCCTAGCATAAATTTTATCACTTTCTTAGAATAGATTTAATCGCTTTCTAGACTAATTTATCATGCTTTGTAGAATAATTTTATTGCTTTCATAATCTGCTTTAAATTATTGGCAATTAGTTGTTAGAAACCATTGCAAAACTTGAATCGAGTAACCGAGTGGAAAATCTTAGTAAACGACGTGGGCCCTGCTTCTATCGCACATACTCCAGAGAACGATTCGGTCTTACTATAAATTACTGCAACTTTAGACACCGTGCGCTTTCGGGAGCACAATTTCTTAACACGAGCAATAAAAACGTGACAACCTATAATATATCCCTAATCCCAACTCCATCTTCATAAATTGGTTTCACTAAATAAAATTGAAAACCAGGATTATGATTTTTTTTCAGAAAATACTCATACAGTGGGAGTGTGTTTCATGGCAAGGATCTTTATGACATGAAACTATGATAAGTTTCATGATGCCAAATGCTGGGGATCTTTAATGTGACAGATTGAAGGTCAAGATTGAATTATCTATCCCGGCTGCACCGTGAAAGTTGTCAAAAGTTTCATGCCAGAGAGAACCGCAGCGCCGTTTGAGATCAGAATACCCCACATGAGTAATAAAAAGTGAAATATATCCTTAAACCCATTCCCCACGAATCATAACTCTTTTCCTTTAATAAATTTAACTTGGGATATTTTATAAAAATACTCGTGTTAGAGAGACTTAAGCTCTAAAGTTTCATGGCGCCGTTGCCGGGGAGGTTGCAGCGTCGTTTACTAAGAGAACTACATTCCTGATTTACTCATAGATAGTTTTTGTATATATCCTTGAATCATTACTAACCTGGAGGTTGTGCAGGTGCTGTCAAATCTTGATACAAACTGCTTATGCAAAGGAGAAAGACCACATTGCCTGAGCTACCGTTCGATGTAGAAATAGAAAGGACCGCTCGCCAACTGAGGGCGCAAGCCAGACGAAGGAAAGAGCAAGAGGCCCCGAACTCGTACCTCACCCGAAACCACAAGCAGTGACATATCCGATTTGGCAGAGAACCAGGACATTCCCCCGATCTTGCCATTAGACCAACCACCCAATAATCCTGGTAATGGAGCCGATGGGGGTATGGTAGAACACCCGAATCGTGCAAACGAGGAGGAAGATCTACCTAATCCAAATCAGCAACAGTATCAGCAGTTCCACCAACAACCACCACCCCCTAACCAATATAACCAACAAAACCAAAATATACCAAACCAACAATACCAGAATCAAGCCTTCAATCAGGATCAATTCCAAAACAATCCCCATGATCCCGAAAATATTTTTCAGCAGAATCCCAACTATCACCAGCAGTATCAAAATCAACCAGACCAAGTAAATCAACAGCAGCAAGCAGCAGCTGATTTTATGCAGCCCATCATGGAGACCTATTTGGATAGGCCTGGGAGAGCACAATTCCCTGCACGCAATTTTGAGCTCAAACCGGCACTTATCAACTTGGTGCAGAACAATCAATTTTGCGGTGCAAATCACGAGGATCCCCATGATCATCTCCAAACCTTCCTGGAGCTCTGCGACACAATAAATAATCAGGGAGTATCACCTGATGCTATAAGACAAATGTTGTTTCCTTTCTCTTTATTTAGTGGTGCCAGGGATTGGTATAAATCATTGCCCATAAATCAGAGGAGTACCTGGGCAGATTTGGTGAGGAGTTTTCTGTTAAAGTATTTTCCTGAATCTAAGATAGACGAAGGACGAGAGAAAATCGGAGAGTTCAAGATGAAGCCGGACGAGTCATTGTATGACGCAAAGGAAAGATTCGCCAGCCTTTTGAGGCGATGCCCCCAACACGGATACCAACCGTGGGAGCAACTGAGGAAATTCTATGGAGGACTCACCCATCCATGGAGAATGATGTTGGACGCTGCAGGCGGAAGACATTTACTCCATTTGCCCATGGATCAAGCCTGGGAAAAGATTAAGACAATGTCTGTCAACAGATCCGTGTTGAACAGCAATGACAAGAAGGCGGATCTTCCTAGAAAAGTTTTTGCTGTAAGTGAAGGAAAAACAGATTTCGAAAAATTGCAGGAACAGGTAGCTGCGATACAGCTAGGACAAGAGAAAGGAAAAGGAGCGGGTACTTCTCAGGCAGGAGCCTCATCTGGTCAAGCACAAACACAGCAATCGGAAGCAATTTGTGGGCTATGTCAGGGACCACATCCAACTGACACATGCCAACAAATAGCTACTGAAAGCTGCAATTATGCAGGGAACTACCAGAACCGCCACCCCAACCTCTCCTATTCCAACAACAATGCACTCAATGCGCATTTGTTGGCACAGCCGAACCAGCCTAACCAGTTTGCAAACCAAAACCTTCAGCAAAACCTCAGACCTCAGAATCAAGGATTCGTCCAGCAGAGAGTTCAGAACTTCCAGAACCAGAACCAGAACTTTCAACCCATATCCAACAGAGGCCCAACCAAAACCAAGGCCAAAATTTCCAAAACTTCCAATCCCAACCTGATCAGAATCAGCAATACAACCAAAAGCCACCATCTCGTCTGGAGAATTTGATGACTGAGTTTATTTCCAATCAAAGGGAGATAAACCAGCAGCTGCAGTCATCAAACAAGAATGTGGAGACGCAGGTCACCCAATTGGCTAAGGAATTGCAAAACAGGGGGAAAGGAACACTGCCAAGCAGCACTGAAGCCAACCCGCAATGCAAGGCAATCACATTGCGGGGAGTAGGGGTGGGCAAAATATTCGAACCGATTCGTTGAACCGCTGAATCGAACCGAAATCGAACCGAATTTCCGGTTAACCGAGGACCCCGGAGCAAATACAAATATCATATTTCAGTATTCGTCCGGTTCAAATACAAATACAAATACTTTAATTTTTTCCCCCGGTTAACCGAACCGAACCGAATATATTTATTTTATTTTAAAAGTTATATATATTGTAAATATTATAGACATTTGATGGTATAAAATTATATAGATAATATATATAACTATTTATTTAATATTTAAGTATATAATAAAACAAATATAAAAAACTAAAGAGCTAATTATCAAAATATATCACCATAATTAATAAGCCTATATTGATTTTTGTCTTTCAGAATACCCTATTATTAAAATATAACTCTACACTAAGATTTGTTACATATACTAACATATTTTGATTACATTGAAAAGAACTATTTGATTCTATAGTTATATATATATATTTCTTTTTTTTGAGTGTAATAACCTCTTCAGACCCTCTTAAAATGTATAATCAAGTTTTCATTTCTTAAATCTTTGAGTTTCATAGATTTTTAAATATTCGAACCGAATCGTTTAACCGCTAAATCTAATCAAAACCGAACTCCCGGTTAACCGAGGACTCCGGTTACAAATACAAATACTGAAATAAAGTATTTGCCCGGTTCAAATACAAATACAAATACCTGAAAAATTCAGGTTAACCGAACCGTGCACACCCCTAGCGGGGAGGCAAGACTCTGAAGGGAAATGTTGGATCTGCAAAGAAGAAAGCCATGAAAGTAAAGGTTTCATTAGAGGTGGAAAAGGAAAAGGAAAAGATTGAAGGAGATGAAAGTGTTGAGCTGGTACAGGATAAACCAGATACAGCTAACTCGCAGGCTGAAGCTGCAAATGAAGCTGAAGAGGGTATGGGTGAAGGTACAACTCCCTTCTCTTTACCACCAAAAATAGATAATAATAAGTACATGCCAAGGGTGCCGTACCCTGCACGTCTTAAAAATAAGGAACAAGATGAAAAATTTAAAAAGTTTTTAGAAAGACTGAAAGCTGTCGAGATCACTATTCCATTGGTCGAAATGATTCAGAAATGCCCATCTATGCTAAATTTCTTAAAGAAATGATTTCAGGGAGGAGAAAAGTTGAGCAGGATGAAGTGGTGATTTTGAACAGCAGCTGCAGCGCCATCATCCAGAGAGTGCTACCGGAGAAGAGAGAGGATCCAGGCTGTATTACACTGCCAGTCCACATCGGGAAAACCAATGTTGGAAAAGGGTTGTGCGATTTGGGATCAAGCATCAATGTTATGCCACTCGCCATGGCAAAACGTCTTCACTTGGGTGTAATTGAGCCGGTTACAATGAAACTATAGCTGGCAGACCGGTCGATTGCCCATCCAGTCGGAATCCTGAAGGATGTAATTGTCAAAACGGGAGGGACCCTCTTTCCTGTCGACTTCATTATTCTGGATATAGAGGAGGACTACGAGATGCCACTGATCTTAGGCCGCCCCTTTCTCTCAACCGGTGGTGCACTTATAGACGCGCGATCAAATCAGATCAAGCTCCGAGTCGGAGAAGAAGAACTGAGTTTCAACATGGGAAAGCTGCAGAAGTTTCCGTCTGAGGAAACTTGTTCCAAGTTTGATGTAATAGAAAGTAGGTGTGAGGATGAGAGCATAGACTCTATGACTGTTGTGACGGACAAAATTGCAAAACAGGTATTGACGCCTGGAGGTGCCGATCAACAAAGAAATTGCAACGCTGTGCACTTCGAAGACCCTATCACTAGGAATCTTGAAGAATTTGACGGTGTTGAATTCACTCAGGAGGAGGAAGAGAGCACCACGGAAGAGGAAGTGGACCCTGTACTGACACAGGGTCCTGAAGGTAAATCTGATCTCTCACCCCCAACCAATTCTCGCAAATTACTACCTTCCGTTGAATGTCCGCCAGAGCTTGAACTTAAAATACTTCCGGATCATCTTAAGTACGTCTTTCTCGCTGAACATAAAAGATTGCCGGTAATTGTGTCAGCTAAGCTGACACAAGAACAAGAAAAAGCTCTGGTAGACATTCTAAAGAAATATGTACATGCAATTGGATGGACCATTTCTGATATAAAAGGAATAAGCCCCTCTGTTTGCATGCACAGAATTTTAATGGAAGAGGAGTACAAGCCCTCAAGGCAACCACAAAGGCGTCTGAACCCTCATATGCAAGAAATGGTAAGGAAAGAAGTTATCAAGCTCTTAGATGCTGGTATCATCTATCCTATATCTGACAGCAAATGGGTTAGCCCAGTGCAGGTAGTACCTAAGCGTGGAGGAATGTGCATAACGACTAATGAGCAAGGAGAAGAAGTGGCAACGCGTCCAGTGACCGGTTGGAGAGTCTGCATCGACTACCGGAAGCTTAACACCGCTACGCGGAAGGATCATTTTCCCTTGCCGTTCATTGATCAGATGCTGGAGAGGTTGGCCGGGAGGGAGTACTACTGCTTTTTGGATGGGTACTCTGGTTACAATCAGATTGTAATAGCTAGTGAAAATCATGATAAGACCACTTTCACATGCCCATATGAAACTTTTGCGTACAGGCGCATGCCTTTTGGACTTTGCAATGCGCCTGCCACTTTTCAACGATGCATGATGTCTATTTTCTCAGAATTTATCGAAAAATGCATTGAAGTTTTCATGGATGACTTCTCTGTGTATGGAGATACTTTTGATGAATGTTTGACAAATCTTGCAAAAATTTTAAAAACATGCGAGGACACTAACCTAGTTTTAAACTGGGAAAAGTGTCATTTCATGGTCACCGAAGGAATAGTGTTGGGTCACCGCATCTCGCACGCAGGCATCGAAGTCGATAGGGCCAAGGTCTCAGTCATATCCAACCTTCCATTACCAAACTCAATAAAAGCAGTTAGGAGTTTCTTAGGGCATGCCGGTTTTTACCGGAGATTCATTAAAGATTTCTCTAAAATTGCCAAGCCGCTCACTAATTTGCTTTGTAAAGAAAATTCTTTCGTAATAAGTGAAGCGTGTGTTCACGCCTTTGACACGCTCAAAAAGATGTTGATTTCTGCTCCAATAGTGCAACCACCCGATTGGTCAATGCCTTTCGAGGTCATGTGCGATGCAAGTGATCTCGCCGTGGGTGCGGTTCTTGGGCAACATAAGGAAGGAAGGCATTGCGTAATTCATTACGCCAGCCATGCCCTGACTGAAGCCCAAGTCAATTACACCACCACGGAGAAAGTGATGTATGATGTGGTTTTCGCGTTTGATAAATTCAGGCAATACCTCATTGGTACGAAAACCATAGTATACACCGATCACTCTGCACTAAGATACTTGTTTAGCAAACAAGACGCCAAACCTCGATTAATCAGGTGGGTACTTTTGTTGCAAGAATTCGATATCATAATAAAAGATAGAAAAGGCAAAGACAATGGTGCTGCTGACCATTTGTCTCGGATAGATAATGATAAAAATGAGATAGCCGTTAATGAAAATTTTCCGGATGAACAACTGTTTGCCTTGCATCTTCATGATCAAGCTTGTCCATGGTTTTCCGACATTGCTAACTTTTTAGCATGTGGAATAACTCCACAATTCCAGAGCACGAGGCAGAAAGCAAGGTTCAACCAAGATGTAGTCAACTACTTCTGGGAAGATCCTTATCTCTTTAAGCATTGTGCAGATTCGATTATTAGGCGTTGTGTAACTGAGCACGAGGCTTATCAAATCGCTAAAAAATGTCATGAATCGGAATATGGAGGTCACCATGGCCCCACTCGAACAGCTCACAAGGTGTTCGAGTGTGGTTTCTATTGGCCTACCATTTACGAGGATTGCAAGGCATTTGTTAAAGCTTGCGACAGAAGCCAAAGACTAGGGAATATCTCCAAGAGGGATGAAATGCCGCAAAGAGGAATTCTCATCCTTGAGATTTTTTATGTATGGGGTATTGACTTCATGGGACCATTTCCGACGTCTGATGCGAATCACTACATCTTGGTAGCTATCGATTACGTGTCCAAGTGGGTCGAGGCAGTTGCGTTGCCAACCAACGATGGTCACCAAGTCATCAAATTTTTGAAGAACAACATTTTCAATAGATTTGGTGTACCTAGGGTGATCATATCTGATGGAGGAACCCATTTTGTCAACAAAGCTTTTGCAAATCTCATGAGCAAAAGTGGGATTCTCCACAAGATCGGCACGCCTTATCATCCCCAAACCAGTGGCCAAGTCGAGGTATCTAACCGCGAAATCAAACATATACTCGAAGCCACTGTGGGGATAACCCGCAAAGACTGGTCACGTAGACTCAAAGATGCTCTATGGGCATACCACACTGCATTCAAGACTCCCATTGGGATGTCCCCATACAGGCTTATCTTTGGAAAAGCCTGTCATTTGCCCGTAGAACTAGAGCATAAGGCTTACTGGGCCGTAAAAACGCTTAATTTTGACCCACGAGTGGTTCAGAGTAAACGCAAGTTGGACCTCACTGAAATTGAGGAAATACGTGCGCAAGCTTATGAAAGCTCGAGGATTTACAAAGAGCGGACCCAGAAGCTACACGATCGTCGCATAAAGTCTAAACACTTCTATGTTGGCCAAAATGTCTTGTTATTTAATTCTAGGTTGAATCTATTCCCCGGAAAGCTTAAATCCAGATGGGAAGGGCCATACGAAGTGGTGCACGTTTTTGAAAGTGGAGCTGTCAGGATTCGAACTGACAAAGGAGAGCTGGTGGTGAATGGACACAGGTTGAAGGAGTATCTGGGGCAGTTCGACCCCGGAAAGGAAGTTCAAATGACATCAGAGCCGGCATATGCTCAATAAATATTTATATTTATATTTCTATATAATTATCTATTATGTATTTATTCGTCTCGAACGATAAATACCCAAAGATCAACTAAACATTTAGAGTACTAAGACTCTAAATGTGAGGATGTTGATATTTGGAGAAAATCTAATAATTTTTCTTATGTTTGCCTTGCAGGAATTCATGGAACCAACAAAAAGAAGGATAAAGCTTTGAAAACCAGGTTCCCGGTTGGATTAATACCAAATTTAATGGAAAGTAATTTCAGAATTTAGAGAAATCTAAAATCCGGAATGAATCCATAAAATAAGGGTGTTAATCCAACCTAATTTATGCAAGCAATTTACCATAGAGGAATATTTATTTCTGTTTAATATGTGCTTTCAGTGTGTTAATTTTTGAGAAAATCCATTGATAATGGCCAGAAATGACCATTATTTTCAATCCATTTCCGTGTCTGAAACGGGCATTTGATCGCATTCCGGTCTTATATTAAATAAGAAAGCAGTAGAATTGGACTGATTTATGTATAATTGTAAAAATATTGAGCTGGTATGAAAAATGCATAAATATGTAATTTTATTACACATTTATGTTAGAAAAATCCAAAAACATGAGAAAAAGAAAAGAAAAGAAAAAGGAATCAAAAAGATGGGAAAAGAGAGTAAAACCCACAAAAATACATGTTCCGGCCCATCAGGCCCAATAAGGTGAACCAGTCGCGAGACTGGCATCCTGGCGCTATCCATGGTCCCGCGACAGGGGACAGGCTAGCGCCACAAAGATGAAATGCAAGGAAGCCAGTCCTGGAGCATCCTGTCACTAGTCCTGCGGCGCGAACCATGGTCTAGCGACACAGGAGGGTTCCGCGCCACACCAGCATGATGAAGGAGAAATTGACCCCAGACCCCTGTCGCTAGTCCCGTGGCGCGATCCATGGTCTCGCGACAGGACAGGCTAGCGACACGGCTGAGATGTGTGTGATGACTTGCGACATGGGCCTCAGATCTAGGCCCATGGGCCTAGGGTTTCACCCCTATAAATATGTGGTGATTCCTATATGCTCAGTGGGGAAGAGAAAAAAATAAAATACATTCTTGAAGACAAGTGTAGAGTTCAGTTTGTAGGTAGTTTTTGTTTTTAGGTTAGTATTAGCTTAGCTTTAAATTTTTTTTGTATTATTTAATTTATGCCCTAGTCCAGTTTAGGCTAGTTTATTTTAATGTTGTTTCCTATTTCATCAGGTTAGGTAGCCATCTTCTACCTTGTTTCCGTTTCTAAAACTTTGCTTTTAGGGTTTTGTAACATCCAAAATGATGGGTATTCACAAACCTGCCAATAAATGGGAAGTTAATATGAAAATGTGTCCCAAAAACATGAAATGGGTGTTGTCAACCCATGGATTTACTGTTTTCCTTTTCCTTTGGGTTATTTGACCCTTATTTCTTATTTAGCAAGTATTATGTTCCTATTTTTTTTGAGTAATAGTGCATGTCGCATGTGATCAAACCCTAGATTAAGACTTTGCTTTATTTTAAATATTGTTCCAGCTTTGTTTATTTATGTTCAAGCATGTTCTTGTCATTTCAATTTCAGTTTGGTTATTTCTGGGGTAGAAACACTTTTTTTTGATCTGAAATAGGGTGAGGTCACGTACTATGCATGCCACTGTTCTCTTTTCTGACTTGTGTCCTGAACCACACCCATGTCGCTAGCCTCTTCCTGTCGCGAGACCACGTCTAGCGACAGAAAGGCAGTCTAGCGACACGAGTGACTAAGGACCCCTGTCTCTTTATCTAAAACCTGGTCGATAGACAACCCTGTCGAGAACCCATGGTTCTCGACACATTCTTAGTCTAGCGACTGGGACCAAAATTTTGTAATTTCTTTTCCAAGTGCTCCAGTCATGTAACTCCTGTCTTGAACCCATGGTTCAGGACACAATTTCAACTTCATGATTGGGAAATTATGCCTTGGTCAATTTCTGAAAACCCCAGTCGCTAATCTCTTGTCGCGGAACCACGTTTCGCGCCACAATTTATGGCTAGCGACTAGCCTCTTATTTTAATTTCTGAACCTCCTGGCGCTAGACTCCAGTCGCTAGGACATGCCTCGCGACAGGAATTGAATCTAGCGACAGGAAAACCTTAATTTCCAAAATTTCAATTTCTCTTATTTCCCATCTCTCTGTCGAGATCCCCCTGTCGCGGACCCATGGTCCGCATGGGTCCGCGACACAATTTCTAGTTCTCGACAGGCCTGTCCCGCGACAGGCTTGGCACCTTTTTGCTAGATTTTTATTCTCCATTTTCCCCATTAATTAATTGAACCTTTATGTTAATATTTTGAGGTTGAAATCCAATGACCTCAACCCATGATTAATTTGATATAAAGAATTTTGTTCAATTCCATTAAAAGATTTTTCTACAAAAATTAAACTCTAATGATCTAAGTATATAATCCGGACTATAATTAATTAATTAATTATGGAATGAGTAATTATTTAGACATAAAGAGCAATTAGGGATTTAATTCCATACCCTTGCATGAGAAACCAATGTCTCTCATGCAAGATGACCCAAAAATATTTTCTCTTATTTATTTTGTCTTTTCCGTGTTGTGTGAAACAACTAGTAAGAGGTATATCAGACTAATGTTGGCGGGTATTCCCACACGGATAAACTAGCTCGTGGTCTGAATATTAATTACTAGTTGTTATTTTGCATGGTGCGAATAGTGGTCAGTGGAAGCCTTGGCGGTTCGTCCATCCGGGATTATAATAGCTGCTCAGCTGATTCCTATCCGGATACAGTTTTATTTTTCTTATCTTAATTTCAAACCCGAATCTCAACTGTGCCAACACTAGACGACATAGGTCAATGTTGTCTAGTAATTAAGACAGCGAAAGAACATGTAGGTTTTTCTCTGATTCACAGATAGTAAGGGTCTGAATGATAGCGACCACTGTCATTTAAGATTATTCTGCTATCTAAAATCATTCCATCTGGAATAATTGGGAACTGGATAGCAGATGTTTGCAGTCCAGATCACCCCAATTATTTCTGGCGCTCTCTTTAGCCAAAATTCTTCTCATCTCCGGCTATTTCATCTCTGTGTATCAGCCTCTGTCTAAACCCGCCTTATATTTTGGGTTATTTTATTTTACAATTCTCTATAAAATTATGCATGATACTATTATGTAAATATTGTGGTCATATTATTTTGGGATCCTTCCCTTGGACATAGAAGTCTTGATTTTAATAAGATGTCTCATAATAAATTTCCAACAAAAATTCATTTATAAAATCCGGATCTAAGTAAGGGATAAATTCCACAGTTATGACTAATTCATATCCGACTGGGGGTTGATTTTGGGAAATTAGAAGCAGAGTCAGCGATTAGGTCTCACCTAGACTGAAAGGATCTGTGTTTTAATTGAGAGTCTAGTACCTATTTAGGGAATGATTTTCAAATATCTATTATTTTCCAGAATTGCTTTGTGTTGGAAATCTGGTACTAAATATCACACTGAGATGGGGTCCACTTGGATTCAAATACGATGTGATAGATAGTTCTAGAGGAACAATACATAGGCCTTGGTTATTTTCTAAGGTAGGGTTGAGTATTCTTTCAACTGCTATCCTCTTCTGCCAGAGCCTATTTTTGAGTCCTGAGTGAGTGCATCCGGAACGAACTAATTTATTAGTTCGTTTCATTAGTTTGTATCTCATAACCACCCGACGGGAAGTGAACACTGCGAGCGGTTCACTGAGAATAGGGAATTCTTGATCCATACCCGGTCATTCTGACTGGGGGCTTTCTTTTACTACCAGGGTCAGACTTTCAAAAACCTCCGAGTGATAGGATTTTAATGCTTTCTTTACCGCTTTCTTTTACCGCTTTCTCTTAACTGCTTTCTCTAGAGGTCACTCGGTTGTATTGAGAGTTGTGTAACTGCTACTAGGACTGAGAGTTAAGGGATAGTTCAGACTTGATTAGAATCTTTGGGCGTGACATGGGGGAATGATAGCGGTACTTGACACTTCAATAAATGATTTGCCAGGTGTTGCTTATCCACCACAGATAAATAACATACCATTGCAAGGGTAGTTATGCATTTGTGGTATCTTAGAATTTATTTTCTTAAGAGCATGTAAACTCTTGCTGTAAGTACCTGTCTGTTAAAGGGAATATGGTATAGAGAGCATGAGAGTTAGCTATCTGATGGATTATCCCAAGCTAAGATCTGTGTAACAAAATGGAAGTTTAATTGTGTTTCATCTGAATCTTGTCCAATCTTTATTACTTTCTTCCTGTCCCTTCTGTCTCATCTTAAATCTGCTTTCTTAGAATAATCTTAATCGCTTTCTTAGAATAATTTTATTGCTTTCTTAGATTAAATTTAATTCGCTTTCTAGAATAATTTTATCTGCTTTATTTTATTGCTTTCACAGCTTAGTTTAAATTATGTCAAGTAGATGATAGTCTAAACACAAACTTGCATCGAGTAACCGAGTGGAAAATCTTAGTAAACGATGTGGGCCCTGCTTCTATCGCACATCCTCCAGTGAACGATCCGGTCTTACTATAAATTACTGCAATTTTTGACACCGTGCGCTTTCGGGGGCACAGTTTCTTAACACGAGTAATAAAAACGTGACAACCTATAAATATATCCCTAATCCTAACTCCGCCATCATAAATTGGTTTCATTTAAATAAAATTGAAAACCAGGATCATGATTTTTCAGAAAAAGCTCACGTAGTGGGAAAGTGATAAAGGTTTCGTGGCGCGGATTTTCATGACATGAAATTATGATAAATTTCATGATGCCTATGGCCAGGGACCTTCAGTGTGACAGACTGAAGGTTAAGATTAAACTATCTATCCCGGCTGCACCGTGAAAGTTGTCAAAAGTTTCATGCCAGGGAGGTCCACAGCGCCGTTTGAAATCAAAGTTTCCCACATGAGTAATAAAAAGTGAAATATATCCTTAAACCCCTTTTCCGCGAACCATAATTCCTTTCATTCAATAAATTCAATCCTGATTTATTTTATAAAATACTCGTGTTGCGAAATTGTCAAAAGTTTCATGGCGCCGTTGCCGGGGAGGATGCAGCGTCGTTTATTAAGAAAATTACACTCCTGATTACTCATAGCTAGCTAGTGTAGCTTATCTATTTGTTTCAGAGCGGAGAAGTACCCTCAAATCAATTAAACATTTAGAGTACTAAGACTCTAAATGTGAGGATGTTGATTTGAGGAGAAAACCTGACCAATTGGGTATTTATCTGCCTTGCAGGAAATTTGGAACCGCCAAAAAGAAGGAGCATAAAAATAGCATGGAAAACCAGGTTCTTGGTTGGATTAATTCCATGAATCTGGGAAAATATTCTCGGAATTTAAAGCAATTTAAAATTCGGAATAAGTTCAACAGATAAATGGAACTGATCCGACCTAATTTTATGCAAGTAGATTACTTTTAAATTCCAGCCCAGTATTTTTGAATTCATTTGGACTGAAGTCGTTCAGGTCCAAAGCAAATAAAATGGGCTCAGGCCCAACATCACACTCGGGCCCAGTCTGTTAAAAATTTGAAAATTCAAGATCCGTGTCGCGAAATCTCCTCCCTATCGCGGAACCCAGTCCCGCGCCAGGAGGATAGCGACACGAACTTTTCCAACTCAGCCTGGGACTCCTGTCGCTAAACTCAAACCCTGTCGCGGACCCTTGCCCCGCGATACAGGGTCAACCTAGCGACAGGGTCTCTATACTCTCATTACCAAATCCTGTCGCGGAACAACCCTGTGTCGCGAGACCACGTCTAGCGCCTGGGGACAGTTCCGCGACACACTTTTTCTTGGCCCCACTTCCCCTCTGATTAATCCTGTCGAGTAATACCCCAGTCGCTAGGCCGCGCCTCGCGACTGGATCCCAGCTTAGCGCCACCTCTAATGGCGCTATGCCCCAGTCGTGGAACCCGGTTCCGCGACATGGGCTAGGGTTCCGTGACCAGGCCCATCAGTCTATTTAACTCCCTCCCTTCGTCTTCTTCCGCACTTCTCCAACACTTAGCCAGTTTTTCAAAACCTCTCCCTCTCGAAACCCTTCTTCCCGAACGAACACCACGTGTTCTTCGCACAACCCAGCCACTTCCTAAGGGAAACTCTGCCCGATTTTCGCGAGACACACAATGGAACCATCATCTTCCTCATCTCCGAAGCACCCCGAGCCCTGGTAAACTCTCGTTCGCCATTCTCGAGTCACCTGTACCTCCCCCTGCTTTTCGCGATTTTGGGATTGTTTGTTCTTGTTTTGCGAAATGTATGTCTAGGTGCAAATTTGTTCAGCATTTTACTGTTTCGGTTTGATTTGGAACTTTTCGCATGATGGGGCATTGTGATATGTGATTTGTGATGATTTGGGTGTTGGCCGAGCATGAGTAGGAGTAGGAATGCTATTTCTGTTGATTTAAATGCATAAGGGAGTTCGTAATCTGTTGGGCGTATGGATTTGTGGACCTATGGGTATTAGAGGGCAGGTCGGCAGTAAGGATTTAGCCCCACCATTGTTGTGCTCTACGTTTTAGGGTTCTATGGATGCTTTCCTTATGTCTCATAATTCTCAGCATGAGTAAATTGGTGATGTGGGCATGTTTGAAGTACCTGTATGCTGTTAGTGATTTATCTGTGAAACTGAGATTTTGAAGCATGATTAGGTTGTGATCTTGAGTTTAGAATAGAAAAGAGCATGACTGGGTGATAGTATGATTTTTCGATCTGTTTTGGTATTCTTGTTACTTGCATGCCAAGATGGTCACTTAATGCTTTGCCCTGTTTAGGCATGTCTGTGTATGTATGTTGCATATCTGTGTAAAAGACATGTTTGTTTTTGTTTGGCAGTCTGTGCCACAAACCCAAACCCCTTTTCCTGAAATCACTTTTCACAAAAAGACAAAGTATATTTGGTGGAATAAAAATTGACTTGTGTTTTTGTTCCCAATGGAACCACTAGTGTGAGTTGAGATAGCAGCATTTTTGTCACATAAACTGCTATCCCTTTTCAAGAAATCCAAAAATTGGGACCCCACACATCCCACTTTTTCATTAAATAAAACAAGTCAACCATTTTAAAAATTAAAAATAGTGTTTGCCAAATTTTGTGTGAGTATTCCGCTGTCCAAAGACAGTCCAAGCAACTCGGAATTAGCAAATCCATTCCGCCACGTCTCCACTGCACATTCCAATTTCGAGCACCCATCCCATTCGTATCTTCTCATTTCACTTTTCAACAAGTGCCTCGAACTTGTTTAATAAAATTAGAAAAACAAACTTTTTGGGCCCAATAGCCCACTAAAAAATTTCTCTAAGCCCAATGACTTGGACCTTTTTCTAATTAATTAATGGCATATGCCTTATGATAATGTTTTGAGTACTAATCGAATAAATCACATTTTGAGCAAAGCTTAAAATGTGAGGATATTGATTTTTAACTTAAAACTCAATTTTCGAAAAATACAAAAAAAATTCGATTGGAACTAATATTCCGTATATTTTTTCAGGAATGAGTTAGTGATTAAATCAGCACTTGGACTGCCTGATTGCACTCTACAACAGGCAGCAATAGAAGCTTCTGCGAACAGAACCCAAATCAAAAAGCTCAGGGAAGCACTGGTAAGCGTGTACAGTGTACCGTTGGACCAGAACACCGAAGCTGAGTTATCACTAAGGCCAGGGTGGGACGTGAACATCCCTCCTGCAGAAAGATCAACCGCGCTAACGAACATTGAAAGGGATTTTTCTCATCACATGCTGAAGTTCTGGGAATTGATGACAGATCATGCCCCGAATGACTCCGTAATGACTCCCGCAGTGCATTTGGAAAGGATAACACTGAAGTTCCAGATACACACAGCTGTCTGGCAACGTCATTTAGAAGATGGGACAGTGGGAATCGATATCTCGAATTATGATATACTCATTCCCGATCAGCCCATAGACCCACAAGTGCGACTGCAGTTCGTGGAAAAACCTTTACCGGTGAGCCAAATATTGGGAAAGGGAGCCATCTCGATGTACGAAGCTTTCCCCTGTATCTGGAACCCGCATTTATTTGATAACATGGGCAGAGAAGAGCAAAGATGGGTAACCAGGTAGGCTAAGCTAAGACATAGGGAAATGAGTTACAACCTGCACCACAAACTGAGGAGAATTGAGGAGTTCAACACAGAAAGGAACTCTACCTTGATAAACAAGTTCAAAGAAGAAATCAATGCAGCTCGGAAGGAATGGCACGAGATGACATATCTGTGGGGGAAAGGCAAGGGGTTCATAACGCAAGAAAGGTTGGATAAAGGATTGACCCTGCCAGATGAGGATAATTTTGAGACAATTTTCATAAACAAGCGGTTTGGCCAGAAGGGACCAACTGAGAAGGGAACTGAGGTAGACCCTGGATTTCCCGAGCACATCAGAGAATTCAGGGAGAAAGCCCTTTATGAGGTGCAGCACCACAAATGGTCAGTGATGACAGATAAAAAGACGCAACTCAGACTGATGACTAAGGCCGAGGCAGGGGAATATCTGAAGTATGATATGGCGCAAAGAATGACTTATGTGACAGAGGAGCTGGAAAGGGATATGGTTAACACCATGATGGAGCAATACAGAACTTCGTATCTTGAACTCCTCATGGAGATGGATAGAGAAGCCCTGAAATATGGGATAGAAGGAAACAGAATGAAGGTTATGCATTATAACCATATGATCAGAAGCTTATTTTGCACACGAATCAAGAAAGCATGGGAGCTTAAACTGGTCCGGATAACAAGCCAGACATTTGTGCACGATTATCTGAGATTTGCACACAGGTTGTTTGGAACTCAGGAAGCTCATGAAGGTGTGCAACATGAAAAATCCGGAAGACCCAGACGCTGAGATTGATGCCTACTTTTCCACTCCGCCTGAGGCCAACCCACAGCCTACCCAGCCATCAGTACAAGCTTCAGCTTTGCCGCCAAGAGGGCAGACTGAAGTGCAAGAAGTTGCTGCCACCGAGCCAGTGGTACATCAAGAAACAGTTCAGGTCCCAGTACAGCCAGGTCAGTCTGAAATGCCAACACCTGCTGCAGCACCTGCCACCACTGCTGCATCCATCCCGCCCGAGCAAACATCCAATACTGCTGTTGCATCTGAAGGTCGGCCAGCACCTCAACCGGGAACGAGGAGAAGGTTGATAAAATCCGCTGACAAAGATAAACCAGCAAGAGCTCCGGAAAAGAAAGTGGAGATCAAAGAGCCTGAGCCAACTGTTAGGAAAGTGGCAGCACCTACGGACCCCAAGGACAAAGGCAAGAAACCAATGCCACCGCCACCGCCTAAGAGAAAAGAGCTGATTGCCCGTGATACTGAACTGGCTCTGAAAATGCAAAATGACGAACTTGCATTAGCTGGTCTACTGGAGCAAGGAACAGGTGGCTCAGGATTGGAGAAAATGGATGACCAAGAACGAGCTGAAAAGGAAAAGAAAGCTAAAGCGGAAGAACAGATAATGAAAAACATTCAGCAGACAAAAGACGAGGAAGCTGCGCGGAAGCTTGAGGCTGAGCTTGAAGCCAAGAGAAGAGCTAAGACTGAAGAGCAGACTCGGGAGGAAATTATCCAAGTGAAAATAGAAAAAGGTGAAGAGATGGAGAAGCAAAGGGCTGAACAACAGAAAGAGAAATCTGCCGAACCAAAGACAATTAGAGACATCGATGATGATGAGCTGCTAATGTTAGACAAGATGCCCGAAGTTAGGCCATCTGCTAGGGACGATCCGCATCCCTTGGCACACTTGACTCCTGAAGAAAGAATTGAATATTTCAGAACATTCTTTGGACTAAAAAAGGACGACCCTCTCTTCCTGGATTACCTGGCTGAAAAGGCAGAGCAAAGAAGAAAGATAGCAGAGAAAATGGCTCAGCAAGCAGGAGCAGAGGGCCCGTCACATCAAGCTGAACAGCCACAAGGCTCGCATGAGTCCATTGATCCAGCAGCAGTGGCCAAAACTCTGGAGGAACAATCAAGTGAACACCATATGGCCTCTGCACTCAAGGAGAATATCCGGAATATTATGGCAGAAGCTGCAGCTGAAAACGTTTTGAGGGAGGAGGAGGAGGTATCAACTAGTGTTGATCCTTATTTTCCTGTTCTTAATTTTCCAAAGCCTATAATGACTGAGCACAACAAAATGAATAATGTAATTAAACAGGTTGAGGAGGGATCTAAAAATGACGCAGCTGAGGAAAGAGAAGAACAAATTCATGAGGAGCATGGGGCAGGATCCAGCAATGAGCCTGTCCAAGGAAACCCAAGTGGGTCAACAGATTGGCACACGAGTGAAGACTTGGAGTCAATTGGATCTGTTAGACCAATTGAATTTCGGTCTGAACACACTATAAGGCACCGGATGGGAGTGACAAAGCAATTTGAAAAGAAGAAACTGAACAATGCAGACTTGGAGGTTAAATTCAATGGGCACATGGAAGGGGCTGAACGTTACGCAAAATTATTGAAGACGATTGTACCAGATAAAGGATTCAGCCCAGAGGTCTTGCTCCACCCCACAGTTGAAACCTTCTACAGAAACCAAGAATGGGGGAACTTCATGTTGCACCATGAGGAAGATGGATTTGTAGAGCTAACACGCGAATTCTTCTGCAACATTGAAGCAAATCACAGAAGGACCTGGATCCGGGGTCATGTTATCAACATCTCACCTGAATGGTTGAATACATTCTTCGGGACCCCGGATATCCGAGACGAATTCCCTGCTGGAGAAATTCTGATGAAGAGAGGAAAGACCAAGAAGGCTGCATTGTTCGCAGCTATAGCAAACAGCATGACGAGGGTACCCGCTTCGGACCATACGTTCGATACAAACTGGTTGAAATTGCACTTCATGCCAACCTATGAGTTCTATATGTCGAAAATTCGGCCCAACTCACACCCACACACAACATCTGGAAGCGTTCTTGTAGGACTCGCAAAGTTGTGGCATGGAGTGAAGTTAAACGTAGGAAGGCATGTCTTTGAAGTTCTGACGACCCGGATAGAGGACAAGCAAGTCTTATGCTATCCAAATCTAATCCGAAGAATCTGCATAAGCCAGGGCGTCGATTTAAGTGCGTTTGCAACCGATAAGCCAGTGAAGGTGAATCCCCCTATCAGTGTGCCAAGACTCCCTCTGAGCGAAAGAATCACATACTCATTGCCTCAGCTGCCTGGCGACTCTGAAGCCCAATCTTCGTTCATATCCGGTGGTCAAGCACCTTCCGCAAGCAAGAGAATCAGGCCATCTAAGGCCAAGAAGGGAACAAAGAAAGCCCGTACTGATGCGGGACCTTCAAACGCAGTACAAGAAGAGCACCAGCAGGAGCATACGGAAATTCCACCTCCACCCCCAGCTCAACCTCCACCTCATCCAGTCCAAGTCCCACCTGCAAGTCAAAAGGTCTCACAGTATCCGGCTGACTCCCTTGTGGCGGAACTTATGAGCAGCATGAGCAAGACAGTCACAGACAGCATAAGGACACTGGCAGACACAATGATTATGGGAAAGGAGGATGAAAGAAAGGAAAGAGCCGAAGAGAGAGCCGAGTAGAGGAGGCGGGATGATGAGTTCAGAAAGCTGCTATTGGACAGAGAAGAGCGCATGCATAAAGAAAGACTGGAAAGTGAAGAGAGGCAACAGAAGATGATGGAGTACGTGCTGTCTGCACTTGTTAAACAACTCCCGCAGCCACCAGCTCCACCGAAAGACGATGCTGGTCCTTCCAATCAACCCCAGGGTCCGACTGAATGAGTGCGTCTCGAGCTTAACATTGCGAGCTTAAGTGTAAATATCATATAACAGAATTTCAATCCATTTGTGCAAGTTCACTTTGATTGCAAATGAAATCTCTTGTAATTGATATAATTACTGTTTTCAATTTGGGATTTTGCAGCCCCAGCAACATTCTTCATTTTTTATTGGTTCGTATATTTCTGAAAAGATGTCTGCACAGTCCAAGATGAATAAGTGACTGTCAAGCCAAAAATATACTGTTGACATGCTCCGTATGTCAGCAGTGCCTCTCTACCGCTTTAAATTAAATAACCAGCAAAAATATGCATAAACCTGCTCTAAATTCACATGTTGAATTTAGGCTTGTGATTGAATTTTCAAACTTTTAAATTGGGATAATATAATTGAGAACATGCATGACATGAATTCCTAAGGTTTTGAGCTATAAAAATTTAATGATGCGATCAGCTTATTAGGTAATAAATCTGCATGTTAGAGATTTGGATTGAATACATTGTTAGGACTAAGCTTTGATTAAATTTGAGAATATTGTATGACATGAATGAACCACACCATGTGAGATTTGAGCCTTGAGTCATTTTTACTCATTCTTTTCTTTGATGTGTGAAAATCATTTTGATTAAAGGAAACTAGAACTTGCGATTGGGACCGATTCAAGACTATGCCATATTCCAAAAATCGAGCATATGATCGAGGCACCTAGAAAAACCCAAATTTTTGGCCTTCGTTTGAATTCCAACCCAAAAATATTTTCCCTTTAGGATTAACCAATTTGAGCCTTAAGCCTAATTTTTCTTTGAAGCCCTCTATATTATTCCTCGCCTAATAAAAAGACCAAGAAATTCAAACCCAAGTGTGCAAGAATGAATTTTATCAAGGCATTACAATTTTTGATCATCAACAAAAATTTTAATCGGTATTCAAAAATCCGATAAAAAAAAAAGAAAATGTTGAGTTCCATTCAACAAAAATAAATTGCAAATGACAAAGCAAATTAGACATAGTCTAATGACATGCAATAGTAAAGAAAAGCACAAAGAAAAAAAAATAAAAAAAATAAAAAATAAAAAAAAAATTTGATGATCATAAATTTTAAATAAATATGCCAAGCTATGATAGAATTAATTCTTGCCACTTCTTAGCCCAATAATTCCCTATCCTACCGAATGTTACAACCGTATGCCCCATTATAACCCTTAAATAAGACCTCATGATCTCGATTTAAAGAAATGAGCCGGTGGCGAGTTGGTCCAATTGCAAGCTTATGGGATAATTTAATTAAATTTGATTATGAGCGTTCGTGATTAAAACCCCATTGAGAGTGAATGAATTTTCCGATTCTCTTATAAGTAAGGCTCTGTTTCATTGAAAAAGTTCATGTCATCCCCTAATTCTCATCCTGAATCTTTGCATCTTTCAAACATGATATTCATGAAGGGTTGATAATAATGTTTGATTTGTAGGCCCGATGTAGTGAGCAAGTATCATTTCATTAAACACTGCAATCAAGGGAACTTAATACTTGTAGTTTTTGGTTATCTTATCCCAATCCAAAAAGAATGTGATTTATGAAGCCACGAAAATGAATTGAATATGTAGAGTCCGTGTTGTTAGGAACATTGACTCTGACTGCTCGGGGACGATCAGTATTAAATGTGAGGATGTTGATAATGGCCAGAAATGACCATTATTTTCAATCCATTTCCGTGTCTGAAACGGGCATTTGATCGCATTCCGGTCTTATATTAAATAAGAA
Organism: Hygrophila difformis; assembly: GCA_030278955.1. Taxonomy (NCBI): domain Eukaryota; kingdom Viridiplantae; phylum Streptophyta; class Magnoliopsida; order Lamiales; family Acanthaceae; genus Hygrophila; species Hygrophila difformis. The sequence goes on along the minus strand of JAOANR010000012.1, from coordinate 13,967,784 downwards.
AGCAGTAGAATTGGACTGATTTATGCATAATTGTAAAAATATTGAGCTGGTATGAAAAATGCATAAATATGTAATTTTATTACACATTTATGTTAGAAAAATCCAAAAACATGAGAAAAAGAAAAGAAAAGAAAAAGGAATAAAAAAGATGGGAAAAGAGAGTAAAACCCACAAAAATACATGTTCCGGCCCATCAGGCCCAATAAGATGAACCAGTCGCGAGACTGGCATCCTGGCGCTATCCATGGTCCCGCGACAGGGGACAGGCTAGCGCCACAAAGATGAAATGCAAGGAAGCCAGTCCTGGAGCATCCTGTCACTAGTCCTGCGGCGCGAACCATGGTCTAGCGACACAGGAGGGTTCCGCGCCACACCAGCATGATGAAGGAGAAACTGACCCCAGACCCCTGTCGCTAGTCCCGTGGCGCGATCCATGGTCTCGCGACAGGACAGGCTAGCGACACGGCTGAGATGTGTGTGATGACTTGCGACATGGGCCTCAGATCTAGGCCCATGGGCCTAGGGTTTCACCCCTATAAATATGTGGTGATTCCTATATGCTCAGTGGGGAAGAGAAAAAAATAAAATACATTCTTGAAGACAAGTGTAGAGTTCCGTTTGTAGGTAGTTTTAGTTTTTAGGTTAGTATTAGCTTAGCTTTAAATTTTTTTGTATTATTTAATTTATGCCCTAGTCCAGTTTAGGCTAGTTTATTTTAATGTTGTTTCCTATTTCATAAGGTTAGGTAGCCATCTTCTACCTTGTTTCCGTTTCTAAAACTTTGCTTTTAGGGTTTTGTAACATCCAAAATGATGGGTATTCACAAACCTGCCAATAAATGAGAAGTTAATATGAAAATGTGTCCCAAAAACATGAAATGGGTGTTATCAACCCATGGATTTACTGTTTTCCTTTTCCTTTGGGTTATTTGACCCTTATTTCTTATTTAGCAAGTATTATGTTCCTATTTTTTGAGTAATAGTGCATGTCGCATGTGATCAAACCCTAGATTAAGACTTTGCTTTATTTTAAATATTGTTCCAGCTTTGTTTATTTATGTTCAAGCATGTTCTTGTCATTTCAATTTCAGTTTGGTTATTTCTGGGGTAGAAACACTTTTTTTTGATCTGAAATAGGGTGAGGTCACGTACTATGCATGCCACTGTTCTCTTTTCTGACTTGTGTCCTGAACCACACCCATGTCGCTAGCCTCTTCCTGTCGCGAGACCACGTCTAGCGACAGAAAGGCAGTCTAGCGACACGAGTGACTAAGGACCCCTGTCTCTTTATCTAAACCTGGTCGATAGACAACCCTGTCGAGAACCATGGTTCTCGACACATTCTTAGTCTAGCGACTGGGACCAAAATTTTGTAATTTCTTTTCCAAGTGCTCCAGTCATGTAACTCCTGTCTTGAACCCATGGTTCAGGACACAATTTCAACTTCATGACTGGGAAATTATGCCTTGGTCAATTTCTGAAAACCCCAGTCGCTAATCTCCTGTCGCGGAACCACGTTTCGCGCCACAATTTATGGCTAGCGACTGGCCTCTTATTTTAATTTCTGAACCTCCTGGCGCTAGACTCCAGTCGCTAGGACATGCCTCGCGACAGGAATTGCATCTAGCGACAGGAAAACCTTAATTTCCAAAATTTCAATTTCTCTTATTTCCCATCTCTCTGTCGAGATCCCCCTGTCGCGGACCCATGGTCCGCGACACAATTTTTGGTTCTCGACAGGCCTGTCCCGCGACAGGCTTGGCACCTTTTTGCCAGATTTTTATTCTCCATTTTCCCCATTAATTAATTGAACCTTTATATTAATATTTTGAGGTTGAAATCGAATGACCTCAACCCATTATTAATTTGATATAAAGAATTTTGTTCAATTCCATTAAAAGATTTTTCTACAAAAATTAAACTCTAATGATCTAAGTATATAATCCGGACTATAATTAATTAATTAATTATGGAATGAGTGATTATTTAGACATAAAGAGCAATTATGGATTTAATTCCATACCCTTGCATGAGAAACCAATGTCTCTCATGCAAGATGACCCAAAAATATTTTCTCTTATTTATTTTGTCTTTTCCGTGTTGTGTGAAACAGCTAGTAAGAGGTATATCAGACTAATGTTGGCGGGTATTCCCACACGGATAAATTAGCTCGTGGTCTGAATATTAATTACTAGTTGTTATTTTGCATGGTCCGAATAGTGGTCAGTGGAAGCCTTGGCGGTTCGTCCATCCGGGATTATAATAGCTGCTCAGCTGATTCCTATCCGGATACAGTTTTATTTTTCTTATCTTAATTTCAAACCCGAATCTCAACTGTGCCAACACTAGACGACATAGGTCAATGTTGTCTAGTAATTAAGACAGCGAAAGAACATGTAGGTTTTTCTCTGATTCACAGATAGTAAGGGTCTGAATGATAGCGACCACTGTCATTTAAGATTATTCTGCTATCTAAAATCATTCCATCTGGAATAATTGGGAACTGGATAGCAGATGTTTGCAGTCCAGATCACCCCAATTATTTCTGGCGCTCTCTTTAGCCAAAATTCTTCTCATCTCCGGCTATTTCATCTCTGTGTATCAGCCTCTGTCTAAACCCGCCTTATATTTTGGGTTATTTTATTTTACAATTCTCTATAAAATTATGCATGATACTATTATGTAAATATTGTGGTCATATTATTTTGGGATCATTCCCTTGGACATAGAAGTCTTGATTTTAATCAGATGTCTCATAATAAATTTCCAACAAAAATTCATTTATAAAATCCGGATCTAAGTAAGGGATAAATTCCATAGTTATGACTAATTCATATCCGACTGGGGGTTGATTTTGGGAAATTAGAAGCAGAGTCAGCGATTAGGTCTCACCTAGACTGAAAGGATCTGTGTTTTAATTGAGAGTCTAGTACCTGTTTAGGGAATGATTTTCAAATATCTATTATTTTCCAGAATTGCTTTGTGTTGGAAATCTGGTACTAAATATCACACTGAGATGGGGTCCACTTGGATTCAAATACGATGTGATAGATAGTTCTAGAGGAACAATACATAGGCCTTGGTTATTTTCTAAGGTAGGGTTGAGTATTCTTTCAACTGCTATCCTCTTCTGCCAGAGCCTATTTTTGAGTCCTGAGTGAGTGCATCCGGAACGAACTAATTTATTAGTTCGTTTAATTAGTTTGTATCTCATAACCACCCGACGGGAAGTGAACACTGCGAGCGGTTCACTGAGAATAGGGAATTCTTGATCCATACCCGGTCATTCTGACTGGGGGCTTTCTTTTACTACCAGGGTCAGACTTTCAAAAACCTCCGAGTGATAGGATGTTAATGCTTTCTTTACCGCTTTCTTTTACCGCTTTCTCTTAACTGCTTTCTCTAGAGGTCACTCGGTTGTATTGAGAGTTGTGTAACTGCTACTAGGACTGAGAGTTAAGGGATAGTTCAGACTTGATTAGAATCTTTGGGCGTGACATGGGGGAATGATAGCGGTACTTGACACTTCAATAAATGATTTGCCAGGTGTTGCTTATCCACCACAGATAAATAACATACCATTGCAAGGGTAGTTATGCATTTGTGGTATCTTAGAATTTATTTTCTTAAGAGCATGTAAACTATTGCTGTAAGTACCTGTCTGTTAAAGGGAACATGGTATAGAGAGCATGAGAGTTAGCTATCTGATGGATTATCCCAAGCTAAGATCTGTGTAACAAAATGGAAGTTTAATTGTGTTTCATCTGAATCTTGTCCAATCTTTATTACTTTCTTCCTGTCCCTTCTGTCTCATCTTAAATCTGCTTTCTTAGAATAATCTTAATCGCTTTCTTAGAATAATTTTATTGCTTTCTTAGATTAAATTTAATTCGCTTTCTAGAATAATTTTATCTGCTTTATTTTATTGCTTTCACAGCTTAGTTTAAATTATGTCAAGTAGATGATAGTCTAAACACAAACTTGCATCGAGTAACCGAGTGGAAAATCTTAGTAAATGATGTGGGCCCTGCTTCTATCGCACATCCTCCAGTGAACGATCCGGTCTTACTATAAATTACTGCAATTTTTGACACCGTGCGCTTTCGGGGGCACAGTTTCTTAACACGAGTAATAAAAACGTGACAACCTATAAATTTATCCCTAATCCTAACTCTGCCATCATAAATTGGTTTCATTTAAATAAAATTGAAAACCAGAATCATGATTTTTCAGAAAATGCTCACGTAGTGGGAAAGTGATAAAGGTTTCGTGGCGCGGATTTTCATGACATGAAATTATGATAAATTTCATGATGCCTATGGCCAGGGACCTTCAGTGTGACTGAAGGTTAAGATTAAACTATCTAGCCCGGCTGCACCGTGAAAGTTGTCAAAAGTTTCATGCCAGGGAGGTCCACAGCGCCGTTTGAAATCAAAGTTTCCCACATGAGTAATAAAAAGTGAAATATATCCTTAAACCCCTTTTCCGCGAACCATAATTCCTTTCATTCAATAAATTCAATCCTGATTTATTTTATAAAATACTCGTGTTGCGAAATTGTCAAAAGTTTCATCCATAATTTCAGAAAATTTGAAATTTGAAAAATTTCAAAATTTTTCAAAGTGTTGAATGCGATCTATTTTTTATCTCAAGCCAATTCGGTCTACATCGAATTGTTTGAGATAGATTGCATTGGATGTATGCCTTGGAAATTTTCAATCAATTCGATCTCCAAGCAAATTCGGTCTAGACCGAATTGGCCTAAGAGACCGAATTGATTCCCCCAAGACACATCCTCCATCCTTATGTAATTTGGCCAAGTGACAATTCGATCTATAGCAATTCGCTCTAAACCGAATTGATCTTGAATAGATCGAATTAATCTGCAAAGGCATTTGTGTTTCCTTAGTTTTATTTATGCAAGTGAGCAATTCAATCTATAAGGCAATTCGGTCTACACCGAATTGCCCATATAGAACGAATTGCCTCACAAAAGTATCCCCCATAATTTTCCTAAGTAACCAGATTCGGTCATCTGACTGTAATTCGGTCTCTGAATCAATTCGGTCTAAGACCGAATTGACATCAAAAAGATCACATTGCAGCAGAGTGTGTTTGCTTCCCCTTCCAATTCGGTCTCTATGCCAATTCGGTCTAGACCGAATTGGCCTAAGAGACCGAATCTCTCACAAACACCTGAGACCACATCAATTCGGTCTAGACCGAATTGATGGTTCGGTCTCTAACAGACCGAATCACCATGTCCCCTACCCCTTTATATCCCTCTTTCCCCCTATTTTCCCTCACTTTCACTTTTCGCACTTCGATATTTTCCCCCGTATTCCCTCTCGCGAACTTCGTCTCCCTCGCGAAACCAGAGCTCGAGCCAGAGTTTTTCTGTGATCAACTCCATGCAAAGTGTTCAAAAATGGCTTCTTCTTCGTCTAATCCTACCGGGAGTGTCGGGTGAGTTTCCTGTTTTTGATTTGCACCCTGTTTCGCGATTTCAAGTGTTGTTTCTTCCATATTTTTGCGAAATCAGTAATGGGGAAGGGAATGATAATTGTTTTCGAGTGGGAGATGGTCGGAAAGTGATCGGAATATAGTGGGCATGATCGAGAATAGGACAGAACAGGGTAGTGCGAACTTAGGGTTTTAGGGCTTTTTGTTCGAACTGCCATTGTTGTGGTTCTTGAGTTTTTATGGTATTGGGGATGCCTTATTTTGAAAATGAGAGTTGCAAAACCCTCAAAAATCATGTTTTTGTTCGCTTTGTAGTTTTGTTGTTTTGTTTGTTTTTTCTGTGTACATATTCGGTTAACTGTGTTTGTTGTTTAAAATCTGTGAAAATGGAAAACACAGTGGTTTGTTCCCCTTTACAACCACTGTGTTATTTTACTGGTTATGTGATAATGTTGATAGGATATGCATGTTGATGATATTGTCGTAGCTATGTTTTTGAAGCATGAGTTTGTGGCAAAATTCTTGCATGATCATGGTGTGAATAGGTTGTTTGTGCTTGTTTTCAGTGTTGCATGTATTATGTACTGTGCATCTTATCAATAAATGCTTTTGTCGGATACTTGTTAACCACAAGATGCAAACTCAACTTGAAAGTTGCTATCTCAACTTGAAAAGTGATGTTTGCACATACGGGAAACATGGTATTATAGACGAAACCATGCCAAAATTTTTCCAACACTTTTGACATGGCATTTATGTCTAAAAAGACAAAAAGTGGTAGAATGTTATGTTCTTTTCTTTTAAAGTGTTTGACTTATACTCACTTTTGGGACAAGTGGGGGAATATTCAATTAGAACACCTTGTTTCATTCTTGAACACCCATTTCCCAAAACAAATCCAAATGGGGGACCACTCACACCCCCAATTTTATTAAATGAACAAGTCAACACTTCTCATAAAAATCCAAAAATGCTCTTTTTGTGTTTGTGCATGTTTGTTTTTATTTTTATTCTCCATGATCCATTACTACATGCTAGTGATTGCATAATCTGTCATGTGCATTTATTCCTCATCATTCATTATCTTGCTACCTTTTTCACATGATTTAAATCACTTTTTAAGTGATAAAAATCCAAATCTTTCATAGGCTTAATAGTCAATGAAATTTCACTTTTTGGTCTTTTGACCACTCCAAAACCATTTTAGACTATTTATAGTCTAAGAAAAAAATTGTTGTAGGGACCTCAAATCCTTACTTTCTCTCTCTATCTTTATTCTGTTGCATAAGGGTTGGATGTAAAAATTCAACTCTATGTCTTTTTATCTAATAAATTCAAGTAGAAAACCAAACAACTCACATTTAGAGCTTAGCTCAAAATGTGAGGATGTTGATTTTCCAACTTGAATATGTTTATCAAAAATTCGCTAAAAATAGTTCCAACTCTCTCATTCAGCGACCTATGCTTAGAACTAGCTGAAGGAGTGAGACTACTAGTTTCAGACTTGTTTACTACTCCATGTCTTTCCAGAGGCATCATTCATGTAGACCCAAATCAGGAGCAAGAAGGAATGACTGAGCTGCTGGACCTTCCAGTGGAACTCTTAGGGGAGATCCTCTCTCGCATCGGAGAGGATGGCACTAAAAAGGTGTTCGTTGTTCGGGAGTCATGCAAGAAACTCCATGATGCGGCAGACCTCCCTATCGTCTACAAAAGGTGCGAGCTGGAGACCACCATCGTGAAGATGTGGCAGCAAGGAGTTGAAGAGCAGAAAGAGGCACTCCTGCTAAAATGCGAGGAGGCTGGGAATTTCAACCTCCAGCTCATACCGGCGCTGCAAGCATTTGGAGCGGGAGACGAGGGTCAAGCCTGCGAACTACTGAAGGCAGGGATTGAGGACAACCATAAGGCCTCAATCTTTGTCAGGGGATACATGCTGCTCAGCAAGGTGGACAATGAACAGGTCCAGCAGGGGGTGGCAATGATAAACAGGATAGTGACTGATAAATCAGTCATGACTTATGTGGGGACCAACGTCTTTGCATGGCTGGCTGATAGCCTGGAGACCCCCGACCTGTTTGGCACCCAGGGACCCAGAGTTTACTGCTCGAGAGTGCTGGAGGAGGGCGAAGCAGACGAGGGCGATTACTGCGTGCCCTGCAGCTTAACCAACTTCGTCCACTGGAGCAGAATCTTCTTCCAGGGTTAGGGGAGAAGGAAGCTGAAGGAGGACTGAATCTGTATAGATTCACTTTTGACTGGGCTAACTGGAACTTCATTTAGGAGATCTTTTGACTACTCTTTAATGCTAACTTTACTCAAGTGTATAGCATCTCCTGTAATTAGTGTATTGATGTATTGGTGATTAAGGTCATGTATTGTATAACGAACCTTGGAACTGCTGATTGTTATGGCCCGAAATGTATGGTCCAAAATGTATTTTGGAAGCCATTATTTTATTGCTTTCCACAAGAGAATTTCGTTTTGAATTCTCAAATATTTTTTTAAAAAAAAGATGTGTGACAGTCCAAGATGAATAAGTGACTGTCACGCCAAAAACAAAGCTGTGACATGCTTGCATGTTCACAGTGTCTTTTTACTGCTTTCAATTAAATAACCGGCATAAAACAAGCATAAATCTGTCACCTAAATTCATATGTTAAATTTAGGCTAAGGATGAAATTTTCAAACTATTAAATTGGGATAAAACAATTAAAAATATGCATGATATAAATTCTTGAGGTTTTGAGCTATAAAAATCCAATGATATGATCACTTGGAAGAAAAACAAAATTTTCATGTTGAGAATTTGATTGAATAATTTGCAAGGATTTTTCAAAGGCTAAATTTGAGAATAATAGTGTGACATGATCAAACCGTCCATGTGAGATCTGAGCCGAGTCATTTTTACTCAATATTTCTTTGTTGTGTGAAAATCAATTCGATTAAAGGACACTAGAACTTGCAATTGGGACCGATTCAAGACCATGCCATATTCCCGAAATCGAGCATATGATCGAGCACTTAGAAAAACCCAAATTTTTGGCCTTCTTTTGAATTCCAAAACCAAAAATATTTTCCCTTTAGGATTAACCAATCTGAGCCTTTAAGCCTAATTTTTCTTCGAACCCACTATATTTTTCCTAACCTACAAAAAGACCAAGAAAATCAAACCCAAGTGTACACGAATCAATTCCATCAAGGCATTATAGTTTATGATCATCAAAAATTATCAATCGATATTAATAAACCGATCAAAAAAAAAGTGTTGAGATTCATTCAACAGAAATAAATTGCAATTGACAAAGCAAATTAGACAAAGTCTAAAGTCATGCAATAGAAAAGAAAAACAAAAGAAAGAAAGAAAAATTGATGATCATAGATTTTAAATAAAAACATGCCAAGTTATAATGGAATGGATTCATGTCACTTTTTAGCCTAATAATTCCCTTCCTTACCAAATGTTACAACCGTATGCCCCGTTATAACCTTAAATAAGACCTCGGGATCTCGATTTAAAGAAATGAGTAGGTGGCGAGTTGGTCTAATTGCAAGCTTATGGGAGAATTTATTTGAATTTGATTATGAGCGTATTGTTTAAAAGCCAACTTTGAGAGTGAGTGAAATTTCCGACTCTACTATATGTGAGGCTTTGCTTTGATTGATTAATGTTCATCTCATACCTAAATTCAAGAATTAAACCAATGAAAATTTTCTATACATATATTCAAGAAGAATTAACAATAATGATTGATTTGTATACCTATCCAAGTGAGAAGTATCATTTCATTAAACACTGCAATCAAGAGAGTTTAATACTTGTAATTTTGATTGTATTATCCCAATATAACAAGAATGAAATTTCTGAAGCCACGCAAATGGATTGAATATGCAGAGTCCTTGCTCTCAGGAGCACTGACCCTGACTGCTCGGGGACGATCAGTATTAAATGTGAGGATGTTGATAATGGCCAAAATTGTCCATTATTTTCAATCCATTTCCGTGTCTGAGACGGACAATTTGATCGAAATCCCATCTTATTTCAATAAGAAAGCAGTTGAATTCGGCAGACTGATGCAAGTTTGTAAAAATATTAAGCTGGTAATGAAAGACACAAAACATGCAATTTTAATTGCATTTGTGTTAGAAAAATCCAAAAACATGAAAAAAGGAAAACGAAAAGAAAAAGGAAAGAAAAGATGGGCAAAAGAATAAGATAGCCCACAAAAATCAAAAAGATGGGAAAAAGAATGAAAATCCCACAAACTGAAATTGTGGCTAAGTGTTGAAGACCAATTCGGTCTATAAGCAATTCGACCTAAATCGAATTGCTCATTAGACCGAATTGCTGAAGAAAGAAGAAAAAGAGAAGTGTTGAGGAAGAAAAGAGCAACCAATTCGGTCTAGGCAATTCGGTCTAAACCAAATTGACCCCTAGACCAAATTGCACCATGGAAAGAAAGAAGACTTTGAGCAAAACAAAAAGAAGAGATTCGATCTATGCAATTCGGTCTAGGCCGAATTGATTGCATAGATCGAATTGCCTTAAAGCAGAGAAGTCAAGCAGGAGCCATCTTCAATTCGACAAGGCCAATTCGGTCTACCCATAGACCGAATTGATGGATGACTACCACATTTCAGCTCAAGATCAAGAAGGAAGACCTCATGCAATTCGAATTGCATCAATTCGATCTAAACCGAATTGCATGAGGAGACCGAATCACATTCAAAAGTACAGCTGAGCACGTGGGAAATGCATGATGGGCCTAAGGTTTCGAAAAGAAGTATAAAGCTGACCTTCCTCAACACAAGAAATATCCTTAGACACACAGAAACTCTTGGATAGTTGCTGGGGGACAAAAAGAAGGAGAAGGTTCTTCACCCCTTAAGGGTTAGGTAGGTAGTGTAGTTTAGTTAGTTTATTTTTCATGCTTGTAATGTAGTTTTATTGCTTTTGAGCTTAGTTTTTGTCTCATAGAAGCTGGTTACCACCCTTAGTGTAGCCATTTCCATAAACCTTAAATGCTTTGTAGTTAGAATGAACCCTACCTTCAAGCTAATGAATGGTTTTAGGGTTATTTACTGCTTTCCGGTGTCAATACAAGAAAGAATCCAGAAATGGGTTTTCATTTCAAGTGTTTGGCATCTATTTAATGCTTTCTTTAGCAATAATGGTAGAATGTTTGGTTGTTTCAACTAGGTTATATTTATTATGCCCTAGTTGACTTGAATTCTCAATAAATGTGTGCTAAGTGGTTTGTGGCTTGACCTTACACCTTAGAGACTCAAATAAGTGTTCTTAGATTTTAGACTATCTTAGGCTTGTTAGAATTATTTTTCTTGCATCTTAGTTGCTGTTTTAGTTGCTTTCTTTCGCTTAGTGTTGCCTTTGATTATGTAGGTGTTCTTGTTTTTGAGCATGTGTTCTTATTTTGTTCAGTTTATGCTTGAGTCCTTAATCTTTGATTGCTTGTTTGTAGTTTTGAGGTTTGGTTCAAGCCAATGCCTGTTAGCCACATAACCTAGGTCTATTCTCCTTAAAACACTCATTAGTGTGGCTGTGAAGTGACAGTGATGTGAAATGAAGGATTAGGTAAAACTTATCCATCATAAACTACACAATGTATACCAAACCCACATTTATGAGAGAAGAACATGCAAATTCGGTTTGAGGTAATTCGGTCTAGGCCGAACCACTCATGAGAATGGAATTGCACGGCAAAAATAGTTGTTAAATGCTTCACTTGAAAAATTTATATGCAATTCGATCTAGGCAATTCGGTCTATACCGAATTGCCCATGAGATCGAATTGCATAGCAAAAAGTGTTGTCTTCATGTGATCTCCATGCAATTCGGTCTATGCAATTCAGTTTAGACCGAATTGACTTAGGAGACCACATTGTATCCATGCCATCCCCTCATTCCTTAGTTTATTTTTCTCTATCTTACCAATTCGAATTGTCCAAGTTCGGTCTAGACCGAATTCAATTGGCAATTCGAATTACCCTCATTTTTGGGGTAAATGCCTTAGCCAAACTTGAGTGAAGGATTGACTTCATCAATTCGAATTGTCCAATTCGGTTTAGACCGAATTGCTTGACAATTCGAATTAGAGGATGCTTCATGACTTTACAAGGATTAATTGGGTATGGTGTTACTTCATATCTCATGCATCCTCAATTCGGTCTCTTTTGCATTTTGCCCAATAGACCGAATTGCTTTCTTCCTTCTATTTTAAAACTCCCAAAAATATTTTATTTCAAGAGTTGTGTAAGTTGCATGGGAGTATTGGGCCTAGGCTCACTACATCTAATTTTATCCATTACACATCTCAATCCATTAGCGTCTTGATTATTGTGTGATTAACACTCACACAATGCCAAAAATATTTTCTTAATTTTGTTTATTTTCCCTTTCATTGTGTGAATGAATAACTAGTAAGAAATACATCAGACTAATGTTGGCGGATATTCCCACACGGATAATTAGCTCGTATTCTGAGTATTAATTACTAGTTGTTATTTTGCATGGTTCGGGTAGTGGTCGGTGGAAGCCTTGGCGGTTCGTCCATCCGGGATTATAATAGCTGCTCAGCTGACTCCTATCCGGATACAGTTTTCTTCTCTTTATCTTAATTTCAAACCTAAATCTGGAACTGTAGTAATAATAAATGACATATGCCAATGTCATCCAATAATTATTACAGTGATAGAACATGTGGGTTTTCATCCAAATTCACAGATAGTAAAGTCGAAGGTGACGGCGGCAACTGTCACTTAAGGCATTCACTTGTCTACAGATCATTCCATCTGGAATACTTGGGCTCCGGATAGCAGATGCTTGCAATCCGGACAACCCCAATTATTTCTGGCACTCTTTTTAGCCAAATTCTTCTTACCTCAGGCTGATCCATCTATGTGTATCGAATTCTGTCTAACCCCACCATATATTTTGAGGTAGTTTATTTTACTTCTCATATACATGTATGCATGATACTATTATGTAGATATTGTGGTCATTACTATTTTGGGAATCCTTCCCCTTGGACATAGAAGTCGTGATTTAAATCAGACGTTGCATAATAAATTTCCACAAAAATCACTTTATAAAATCCGGATCTGAGTAAGGGATAATTCCACAGTTATGACTAATTCATCTTCTACTGGGGGTTGATTTTGAGAACTTAGAAGCAGAGTCAGCGATTAGGTCTCATCTAGACTGAAAGGATCTGTGTTTAAATTGAGAATTTAGTACCTGTTTAGGGAATGATTTTCTAACATCTTTTTGTTTCTTAAAATTACTGTGTGTTGGAAATCTTTTATTAAGTATTGCATCGAATCCGTTTCCACTTGGATTCGGATAAAATGTGATAATTAATACTAGAGGAACAACATATAGGCCTTGGTTAATTTCTATGGTAGGGTTGAGTTCTTTCAACTACTATCTTCTCCCACCAAAGCCTAAAATTGAGTCTTGAGTGAGTACATTCGGAATAGATCTTCATAGGTCTGTCCACTCATGTTTGTATCTCATAACTAACCGAATGTTATAAGCCCTGTGGCTTACTAATATTTGGGAAGTTCTAAATCTGCATCTGGTCACCAAGACCAGGGGCTCTTTTATACTAACGGATTGTGACGATCTTTTAAGACTTCCGAGCGATAGATTTTTAAATGCTTTCTTTACTGCTTTCTTTACCGCTTTCTTTAAAATGCTTTCATAGAGGTCACTCGGAAGCAGAGATGCATCTGCCGGTTATAAGGTTTAAGAGTTATGGATTAGTTCGGGGCTAGATTTAGACTTTGGGTGTGACAAGGGGGACGATAGGAGTACTTAGCATATCAACTAATGATATGTTAGGTGTTGCTTGTCCACCACATATGACTAACACACTCTTGCAAGGCATTGCAAAGGGGAGTTATTAATCTGTGGTATCTTAGAAATTGAGGTCTTAAGAGCATGTAAACTCTTACAATAAGTACCTGTCTGCTAAAGGGAACATGGTATAGACAGCATGAGAGTTAGCTAACTGATGGATTATCCCAAACAAATATCTGTGTATTAAAATGGAAGTTTAATTGTGTTTCATCTGAACCTTGTCCAATCTTCATTACTTTCTCCCTGTCCCTTCTGTCACATTTTAATTCGCTTTCGTAGAATAATTTTATTCGCTTTCCTAGCATAAATTTTATCACTTTCTTAGAGTAGATTTAATCGCTTTCTAGACTAATTTATCATACTTTGTAGAATAATTTTATTGCTTTCATAATCTGCTTTAAATTATTGGCAAGTAGTTGTTAGAAACCATTGCAAAACTTGAATCGAGTAACCGAGTGGAAAATCTTAGTAAACGACGTGGGCCCTGCTTCTATCGCACATCCTCCAGAGAACGATCCGGTCTTACTATAAATTACTGCAACTTTAGACACCGTGCGCTTTCGGGAGCACAGTTTCTTAACACGAGCAATAAAAACGTGACAACCTATAATATATCCCTAATCCCAACTCCATCTTCATAAATTGGTTTCACTAAATAAAATTGAAAACCAGGATTATGATTTTTTTTCAGAAAATACTCATACAGGGGGAGTGTGTTTCATGGCAAGGATCTTTATGACATGAAACTATGATAAGTTTCATGATGCCAAATGCTGGGGATCTTCAGTGTGACAGATTGAATGTCAAGATTGAATTATCTATCCCGGCTGCACCGTGAAAGTTGTCAAAAGTTTCATGCCAGAGAGAACCGCAGCGCCGTTGGAAATCAGAATACCCCACATGAGTAATAAAAAGTGAAATATATCCTTAAACCCCTTCCCCACGAATCATAACTCTTTTCCTTTAATAAATTTAACTTGGGATATTTTATAAAAATACTCGTGTTAGAGAGACTTAAGTTCTAAAGTTTCAAAAAGTTCCCCAAAATCCCATGCATGTACGTGCTCATGTTCATTCCACATACCCTGTAAGAAAAAGGAAATAAATGGTTTGGTCAGCACAACTTGCTGAGTAAGTTAATACAGACATGGTCGTGGGGTTTAAAAGCCATTAATTAATATTTGAATAGAAGCATGATAATAAACCATAAATAATTCAATTTAGTTATCTAACCAATTTGCATAATTAATTCATGGCACTAATCAATAATACATTTAGCATAATTTAAATAAAAGCCATAATTAATTTAAATAAAGTATTTAATAATTTAAAAGGACAATAAATAAATATTTAACTATCCCCATTACTCCCAAGATTTAGTATTTCAAGTATTTCACGATTGCATTGCAATCTTATCAAGTTTAGCCGGAAGCCGGCGGCCGCAGCCGTATCTGCCATACCCAGTACCACTCCGGAGCCTCGGGAAACCCATATGGATATTCACGAGAGTGTAGGCCATATATCTCATGCCGTTTTGGCAACATATCTCAAAATTTCACGCGGGTCACCATCGTCCATAAAGGCATGAAGTGAATCGTTAGGAGGACACCCTGCAGAGCACTCACCCCCTAATTTTAAAAGATCAAGTTTGTAAAGGGCTTTCCTAAATTCCAGATTTCATGTATTTATTTCAAAGAGTCTTCTACTCGTTTAAACCTTAAAGGCTAGTTCCATCGTTTCAACAAGATTTCAAGATTTGACTCGGTTAACCACAGTTTACTTCAAAATTCATTAAAAATCGAGTTTAAATTCAAAAATTCTGAACTTTGACCAGTGACTCGAAAACACATAGATGAACAAGTTTCATGTTTTAAGTTTTTTAATCCGAGGTACGGAAGTAAGTGAAAAACATCAATCTTTAACAGGATGCTAATCTGTCCGAAAATTCTAACACCAGTTTCAAGATTTCAAGATCTACCATAGCAACCTAACTCCAAATTTGATGAAATTTTACAGAGAGATACCTAAGACATATATCTACAACTTCCATCTTCGGCTAAAGTTCTGAATCGGTCTAGATCTAATGTCAAAAACGTCATCAAGTTCGAACCTAAGTTCTGTCCAGATTTCAAGATTCAAATTCAAGGCAGTTCGGTTTGAGAACGAATTCAGATATCAAATCATAACAAACAATTATGAAAGTTTTACAGTAGCTAGATTAATGTCTTAAGAACGTTTTTCGTGTTTTAAGTTTTCTCGTTTGAACAGGTTTAAGGGTTCGGAAAAATCAAGCAAAAACGCTGCGCCGTTAAAGATTTCGTTTTGATAGATTTTACGTTCTTGGTTTAAATCACTGATCAAGTGTATTTTAAATCCTCCCAAAGCCATAGTAAGATTAACTTACTGATTGTTTGGCGTCCGGGATCGTCGATTCGGAGGCGTGGCTTCCAGTCCACCATTTATCTTCTCCGTTCGTCGGGTTCTTCGTTCTAGATCCGATTCGTGGTGTAGAGAAGAAAAAGAATGAAGTTAGAATCCGTTTTCGGATTGAGAACGTAAAAGATTGAATGGACCAGAACTTACCACAACGTTGGAGATCTTCCGGATTCGTCCAAAACAGTCTCGCCTTGGTTTCGTGCCTCCGACGACTCCGGGATTAGGGTTTTCGAACGTATAGAGAGTATGGATGTTTTGAAAAGTGTTCGGGGCTGACAAGAGGTGTTATTTATAGATAAGCACGACCTAGGGACGTCCAAGGTCGGCCTTGGTGAGTCTTGAGCCGAAAGGAATACAACCGAAGTCGGAAAATCCGGATTCGGGCGAGTGAATCTCGCAACGGGCGAATCTGCCTGCTGGCGCGGCTGTGGCGCGCCGTTTGGCCATTGACCGCGCGGCCACCGCGCGGCTGCCGCCTGGACTTCGGTCCGGGCGGGTCCGTCGTGCTTTTCCTCCTCTCTTCCGGACTTCAATCCCTCTATGTTCTCGGATTTGGATTTCCGGGGTATCTTCGCGTTCCTATTTCCTCTCTAAATTTTTACTCGGGTCTAAATGCATGTTTGGACTCGAATTCTCGAGTTCATTGGTGTCGGGTTTCGGTGTACAATTTATTCGATTAAATTGTCTTGCGTATTGGAACTTTGATTCCTTTTTAGATTCGACTTCATTTCTCATTTATTTTTCTCTTTATTTATTCAGTGTATTTATTTATTATTTATTTATTTAATTATTTGTTTTATGTTGCAAAATTCTCGGGTATTATAATGATTAAGATCGATAATTACCTTGATTAAAGGACCTTTGTTCAACTTCCCATAAAATATTTTTCTATAAACAAAACCTTAATGCCTTAAGCAGATAATCCGGACTGTAATTATTTATGGTATTAAGGACTATTTAAGTCATTAATTATGGATTAATTCCATAACCTTGCATGAGAAACCAATGTCTCTCATACAAGGGATCCTCTTTTTATTTTAATCTCATTTTGTCTTTTTCGTGAGGTGTGAATAAACAGTAAGAGATATTACAGAATAATGTCAGCGAACGGTCCCTTCACCGGGAAATGAAGTAGCCCGTAGTCTGTATATTAATTACTGTTTGTTATTTTGCATGGTTTGGATAATAACTAACGAGGTCAGGCGAACGGTCATTTCACCGGGAAATGAAGTAGCCACTCGGTTAATTATTGTCCAAATACAGTTTTATTTTCCTTATCTTAATTTCCAAACCCAAATTCTAATTTGTGATATGAGTCGGTTAATATCTGTCAATATTAGCTGATGAGCATTGCAGAGAGGAAACATGTAGGTTTTTATCTGAATTCGCAGACAGTAGAGGCCCAACTGGTAGCGACACTGTCATTATAGGGTTTTGCTGTCTAAAATTCGATCCATCCGAGTAATTGGAAAATTGGACAGCAGATGTTTGCAGTCTACCTGATTACTCTGCCACCGCTTTTGGCCTCATGGCTGCTACATATATGTGTCCCACGTTCTGTCTAAACCCACCATTATATTTTGGGTTAATTAATTTTACACTTCCATATATCCTTATGCATGATATTATTATGTAACTATTGTGGTCTGTAATATTTTGGGATCCTTCCCTTGGACATTAGAAGTCTAGATTTAAACAGATATTGCGTATTAAAATTCTAACAAAAATTCATTTATAAAATCCGGATCTAAGTACGGGATAAATTCCTCAGTTATGACTAGTTCATATTCTGTCAGGGATTGATTTTGGGAAATTAGAAGTAGAGTCAGCGATTAGGTCTCACCTAGACTGAAAGGGTCTGTGTTGTTATTGAGAGTCTAGTACCTGTTTAGGGAGGGGTTTTCGAATCAATTATTTTCCGAAATTGCTGTCTATTAGGAATTTAGTCTTAACTATCACACCGAGATGGGATCCACTTGGGTTCAAATACAGTGTGTTAGATAATTCTAGAGGAGCAATACATAGGCCTTGGTTACTTTCTAAGATAGGGTTGAGTTTCTTTCAACTGCTATCCTCTTCTGCCAAAGCCTATTTTTGAGTCTTGAATGAGTGCATCCAGAACGAATTAATCTATTAGTTCGTTTCACTAGTTTGTGTCTCATAATCACCCGGAAGGACATGAACACTGCGAGCGGTTCATCGAGATCTGGGAATTCTTGATCCACATCCGGTCATCCCGATTGGAGGCTTTCTTTTACTACCAGTACGAAGCTATTGAAACCTCCGAGTGATAGGATTTTAAATGCTTTCTTTATTGCTTTCTTTTAAACGCTTTTATAAAGGTCACTCGGATGTGTCTTTAGATCTTCTAACTGCTACTAGGACTGAGAGTTAAGGGATAGTTCAGGCTTACTCGTAGACTTTGGGTGTGACATGGGGGAATGATAGCAGTACTTGGCACTTCAACTAATGATTTGTCAGGTGTTGCTTGTCCACCATAGATGAAATAACATACCCTGGCCGGGGCAGTTATGAATCTATGGTATCTTAGAATTTGTGGTCTTAAGAACATGTAAACTCATACTATAAGTACCTGTCTGTAAAAAGGGAACATAGTACTGAGAGCATGAGAACCAGCTATCTGACAGGATTATCCCAAACAAAGATCTGTATATAAAAATGGAAGTTTAAATATGCTTTATCCAAATCTTGTCCAATCTTTATTCTATTCTCCCTGTCCCTTCTGTCATCATTCTGAATCAGCTTCATAGCTAGTATAGTATAGATTTACAGCTTTCTCAGCATAACTTTCATTACCTTCATAGGATGATTTCATCTGCTTTCTAGATTTAATTTTAACACGTTTTGTAGAGTAATTGAACTGCTTTCATAGTTTAGATTAAATTCAGTCATGTAGTTCTTAGTCCAACTCCAAAACTGATTAGAGCAATACGAGTGGAAAATCTAGTAAAACGGTGTGGGACCTGCTTCTATCGCACATCCTCCAGTGAACGATCCGGTCTTACTATAAATTACTGCAACTTTTGACACCGTGTGCTTTCGGGCAACAGTTTCCTACATGAGTATTTAAAAACGTGACAACCTATAAATATATCCCTAATCCCAACTCAATCATCGTAAATTGGTTTCATTAAATAAAATTAAACCGGGATTTCCATTTTTCAGAAAATACTCATATAGTGGGGAATTGTCAAAAAGTTTCATGGCGTCGTTGCCGGGGAGGATGCAGCGCCGTTTTATTAGAGAATTACATTCTTGATTGCTCATAGATTAGCTTATATATATAAAACATATCTTATTTACTAAAACAAATTCTAACCTGGGGATCATACAGGTACCGTCATCGCTGAAACCATTGTTCTATGCAAAGGAGAAAAGAGACACCAGCCGAGCTTCCATTCAACGCAGAAATCGAGAAAACAGCTCGACGTCTAAGGGCTCAAGCTAGACAGTGAAAGGAACGGGAAAGGCAGGAACTTTTTTCTCCAAGCACTAGGATTGACATTTCGGATATGGCAAATCCTGAGATCCCACCCGTCATACCACCAAACCCACCACTTCACGATATCCAGGAGGACCTTGAAGAGGTTAATGATGAGAATTTGGACGATCCCCCTCCTCGGGTCATTCAGGGAGGAGGGAACGCACCAAACCTCGACCATCAACACTTCGAGGACCCTCCGAATAACCCCAATAACCAAAATTTCCAAAACAACCCCAACTTCCAGAATCAGCAATATCAGAATCCCAACCAATTCAATCCAAACCAGTATAATCCAAACCCGCAAGATCACAATGACCCGAGAAACTTCTATCCTAACCAGAACTTCAACCCGCAGGATCAATACCAAGGGCAATATCAAGGACAATACCAAGGAGGCCCAGGGAACAATCAGCAACCCGCTGCTGCTGATTACATGCAACCTATAGTGGAACCCTACTTGAACGTGCCAGGCAGAGCACCGATAGCAGCAAGGAACTTCGAGAGCCTGCTTTGATCAACCTAGTGCAGAACAGCCAGTTCGCAGGGGCCAATCATGAGGATCCACATGATCATTTGGCAACATTCTTGGAACTTTGCAACACGATCAAGAATCAGGGCGTTTCTTAGAACACCATTAGGATGATGTTGTTCCCGTTCTAATTGTGTAGTGGAGCAAAAACCTGGTATAAACCATTGCCGGTAAACCAAAGGAGTACATGGGAGGATATTGTAAGAAATTTCTTGGTGAAATACTTCCCAGAATGGAAGATAGATGAAGGAAGGTCAAAGATGTCTGAGTTTAAGATGAAGCCTGAGGAATCATTGTATGATGCAAAGGAGAGGTTTATGAATCTGTTGAGGAAGTGCCCTCAGCATGGGTATCAGGGATGGGAACAGTTAAGGAAATTTTACAACGGACTGACTCCAGCATGGAAGCACATGTTAGATGCTGCGGGAGGGCAACATTTGTTGCACATGCCCATGGATCAAGCATGGGCCAAAATTGAGACTATGAGTGTAAATCGGTCCGTATTGAATGATGATAACACTAATGATACCCCTCCCCATGGACTTTGTGCTGTAGGCATAGCAGAAAAGACAGATTTTGAGAAGCTGCAGGAGCAAGTAGCGGCGTTGTCTGTAAATCAAGGAGCCGGAAGCTCTGCTCAAGGACAACAAACGGATGTAATTTGTGGACTGTGTCAGGGTGCTCACGCAACTGATACATGTGAGCAAGTTGTATCTGAAAGCTGTAATTTTGCAGGGGCTTTCCCGAACCGACATCCGAATTTATCATACTCCAATAACAATGCCCTCAACTCCCACCTTCTGAACAAGCCACAACAGTTTAATCCTTAGCAGAACTAAGGATTTAATCAGAACAGAGGGCCAAAATTTTCAAAACCAGAACCAAAACTTTCAGCCTCAAATCCAACAAAGACCCCCTTAGAACTTCCAGCAGCCTAACCAAAATTTCCAGAATTTCCAGCCCCAGCCACAGTTTGTACCCAATCAAGGCCAGTGGAACCAGAACCAGAATCAAAATCAGATTCAAAAGCCACCATCAAGGCTGGAGAATTTGATGACTGATTTTATCATGAGCCAGAAGGAGATCAATACACAGTTGCAGGCCTCCATCAGAAATGTGGAGACCCAAGTGACGCAAATGGCCAGTGAACTATAGAAACGAGACAAGGGAGCATTGCCAAGTGCTGCGGAGAAAAACCCGCAGTGCAAGGCAATAACTTTGAAATCTGGAAAGATGTTGGCTGGACCAAAAGGAAAAGATGCTGTGAAAAAGGGAGATGAATCTGGAAACGAAAATACTGTTGATGAGGAAGCAGATGATGCAGAAATAGAAACAGCCAACTTGCAGACTGAAGCTGCAGCAGACAAGGCTGGAAACGGTAAAGGTGAAGGTACAATTTCTGACCCTTCACCACAAAAAGCTTTTGATAATAACAAGTTCATGCCAAGGGTCCCGTACCCAGCAAGGCTGAAAATAAACAACAAGATTTGAAATTTAAAAAATTTCTGAAGAGACTGCAAGAAGTTGAGATTACCATTCCTTTGATTGAAATGATCTCTGAAATGCCAACCTATACTAAGTTCTTAAAAGAAATGGTTTCAGGAAAAAGAAAGGTTGAGCAGGATGAACTAGTGGTACTCAACAGCACTTGCAGTGCTATCATTCAAAAGAAGCTGCCAGAGAAGAAAGAGGACCCTGGATGATATACTCTTCCGATCAGGATTGGCCAAGTCAGTGTTGGACAAGGATTATGTGACCTCGGCTCCAGCATCAACGTCATGCCATTAACCATGGTTAAATGTCTCAAGATTGGAGTGGTGGAGCCTATCAAAATGAGGCTCCAACTGGCAGATAGATCCATCACAAAGCCAATCGGAATCCTGAAGGATGTAATCATCAAAGCAGGCAACACTCCATTTCCAGTAGATTTCATCATTTTGGACATCGAAGAGGACTCCGACATGCCCCTCATTCTAGGCAGGCCATTCTTGGCCACGGGCGGAGCCTTGATCGACGCCAAATCTGGAAAGGTGACGCTCCGAGTGGACGGAGATGAGGTCGTTTTCGACATGGCTCAACTGCAGAAATTCCCGAATGACAATTCTTTTTTTTCATTAGACAATGTAATAGTTAGAAGTGAGGAGAGAGAGCTTGACTCTGGATTTGATGATGAAATGATGCTGAATGAACCATCAAAGTAGGTACTGAAGCCTGCAGGCGCGGAGCACGAAGGTTGTAGCGCCGTTCACTTCGTCGATCCCGAAACTGGGGATTTGGAGGAGTTTGACGGTGCCGAATTCCATGAAGATGCCAGCCAAGAGGAGGAGGATCCTATACTAATGCAGGGTCCCGAAGGTAAATCTGAAGTTCCCCCATCTAATTCTCGCAAATTACTTCCTTCAGTGGAATGCCCGCCAGAGCTTGAACTAAAAGTCTTACCGGAACATCTTAAGTATACGTTTCTCGCAGAACATAAAAATTTACTGGTAATTGTGTCAGCTATGCTAGCACAAGATCAAGAAAATGCTCTCGTAGGAGTGCTTAAAAAATATGTGCGTGCAATCGGTTGGACCATTTCTGATATCAAAGGAATAAGCCCTTCTGTTTGTATACACAGGATTTTAATGGAGGAGAATTTCAAACCTTCACGTCAGCCCCAACGAAGATTGAACCCACCCATGCAAGAAGTGGTAAGAAAGGAAGTGATCAAGCTGTTAGATGCCGGTATTATATACCCAATTTCTGACAGCAAATGGGTCAGTCCTGTGCAGGTTGTTCCCAAGCGGGGTGGGATGTGCAGAACCAAGAATGAACAAGGGGAAGAAATTGCCACACGGCCGGTCACCGGATGGAGAGTCTGCATAGACTACCGGAAGTTGAACGAGGCCACTCGCAAGGACCATTTCCCTTTACCTTTTATCGATCAAATGTAGGAACGGTTGGCGGGAAGGGAGTTTTATTGTTTTTTAGATGGTTATTCAGGTTACAATCAAATAGTGATCGCCAGTGAGGATCACGAAAAAACAACTTTCACATGCCCCTATGTCACTTTTGCCTATAGGCGCATGCCTTTTGGACTATGCAATGCACCTGCTACTTTTCAACGTTACATGATGTCAATATTTTCTGAATTTATTGAAAAATGCATTGAAGTTTTCATGGATGGCTTCTATGTGTATGGAGATAATTTTGAGGATTGTTTGCCCAATCTTGCTAAGATTTTAAAGAGATGTGAGGACACTAACTTGGTTTTAAACTGGGAAAAGTGCCATTTTATGGTCACTGAGGGCATAGTGTTAGGTCATCGCATTTCACGTGCAGGCATTAAGGTCGATCCAACCAAGGTCTCCATCATTTCCAATCTCCCTCTCCCCAACTCTATCAAATCGGTTAGGAGCTTCTTAGGGCATGCCGGTTTTTACCGAAGATTCATTAAGGATTTCTCTAAATGCCAAGCCGCTCACTAACCTTCTTTGTAAAGAAAATCCTTTTGTAATAAGTGAAGCGTGTGTCCAAGCCTTTGACACGCTCAAAACGATGTTAGCTTCTGCTCCAATTGTGCAACCACCCGATTGGTCACTGCCATTCGAGGTGATGTGTGATGCAAGTGGTCTTGCAGTAGGAGCAGTTTTAGGGCAACATAAGGATGGGAGACATTGTGTGATTCATTACGCAAGTCATGCCTTGAATGAAGCCCAAATAAACTACACCACTACAGAAAAAGAAATGCATGCGGTAGTCTTTACATTTGACAAGTTCAGACAATATCTTATCGGGACAAAGACTATAGTATACACTGACCATAGTGCATTCAGATACTTGTTTAGCAAGCATGACGCAAAGCCTCATTTAATCAGGTGGGTGCTGTTGCTGCAAGAGTTTGACATCGTAATAAAAGATAGGCGAGGTCGAGATAATGGTGTTGCTGACCACTTATCTCGATTAGAAAAATGATAAAAATGATAAAGCCGTTAATGAAGAGTTTCCGGATGAGCAGTTGTTTGCACTGCATTTGCATGATCAAGCGTGTCCATGGTTCTCCGACATTGCTAACGTTTTAGCATGTGGGATAGTTCCACCATTCCAGCAGAAGTACAAAAGGGCAAAATTCTTCAAAGAAGTAGTAAACTACTTCTGGGAAGACCCTTTCCTGTTCAAACACTGTGCTGATTCAATAATCAGACGGTGTGTGACTGAGTCTGAGGCTTACCAGATCACCAAGAAATGCCATGAATCTGAATATGGAGGTCATCACGGTCCCACTCGAACTGCCCACAAGGTACTCGAGTGTGGCTTTTTCTGGCTTACTATTTATGAGGACTGCAAGGTGTATGTAAAAGCCTGCGACAGATGCCAAAGATTAGGAAACATCTCCAAGAGGGATGAGATGCCTCAAAAAGGGATTCTCGCACTTGAGATCTTTGATGTGTGGGGCATTGACTTCATAGGACCGTTCCCACCATCTGGTGGAAACTACTATATCTTGGTAGCTGTCGATTACGTGTCCAAATGGGTAGAGGCTGTCGCATTACCCACCAATGATGGTAGCCAAGTCATCAAGTTCCTCAAGAACAACATTTTCAGTAGATTTGGCGTACCTAGGGTGGTAATATCTGATGGAGGAACACACTTTGTTAATAAAGCTTTTGTAACTTTAATGAGTAAAAATGGAATCCTCCATAAGATAGGCACGCCCTATCATCCTCAAACTAGTGGACAAGTCGAGATATCAAATCGCGAGATTGAACATATACATGAAGACACAGTTGGGATAACCCGTAAGGATTGGGCACGTAAGCTCAATGATGCTCTATGGGCATATCGCACTGCTTATAAAACTCCCATTAGGATGTCTCCATACAGACTTATCTTCGGAAAAGCCCGTCATTTGCCCGTAGAGTTATAGCATAAAGCTTACTGGGCCGTCAAAACGCTTAATTTCAATCCGAAAGTTGCTCAGAACAAGCGCAAGTTGGACCTCAATGAAATTGAGGAAATACGAGCGCATGCTTATGAAAGCTCTCGGATCTATAAAGAGCGGGCCCAGAAGTTGCACGATCACCGGATTAAACCTAAAAACTTCTATATTGGCCAAAACGTTTTACTGTTCAATTCTAGGTTGAAGTTGTTCCCCGGAAAGCTGAAATCCAGATGGGAAGGGCCATATGAGGTGTTGGAGGTATTCGAGAACGGTGCAGTTAGGATCCGAACTGAAAAAGGGAGACTGGTGGTAAATGGACAACGTTTGAAAGAATACATAGGACACTACGATCCGGAGAAAGAGAGCCAAGCGGTGGCAGACCAGGCTTATACTCAATAAAAACAGCATTAAAATTATAACAACTTCGTTTTATGTTTACATGTATTGCCTCAATTCGAAACAGAAAGTACCCAAAGATCAATTAAACATTTAGAGTACTAAGACTCTAAATGTGAGGATGTTGATATTTGGAGAAAAATCTAATATGGTTAATTTTCCTGTCTTGCAGAAACATCGGAACCACCAAAAAGAAGAAGCAGAAAAACGAATCAGAAAACCAGGTTCCCGGTTGGATTAATTCTATGGGTTTAAGAAATAATTCCGGAAATTAAAGCAACTTAAATCTGGGAAAATTTTTGCAAACAAATGGAACTAATCCAACCCATTTTATGCAATTAGTATCTTTAATTATCAAGCCCGTTTATCAAAAATGTTTTGGACTACAGATTTCTCAAGTCCAAAACTAATAAACTTAACTGAGGCCCAAATTCACCTTCTCTGGCCCAGTCCGCCTTTTAAAATTTTGAAAGATTCCAAAGATCTGAGTGTTGACGGAATTCAGCTCAGTTACAACGCAGTCCTTAACTACGACGCTACCCTAGTATAACGTCGTAGTAAATGGATAGCGCCGTAGTATCCCCTCGTCTCACTCCCGATCTACGACGCTATACTTGATCTACGACGCTATATTAGCGTCGTACCAATAGTATAACGTCGTAGTTAACCTCCTTTCTCCCTACTTCATCTACGACGCTGAACTCACCCTACGACGCTGGTGTAGCGTCGTAGGACAAGTATAGCATCGTAGTAACGTTTCTTCCCGCCTATAAATACCCTTCACTCTTCTTTTTCCCCATTTTCACTCTCCACACCCCCAGCTCCAAACCCATTTTCTTATGAAAGAACGCACAGTTCTTCTTAACATTTTCCACCCAAATCCAAGGGGACACCATGTCCAGATTTTTTCAAACTTTCCTGAATCTAGGACCGTCGTCCTCGTCTAGAGGCAGAAGGCCAGGGTAAGAGCCCTTCCGTCCCCCTTCCATTCTCGAAGCCACCCCCCCTCTTTTGTTCACGACTCCTTGTTGGGCATTTTCTAGCTCTCACTTCTGTTTTTAGCTTGTAAATAGCATAATGTGCTTTGTGTCGCTTAACTATTTTCTTATGTTGGTTTTGTATGATTTCGGTTTTGAGAAGGGGGTTAGTACTATGTTTCTTATGGCACCCCCTGTGTTGACCGAGCATGACTAGGAAGTGGGTGTTTGATTTTGCTGCTGTGAGGGTTAGGAATGTTTAAACGTGGCTGAACTTGTGATTTTTGAAACCCACATGAACTTTGAATAAGAACTGTTAGGGTTTGAATTTTGAAACCTAAGCTTAAAAAGGTAAACCGATGAACATTGGGGTGTTTTAGAACATCATGGTGTTATTGGTTTTTCAGATCAAGTTCAGTGATGAAATGCTTTTTAGCTCTTATTAATAGCATGATTTGTTGTTAATCTTTCAGATCTAGTGTTGGATGATGTTGTAGTATCATAAGCATTAAATGATTTCTGAGTTTATCTGTCTTTATACCTTATTGGTGTTTATTTGGGGAGTGTAAAAAGGTTTGTTTACACATTTTGGGAAACATGTGCAAGCAAACAAAACCGTGCAAACCTGGAAGAACAGGACGACTGGTGCCTGCGCTGTGACTTAACAAACTTCGTCTACTGGAGCAAAATCTTCTTTCCCTAGGAGAGGAGGAATGAAGGAAGAATGAATCTTTAAATGCTTTACTTTTCTCAAAGCCTCGGTGTAAACATCATATAAGGGAATTCTTCATTTTTGTGCATGTTCGTATTAACTGCATAAGAATCTCTTATAATTGGTGTATTTAAATGCTTTCCAAAATAGTACTACATCTTTGAAGTCCAAAAACAATTTTGTTCTCGAAAAGATGTCTGACAGTCCGAGATGAATAAGTGACTGTCAGGCCAAAAATATGCTGTTGACATACTTTGTATGTTAACTGTGCCTCTTTTACTGCTTTAAATTAAATTACCAGCAAAAAGTATGCATAAACCTGCTCTAAATTCACATGTTGAATTTAGGCTCGTGATCAAATTTTCAAACTTTTAAATTGGGATAATGTAATTGAAAGCATGCATGAAATGGATTCCTAAGGTTTTGAGCTATAAAAATTTAATGATGCGATCATCTTTTTGGGTAATAAATCTTCATGTTGAAAATTTTGATTGAATAAATTGTTAGAATTAAGCTTAGATTAAATTTAAGAATATTGTATGACATGAATGAACCACTACATGTGTGATTTGAGCCATGAGTCACTTTTACTCATTTCTTTCTTTGATGTGTGAAAATCAATTTGATTAACGGAAACTAGAACTTGCAATTGGGATCGATTCAAGACCATGCCATATTCCCAAAATCAGGCATATGATCGAGGCACTTAGAAAAATCCAATTTTTAGCCTTCGTTTGAAATCCAAAAACTCAAAAATATCCTCCATTTAGGATTAACCCACTTGAGCCTTTAAGCCTAATTTTTCTTGAAACCTACTATATTTTCCTAGCCTTATAAAAAGACCAAAACATTCAACCCAAGTGGACAAGGATAAATTCTATCAAAGGCATTAAATTTGTGATCATAAAAAACATACAAGTCGGTATTCAATAAACTGATTCAAAAAAAAGAGAGAAAAAAGAAAAAGAAAAAGAAATATGTTGAGTTCATTTCAACAAGAATAAATTGCAAATGACAAACAAATTAGACTTAGTCTAATGTCATGCAATATGAAAAGAAAAGCAATAAAAAAAAAGAAAGAAATAATTGATGATCATAAATTTTAAATAAAAATGCCAAGTTATGATAGAATAATCTCTTGCCACTTCTTAGCCCAATAAATTCCCCTTCCTACCAAATGTTACAACCGTACGCCCCGTTATAACCTTAAATAAGACCTCATGATCTCGATTTGAGGAAATGAGCCGGTGGCGAGTTGGTCTGATTGCAAGCATATGGGATAATTGAATTGAATTTGATTTTGAGTGTTCAACAATTAAACCCCATTCGAGAGTGAGTAAATTTTCCGATTCTCTTATATGTGAGGCTCTATTTCATTAAATATGTTCGTGTCATGCCTTAATTCTAATTTTTAATCCTTGCCTTTTTCAAACACGATATTCATGAAGGGTTGGCAATAATGTTTGATTTGTAGGCCCGATTCAGTGAGCAAGTATCATTTCATTAAACACTGCAATCAAGGGAATTTAACACTTGTAGTTTTTTATTGTCTTATCCCAATCCATAAAGGAAGTAATTTATGAAGCCACGAAAATGAATTGAATATGCAGAGTCCGTGTTCCAGGGAACATTAACTCTAACTGCTCGGGGACGATCAGTATTAAATGTGAGAATGTTGATAATGGCCAGAAATATCCATTATTTTCAATCCATTTCCGTGTCTGAAATGGGCATTTGATCGCATTCCGGTCTTATATTAAATAAGAAAGCAGTTGAATTGGACTGATTTATGCATAATTGTAAAAATATTGAGCTGGTATGAAAAATGCACAAATATGTAATTTCATTACACATTTATGTTAGAAAAATCCAAAAATATGAGAAAAAGAAAAGAAAAGAAAAAGGAAACAAAAAGATGGGAAAAGAAATAGAAACCCACAAATAGTCGAATTTTTCAGGAAATTACGACGCTACACCCAACTACGACGCAGTGCCTATAGTGTCGTAGCCGAGAACAGCGTCGTGGGCAGAAAATGAAGCAGGACTCTGAAGGAAGAACTACGACGCCAAGCGAGTATAGCGTCGTACTCAAGTATAGCGACGTAGCAGAGGATAGCGTCGTAGGCTATTAGTTTAGAGACAAAGAGTGTTCTCGAAGTGGAAGACTACGACGTAATACCTATAGCGTCGTAGTGAGAATAGCGACGAAGTCACGCATAGCGTCGTACCACGCCTCAGAATTCAAATTCAAGGGCATGGGGGCCCATGGGCCTAGGGTTTCTCACCTATATATAGAGATGTTGACTCCCAGGTCTTGTCACTTCACACATTCCCCAACTTGAAGACAACTTTAGTTCTTGAGAAGTGTAGCTAGGTTAGTTAGAGTAGTTAGTTTTTATTTTTATGTATTATTTAATTTATGCACTTAGCTTAGTTTAATTTCTTGCATAGCTTAGTATTTTCTTTTCTTGTTCAGCTTAGGATAGCCATTTTCATATTGTTTCAGTTTTGTTAAACTCATTATTTAGGTTTGAAATACCCAAATGATGGGTATTATCAAACCATTTGATATAAAATGGGAAGTTAAGCTTCAAAAGAGTCCCAAAACATGAAATGGAAATGATTCCATGGATTTTCTTGCTTTATTTTTCGTTTAATGATCACTTGGTCATTTTATTTCCTTTTGCAATGTGGGTTTTCTGTCTTCCTCTTCTTTTTGGGTTCTTATGCATGATTTATGATTGAAAACCCTCATTTGGTTTTGTGGTTCATACGTGCTTCTTTTTATGCTCATTTCCCTTCACTGTTTTGCATTTTAAACTTATTGTTCTTGCTTCGTTCATTATTCTTCATGCATTTGTGAACCATAAACTTGAAAATAGGGTTTGCAATCGCATAGATTGCATTACCCGACCAAAAAATATGTTCTGGGGTAGCTACGACGCTAACCGCCCTACGACGCTATCCAAGGATAGCGACATAGGGGAGGGTTTGACGTCGTAGTTGCTTCGGACTTAAGCAAATTTGCCCTACGGAACTAGACCTACGACGCTATCCTTGGATAGCGTCGTAATTTTTGTCTAAAGTCGTAGGACCCAAAACACTTTCATTTTCGCAAAAAAAAAAAAAAAACCACCTACGACGCTATACCCACGACGCTGTCTTAGGATAGCGTCGTAATTTAGTGCATAACGTCGTAACCCCCCATTTTATCAACTCTTCAGAAAATTCCACCTACGACGCTACACCGATGACGCTGTCCTAGGATAGCGTCGTAATTTAGTGTATAGCGTCGTAGCACCTTACTTTTTCACAAACCATCTTTCCTTACTACGGCGCTATGACCTACGACGTAAACCATGTTTTACGTCGTAGGACATGCTTAGCGTCGTAGTCCCCTATTTCTAAACTCTCATGCACGACGTCAACACCACAACGTGAAACATTGCATAGCGTCGTAATAGTGTGTAGCGTCGTACATAACCCCTTTAACTCCAAAATTTTCATCTCTTTCACCAATCCATGACGACGCTGTCCTCACAACGTTATGACTCGTATGGCATCGTAACATATATATAGCGTCGTAATTGGCAATTTTTGCCTATTTTTCATTTCTCCACCCTCTCCAGTACATAATTGAACCCTGAAGTCAATAATTGAAGATCATGATTAGCAATGATTAAGATCGATAATTACCTTGATTAAAGGACCTTTGTTCAATTTCCCATAAAATATTTTTCTATAAACAAAACCTTAATGCCTTAAGCAGATAATCCGGACTGTAACTAATTATGGTATGAAGGACTATTTAAGTCATTAATTATGGATTAATTCCATAACCTGGCATGAGAAACCAATGTCTCTCATACAAGGGATCCTCTTTTTATTTTAATCTCATTTTGTCTTTTTCGTGATGTGTGAATAAACAATAAAAGATATTACAGAATAATGTCGGCGAATGGTCCCTTCACCGGGAAATGAAGTAGCCCGTAGTCTGTATATTAATTACTGTTTGTTATTTTGCATGGTTTGGATAATAACTAACGAGGTCAGGCGAACGGTCCTTTCACCGGGAAATGAAGTAGCCACTCGGTTAATTATTGTCCAAATACAGTTTTATTTTCCTTATCTTAATTTCCAAACCCAAATTCTAATTTGTGATATGAGTCGGTTAATATCTGTCAATATTAGCTGATGAGCATTGCAGAGAGGAAACATGTAGGTTTTTATCTGAATTCGCAGACAGTAGAGGCCCAACTGGTAGCGACACTGCCATTATAGGGTTTTGCTGTCTAAAATTCGATCCATCCGAGTAATTGGGAAATTGGACAGCAGATGTTTGCAGTCTACCTGATTACTCAGCCACCGCTTTTGGCCTCATGGCTGCTACATATATGTGTCCCACGTTTTGTCTAAACCCACCATTATATTTTGGGTTAATTAATTTTACACTTCCATATATCCTTATGCATGATATTATTATGTAACTATTGTGGTCTGTAATATTTTGGGATCCTTCCCTTGGACATTAGAAGTCTAGATTTAAACAGATATTGCATATTAAATTTCCAACAAAAATTCATTTATAAAATCCGGATCTAAGTACGGGATAAATTCCTCAGTTATGACTAGTTCATATTCTGTCAGGGATTGATTTTGGGAAATTAGAAACAGAGTCAGCGATTAGGTCTCACCTAGACTGAAAGGGTCTGTGTTCTTATTGAGAGTCTAGTACCTGTTTAGGGAGGGGTTTTCGAATCGATTATTTTCCGAAATTGCTGTGTATTGGGAATTTAGTCTTAACTATCACACCGAGATGGGATCCACTTGGGTTCAAATACAGTGTGTTAGATAATTCTAGAGGAGCAATACATAGGCCTTGGTAACTTTCTAAGATAGGGTTGAGTTTCTTTCAACTGCTATCCTCTTCTGCCAAAGCCTATTTTTGAGTCTTGAATGAGTGCATCCGAAACGAATTAATGTATTAGTTCGTTTCACTAGTTTGTGTCTCATAATCACCCGGAAGGACATGAACACTGCGAGCGGTTCATCGAGATCTGGGAATTCTTGATCCACATCCGGTCATCTCGATTGGAGGCTTTCTTTTACTACCAGTACGAAGCTATTGAAACCTCCGAGTGATAGGATTTTAAATGCTTTCTTTATTGCTTTCTTTTAAACGCTTTTATAGAGGTCACTCGGATGTGTCTTTAGATCTTCTAACTGTTACTAGGACTGAGAGTTAAGGAATAGTTCAGGCTTACTCGTAGACTTTGGGTGTGACATGGGGGAATGATAGCAGTACTTGGCACTTCAACTAATGATTTGTCAGGTGTTGCTTGTCCACCATAGATGAAATAACATACCCTGGCCGGGGCAGTTATGAATCTATGGTATCTTAGAATTTGTGGTCTTAAGAACATGTAAACTCATACTATAAGTACCTGTCTGTAAAAAGGGAACATAGTACTGAGAGCATGAGAACCAGCTATCTGACAGGTTTATCCCAAACAAAGATCTGTATATAAAAATGGAAGTTTAAATATGCTTTATCCAAATCTTGTCCAATCTTTATTCTATTCTCCCTGTCCCTTCTGTCATCATTCTGAATCAGCTTCATAGCTAGTATAGTATAGATTTACAACTTTCTCAGCTTAACTTTCATTACCTTCATAGGATGATTTCATCTGCTTTCTAGATTTAATTTTAACACGTTTTGTAGAGTAATTTAACAGCTTTCATAGTTTAGATTAAATTCAGTCATGTAGTTGTTAGTCCAACTCCAAAACTGATTAAAGCAATACGAGTGGAAAATCTAGTAAAACAGTGTGGGACCTGCTTCTATCGCACATCCTCCAGTGAACGATCCGGTCTTACTATAAATTACTGCAAGTTTTGACACCGTGCGCTTTCGGGCAACAGTTTCCTACATGAGTATTTAAAAACGTGACAACCTATAAATATATCCCTAATCCCAACTCCATCATCGTAAATTGGTTTCATTAAATAAAATTAAACCGGGATTTCCATTTTTCAGAAAATACTCATAGTGGGGAATTGTCAAAAAGTTTCAATGTGCCATACGCTTGTGAGGTCTTCCTTTGAAATCAGTGCCATGTCAACTGTTTCCTTCAAAGTATAGCAGTTATTGTTTGATCGTCTACCAGACATAATACATTTATTATCTTTAACAACATAGAAAGTATTCATGTCAAATAGTACCAGAGATCTTTCATCACATAATTGACTTATGGAAATTAAATTTGTAGTTAGACCTTTAACAAAATAGACTTTAGAGAGATTAGAGAGAACTCCCTTATCAATTGTCCCATAGCCTGTGATTTTGCTTTTGGCACCATTACCAAACATAACCTCTCCACAATCTCCTTCAGTGAAGTTTTGGAGAATACTTTTGGTTCCAATCATGTGTCTGGAACAGCCTGAATCAAAGTACCACTTGGTGTCCTTTTGATGTTCCTGCAAAGAGAGAACAACAAAACCAACAGATTGTTTAGATGAATTTCTAGGAATCCAGGCCTTATGTATCTAGATTTTCTTTTGTAGTTGTAATGACGACCAGATAACAGGTCTTCCATTTATGAGATCTCGAACTATCCTCAAACATGTATCTGCTTGATGACCAGGTAACCCACAATAGATACAATCTCTAGAATCCTGAGGTGTAAGATTGACTTATGCTGGTACATGCTTATGAGCTGCCACATTGCTTGATTCTTCTCCTAGATAGCCTCCACTCACAAAGCTTCTTTTGTTTGATCTAGGCTTGTTCTCTTTCCCTTTCTTCTTATATCCAAATCCTGTAAGATCACCGGGTCTTTTGCAAATAGAAAGAAATGAATCTAATTTACCTTACTTTTTACCGTTTGGGACAAATCATTGTCCTTGTCTTGAAGTTTCTGATTTTCTGTTTCTAGATAAAGTTTTTCATTAGACAGCTTGGAAAAATTTGCTTCAAGTTCTTCAACTTTGTTTCTGAGCAGCTTTAACTCCTTCAGGACTTTATCTTTTTCAACAGCCAACTCATCATAAGAAATTCCAAGGTCGGCTAGTTGTCCTAAAAGCTTCTAATTCTCACTGAAGACAGCATCATACTCAACTTTTAACTCATCATAAGCATCAGCTAATTTTGTGTAGATTTCGTTTATATCACCTGCATCAACAGAATCATCTTCATCAGTAGAATAGTCTATTGAGCTTGTTTTACCTCTTGGAGGACTGCTATCACGGATCATGAAGGCTACAACATCTTCTGATTCACTCTGTTGTTCTTCTGTTGCCTCACATCTAAATCTTCATCGCTAAGGGTGGCTTAATAAGCTCTTCCTTCCTTCCTTTTAGCAGTAGGGCATTCCTTCTTGACATGTCCTTTTCCTCCACATTCATAGCAAACAATGGAAGTAAATCTATCAATTTTCTCAGGTTCCTTAGGTTTTCTGATTTTGTTTCCTTTGCCATCATTCCTTTTAGAACCTCTGAACATTGTTTTTCTGTAGTTGAAACACCGCTCGAACCATTTTTCTAAAATTTTCTTTCTGAAGTTCCTGAGCTCTTTTTTCTTGAAGGATTTTGGCCATTCTTTTAGAGATCAAGGACATTTCCTCATCTAAATCATCATCTGAAACTTTAATCCTCTCAGTCTTCAGAGCAATGTTCTTGGACTTGTTCTTGTTTCTTGGCTCTAGGTGGTTCATCTCGTAGTTCTGCAGATTTCCTACAAGTTCTTCCAAAGTCATGGTATTGGTCTTCTCACTTTCTTCTAGAACAGAGATCTTCCTTGAGTATTTAGGTGCTATGGTTCGAAGCATCTTCCAGACCAACTTCTGTTCATCGAAATTCATGCCGAGTTCTAAACACTGGTTGACAACATTCTAAAATCTTTCAAAGTATGTTGCAATGTTTTCATCATCTGTCATCTCTATCCTATCATACAAAGATTCAACTCGATGTAAGCGTGTAAGTTTGACATCCGCAGATCCTTCGAACCCGATTTCAAGAAATCTCCATATATCATGGGCGGTTTTACAATTCTTGATCATCCAATGTTGTGCTTCCTCCATGGCTCCACTTATTGCATTCATGGCTGCATAATTTCCTTATTTTGCCGATCGTTCCGCTGGTGTATATTCTGTCTTTCTAGCAAGTCGAACAATAGGTGCCGCAGGAGTTGTGGTAGTAGTGATCGAAGTGGTTTCAGTAGATGTTGTGGTACTTCCAGTTGCAGGGGTTTCAGATCTTTTTGGTGGTTCCCATGCTTCTTCGACTGCATCCCAGACTTGTTCTCCAAGAGCCCTGAGGTAACATTCCATTCTTGACTTCAAGTAGCTATAATTCGTTCCATCAAAGATCGGTGGACTCAGGTGTGAGATTTCCCGACTCATGTTTAATCTTGATCTTCAGGTAATCGTTTGAAGATTGGCTCTTATACCAATTGACAGTCCCTTTGAGCCGGTTGTTAACGCGTTGCACCAATTACACACACAATTGCAGAAAGTAAAGAACACAATTCTTTGTTGACCCGGTTCGGACCTCCTGTCCTACATTCGGGGGATTCAAATCCAGGCGAGAGATCACTCAATACGATCCAAGAAAATACAAGACACTGACTCAATCCTATCAACTCGATCTAGTAGCTGAAGCTCCCCCCAACTCCTAATCTAACTGAAAGGAACTGCAGACAGATTCTTGAAGTTTTGACATCCTGCTGACAATCCTGGACTAATCCAATCTATTCCAAGAAGACTTCCTTCTTGGATTACAACTCGATAATGAAGAAGTATACAATGAATTACAATACAACTCTTTCAAGCTCAAAACATTCTAAAGACTAATCTTGAAGAACAATGTTTTGACACTAGAGAACTTCTAAACCGATTGCAAAAGCACTACGAAGATTGTATAGAAGTGAAATTGAAAAACTCTAAAACTCTATTGAAAACTCAAGACTTAGTAAATGTATATAGGGTGAGCTCCGTCTTGATCTTTCAGTCCAAGGGCTGGTGTGACTTGATCTGTTGGAGTATAACTACTCTTGTTGTTGGTATGATGATATGACAACGATATGATCCTGCATGTTACGAGTGCCAACACTTTCATCAACTTCAATCAAAGAGCCTCGAAAACATTCTTCTTGTTTTGTTTACTCTAGGCTCGGTACCAATATGATATTTGAATCATCAATTTAGTATTGCTATATTGAAATCACCACCAAGATGATTTCTTTTGAGCACTGAAACTTTTGACAAATTTCAATAACACGAGTATATTTTTATATGGAATACATCAGGTTTGAATTTATTAAATGAAAGAAGTTATGATTCATGGGAAGGGGTTTAAGGATATATTCCACTTTTTATTACTCATGTGGGGTGCTTTGATTTCAAAGGGCGCTGTGGTCCTCCCCGTCATGAAACTTTTTGACAAATTTCGTGGTGCAACCAGGATAGACAGTTCAGTCTTGACCTTCAGTCTGTCACACTGAAGGTCCCCGGTATCTGCGCCATGATACTTTTCATAATTTCATGTCATGAGATTCCCTGCCATGAAACTTTCAACACATTTCCCATTATATGAGTATTTTCTGAAAAACAATAATCCCGGTTTTCAATTTTATTTAATGAAACCAAATTATGAAGGCGGAGTTGGGATTAGGGATATATTTATAGGTTGTCACGTTTTTATTACTCGTGTTAAGAAACTGTGCCCCCGAAAGCGCACGGAGTCAAAAATTGCAGTATTTATAGTAAGTACCGGATCGTTCACTGGAGGATGTGCGATGGAAGCAGGGCCCACGTCGTTTACTAAGATTTTCCACTCGGTTACTCGATTCAAGTTTGTGTTTGATATCTAACAACTACTTGACAGAATTTAAACTAAGCTATGAAAGTGATTAAAATAAAGCAGGTAAAATTATTCTAGAAAGCGAATTAAATTTAATCTAAGAAAGCAATAAAATTATTCTAAGAAAGCGGATTTAAAATGAGACAGAAGGGACAGGAAGAAAATAATAAAAATTGGACAAGATTCAGATGAAACACAATTAAACTTCCATTTTGTTACACAGATCTTAGCTTGGGATAATCCATTCAGTTAGCTAACTCTCATGCTTCCTATACCATGTTCCCTTTAACAGACAGGTACTTATAGTACGGATTTACATGCCTTAAGACAACAACATCTAAGATATCACAGATATAAAACTGCCCCCGCGCAGAGGTATGCTATTTATCTGTGGTGGACAAGCAACACCCGACAAATCATTTATTGAAGTGTCAAGTACTGCTATCATTCCCCCATGTCACGCCCGAAGATTCTAATTAAGACCTGAACTATCCCTTAACTCTCAGTCCTAGTAGCAGTTACACAACTCTCAATACAACCGAGTGACCTCTAACGAAAGCATTTAAGAGAAAGCGATAAAGAAAGCGATAAAGAAAGCTTTTAAAATCCTATCACTCGGAGGTTTTTGAAAGTTTGACCCTGGTAGTAAAAGAAAACCCCCAGTCAGAATGACTGGGTGTGGATCAAGAATTCCCGGCGCTCGGTGAACCGCTCGCAGTGTTCACTTCCTTCCGGGTGGTTATGAGATACAAACTAATGAAACGAACTAATAAATTAGTTCGTTCCGGATGCACTCACTCAAGACTCAAGAATAAGCTTTGGCAGAAGAGGATAGCAATTGAAAGGAACTCAACCCTATCTTAGAAAATAACCAAGGCCTATGTATTGTTCCTCTAGAATTATCTATCACACCGTTTTTGAATCCAAGTGGACCCCATCTCGGTGTGATATTTAATACCAGATTTCCAACACACAGCAATTTTGGAAAATAATAGATTTGAAAATCATTCCCTAAACAGGTACTAGACTCTCAATAAGAACACAGACCCTTTCAGTCTAGGTAAGACCTAATCGCTGACTCTGCTTCTAATTTCCCAAAATCAACCCCCAGTCGGATATGAATTAGTCATAACTGTGGAATTTATCCCTTACTCAGATCCGGATTTTATAAATGAATTTTTGTTGGAAATTTATTATGAGACATCTGATTTAAATCATGACTCCTGTGTCCAAGGGAAGGATCCCAAAATAATATTGACCACAATATCTACATAATAATATCATGCATAAATTTATAGAGAAGTGTAAAATAAAATAACCCAAAATATAAGGTGGGTTTAGACAGAAGTTGGAACACAAAGATGAAATAGCCGGAGATGAGAAGAATTTATTTTTGGCTAAAAAGATGGCAAAATGATTGGGTGGACTGCAAACATCTGCTGTCCAATTTCCCTCTCATTTGGGTGGAATGATTTTTAGACAGAAAGGAATTCCTAATGACGGTGACCACCGTCATTCAGCTCCCTTTTGTCTGTGAATGGAAGAAAAACCCACATATTTTCTTGCTGTAATAATTCTCAAATAATGTTGGTCGACATCATTTAATAATACTACAACTTGAATTCAGGTTTGAAATTAAGATAAAGAAAAGAAAACTGTATCCGGATAGGAGTCAGCTGAGCAGCTATTATAATCCCGGATGGACGAACCGCCAAGGCTTCCACCGACCACTATCCAGACCATGCAAAATAACAACTAGTAATTAATATTCAGACTACGAGCTAGTTATCCGTGTGGGAATACCCGCCAACAGTATTCTGATATATTCCTTACTAGCTGTTTCACACAACACGGAAAAGACAAAATAAATAAAAGAAAATATTTTTGGGTCATCTTGTATGAGAGACATTGGTTTCTCATGCAAGGGTATGGAATTAAATCCATAATTACTCATTATGTCTAAATAATCACTCATTCCATAATTAATTAATTAATTACAGTCCGGATTATATACTTAGATCATTAGAGTTTAATTTCGTAGAAAAGTCTTTTAATGGAAGTTGAACAAAATTCTTTGTATCAATTTAATCATGGGTTGAGATCATTGGATTTCAACCTCAAAAATATTAATACAAAGGTTCAATTAATTAATGGGGTGAGATGGAGAATAAAAATCTGGCAAAAAGGTGCCAAGCCTGTCGAGGAACAGAGTTTGTGTCACGGACCGTGGGTCCGCGACAGGAGGATCTCGACAGAGAGGTGGGAAATAAGAGAAATTGAAATTTTGGAGATTAGGGTTGTCGTGTCGCGGAACGAGGTTTGTGTCGCGGACCATGGGTCCGCGACAGGGGTTCCGCGACACAAGGTGTGAACATCCAACAAGGGCATAATTCCTGGTCACGGAACACGGAGTGGTCCGCGACAGGGGTTTCTCGACCAAAGCCCTCCTAGAATAAAATACAAGTATTTGGGTCCTTGGTCGCTAATCAAATGGTTGTGTCACGGACCGTGGGTCCGCGACAGGTTTGGTTTGCGACCAGGGGTTTTAAAAGATTTATACAACACATGTCCTTGGACTCGTATGTCGCTAAACTGCCCTCTTGTCGCTGAACGTGGTTCCGCGACAAGAAGTGGCTAGCGACATGGGTGTGTTCAGGACACATGTCAGAAAAGTAAAGTGGAACAGGAGCATGCATTGTGCGTGATCTTACCCATTTCAGGTTTTAAAAACTACAATAAACTAAAAGTACCAAACAAGGGCAAATCTATCTAGAGCATGCCTTACACATGAAGGAAACAAGAGACAATATTTAAAATAGGTTTAACCCTAATCTAAGGTTGATCACTCATAATCATGCAACATTATCCAAGAGAACATCACCAACAGTGATATAAACTAGAAAATAAAAGTCAAAATGACCAACAAAGAAAGGAATAAAAAGAGATCCATGGGGTGTGAAACCCATTTCATGATTTTTGGGACACATTCCAAGAATATTTTCCCATTTTATTAAGGAATTTGTTAATACCCATCATCCTGGATATCACAAACCCTAAAAACACAGTTTAAAACTGAAAGCAAGGTGAAAACTGGCTACCTAAGCTAGATCTATGCAATAATTAAATAATACAGAAAAATTAGAGCTAAACTAAACTAACCTAAAAACTACCTACAACTAAGCTCTACACTTGTCTCCAAGAGTGATTTTCTTGATTCTGTCCAAATTCTAAAAACTGCTTAGCTCATGGGGCTCACCTCATATTTATAGAAGTGGAACCCTAGGCCCATGGGCTTGATCTGAGGCCCACTGTGTCTCAAGACATCACACACATCACAACTTTGTCGCGGGACTGGGCTGCATGTGGCAGGGCTTCTCGACTGGGTCTTGTGTCTCTATCCATGTCCGTGTCGCGGAAGCATGGACCGCGACAGGAGTTCCTCGACTGGGGCATGGCTTGGCCTCCAAGGTGTTGGTGGCGCGGAACCTTGGTCGTGTCGCGGAAGCATGGTCCTCGACCAAGGTTCCTCGACTGGAGTTCCCAGACTGGTCTTCTTCTTCATTCTGCATGCTAGTCGCGAATCTCTCCTGTGTCGCGGAAACATGGTTCTCGACCAGAGTTCCTCGACCAGATGTTCCCAGACAGAGCTGAATGGGCCAGATGGGCCAAAGTTATTCTGTTTGTGGGCTTGTCTATCTTTTCCCATCTTTTTGTACTCCTTTTTCTTTTCTTTTCTTTTTCTCATGTTTTTGGGTTTTTCTAACATAAATATGTAATAAAATTACATATTTGTGCATTTTTCATACCAGCTCAATATTATTACAATTATGCATAAATCAGTCCAATTCGACTGCTTCCTTATTTAATATAAGACCGGAATGCGATCAAATGCCCGTTTCAGACACGGATCAGACACGGAAATGGATTGAAAATAATGGTCATTTCTGGCCATTATCAACATCCTCACATTTAATACTGATCGTCCTCGAGCAGTCAGAGTCAATGTTCCTAAGAACACGGACTCTACATATTCAATTCATTTTCGTGGCTTCATAAATCACATTCTTTTTGGATTGGGATAAGACAATAAAAAACTACAAGTATTAAGTTCCCTCGATTGCAGTGTTTAATGAAATGATACTTGCTCACTACATCGGGCCTACAAATCAAACATTATTATCAGCCCTTCATGAATATTATGTTTGAAAGATGCAAAGATTAAAAATGAGAATTAAGGGATGACACGAACATATCACAATTCATGAAACAGAGCCTCACATATAAGAGAATCAGAAAATTCACTTACTCTCAATTGGGGTTTAATCATGAACGCTCAAAATCAATTCAATTAAATTATCCCATAAGCTTGCAATCAGACCAACTCGCCACCGGCTCATTTCCTCAAATCGAGATCTCGAGGTCTTATTTAATGGTTATAATGAGGCATACGGTTGTAACATCACGTAGGAAAGGGAAATATTGGGTTAATAAGTGGCAAGAATTAACATTATCTAACATGGCATTATTTATTTGGAAATTTATGATCATCATTATTTTTTCTCTTTTGCTTTTCTTTTCTATCGCATGACATTAGACTATGTCTAATTTGCTTTGTCATTTGCAATTTATTGATGTTGAATGGAATTCAACCCTTTTTTTTTTTGAATCGGTTTATTGAATACCGATTTGATGAATTGATGATCATAAATTTAATGCCTTGATAAAATTTATTCTTGCATACTTGGGTTTGAATTTTTTTTTTGGTCTTTTTGTAAGGATAGGAATAATATAGGGGCTTCAAAGAAAAATTAGGCTTATAGGCTCAAATTGGTTAATCCTAAAGGGAAAAAATATTTTTGGGTTTGGATTTCAAACGAAGGCCAAAAATTTTGGGTTTTTCTAGGTGCCTCAATCATGTGCTCGATTTCGGAAATATGGCATGGTCTTGAATCGGTCCCAATCGCAAGTTCTAGTTTCCTTTAATCAAAATGATTCACACATCAAAGAAAATAAATGAGTAAAAGTGACTCATGGCTCAAACCTCACAAGGTTGGGTTGATTCATGACATACAATATTCTCAAATTTAATCAAAGCTTAATTCTAACAATTTATTCAATCAAAATTTCTAACATGCAGATTTATTACCCAATAAGCTGATCGCATCATTAAATTTTTATAGCTCAAAACCTTAGGAATTCATGTCATGCATGTTTTCAATTATATTATCCCAATTTAAAAGTTTGAAAATTTAATTGCCAGCCTAAAATTCGACATGTGAATTTAGAACAGGTTTATGCACATTTTTGCTGGTTATTTAATTTAAAGCAGTAAAGAGGCACTGCTGACATACAGAGTACGTCAACAACATATTTTTGGCCTGACAGTTACTTATTCATCTTGGACTGTCAGACATCTTTTCAGAAATAACAGAACTAATAAAAACAGAGAGAGTTGTTGGGGTTGCAGAATCCCAATCTGAAAGCAGTAATTATATCAATTACAAGAGATTTCATTTGCAATCAAATCTATCTGCATGGATGAATTGAAATTCTCTTATATGATATTTACAATTGAGCTCAAAAATGATGAAGTCAGGGATCGCCGTCTTTCTTCTCATCCGATTTCTTGGAGGAGCCAGCTTCATCAGGGATCTTCTTGAGTAAAGTTTGCAGGATCTGATTTTGACTGAGGATCAGTGATTCCACCATCTTTCGATTTCTCTCTTCTTTTTCGAGCATCATCCTTCTGAATTCTTCGTCTCTCTTTTCCTTCTCCAACTTCTCCTTCCGTTTCTCTTCCTTTTCTCTCCTACGCTCTTGGCGTTCTTCTTCAGCCCTCTTTCTTTGTTCCTCATGACTTGTCATAATGGCATCTGTCATGGACTTCATTCCTTTGAGCATAGATTGACTCATTCTGCTCATCATCTCAAATGCTTGGGAATCAGCCGGGAACTGGGATACATTTTGGC
The DNA here is from genome assembly GCA_030278955.1 of Hygrophila difformis. Lineage (NCBI taxonomy): Eukaryota > Viridiplantae > Streptophyta > Magnoliopsida > Lamiales > Acanthaceae > Hygrophila > Hygrophila difformis. The sequence goes on along the minus strand of JAOANR010000012.1, from coordinate 13,925,140 downwards.
TTTGAGGTGTCTGTGGTTGAGTCGGAAACGGTGATGCCGGAGTAGGAAAAGGCATCTCTGTTTGCTCTTGCTGAGATCTCTCTTCTACTGCAGTAGAAGGTCCCGCATCAGTACGGGCTTGCTTTGTTCCCTTCTTAGCCCTTGGCGGTCTACTCCTCTTCTTTGGTGCTTGCCTTCCGGTTATGAATGAGGATTGAGCATCTGAATCACCTCCTCCATACAGCTGGGGGAAAGAGTATCTAATTCGTTCTGTCAGAGGCAACCTTGGCACGCTGATGGGAGGGTTTACCTTCACAATGTCGTCCCCTGCAAATGCGCTCAAGTCGACGTTCTGGGCAACACAGATTCTTCTTATTAAGTTCGGGTAGCACAGAGCCTGCCTGTCCTCTAACCGCGCTACTATGACTTCAAACACGTGCCTTCCTACGTTCAGCTTCGCTCCACTCCACATTCGTGCGAACCCCATCAGAACGCTCCCAGATGTGTTGTGTGGGTGCGAGTTGGGCCGAATCTTTGACATGTAGAATTCGTAGGTTGGCATGAAATACATTCGTAGGAAGTTGGTGTCAAAAGTGTGCCCTGGGGCGGTGATTCTTGTCATGCTATTGGCCACGGTTGCATACTTTGCATACTCCTTTGTCTTGGCCCTCTTTACCATTATTTCTTCAGGGGGAAACTCACTTATGATGTCCGGGGTTCCAAAAAATTGATTCAACCATTCTGGCGAGATGTCTATTACATGACCCCGGATCCAAGTAGTTCTGTCGGCGGCATTGATATTGCAGAAGAATTCTCTTGTCAACTCAACAAAGCCATCTTCGTCATGATGCAGCATAAAATTTCCCCATTCTTGATTTCTATAGAAGGTTTCGACAGTGGGATGAAGCAAGGCATCCTGTCTGAACCCTTTATCAGGCACTATCATCTTCTGTAGCTTTGCATACAGTTCTGCTCTTTCTTTGCTACCATTGAACTTAATCTGCACTTTTTCTTCACTCAGTTGCTTTTCTTTCTCATACTGTTTAGATCCCATCCTTTGCCTCACAGAGTTCTCAGACCAAAACTCTACTGGCCGAATGGATCAGACTGATTCATCGTCGCTCGAGTGCCAATCTGTTTGGTCATCACCCTCTTGCAGTTGCTCATTCATCGGTACAGCTTCATGTCCCCTTTGACTTGATTCTCCATGAGCTGTCTCTTCTCTAAGCTCCTCCTTATCTTCCCTAATTCGCACAGTTTGCCTGACAGGACGTTGGAAAATGGGTGCCAGCTGCTCCATAAATTCATTCTCTTCCTGCATGGCTTCCTCTCTGTCGTCAGCCATGTCCTGTGATTTATTCGCTTTGGTCTGTGGCTCTGTAACTCTTTGTTGCTCAACGGCTTTTTCTTTCAACAATTCTGCCAATGTGACTGGGTTCGTGGGAGTTTCAGCAGTTCTGATCACGGCTTCGATTCTGGCAGTGCCCACAAGTGGATCAACGATTCGGGATGCCTCTGTCTGATAACGAATCTGCTCAGGCGCCTCTCCTCGATCGATCCCTGTCTCAATCTGCTCATTCAGCCTGTTTCTTATGTCTCCCAAAATGGTCTCCCTATCGTGACCAGTGGGGCCAGTCCATGCAGGAGGTTGTTCTTCTTTGATTTTCAGTCTGGTTCCCTCTTTTCCGCCTGTAATCATTAAATCATCATCACCTTCCCGTCCAGCTTCACCAGTTCCTTCAGACTTTCTGGCTTCTAGATCAGCTTGAAGTTTTTCGGCAACTTCCCGATCATGTGCCTCTTTCTTTTTCTTTTCCTCTTCAGCCCTGGTCTGCTGAATATTTTTTCTTATCTGTTCCTCCTCCGCAGCCCTCCTTGTTCTTTCAGCTCGCTCCTGCTCACTTAACTTATCCACTCCTGAACCACCTGTTCCTTGATCAAGCAGCCCAGCTAATGCAAATTCGTCATTTTGCATTTTCCTGGCCAGTTCAGCATCTTGAGCAATCAGTTCTTTTCTTTTAGGTGGTGGAGGTGGCATTGGTTTCTTTCCTCTGTCCTTGGGATCCGTAGGTGCTGCCACTTTCCTAACTGTTGGTTCAGGTTCTTGGATCACCACTTTCTTTTCCGGAGCTCTTGCTGTTTTGTCTTTTTCAGCAGATTTTATCAATCTTCTTCTTGTTCCAGGTTGAGGCACGGGCTGACCTCCAGATGCAACAGCAGTGTTAGGTGTTTGCTCGGGCGGGATGGGTGGATCAGTGGTGGCGGGTGCTGCAGCAGGTGTTGACATTTCAGACTGAGTTGGATGTGCTGGAGTCTGAATCGTTTCTTGCTGTACCACTGGTTCGGTGGTAGCAGCTTCTTGCACTTCGGTCTGCCCTCTTTGCGGCAAAGCTGAAGCTTGTACTGCTGGCTGGGTAGGCTGTGGGTTGGCCTCAGGAGGAGTGGAAAAGTAGGCATCAATCTCAGCGTCTGGGTCTTCCGGATTTTCCTGTTGCGTATCTTCCTGAGCTTCCTGGGTCCCAAACAACCTGTGTGCAAATCTCAGATAATCGTGCACAAATGTCTGACTTGTTATCCGGACCAGTTTGAGCTCCCATGCCTTCTTGATTCGTGTGCAAAACAAGCTTCTGATTTTGTGGTTGTAGTGCATGACCTTTGTTCTGTTTCCCTCCTTCCCATATTTCAGGGCTTCACTGTCCATTTCCATGAGGAGTTCAAGATATGAAGTTCTATATTGCTCCATCATGGTGTTGACCATATCCCTTTCCAGCTCTTCTGTCACATAGGTCATTCTTTGCGCCATATCGTACTTCAGATATTCCCCTGCCTCGGCCTTGGTCATTAATCTGAGTTGCGTCTTTTTATCTGTCATCACTGACCAATTGTGGTGCTGCACCTCATAAAGGGCTTTCTCCCTTAATTCTCTGATGTGCTCGGGAAATCCAGGGTCTACCTCAGTTCCCTTCTCCGTTGGTCTCGTATGGCCAAACCGCTTGTTTATGAAAATCGTCTCAAAATTATCCTCATCTGGCAGGGTCAATCCTTTATCCAATCTTTCTTGTGTTATGAAACCTCTGCCTTTTCCCCACAGAAGTGCCATCTCGTGCCATTCCTTCCGAGCTGCATTGATCTCTTCTCTGAACTTGTTTATCATGGTAGAGTTCCTTTCTGTGTTGAACTCCTCAATTCTCCTCAGCTTGTGGAGCAGGTTGTAACTCATTTCCCTATGTCTTAGCTTAGCCTGCCTGGTTACCCATCTCTGCTCTTCTCTTCCCATGTTGTCAAATAACCGTGGGTTCCAAATGCAAGGGAAGGCTTCATACATTGAGATGGCTCCCTTTCCCAATATTTGGCTCACCGGTAAAGGTCTTTCCACGAACTGCAATCGCACTTGTGGGTCTATGGGCTGGTCGGGAATGAGTATATCATAATTTGAGATATCGATTCCCACTGTTCCATCTTCTAAATGACGTTTCCAGACAGCTGTGTGTATCTGGAACTTCAGTGTGATCCTTTCCAAATGCACTTCGGGTGTCATTATGGAATCATGCAGGGAATGATCTGTCATCAGTTCCCAAAACTTCAGCATGTGATAGGAAAAATCCCTTTCTATGTTCGTCAGGGCGGTTGATCTATCTGCAGGAGGGATTTTTACGTCCCATCCGGGCCTTAATGATAACTCAGTTTCGGTGCCCTGGTCCAATGGTACATTATACACGCTTATCAGTGCTTCCCTGAGCTTTTTGATCTGAGTTCTGTTCGCAGAGGCTTCTATTGCTGCCTGATGTAAAGTGCAATCAGGCAGCCCAAGTGCCGACTTAATCACTTTTTCATTCCTGAAAAATATAGGAAGTATTAGCTCCACTCAAGTTTTTATGTTTTTCGAAAATCAGGTCTCAAGTTAAAAGTCAACATCCTCACATTTTGAGCTTTGTTCGAAATGTGATTTATTCAATTAGTACTTAAAACTTTATCCATAGGCAGATGCCATTAATTAATTAGAAAAAGGTCTAAGTCATTGGACTTAGAGAAATTTTAATGGGCTATTGGGCCCAAAAAGTTTGATTTTCTATTTTATTAAACAAGTCCGAGACACTTGTTGAAAATGGAATGAGATGCGAATGACGGGACTGGATGCTCGAAGTTGGAATATGCAGTGGAGACGTGGCGTAATGGATTTGCAAACTCCGAATTGCTTGGGCTGTATTTGGACAGTTAAAACATTCAAGAGGCGGTGCAAACACTATTTTTAATTTTAAAATGGTTGACTTGTTTTATTTAATGAAAAAGTGGGGGTGTGTGGGGTCCCAATTTTTGGATTTTGAAAATGATAGCAGTTTTAAGTGACAAAAATTACTGCTACTTCAACTCACACATTTAGTTCCATTGGGAACAAAAACACACTTGTCAACCAAAATTCCTAACAACTATTTTTGTCTTTTTGTGAAAAAGTGAAATCAAGAAAAAGGGAAATGGGGGTGTGCACAGGGGCTGCTGAAAGGGAATTGGGTACACTGGGATTACCATAAACAAACACACAGCCACTTTTTCAACTAGCAGTACATACACACGCAGGATACCCACAAGGAAAACAACATTAAATAATCTCCAGGGCATGCAAACAGTATGAACACTAAAACAGATTTCACAACCATGCTAACACCCTTCATGCATCAAAAACCTCAAGCTCAATCAAACTGGCATGCTCTATTTAATCTAAAATAACAATCCTGAGTCATCAACAACACCACCCTATTCAGAAATAACCCAGTGTTCGTTGAGAGACAAAATTGATTCAGACTTCTCAATCATAACAGATACAAAATGCAAGCATGCTCAAAGACAACATTGCAACAGAGGTATAGCAAAACATGATGTGGATATTAAACAAACTGTGAACCTTAAAAACTCGACAATGGAGGAAATTACCCCCTGTCGAACCCTAAGGTTTTGGCTATGTTCTTCTAGATTACCCAGGTTTTTAGAATCAAAAATCCAAACAACCCCTAACATTCCTCACCAACACAATCCGAAAGCCCACCCCCTCAGTCATGCTCGCCCTACTCCCATCGCGACACAGGATTCACAAAACCAATGCCCACCACTAACAATCTCAAAACCAAACTCAAACAGTAGAGAAGTAACACATGGGAACCCATTTACATACAATCGTGAGTCAAAACACAAAAAATCCCCAAAGTCGCGAAAACAGGGGCCCGAGAATGCTTACCATGGTTCGGTATGTTTTTGAGATGATGAGGATGATGGTTCCATGGCGACAATCGGGCAGAGTTTCGCCTGAGTTTGGTCGGAGATGGTTGCGAAGGACACGGTGGTGTGCTTCGGGAGAGGCAGTTTCAGACGAGAGGAATTCGAAAAGAAATCTAAGTGTTGAAAGTGTGGGGAGGACGAGGGAGAAGAGGGGGGAGTTAAATACTAATGGGCCAGTCGTGGAACCCTAGCCCACTGTCGCGGAACAGGGTTCCTCGACTGGGCTCGGCGACATTAGAGGTGTCGCGGAGTATGACACTTGGTCGCGGAACAACGCTCCTCGACTGGGGGTATCGTGACCAAGCTGGAGAGAGGAAGGGTTAAGTGTAAATCGTGTCGCGGAACTGGTACCCAGTTGCGGAACAGTGGTCCGCGACACGGTGTATCGCGACCGCAACAAACATTACTCAGGGACAAGTGAAATCTAGGTCGCGGAAGTGAGCCTAGTTGTAACACCCCGGTTTTTGGTCACCCAGGTCGGGATGTCACCGCCACATCCCCTAGTAAGACACGGTTTCTCCGAGCTTACTAAAGAGATGCAAGGCTAGGTATTGCAGTATTTAAAAGTATTTAAAACATTCAAGATAGCCCATACAATATAATTGGAAAATAATAATAGTATAGCGCAGCGGAAATAATTGTTTAGTATAGTATCGCAGCGGAAAATATAAATAGGGCCGACATGGCCAAAACACGGGTTAAACAGGCCCGTTCAGAATATAGTCTAAAATACGAATTTAAAAGCAAAACAAAGTTCCCCAAAATCCCATGCATGATTCGTGCTCACACATGCTCATTCCACATATTCTGTAAGAAAAGGAATAAAAACGGTTTTGGTCAGCAAATTTGCTGAGTAAGTTAACACATGCATGATCGTAGGGTTTAAAAGCCATTAAATAAATAACTTACTAAAAGCATGATAATAGCATAATATTTAATTTCATCTAACTAACTATCCAATAGCATAATTTATCTCAGGGCTCTATTTAATAACACATATCGCATGGTTTAAGACAAAAGCCATAATTTAAATAAAGCATTTAAATAATTTAATTGGACAACAACATAATTTAATCTAATTTAATTTAATTTAAAATCCCCATTACATCCCCGATTTGGCATTTCAAAGTTTCACGATAGCATCGCGATGTCAACAAGTTTAGCCGGTAGCCCGGCGGCCGCAACCGTATCAGCCATACCCAGTACCACTCCGGAGCCTCGTGAAACCCATACGGATATTCACGAGAGTGTAGGCTCTATATTTCGCCGTTTTGGCAATATCACATTTCAAGTTTAGCGCGCGGGGTCACCATCGTCCATTACGGCACGAAGTGAATCGTTAGGGGGCACCCTGCAGAGCACTCACCCCTAATTTTAATTTATCAAGTTTGTAAGGGGATTTAATTTTTAAAAATCTGACTTCAATTGTATTTATTTAGAAATAATATCTCAACTCGTTTCAACCCTAAAGGTTAATTCCATATTTCAACAAGATTTCAAGATTTTGTTTCCGGTAAACCGCAGTTTACTCTAAAATTCGTCAAAAATCAGATTTAATTCCAAAAATTCCAAAATTTCATATCTGACTCAGAAACGTCAAGATCTACAAATTTTGTGTTTTAACTTTTTCAATCCGAGATACCTAAGTAGGTCAAAATCACCAATTTTCGCAGAAGAACAAATCTGTCCGAGTTTAATGTGTCACAGTTTAAAGATTTCGAATTCTACTATATCAATTCAACTCCAAATTTAATGAAATTTGACAGAGATCATCTTAAGATAAATATCTACGACTTTCATGTTCGGCCAAAGATCTAAAACAGTCTAGATCCTATGTCAAAAACGTGATCAAGATCATTCCTAAGTTCTGTCCAAGATTTCAAGATCTAGATTCAAATAGCTCGGTTCCGGTGGGTTTTCACATATCAAGTCAACTCCAAAAATTCTCAAAACTTTACAGTAGCTAGATCTAAGTCTTAGGAACGTTTTTCGTGTTTTAAGTTTTTCTGTTTGAGTTCGTTTTAAGGTTCGGAAAAATTCATCAAATCTGTTGCGCCGGTAGAAAGTTTAGATTGACAGATTTTCGGTTTCTTGTTAATATTTTAGTTTTGAATGTTTTAATTCATCCCAAAACCATGTAAGAGTTAACTTACAGAGTTTATGAACGTCCGGGATCGTCTATTCGAAGGCGTGGCTTCCAGTCCACCGTTTCTCCTCTCCGTTCGTCGGGTTCTACGATCTAGATCCAATACGGGGTGTAGAAAGAAAAAGGAGATGATTATGATTCGTTTTCGAATCGTTTATTGAATAGAGATTGGATCGAGACTTACCACGACTATGGAGATCTGTAGAAAAATTCGTCCAACAGCGTTCGTCTTGGTTTCGTGCCTCCGACGACTCCGGATTTAGGGTTTCGAATGTGTAGGAGGTTGTAGGGTTTTGTAACCTTGTTCGGGGCTCCCAAGGGGTTTATTTATAGATTTCCCAAGCCTTAGGGCGTCCAACATCTGACCTAAGGGTCTTGGGTCGAGAGATGTTCAACCGAAAGTCAAAAAATCCGCGTTCGGGCGAGAGATTCACGCAACGGGCAAATCTGTCGTGTGGCGCGGTCGTGGCGCGCTTTTCCTCCTTCACCGCGCGGCCACCGCGCGACACTCGCCTGGACTTCGGTCCGGGCGGGTCGTGCGATCCGTCGTGCTTTTCCGCCTCTCTTTCGGGTTTCTATCCCTCTATGCTCTCGAATTCCGATTTCCGGGGTATCTTCGGGTTTCTACTTTCTCTCTAAATTTTCACTCGGGTCTAATTGGATGTTTTGGACTCGAATCCTCGAGTTCATTAGTGTCGGGTTTTGGTGTACAATTTATTTACCTTTAATAATTCTTTTTATTTAATTAAATTCCTTTTTAAGTTAAAATCTCATTTCTCATTACCTTATCTTTATTTATTTATTTATTTGCTGGATTCATTTATTTATTTATGGTATTTATTTTATTTATTATTTATTTATTTAATTATTGTTTTATTTTATGATGGAAAATTCTCGGGTATTACAGTCTACCCTCCTTAAGAATCAACTTCGTCCTCGAAGTTGTGTTTCGGCTTTTCTCGTGCTAAAGGTCTTGTGTTTATTTTATTATGTTGTGACTGAACTTAGAATTAAAACTTCTAAGCTGCCTACGTACCCGGTAAAGGGATCAAGCCATAACGTAGTTCAACAATTTACAAAAGTGCACGAAAAATAGGTGGTATCACATCCTCTCCCCCTTAAGATTGCAGTTATGTCCCCATAACTGTGTCGGTATCAGTTTGGAACAATGTCGGGTATCGTTCTCTCATGTCGGATTCTACTTCCCAAGTTGCCGTCTCACTTTCGTGATTTGACCAAAGAACCTTGATCATTTTGACGGTTTTGTTCCTCGTTACTCGTTCCTTAGTATCGAGAATACGCACGGGGACTTCTTCGTAAGTCAAATCTTCATCGAGCTCAGTTATCTCCGGTTGAAGTACATGTGTCGGGTCCGGCACGTACTTCTTTAGTTGCGAGACATGGAAGACATTATGAACTCGATCTAAGTGTGGCGGTAAAGCCAATCGGTAGGCTAGAGTTCCGACTCGTTCTAGAATTTCGTAAGGTCCTATGTATCGAGGACTTAACTTCCCTCGTTTGCCAAAGCGCATCACCCCCTTCATGGGTGATATCTTTAGCATGACTCTATCTCCCACGTGAAATTCTAGGTCTCGTCGTCTCACGTCGGCATAACTCTTTTGACGGTCTTGTGCGGCTTTCATCTTCCCTTGAATCACTTTGATTTGTTGAGTCATGTCTTCGATAAGTTGTGGTCCCACTACCACGGACTTATCGTTTTCTTCCCAGCTCAATGGGCTTCGGCACTTCCGTTCATACAATGCCTCGAAAGGTGCCATGCCGATGCTAGCATGGTAGCTATTATTATAGGAAAACTCAATCAGGGGTAAATGAGATTCCCAATTCCCTTTGAATTCCAACACACATGCTCTCAGCATGTCTTCTAGTGTTTGGATTGTTCTCTCGGTTTGACCATCCGTCATCGGGTGGAATGCGGTGCTCATTTTGATTTGAGTACCGAGAGCTTTTTGTAACTCCGTCCAGAAATGAGAGACAAATCTACTGTCTCTATCGGAAATGATATCATGTGGTACTCCATGTCGTCGTACCACATTGTCAATGTAGGCTCGGGCCAATTGGTCCATAGTCCACGTGTCTTTCATTGGGATAAATATGGCTGTCTTCGTTAGCCTATCCACAATCACCCAAATCTTGTTCATGCCTTTAGGTGATCGGGGTAATCCCGAGACAAAGTCCATTGAGATGCTATCCCACTTCCAACTTGGAATCTCTAGTGGTTGCATCAATCCTAAGGGTTTATGTCGCACTGCCTTAACCTTTTGGCAGGTGAGACATCTCGCCACGAAGTTCGCCACTTACTTCTTCATTCCCGGCCACCAATAGATCTTCTTCAGATCTTTGTATAGCTTGTCACCTCCGGGATGTATGGAATATGGCGTGTTGTGCCCTTCCTCCATCAACCTTAGTTTCAACTCGGCACATTTAAGAGGCACACACCATCTCCCTTTGAAACGGATGCTTCCATCCTCGTGGACAGCAAATCCTATTGCCTTTCCTTCGGCAATATACCCTTTTATCTTCTCGAGTTTCGGGTCGCCCGGTTGAGCGAGTCGAATCTCGTCTAATATTGGAGTTTCTACGACCATGGCATTGACCGTTTCTCTCACTGTGCCAGGATGCACAAGTTCTAACTCCAATCTAGCCAATTCCAAGTACAATGCCGGCGGAATTACCAACGAGTTTGTCACATGTTGGGTTTTCCGACTTAGGGCATTGGCTACCACATTCGCCTTCCCCTTGTGGTATGCTATCTCTAAATCGTAGTCTTTAATAAGTTCCAACCACCTTCGCTGTCTCAAATTCAACTCCTTCTGAGTGAATATATATTTCAAGCTCTTGTGGTCGGTGAACATTCGACACTTCCGCCCATAAAGATAATGTCTCCATATCTTTAGAGCGAAAACGACCGCTGCCAACTCCAGGTCGTGTGTCGGATAATTTTCCTCGTGAGGTTTTAGTTGGCGTGATGCATAGGCTACGACTCTCGAGTCTTGCATCAAGACACAACCTAAACCTTCCTTCGAAGCATCGCTATATACTTCGAAGTCACCATTCTCTGATGGTAATGTTAATACGGGTGTGGTTGTGAGTCGTTTCTTCAGCTCTTGAAACGCAGTCTCACACGCTTCGGTCCACTCGTATTTTGCTCCTTTCTTCAGTAGCTGGGTCAAAGGACGTGCAATCCTTGAAAAGTCCTTCACAAATCGTCTATAATACCCGGCTAATCCAAGGAAGCTCGGAGTTGCCCACTCCGTCACGGCAGAAACTTTTGCCGGATCCACTGATACTCCATCAGCGGATACTATGTGTCCGAGAAATGCCACTTCTTTCAACCAGAAATCGCATTTAGACAGCTTGCCGTATAGCTGATTTCTTCGCAAGATTTCCAACACTTGATGTAAGTGTTTTGCATGCTCTTCCTCGCTCTTTGAGTAGATCAGGATGTCGTCGATGAACACTACGACGCACTGATCTAACAATTCTCGGAACACGTTGTTCATGAGATTCATGAACATGGCCGGAGCATTTGTTAACCCGAAGGATAACACTGTGAACTCGTAATGGCCATATCGCGTTCGAAATGCCGTCTTCGGAATGTCCTTCTCGGCAATCCACAATTGATGATACCCAGATCGCAAATCGATCTTCGAGAATACTGAAGCTCCCTTCAGTTGATCAAACAGATCCTCTATCCTCGGTAGGGGATATTTATTCTTAATGGTCACTTGGTTTAGTCCTCGGTAATCTATGCAAGGACGTAGTCCTCCGTCTTTCTTCTTGACAAATAAAACCGGTGCTCCCCAAGGGGACGTACTCGGTCTTATGTAACCTTTTCCCAATAGCTCCTCGAGTTGTTCCTTTAACTCCTTCATTTCCAGTGGTGCCATCCGGTACGGAGCTTTCGAGACAGGCTCTGTCCCCGGAATGAGATCTATAGTGAATTCAAGATCTCTCTCAGGTGGCATGCCCGGAACGTCTTCAGGGAATACGTCCGGGTATTCTCTTACCACTGGTATGCTATCAACCTTGTTTTCTTCCGCCTCAAGGTTGTGCACATAGCACGCATATAGTTCATACCCCTTACGCATCAAGTTACTTAGTTTAAGTGCACTAACGATTTTGTTACTTTTCTTAGGGGGCTGAGAGTAAACGATAACTCTCTTTCCCCTACTTTTTGACAAGGTGATCTTTTGCTTTTGGCATTCGATCACCGCTTTATACTGGGATAGCCAATCCATCCCCAGTATGATGTCAAAGTCTCTTAAGTTAAATTCTAATAAGCTCGCGAAGAATTCTACGTTCTTTATCACTATAGGAATTCCGTTATATCGTTTAGAGCAAGACACTACTTCTCCAGAAGGCAATTGAATTCCTAAGCTAATTCTCTCGCACTTAGGTAGATCTAACTCAGGCACTATCCTTGATGCTATAATTGAGCAACTAGCTCCAGAATCAAATAGAATTCTAAGGGGCGTATTCAACACATAAAATGTACCTGCCATCACTTCTCCTTGCGCAGGCACGTCCGCTTGGTTCACCACGTTCAGCCTCCCCATAGGGCGTCCCTGATTGCCCTGCTGATTCGCATTCGGCTGCTGATTTTGTTGCTGGTTTTGATTCTGAGGGGGCGGAGGTCGTTGGTTCTGGTTCTGGTTTTGCGGCCTATTTTGAGGGGGTCTGTACCCTTGGTTATTGCCGTTTCGCCTGTTTTGGTTTTGAGGCTGTTCTTGCCCCGTGACTAAATCGTCCCTCTTTGTTATGTTCTCGAGCCTAGTCCGGCAATCCCGTCGAACGTGACCCATTCGACCGCATCGGTAACAGGCGCCTTGTTGCGGGCATCCCCTTGCCAGATGGGGTCGTCCACATCTCGGGCAAGGCGGTACCGGTTCTTCTTGGTTGAACCTCCTCCCAGTGTTGTTTTGTTGGGGCCTATTCGACCCTCTGCGCTGCTCGTTCCTTCCAGTGTTGTTCTCGTTTCTTGAGTCTTGGCTTCTCTTGTCTTGAGGACCCCTGCTGGACTCCCCACTCACCCTTCTTTTCAGCTGATGCACGCGTGCTACCGCCACAGCGTGGTCATACACTGCTTGCAAATCGGGGTAGTGTACCCCCGCGATCACCTCGCGCACGGACAGGTTCAGTCCCATCTCGAACTTCTGTGCCTTTTCTGCATCAGTAGGCACTAGCCTTGGTGCGAACCTCACCAGCTCCTTGAATCGTGTATAGTACTCTTGTACGGTTTGGCCTCCCTGCTTCAGTGACAGGAACTCTTCGTACATGGCAGCTTTAGTACTCAAGGGATAGAATCGATCCCTGAGTAGTTCCATCATCTCCATCCACGAGTAAGGCTCGTCATCTTCAGTCAGTTTGGCTTGCGTCGCCTGCCACCAGTCGTCGGCTTCGCCTCCCAAGTAGTATGAGGCGACATGCACTCTTTCTCCTTCCGGACATTTGACTGCTCCCAGCAGCTTGTCGAAGGTCCGGATCCACTCCTCCAGTTTAGCTGGATCCTCCTCACCAGCATAGTGGGGCGGCTGGTAAGGATTCACTATCGCCAGGTAGTTAGGGCGAGCTTGGGGCGGAGGTACCGCCGCAGCTTGACCCTGGTTGACTTGCGCGTTTCCGAGCGCAATCAACACTTCCTCTATCGTCCTAAGACGATCGCCCACATTGTTCGGTGCGGGGGCGTCCTGCGCACCTTGGGGTTGTTCCATCTCAGGTTGAATTGGTTCAGTGACGTTCGGTGGTGTCTCAGTAGGTATCTCAGTGGTGGTTTGGGGAGCGGTTTGAGTCCTTCCTCTTCCTCTGGGTGCCATTCTGGTACAAATAGGATAGATTAGGGCTTTGTGAATTTAGCATATAGTCTAAGCGATTTATATAATGTATACGTGTGTCGCACTTTAGCACGTGGTGCTTTGTTCAAACTAGGAAGCGTCGTACACTTCGGGGTTTTATTTTATTTCGATTTTTTTTTCCAGCTGTACGGACAGATCTGTCCATTTTTTTTTCGATTTATTAAAAATAAATCGGGCATTTCATTTCCTCAAAAGAAATTTTAGTACAAAAGTAGAAATATTTTCCTAGCAAAATAGTATCTAACAATAGAATCTCTAGTGTCTCATGACGTCCTCCGGCGGGGTAGCAGGATCTTCCTCCGGATCTTCCTCCTCCGAACTCGGCGGCAGTAGCTCGTCAAAGATAGTGTTTAAGTCTTGCCCGTGGGCATCGATGTATTCCTTTAGTATTAAGTTTTGTGTAGTGAGGGTTTGGGCTTGGCGTTCGAGTTGGTTTATGCGGTGATGATCCGCCTCTCTCAAGTTGCCCATGTGATGTAGATTGGCCTCCAATTGAGTCATTCGGTACATCATTTGCTCTAAGGTTTAGTGGGAATCGAGATGAACGCTCATCATCCTGACCATCAACTGCATCACGTCTTGACTAGCCATCTAGCGCAAGCAATAGATCTAAGTTAATATTCGCCAAGATTCTAGGTTCAAGTTTCGCCAAGATTCTAAGTTCAAGTTTCGCCCAGATTCTAAGTTCAAGTTTCGCCCAGATTCTAAGTTCAAGTTTCGCCAAGATTCTAAGTTCAAGTTTCGCCAAGAGTCTAAGTTCATAACGAAGATGCAACATGCAAATGCAAATGATGATTCCCCCCAATAATAACTTAATGCAATATATATATATATATTTTTCCCCATGGGTTTTTTTTAAAAAAATTTTCCATGGAAATCATACTTTAAAATTTAAAATAATACTCAGAATATTAATAATAGTTTAAAAATAGTCGGGCTCTGATACCAACTTGTAACACCCCGGTTTTTGGTCACCCAGGTCGGGATGTCACCGCCACATCCCCCTAGTAAGACACGGTTTCTCCGAGCTTACTAAAGAGATGCAAGGCTAGGTATTGCAGTATTTAAAAGTATTTAAAACATTCAAGATACCCCATACAATATAATTGGAAAATAATAATAGTATAGCGCAGCGGAAATAATTGTTTAGTATAGTATCGCAGCGGAAAATATAAATAGGGCCGACATGGCCAAAACACGGGTTAAACAGGCCCGTTCAGAATATAGTCTAAAATACGAATTTAAATGCAAAACAAAGTTCCCCAAAATCCCATGCATGATTCGTGCTCACACATGCTCATTCCACATATTCTGTAAGAAAATGAATAAAAACGGTTTTGGTCAGCAAATTTGCTGAGTAAGTTAACACATGCATGATCGTAGGGTTTAAAAGCCATTAAATGAATAACTTACTAAAAGCATGATAATAGCATAATATTTAATTTCATCTAACTAACTATCCAATAGCATAATTTATCTCAGGGCTCTATTTAATAACACATATCGCAGGGTTTAAGACAAAAGCCATAATTTAAATAAAGCATTTAAATAATTTAATTGGACAACAACATAATTTAATCTAATTTAATTTAATTTAAAATCCCCATTACATCCCCGATTTGGCATTTCAAAGTTTCACGATAGCATCGCGATGTCAACAAGTTTAGCCGGTAGCCCGGCGGCCGCAACCGTATCAGCCATACCCAGTACCACTCCGGAGCCTCGGAAAACCCATACGGATATTCACGAGAGTGTAGGCTCTATATTTCGCCGTTTTGGCAATATCACATTTCAAGTTTAGCGCGCGGGGTCACCATCGTCCATTACGGCACGAAGTGAATCGTTAGGGGGCACCCTGCAGAGCACTCACCCCTAATTTTAATTTATCAAGTTTGTAAGGGGATTTAATTTTTAAAAATCTGACTTCAATTGTATTTATTTAGAAATAATATCTCAACTCGTTTTAACCCTAAAGGTTAATTCCATGTTTCAACAAGATTTCAAGATTTTGTTTCCGGTAAACCGCAGTTTACTCTAAAATTCGTCAAAAATCAGATTTAATTCCAAAAATTCCAAAATTTCATATTTGACTCAGAAACGTCAAGATCTACAACTTTCGTGTTTTAACTTTTTCAATCCGAGATACCTAAATAGGTCAAAATCACCAATTTTCGCAGAAGAACAAATCTGTCCAAGTTTAATGTGTCACAGTTTAAAGATTTTGAATTCTACCATATCAATTCAACTCCAAATTTAATGAAATTTGACAGAGATCATCTTAAGACAAATATATACGACTTTCATGTTCGGCCAAAGATCTAAAACAGTCTAGATCCTATGTCAAAAACGTGATCAAGATCATTCCTAAGTTCTGTCCAAGATTTCAAGATCTAGATTCAAACAGCTCGGTTCCGGTGGGTTTTCACATATCAAGTCAACTCTAAAAATTCTCAAAAATTTACGGTAGCTAGATCTAAGTCTTAGTAACGTTTTTGATATTATAAGTTTTTCCGTTTGAGTTCGTTTTAAGGTTCGGAAAAATTCATCAAATCTGTTGCGCCGGTAGAAAGTTTAGATTGACAGATTTTCGGTTTCTTGTTAATCTTTTAGTTTTGAATGTTTTAATTCATCCCAAAACCATGCAAGAGTTAACTTACAGAGTTTATGAACGTCCGGGATCGTCTATTCGAAGGCGTGGCTTCCAGTCCACCGTTTCTCCTCTCCGTTCGTCGGGTTCTACGATAGAGATCCAATACGGGGTGTAGAAAGAAAAATGAGATGATTAGGATTCGTTTTCGAATCGTTTATTGAATAGAGATTGGATCGAGACTTACCACGACTATGGAGATCTATAGAAAAATTCGTCCAACAGCGTTCGTCTTGGTTTCGTGCCTCCGACGACTCCGGATTTAGGGTTTCGAATGTGTAGGAGGTTGTAGGGTTTTGTAACATTGTTCGGGGCTCCCAAGGGGTTTATTTATAGATTTCCCAAGCCTTAGGGCGTCCAACATCTGACCTAAGGGTCTTGGGTCGAGAGATGTTCAACCGAAAGTCGAAAAATCCGCGTTCGGGCGAGAGATTCACGCAACGGGCAAATCTGTCGTGTGGCGCGGTCGTGGCGCGCTTTTCCTCCTTCACCGCGCGGCCACCGCGCGACACTCGCCTGGACTTCGGTCCGGGCGGGTCGTGCGATCCGTCGTGCTTTTCCGCCTCTCTTTCGGGTTTCTATCCCTCTATGCTCCCGAATTCCGATTTCCGGGGTATCTTCGGGTTTCTACTTTCTCTCTAAATTTTCACTCGGGTCTAATTGGATGTTTTGGACTCGAATCCTCGAGTTCATTAGTGTCGGGTTTTGGTGTACAATTTATTTACCTTTAATAATTCTTTTTATTTAACTAAATTCCTTTTTAAGTTAAAATCTCATTTCTCATTACCTTATCTTTATTTATTTATTTATTTGCTGGATTCATTTATTTATTTATGGTATTTATTTTATTTATTATTTATTTATTTAATTATTGTTTTATTTTATGATGAAAAATTCTCGGGTATTACACTGGTCGCGAGGCAGTGTCCCTCGACAAAGTGGTCACTCCGCGACACGGACTTCACTATGAGGGGGAAACTGTGTCGCTAATCTCCTTTTGGGCGCGGGGCAGTGTCCCGCAACACAGAAGGGATTCCGCGACATTTTATTTTGAATTTTCAAAATTTTTTAACGGACTGGGCCCGATTGTGATGTTTGGGCCTGAGTCCATTTTATTTGCCTTGGGTCTGAATTAATTCAGTCCAAGTGAATTCAAAATAATGGGCTGGAATTTAAATCAATCTACTTGCACAAAATTAGGTCGGGTCAGCTCTACTTATCTGCGAAATTTAATCCGGATTTTAAATTGCTTTAAATTCCGAGAATATTTTTCTTAGATTTGTGGAATTTTCCCAACCAAGAACCTGGTTTTCCATGCTATTTTTCTGCTCCTTCTTTCTGGTGGTTCCGGAATTCCTGCAAAGTAGATAAATACCCGATTGGTTAGGTTTTCTCCTCGAATCAACATCCTCACATTTAGAGTCTTAGTACTCTAAGCACTCTAAATGTTTAGCTAATTTGAGGGTACTTCTCTGTTCTGTAGTAAATAAATAAACTACACTAACTAGCTATGAGTAATCAGGAGTGTAATTCTCTTAATAAACGACGCTGCATCCTCCCCGGCAACGGCGCCATGAAACTTTTGACAAATTTCAATAACACGAGCATATTTTTATATGGAATACATCAGGTTTGAATTTATTAAATGAAAGAAGTTATGATTCATGGGAAGGGGTTTAAGGATATATTCCACTTTTTATTACTCATGTGGGGTGCTTTGATTTCAAACGGCGCTGTGGTCCTCCCCGTCATGAAACTTTTTGACAAATTTCGTGGTGCAACCAGGATAGACAGTTCAGTCTTGACCTTCAGTCTGTCACACTGAAGGTCCCCGGTATCTGCGCCATGATACTTTTCATAATTTCATGTCATGCGATTCCCTGCCATGAAACTTTCAACACATTTCCCATTATTATATGAGTATTTTCTGAAAAACAATAATCCCGGTTTTCAATTTTATTTAATGAAACCAAATTATGAAGGCGGAGTTGGGATTAGGGATATATTTATAGGTTGTCACGTTTTTATTACTCGTGTTAAGAAACTGTGCCCCCGAAAGCGCACGGAGTCAAAAATTGCAGTATTTATAGTAAGTACCGGATCGTTCACTGGAGGATGTGCGATGGAAGCAGGGCCCACGTCGTTTACTAAGATTTTCCACTCGGTTACTCGATTCAAGTTTGTGTTTGATATCTAACAACTACTTGACAGAATTTAAACTAAGCTATGAAAGTGATTAAAATAAAGCAGGTAAAATTATTCTAGAAAGCGAATTAAATTTAATCTAAGAAAGCAATAAAATTATTCTAAGAAAGCGGATTTAAAATGAGACAGAAGGGACAGGAAGAAAATAATAAAAATTGGACAAGATTCAGATGAAACACAATTAAACTTCCATTTTGTTACACAGATCTTAGCTTGGGATAATCCATTCAGTTAGCTAACTCTCATGCTTCCTATACCATGTTCCCTTTAACAGACAGGTACTTATAGTACGGATTTACATGCCTTAAGACAACAACATCTAAGATACCACAGATATAAAACTGCCCCCGCGCAGAGGTATGCTATTTATCTGTGGTGGACAAGCAACACCCGACAAATCATTATTGAAGTGTCAAATACTGCTATCATTCCCCCATGTCACGCCCGAAGATTCTAATTAAGACCTGAACTATTCCTTAACTCTCAGTCCTAGTAGCAGTTACACAACTCTCAATACAACCGAGTGACCTCTAACGAAAGCCTTTAAGAGAAAGCGATAAAGAAAGCGATAAAGAAAGCTTTTAAAATCCTATCACTCGGAGGTTTTTGAAAGTCTGACCCTGGTAGTAAAAGAAAACCCCCAGTCAGAATGACTGGGTGTGGATCAAGAATTCCCGGCGCTCGGTGAACCGCTCGCAGTGTTCACTTCCTTCCGGGTGGTTATGAGATACAAACTAATGAAACGAACTAATAAATTAGTTCGTTCCGGATGCACTCACTCAAGACTCAAGAATAAGCTTTGGCAGAAGAGGATAGCAATTGAAAGGAACTCAACCCTATCTTAGAAAATAACCAAGGCATATGTATTGTTCCTCTAGAATTATCTATCACACCGTTTTTGAATCCAAGTGGACCCCATCTCAGTGTGGTATTTAATACCAGATTTCCAACACACAGCAATTTTGGAAAATAATAGATTTGAAAATCATTCCCTAAACAGGTACTAGACTCTCAATAAGAACACAGACCCTTTCAGTCTAGGTAAGACCTAATCGCTGACTCTGCTTCTAATTTCCCAAAATCAACCCCCAGTCGGATATGAATTAGTCATAACTGTGGAATTTATCCCTTAGATCCGGATTTTATAAATGAATTTTTGTTGGAAATTTATTATGAGACATCTGATTTAAATCATGACTCCTGTGTCCAAGGGAAGGATCCCAAAATAATATTGACCACAATATCTACATAATAATATCATGCATAAATTTATAGAGAAGTGTAAAATAAAATAACCCAAAATATAAGGTGGGTTTAGACAGAAGTTGGAACACAAAGATGAAATAGCCGGAGATGAGAAGAATTTATTTTTGGCTAAAAAGATGGCAAAATGATTGGGTGGACTGCAAACATCTGCTGTCCAATTTCCCTCTCATTTGGGTGGAATGATTTTTAGACAGAAAGGAATTCCAAATGACGGTGACCACCGTCATTCAGCTCCCTTTTGTTTGTGAATGGAAGAAAAACCCACATATTTTCTTGCTGTAATAATTCTCAAATAATGTTGGTCGACATCATTTAATAATACTACAACTTGAATTCAGGTTTGAAATTAAGATAAAGAAAAGAAAACTGTATCCGGATAGGAGTCAGCTGAGCAGCTATTATAATCCCGGATGGACGAACCGCCAAGGCTTCCACCGACCACTATCCAGACCATGCAAAATAACAACTAGTAATTAATATTCAGACTACGAGCTAGTTATCCGTGTGGGAATACCCGCCAACAGTAGTCTGATATATTCCTTACTAGCTGTTTCACACAACACGGAAAAGACAAAATAAATAAAAGAAAATATTTTTGGGTCATCTTGTATGAGAGACATTGGTTTCTCATGCAAGGGTATGGAATTAAATCCATAATTACTCATTATGTCTAAATAATCACTCATTCCATAATTAATTAATTAATTACAGTCCGGATTATATAGTTAGATCATTAGAGTTTAATTTCGTAGAAAAGTCTTTTAATGGAAGTTGAACAAAATTCTTTGTATCAATTTAATCATGGGTTGAGATCATTGGATTTCAACCTCAAAAATATTAATACAAAGGTTCAATTAATTAATGGGGTGAGATGGAGAATAAAAATCTGGCAAAAAGGTGCCAAGCCTGTCGAGGAACAGAGTTTGTGTCACGGACCGTGGGTCCGCGACAGGAGGATCTCGACAGAGAGGTGGGAAATAAAAGAAATTGAAATTTTGGAGATTAGGGTTGTCGTGTCGCGGAACGAGGTTTGTGTCGCGGACCATGGGTCCGCGACAGGGGTTCCGCGACACAACGTGTGAACATCCAACAAGGGCATAATTCCTGGTCACGGAACACGGAGTGTGTCGCGGACCATGGGTCCGCGACAGGGGTTTCTCGACCAGAGCCCTCCTAGAATAAAATACAAGTATTTGGGTCCTTGGTCGCTAATCAAATGGTTGTGTCACGGACCGTGGGTCCGCGACAGGTTTGGTTTGCGACCAGGGGTTTTAAAAGATTTATACAACACATGTCCTTGGACTCGCATGTCGCTAAACTGCCCTCTTGTCGCTGAACGTGGTTCCGCGACAAGAAGTGGCTAGCGACATGGGTGTGTTCAGGACACATGTCAGAAAAGTAAAGTGGAACAGGAGCATGCATTGTGCGTGATCTTACCCATTTCAGGTTTTAAAAACTACAATAAACTAAAAGTACCAAACAAGGGCAAATCTAGCTAGAGCATGCCTTACACATGAAAGAAACAAGAGACAATATTTAAAATAGGTTTAACCCTAATCTAAGGTTGATCACTCATAATTATGCAACATTATCCAAGAGAACATCACCAACAGTGATATAAACTAGAAAATAAAAGTCAAAATGACCAACAGAGAAAGGAATAAAAAGAGATCCATGGGGTGTGAAACCCATTTCATGATTTTTGGGACACATTCCAAGAATATTTTCCCATTTTATTAAGGAATTTGTTAATACCCATCATCCTGGATATCACAAACCCTAAAAACACAGTTTAAAACTGAAAGCAAGGTGAAAACTGGCTACCTAAGCTAGATCTATGCAATAATTAAATAATACAGAAAAATTAGAGCTAAACTAAACTAACCTAAAAACTACCTACAACTAAGCTCTACACTTGTCTCCAAGAGTGATTTTCTTGATTCTGTCCAAATCTAAAAACTGCTTAGCTCATGGGGCTCACCTCATATTTATAGAAGTGGAACCCTAGGCCCATGGGCTTGATCTGAGGCCCACTGTGTCTCAAGACATCACACATATCACAACTTTGTCGCGGGACTGGGCTGCATGTGGCAGGGCTTCTCAACTGGGTCTTGTGTCTCTATCCATGTCCGTGTCGCGGAAGCATGGACCGCGACAGGAGTTCCTCGACTGGGGCATGGCTTGGCCTCCAAGGTGTTGGTGGCGCGGAACCTTGGTCGTGTCGCGGAAGCATGGTCCTCGACCAAGGTTCCTCGACTGGAGTTCCCTGGTCTTCTTCTTCATTCTGCATGCTAGTCGCGAATCTCTCCTGTGTCGCGGAAACATGGTTCTCGACCAGAGTTCCTCGACCAGATGTTCCCAGACAGAGCTGAATGGGCAGCTGAATGGGCCAGATGGGCCAAAGTTATTCTGTTTGTGGGCTTGTCTATCTTTTCCCATCTTTTTGTACTCCTTTTTCTTTTCTTTTCTTTTTCTCCTGTTTTTGGATTTTTCTAACATAAATATGTAATAAAATTACATATTTGTGCATTTTTCATACCAGCTCAATATTTTTACAATTATGCATAAATCAGTCCAATTCGACTGCTTCCTTATTTAATATAAGACCGGAATGCGATCAAATGCCCGTTTCAGACACGGAAATGGATTGAAAATAATGGTCATTTCTGGTCATTATCAAGCACCTTCTCGGATATAGGATGATTGACTGAATAATCTATGGCTACTTCATCCTTCATCAGCTCCCCACTTTAAAGGTGCATAATTGGAAACTATGGCAGGTGAATATTGTGTCCATAATGAATCCTTCCACAGTTGGTATTCACATAATATGGGAAACAAAGTTTCCTGCTCAAAATAGTTTATCCAATCCCTCAAAAGACACAAAGATCCGTTGGTTTTACCATACACAGTGTTGCAGTTGTGTTTCCATAATTACTTCAGCTTTGGATAAGATTTTATGTGCAGTTCATTTCTGGAGTTCAAAGATTGATTCTGAACATACAACAAAGCCTGGTCCCAACATTGAGAAACTCCACTCTTGACAAAACCGAAGGGTTGAATCGAAAACTCCACTTTGCTCGAAGACCAAGAGGTAAGAAATAAATAAGGGTAACTAAAATATAGGGGAAATGAGAGTTGGCACCTTTATGCCAAACAATTTTAGAGTCAAAATCCCCTATGTGAAAAGTTTAGAGTTAGGGCCCCTATAAGTTTGGAAATACTAAACTTAATTAAAATTTAGTGACTAATACTAAACCCAGTAACCTACATATGGGATGTGGTACCATATTTTGAAGATTTTGGTAACCAACCGCTAGAAATGTGGTAAAAAAATATAAAAAATTGTGGTAACCATAATTTAGAAATGTGGTAATCAAAGTATTAGAAGTGTGGTAACCACCTATTTAAAAGTTTAATAAAAGAATTTGTGAGTTGAAATAAGTTGAGATTTATGTTGTTTGGGTATTAAAATTTGTGGTAACCAACAATCTAACAAAGTGGCAAAGAATTATTTCCTGTTGTGGTAATAAAGTTTTGAGGAACGTGGTAACCAATAATTATGTGGTAACCACATTACTGAAGTGTTGTAACCACATATTTTAATGTAGGAGTGTCAATTTCAGATTTCGAATCATATTCGTGTCGGGTTGAGCAGGAGGTATAATACGGAATCGGTAAACCCGAACACGACCTGAAAATTTTTAGGTCGGGTTTCGGGTCGACCTGGTTTGGGAAAATCCAAAATGACTAAACCCGAACCTGAAATTTTTCATGTCGGTCGGTTTCATTTTTTCGGGTCGTATCCAAAATTGACACCCTAGTCCCCTATTTAAAAGTATACTTAAAAAATATGGGGTTTAAAATAAGTTGAGATTATTTCATATTGTGGTAACCAACAATATAAAGAAGTGGTAACACATTATTTTACATTATTTTTCATATTGTGGTAACATGGTATTGAGGAACGTAATAACCTACAACTTCAAAGTGTGGATAGAAATGTGGTAGCCACGTATTTAGTAATTTAACAAATGTATTTAATGGTATGGTATTAACTTAGGGATTTGTTGGGGCCTTCAAACCTAGCTAGGTCAAAACTAAGGAGGGGGTGCAAATTATAATTTTTTGGGGAGTAGACTTTTAGGGCAGGTTCCTATTTCTAAAAAGCCCCTAAAACATATCAGTTGCAATGTTGCATCACTACTGTCTCCATATTTTAAAAATGAACTTCAAAAATTAAGTTCAATTGACCAAAATAACGGAATATACCCTTTGATCGAAACAAACACTTACATAATCAGTCGAAGTCAACATCATAAACAGATTCAAAATACACCAAATTGTAACGTAAAAATAATGTACTAATTTATATTGAACATTATTACATCCATTCCAAAAACCCTACCATTCAATTGATGATCCATGGTGAAGATTACCAGCAGCAGCAGGCAGGGGTGAATTCTTCTTCCCATTTCCATACTCAAACTCATAACTCTTCCCAACAATCACTTGATGTTCAAGATCATAATCCTCACTAGTACTCACAAATTGGAAGCAATCTTTCTCTTCAATATTGTGAAAATGATCGTCGCGATCATCCGCCACGTTACAGTTGATCTTCTCCCCTTCTTCGCTCTCACGATACTTGTTGAGGTAAGCCTTCAAGGGCCCGACATAGCTCTCAAATCCAAGCGTCGTCATGGACCACATGATGTCGTCCCCATTCACCGTCTTCCTTTTCTCCCTCTGGCACTTGTCCGATGCCTCACCGGTGATGAAGCTTATGAACTCTGAGACGCATTCTTGGACTGTCTCTTTGGCTTCTTTCGAGATCTTGGCGTTCAGAGGGAGGGACTTCTTCATGATCCGGCCCACGTTGGCGATTGGGAGGAAACGATCCTGATCTTTGGCATCCAATATGTTGTTGTTGTTGTTGTTTTGTCTTTGACCTTTCATTTTCTGTAATGAAGTGATTTAGGGATGCAAAAGATAGGAGAACTAAGCTTATGGGAAATGAGAGGGGAGAGTCTGTTTGGAGTTTTAAAGGGAGTATTACATGAGAAATGGACGGCTAGATTTGATGCTGGCATAAAAGGGAAATGTCTAGTTTGTTTTAGAATTGGGGTCTTCTTTGCTAAAAGGTTATATTTGTCGTTTTCTGCAAAGTGATGAAAGCGGCAATTTTTTTAAAAGGAAAACCAAAAACGCAGTCCATCTTTTTCTTTCTTTTCTTTGAGATTTTTGTAGGAAATGTTTTTATACATGACAAAAGTTTTAAATTTTAAACTCACTATTGTCAATAAATACAAACTCATTATCATTACATTGCATCAATAAATAAATGAATTAAAATTTCAAGCATGTCATCATCAATAAATAAATAAAATAGAATTACAACTCTACGCCCTATCATCACATCATAAAATCTGTGTAATTAAATCAATAACCTTTTGCATATGATAAATCATGTCACGCCCCATACATTTTATTTTAAGCGGAATCGGGGGAGTCTATACTCCAAGAATTTTATATTATAGTGACCGAAAAATTTGGTTGATAAACCTCCATATTTGACACCTAAGTTAACGTCTGAATTCGCAGCTAAAACTCAATACTACCAAAACTTTAGCAACCGAATTTGAAAGCTAAAATGAAAAATTATACTCCCTCCGTCCCATTTCAAATGTCTCATTTTCTATTTTGGTTCGTCCCACTACAATTGTCACATTTCCTTATTTAGAAAATTTTTACTCCTTCAAACAAACATCACATCAACTATTTACTCCACTTTAACACAGTAACTCATTCTACCAAAAGTACCGTGCCCAAAAGAAATGGGACAATACAAATGGGACGGAGGAGTATTTTGTAATGATATCTTAGAAAAGTGTAATACTATATGTTTGTTTTTGTTGAAATGGTTTCTTCATTACTTTTGTTTATGCGTTCACATATTTTCCAAATAATGTGTTTGAGTTGTCAACTTTTACTATTTACATGTTTGTTTTCGCATAAAAGTATTTGTCAATTATATTTCAGTAATTAGCTAAATGCCATACATGTATATTTGTAACAATATAGTTTCAACTTATGTAACAAAAATATAATAATAAATCTGATTGAAAACCTAAATAGTTCAATTAGTTGAAGTGTTTAAGGTGTTACTGACCACGATAAACAATAGGTTTTTGGCTTCTTATGAGCTGGCAGCAGCTATTTCTTCGGTTTCTTTTTTTTAGGAGCCAAAGTCAGAGAAAGGGTGGTGGGAGCTCATACCACACAAATTATATTTTTTCTGCTGTTAAATTATACTTCCTCTCTTTTTTTTTTCTTTGCTACATTTGGTGTTTGGCTATTGTTCACACACATACTTTGACTTAAAATTTTTTTATAGTTATACAAGTTAAAATATAGTCAAGTGTGATCTTGTTAGATTTGTCTTATCTTGTAGTTTTTAAATATCGAACATTAAGAAAGTTTACTTGTACCGAACTTGAGTTATTAATAGTTAAAAATGCACATTAGACTGCGTGCTGAGTAGGTCGTAGCAATTAAAAAAAAGAGGTATTATTTCAGTTTCTAAAAGTACAATATATTTAATTAGTATTTTTTTTACATCTATTTATTTGACTTTTGCGAAAAAAACATCATAGTAAATTAAAGCTGACCAACTAAAACATGTATTAAAAATAAATTATTGACCTAGTGTATATTTTTTTATTGCAAAATGTGTATAAAATTAAAATCAAGGGAAACATTATTGTCATGCTTATTCTATTTCTATATAGGTAGATAGATTAATAGTTATGGTAGTTCAACTTTGTGCAGACGATGAACATATTTTATTTTAGTGTTAAAAGTCAAAAACGCAAATATAAAATGTGATCTGCAGCGCTTAACTCAATGTAAGTTTGCCAATTGGCACATTATTGCAATAATGCTAGTAATTGTTAAAATTTGATTTAACTCAATGTAAGTTTGCCAATTTTACGTGAAGGGTACTTGCAAAGTATTGATGGGTTTGACGTAGCAATGGATGGTACTGCCACGTCAAACTCATCAGACACACTAATCCACTGTCACGTCAGTGTTAATTGTCATTAGAGAGGTGGACTGGTGGGATGGATTTGGCAAGATTTACATAGCAAACGGATGAATTTGGTTAACAGAATTTTTTATGGATGGTTTGAGAAATCAAACATAACTTTCTTGAAGAAATATATTGTTGCTTTCATGCATATTCTAAGTGTATGCTATTTGTATTTGTACGTATTGTCTCATTGTGAAAATTATAAATATTGTGATTGTATGTTGAATAGATGGTTGAAATTGGAAGGTAATATGTTGTACAAAAACTTCGCCCATCCTAACTAAAATGTTATATTTACTATATTTGGATGTCCCATTATAAATGTTATGTTTCTATATATAGAAATCATTTTCATCTCTTACAATGATGTGGACCCTATTTTATACTCACGGATAAACTCCACATTAATTGTCGTGTCCAACAGTAATATGACATTTTAAATGGGATGGGGAGAGAATATGTGAACAATGTACAAATATGTTGTACTCCCTCCATCCCACGAAGTTTGGCCACTTTTCATTTTTAGATAAATTAAATTAATAGTATAAGTCTGATTAGAATATTAATTTTTTTTGTAAACATTGACACTCATATGTCGGCATGATTGGAATATTAATTGTTCACAAATCCTATTAAAGTGGTTACTTTACAATTTTGCACAAATCCCAATGCACTTTTAGTTTCCTAGACAAAGTCCCTTGCATTTCTTTAATTTTTAATATTTCAAAATGTGTACAAATAAAAATTATACAAAGTCAAAGTTAAACAATAAACAATATCAAATTTTACTATAATCTTAAAGTCAGATGAGATTGAATAATATGTTAGGGTTTATATCTTAAACCCAAACAAACAAGAATAAAATAAGGAAAAAGAATTTAAAATTTAAATAAAAACTGAAATGCGAAAATAAGTCAAAACAAACGGACAAAGTTGAGATAATTTTATAAAAACTTAATAGCGAACATCGAACTCGGGGGGCGGCCGACCACCCGCGCCCATATGTGTGTCCGCCAATGTATGCAACCAAACCAGTAAAATATCATGCGTGATCGGGCAAGCACTGTGAGAGTCTACTGCGATTACATATTTACAAACGATATTTAATCGGGGTGAAATTGTGGAACATCAAACACCCAAGCTAAATTTTGAAGGAATGAAAGTAGGTTAAACAAGGGAAAGCACTATATGTGTCTTTTGTATGATTCTATATAAGGGATGTAATTATCAAGCAGGGAATAATACTTCCTGGCATGCTCTTAATGACACTTACACAGCCACGTGTTTAGTTTTGATGTGTGTGGATGAATTGGGGTCCACTATTGCATAGTCATAAACCAGCATGCACGAACCCTAAAATTATCATTCTTAAGAAAATTAAATATGTACAATTAGAAAAGGATTGATGTATAATGTTGATAAAATTGGATATAAAAAGTTGATTACATGATCGGGTATACAACCAAACCAATGAAGATATAACTTGTGCTCGGCCATTTATTGTGAGGATTCATTGCAACTTCATTCGGGCATAACTAGGGTACAATGGTGGGAAATCAAACACCCAAACTTAATCGCGAGGGGATGAAGGAGTTAAAGAGGGAAAAATCTAATGTGTCATTATGTGTGATTCAATACAAGAGGGTTATTGCCATATATGAAGTCATTATTCCCTGTCATATTCATAATGACACTCTCACAACCACATGGCTAGTTTTGATGAGTTTGGAAAAATTGGGTTCCGCTAATGAATTTTTTTTTACAAAAAAAAAAAAACCATTTAGTTTCATATGTTTTTTCAATTTCTAAAATCATCACACAAATATCGAATTAGACGAATCCGTCCATTAACTATCCTAATCATTGCTGAACCCGTCCATAAACCCGGTTTTCACAAATCATCCCCGGACCCGTCCATTATCTACCCTAAAATGATATACTACTTGAATTGACAAAAGTTTTCATTGTTGAATTTATATAACTCATTTAATGTGAAATTAGACTCCACATGAATCTCTATCGCTTCACTGTTTGGGTCATTAATTATATACATAAAAATATTGAGAAATGACATTCAGAAAAATAATTAAAAATTAAAATTAATATTTTTATTTGAAGTATTGTTGTGAAAATCATTGTGGCCTCTATATTTCTGTTGTGGACGTATAATTATGGTTTATATATGTATGTCGTGTATGTCTTCTACTATTGAAGTAAAAGCGAACAAGTGAATAATAAAGGCATTGAATATGTAAGTGTAATTATATAATGCAAATAAGTAAATGTATGAAAGTAACAGAACAAGAGCGAGACTGCTTCCTGTTGGATTAGAGGGATGTGAAGTATGTTGCATGGAAAAGGAGGTGGTTTCCTGGAGTGTTGGTTAGTAAGCAACTTGTCTGGATATATATTTTTGGCATCCCTTTTTCAGGCTGGTGTGAGGACAACTTTGGCAGAATGGCTGAAGGGTGGGGCAGAGTCGTAAACATAGATCGGGAGACGAAAGAAAAAAGGAGATTGGATAGGGCACGGCTGCTGGTGGCCCTGGACAGCGGGGTTACTGTTTCATCGAGGCTGCGCATCAAGGTGGGGGACTGTGAGACGATGGTCCGATTAGTGGCAAACTTTTGCGAAGCTGTGGTGGAGGCGGATCTGGCGGCGGAGGAGAGAAAGGTCGAGCCGGAGGAGGAGTAGAAAGGAAGGGCTCCGTCGAGGAGGTGCCGAAGAAGTTGGAGGGTAGGCGTTCCGGGACTTTCATGACTGGGGAAGTGGAGCGAATCGGTTATGTCTAACAAGGGTTGTAGTCTAGAGAAGGTGCGAATCGGTCCTCTCAGATCATTATCCGGTGAGCTTGGAAGCAGGGGAAAGTCATGGGTTGCTAACCGTTTCGTTTTTTTAACTATTGGATGGAAGCGAAAGGATTTGGAGAGTTAGTTAAGGAGGCCTGGAGTGAGGGCGGGCTGAACGGAGGTAGCAAATTGTTTGGAAGGCTTAGAGTTTTAAAGAATAAAATTCGGAGTTGGGATAGGTATGGGGCGGCTAATTTGGAGAGGCGGATTCAACAGCTGTTGGCTTAGATTGAGGAAGTGGAGAAGAGGTTTCAAGGCTGCGATTATAGGGACGTTGATAGGGAGGTATGGATGGGTAAGAAAAGAGAATTGAAACATTTATTGTTGTTAGCAGAAGAATGTAGGTGGCTTCAAAAGTATAGAATTAGATGGTTAAAGGAGGGTGATCAAGGAAGAGGGGTTACATAGGATTTATTAAAGCTTTGGGGCTGTTATTGAGGATCCACAAGAATAAAGGATAAGGCATTGTCTCATTTCAAGGCAGTGTTTACCAAACAAAAGGAGAAAATTGCTAGCATTGAAAGCATCGGTTTGGCTAATGTCAAGGAGGAAGACAGGAGCTGGATGGTGATATCTTTCTCAGAGGAAGAAATAAGGTCCACTATATGGAGTTGTGATGGAAATAAGGCCTCGTGCCCTGATGGATACAATATTGGTTTTTTTTTAAAAAAAAATATAGGGATACGGTCAAAGAGGATCTGATAAATGTGTTTAAGGAGTTGGAAGAGGATAATAAAATATCAAGGGAGGCAGGGAATTCATTCATTAAATTAATCCTGGTGGTAGAGAATCCATTGGAGTTGGGAGATTTTCGACCTGTTTCTCTTGTGGGGAGTTTATATAAGATAGCGGCAAAGGTCTTGGCAAATAGATTACAGAGGATCCTAGATGGATTGGTGGGTCCCTCTCAAATGGCCTTCGTGAGGGGTAGACAAATTTTGGATGGCGTGTTAGTTGCAGCTGAGATTATCCACTCAACTCAAGTGGCTGGATGTCGGGGTTTCGTGGTGAAATTGGACTTTGCCAAGGCGTATGGTAATGTTTCATGGTAGGTACTATTAAGGGTGTTAGAGCCGATGAAATTCGAAGAGAAGTGGTGTAATTGGATTAAGGAATGTGTGTGACCTCTGCCTCTGCAGCGGTGCTGATAAATGGCTCCCCAACAAGATTTTTTAAGATGCAAAAGGGCCTTCGTCAAGGTGATCCTCTCTCCCCATATCTTTTTGTTATGGTGGCTGGAATTCTCAATAGGATGTTGGTAAGGGTGGCGAATTTGGGGTTGTATAATGGGCTGAAGTCGGGGAGAAGAGGCCCTGTAATCACCCATCTCCAATACGTAGACGATACCATTTTGTTTTGTGAAGGTGAATTAACTCAAGTGATCTTAATCAAAAGAGTTTTGAGATGTCTTTCATTAGCTACAGGGTTATGCATTAACTTTAGAAAAATTAGTATTGTGGGAATTAATTGTCCATCGGATTTAGTAAGAGAAGCAGCGGGGATACTTGGCTGTGGTATTGGAGAGTGGCCTATGAAATATTTGGTTATCCCTATCGGGGGAAGGATAAATGGGACTACTATTTGGCAACCGGTCTTTAAAAAAATATAGAAGAGGTTGGCATGTTGGAAGGGTCGTTTACTATCTCAGGCCGGCCGTTTATGTTTGGTCAAAATCGATGCTTAGTAGTCTTCCAGTGTACTTTCTTTCACTTTTCAAGTTCTCAAAATTAGTGGTTGATTGCTTGGAGAAACTAAAAAGGTGTTTTTTTTTTAAATGAATGGGATGGGACAAGGAAGTTGCATACAGTAAATTGGGAGACCATTTGCTCACATAAGGATGATGGAGGTTTGAATGTCTGGAATATTCAGCAAGATAATTCTACGTTGTTATTGAAGTGGACGTGGAGATTTGGGGTAGAAAATGCGTTATGGAAAGGGGTGATTAATGCGAAGTATTATGATTTGGAGTCTCCTCTGGTGCCGGCACCAAGGGCGGGGAGATCAGTATAGGGAAGGATTTGTAGTGCTTGGGAGAGTGAGGTCGGAAGGCCATGACAGAGGGTTCAAAATACTGGTAGGGAATGGGCACTTAACAAATTTCTGGTATGATAATTGGGCAGAGGTAGGCCAACCGTTGAAGAATTTATATCTAAGATTGTTTGCACTGTCAAATTCCAAATCTGGGAAGATAGTAGAATTTGGGGCTTGGGTACGGACATTAAGCTGCGGAGGCCATAGTTTGCTTGGGAATAGATGTTTGGAATGACTTTATGAGAGTACTTAACAAGCAGCAGGCGTGTAGATATTTAGAGGATCGAGTGTGCTGGCAGAAAGAATGAAATGGAAAATTTTCTACGGCTTCTTGCTGGAAACAAAGTGATGGAGAGAAGATGGTTCTGAAGGAAGTTGTGGAAGATCAAATGCCCTATGAAAGTGAGAATGTTGGCGTGGCGACTGGTGCAAGGACCACTGTCAGTACGTGAGGTATTGGTTAAGAGATGCGGATTTCAGGAAACAAATGCAATGTGCCCTTGCTGTGGGAAGGAAAGTGAGTCGACTGCTCACCTATTTTGCAAATGCGAGGCGTAAGCTTTCTTTGGTATAAAAGGGTGGAATGATTCGAAATGAAATGGGCGATACCATGTAATGTAGTTAATTTGATGGAATGGTGGTTTGGATCTCATCAGAAAAAAGGTAGCAATGTGGCATGGGATATGGTGAGAATGGCAATTATTTGGACTGTGTAGAAAATGAGAAATGATGTGGTTTTTAAAGGAATTCAGTTCAATAAAAATGGAGCTTTGGAGGAAATAAGACGGGGGTGGGATCCTGGTGGCAAGTTGTTGTGAATGGAGCAGATGTTAACTTAATTTGTTTGGAGGAGAATTTTCCAGGAGGCTTGGTAGCGTCTAGCAGGTGCTTACCAAGGGTGTCTCGCCGTGGGCTGGTTTGGGAACATCCGAGTAAAGGTTGGTGGAAAGTGAATACGGATGGGTCCTCTTTTGGGAATCCAAGGCCGGCAGTGTTGGTGGAGTCCTTAGAGATGATGAAGGTAAGCTAATCTTTATTTTATCCGACTATATTGGATGTACAGATACAACGGAGGCTGAGATGACTGCCTTAAGTCGAGTATGTGCTGCACTAGTACGCGACCAAGGTTTTTCACTCCGAAGATTGATTTTGAGTGCGACTCGTCTAACATTGTTAGTTGGCTGAACAGCCCACATAATATGCCTTGGAGATTCACAAAATTATTGATCCATATTATGGCGGTTCTGGGGTTTGGAGGCGATGTCAGGGTACAACATATACTAAGGGAGTGTAATGCAAACGCAGACCATTGGGCAAGGTTAGGTGCTGCTGGCAAAGGCAAATTGGAGATCTGGTACTGAAGGTCTAAAACGGACAGCATCATGCGAAATGGACTGACAGAGGGGTAGACTTACTGAGTCTTTATTTTGCCCAAATTTTTTGCACTGCTATATTGAATGAGACATTGTAAGGGACTTGTAATTGGCATTTGTTTGGGCATAAAATTCTTTCCAAAAAAAAAAAAAGAAAGAACAAGAGACACTAGAGGATATCTCATAATTTTATTATCAAATACGCACCCATATTTATAGGCCTTCAAAACCTCCATTACACAACATATGATTAGGCAGTAAAATCCAAAATTTAATTCCTCATACTATCCTTATTAACTAAGACATCCAAAATGCATGCATGTATCTATAATGTGTTTTCATGTAATTGTTGCTAGATAGATGTATAACACTCTCTATTTAATGTCTTCGATATAAAAAATATATCTTGTTAAAACCATACTAGGAAAAACCGCATGGGAAAATGATAGAGGACACGTGTCAGCAAGAGGGCAGAATTTGGAGTTACTGTTGATACTGGGATTTATGTGAGAGCACTGTTCAAAAAGCTCATTCACTGTTTATAAGCAGATTTTGTATTTGAATACTGTTCAAATGGGATATTACTTTTATACATAGATAGATTTTTATTTCACCATAGCAGTTTTGATAAGCAATTTACAACCCCATGAGTCATTAAAATATGATTATGATGACTAATTAAGTTTAGTTGGACAAGTGTTGAGAGGAATCCATGAAAATCTGTATGTTCACATATAATAGATTGATCGTTTTTATATACTCTCCAATCAAATGTGCTACACTCAAGTAATAAATATTTGTTGATCGTTGTATCCATTTACATAGCTACATAAAATTGATATTTCAAGTAAAATGATAGAAAAAACATATATGAAAATACGATACATAATGTTTTTTTCCGATTATATATTACTAACAAAATAAAACAAGAATTAAAGATGCGGTCTACCAATGACGGCAACTTACATAGCGAGGGTGAATCATCTTTCTAGTTTTTGAATTGATTTGGATTCCACATTCTATTTTCGGGGCTTGCAAAACATATGATGTTCTATCAAATAGATCTACGCATTATTGCACAAGACAAATCCGAATTAATTTAATTTTCTAATAGAGATTGTTAGCCCGAAATTTAGCTCAGGCCCATAATGAAGGTTACCGGCCCAAGGCGAGTAAGCCCAATTCAAACATGGAACGCAAGGAATTATTAAGCATAAAATAGCAACGTCAGTTGGACAAAAGGACAGTTGCTGGAGGATAAGCAGTCAACTGGCAATTTGGACTTTGGAGGCACTACACAGTAAATAGGATTGTGGAATGTCACAAGGGCGGTTGAAGAATAGCACTTAACTGTATTTGAGGAGGCCTATAAATAATGAAGTCGGCCTCTAACAAAGGACATCTCAAATCCTTCTCAAGAAGCAGTATTTACAGTCTTTTCTTTTTGCTTTCAGTTAGTTTCTGCATCGCACTTACATTTTGTTTATATCTTTCTTATAGTTTTCATTCCCCTTTAGCATTTCTTTGTAATTTTTCCTCACGTCTTTCGATTCGAAGAGAGGTCTTCGACCTCATACAATTTCTTGGTACAACAAATTGACACGGTGAGTGGGACTTAATTGGAAACTATATTCTCTTAGAGTTCATGCGTCTGAGATCGGGAGGGTTGGTGAGATATCTTAATCAAAAGTTTGAAGAGATGTTTGTGCAGGAGAAGACACCAGTTAGAACGCCTGTCGATGAAGCAGTAGAAACCAATTCTAAACCGCAATAGGGGATTTTGCAGACCCTTACAATTTCTGAGCAAATGCGGTTATCGATGACAGAATTGATGGCCGAGTTCATGCCGCTGCCTACTAAACATCTCATGGATATACTGTGGCCTACTATGGCCGACCAGATCGAGAGAATATGTAGTTCCATCTAGTTCCATTCCATATGCCTTCAGCATGATAGAACTGCTGCTATGAACAGTGCAACTGCACCGCGCAGTCTCCCATGTCCTGGGCCATGAGGTGGCCAACAGAGGACTTGAGGAGCCACACCATGCCAGCCGCCATCTTAAGAGTCCTTTTCAGATACCTTACCAGGTTGTTCACACTTTACACCAGTTGTACCTAGTATGTCGAGTTTTGCATATTCGACACCTATAGTGCCGAACTATGCCTCACTAGACTGTTTCATGGCCTCCAGCACCTAACCAGGCTGTCCCATGGCTTCTAGCGAACCTAGCCTACAGCCAATTGGGCGGCACCTCCTGTGCCGAATATTCCGACAACCCTATATCTGACGAATTTCTCATCAGTACCGACACCTATGTCGAACCCTAGTTGGACATCTCCGACACTAGGGGCAGCCGCCACACCCACTCGGGATAGCCATGGCACTTGCCACACCATCTACAGCGGCCATGCCTCCTGCGTAGGTGATAATGGCAAAATTAACTATTATTTTCAATCTATTTCCGTGTCTAAACATGGACATTTGATCGCATTCCGGTCTTACTTAAATAAGAAATCAGTTGAATTGGACAGAAATATGCAAGTTTGTAAAAATAATAAACTGGTATTAAAAAAACACAAAAATATTGCAATTTTAATTGTATTAGTGTTAGAAAAATTCGAAAACAAAAGAAAAAGAAAAGAAAAGAAAA
The DNA here is from genome assembly GCA_030278955.1 of Hygrophila difformis. NCBI lineage: Eukaryota > Viridiplantae > Streptophyta > Magnoliopsida > Lamiales > Acanthaceae > Hygrophila > Hygrophila difformis. The sequence continues at coordinate 13,889,754 of JAOANR010000012.1, read as the reverse complement.
AGGAATGGAAAAGATGGGAAAAAGAATGAAAATTTCTACACATATGAAATTTGTGAGAAATTGTCATCAGGTGTGATGGATATTGGTCGCGATGGTTCGCACCCTATTTTGACTGGTCGCACCTCAACAAGGAAGCAGAAAAATTTGGCAAAAAAAGGAATGTGGTGCGATGAGCAAGCCATCACACTCACTCGTGGAAGATCGCACTCGATAGCCCATTGAACACAAGGCTGTGAAGAAAGAAGAAAAATGCAAGAAAAAAGGTTCAGGATACGATGGGCAGATCCCATCGCACCCATGCCTTTTGTACCACTAGCAAATCGCACTCAAGAGGAAAGAAAGAGACAAGAAATATTTCCAGGATCCATGCCTGGGTGCGATGGGGTTATGCCCATCGTATCCAGGATGAATCAATCGTATCAAGGCCAGCCATCGGATCAAGGAAGGAGACTGAGACAAAATGCCAGATACGGTGAGCAGTATCTCCATCTCACCCGTTTTAACCATCGTACCCTAGCCTTTTTCATGCCAACGATGTTGATCGCACTCAAAAAGCTGATGGGACAACACCAAGTTTGACCTGGTGGGCCCTTTTTGGCATGATGGGCCTTAATTTCCATCAGATCAATTACTTCAGAAAATTAAAAAATACACCAAAGTGCTGCTGGTCTACTGTTCAACTTCAATGTTAGTTTAAGTGGGTAGTTTAGTTTAATTTTTTGCAAAGTAGCTTAATATTTATTAGTTTTAGCTTACATTTAGTATATAAATAGTTGTTACAACCTTCTTACAGTAGCCAAAACCATACTTTAATGCTTTATAGTTTAGAATAAGCTGGAGATCATCCAAATAATGGATGTTCTTGAGTTTCAATGCTTTCTTTTTGATGAATATACAAGAAATACTTCCAAATCCTGTATGTGTTCTTGTTCTTCATTTATTATGTTTATTTATGGCTTTAAATGCATGTTTTAGGTTGACTTTGGTGTTGTAAATGTTCTTAAATATTTTTAATGTCCTAGGTTCACTTAGAATATTTAATAAATGCATAAATGGTGGTATTTTAGCATGTTTGTAACCTTAGATCCTTATTTATTGCTCTAGGTGCTCTTAGATAATTTTAGAGTTTATGTTAGTATTAGGGTTTAATGCTTTATTTAATTTTTGCATTAGATCTAAGTTTTATGCTTCTTTAGAATTATTTAAGTGTTCTTCATAATCTTCATGCATGTTCTTGATTTTTAGGTATTAGCATGGTAGAAAATACTTTTGATTTGTTGTTTATAGCTTTATATTTATTTCTGTATTAGGAACTCACTGTTTATGCATGATTGTTAAATTTGACAAATTTGCACAAGTGTTGGGTGCGATGGTGTAATACCCAAAATTTTTATCGGCGTCCAAAGGAGTAAAATAGTTTCTTAATCCGATAAAGATCGAAATATCTCCGAGAAGAAGAAAATAATTTATCACAATAAATTATTGCTCGGAAAATGAAACGCCGATAGATTCAAAAATTCAAAATGGAATAAAAGAGGGAAAGGAAACCCGAAGATATTCAATGGATCGAGCCTAAAGAATTGGAATTAAAATATTAAAAAGGAAAGAATTTTGATTCCAAGAACCCGTGAAGTCGGAAATAGTTTAAGTAGATAAATTATTGCACGGGAGCCAAAAGTCGGCGAACTCAAAGTCGACGAATTAGAAGCCGAAAAATCCAAAAGCAACGGACTTAAGATTTCAAACAAGAAATCAATTTAAGTCGAAATAGATTTAGGATAGGAATCGTAATCCGAGAATGACCCGGAAAATCGAGCCCGAAAATGTAGGAGGATAGAAACCCAAAAGAGATGAGAAAAGGCCCGACGGGATCGCACGGCCCAGTCCGGACGCACGGCCCAGACCAGACCGTGCGCCCTCCGCGCGGAATTCGGCAAAAACCGTGCCACCACCGCGCCAGGCAGCAGACAGCTGCCAACTTGCACGATTTCAGCGATTTCTTGCCAAAATTTGCGACCCCGACTTTGGAAACTTGATTCCAGCCGAGGGAAAGGCAATAAGGTCGGATATGACTGATCTCCTACCCCATTTTTCAGTCTTTCAAACCCTTGCTTCATCCCAAACTCTCCCAAAACCAAAACACAAAGTTCCGACCTTTCCGACGATTTTCTGACGACTTTCCGGCGACCAAACCCGACCGAGGAAGGGTGTAGATCAAGGGTTGCAGACCTTGGATTGTTGGTAAGGGCTAGATTAGGTTCCTTTGTCGATTATAATCATAACTATCATTCTAACTTGTGGATTTTTGTATGCAAACACGTTCGTGGCCAAAGGAGAAGGAGGACGTGTAGCGTAGATCCGTTCGTGGCGATTTTGGACGATTCGATCGACCCTAGGACGTTCAAGAACTCATCAACAGTAAGTCAACACCTTTCATGTCAATATGGGTGGTCTAGGGGCGTCCGAAACATTGGATGTGAAACGAACCGTTAAAATCAAATATAAAAACCCCAATCGGCGTGTTTTCTGAAATCCGACCAAAACCCCTATTTCGAGTATTCAAACCGAAAAACTCAAAACTAAAATTTTGATCCTAAGATGTTAAGCTATGTTGTGTAAAAATTTTGGAGATTTTCATCAAGTCTTGATGGACGTGTTTCTACCATTTCTAGTCCGAATTAATCTTAATGATGTAGACAAAAGTTGTAGATAATCATGTCTAGTTTGTGTCCACAAAATTTCAGAATTTTTGGAGTCCATTTGATGAGTCGAAAAATCGAATTTTGAAACTGTGTCGAACCTGAATCCTGACAGCATATTGTTTGTATGGAAAACTTAATTTTTGACATGCTTCCCCTCTTTATTCCAAAAAACTCGAAACATAGAAGTTGTTCGTTGTGATGTTTTTGATATAATGTGAAAAATTCAGATCAATCGCCTTTGTATTGAATTTTTAAACTAAAAATGCGTAAACTGTAACAACGAACGGTTTTTAACTTGTGAAATTTTGAAATTTCTAAACAAACGATCGAAACCACATTATTTGATAAAACTGAAATTTTGAAAATCCCGTTACACTAAGTTGAAATGATATTGGTTATATAGGTAGGGGGTGAGTGCTCTGCAGGGTGCCCCTCTAGCCTTTCCTCTGCGTGCCTATAATGGACGAGAGAAGTTTCAATGAAAAACTATGCCAAAACGGCAATGTATTTTGGGCCTACACTCTCGGGAGTATCCGTATGGGTTTCCCGAGGCTCCGGAGTGGTACTGGGTATGGCGGATAGACTGCGGCCGCCGGGCTACCGGCTAAACGAAAACTTACGAAATTGGCTGCGGCCGCTGGATTGCCGGCTAAATTAAATATTGTTGAGATGGTGGTGTAACAGGGAAATTTAAAAAGCTTAGATTTTTATTTATTTATTTATGCCATTATTCATGCATTCAATTTATGTCTTAAAATGTATGCCTATGCTTAAATTATTATTTATGAATTGGAAAAAATGCCAAAATAGTGCCGTAACTTTACCAATTTTCCAATTTGGTGCCATAAGTTTGGAGTTTTCTAATTTGGTGCCATAATTTTGCTAATGTTCTCCAAAATGGTCCCATCATGCCTTAATCACCCACATTTGCTTATGTGGCATGAGATTAGTGTAAATAATTATTATTTTTAAAGCATGTGTCTTTAAAGCATGCAATTTAAATTCTTATTTTTAAATTGGTAAAATAAATGTTCTATATGCATGATTAGAAGTATAATCTTTGTAAATAAAATGAACCCCTTTATTGCTATGTTAGGGTTGATTTACTCAATATTTTATAATACTGATAAAATTGTTGTTTTCTCTTTTCTTTTCAGAGTATGGCGATAAGGCATAAGCATGTGCATTTGGGGGGAACCTTTCGGAACATTATTTTGCTGTTTTTATGATACATGCATATCGGGCCTGTATAACCCGAGTTTTGGCCATGTCGGCCCTATCTTTAAATTTCCGCAGCAATTTATTATTACTGCCATGTGTGGATGATTCTACATTATTATTTTTATGTAATTCCGTGTAACACCCCGGTTTTGGTAACCCAGGCCGGGATGCCACCGCCACACCTCCCTAACAAGACACGGTTTCTCCGAGCTCACTAAAGAGATGCAAGGCTATGGTTTTTTCAGAATTTAAAATATTCAAACAGCCCATTCATAAATAATTTAAAAATTATACATCAGAGTTGCAGCGGAAATATAAGTTGTGCAGCGGAAATAAAGTATAAGGGCCGACATGGCCAAAACACGGGTTAAACAGGCCCGTTCATGCAAGTCGTAATTAAATGCAGGAATTTAAAATAGAGATTTTCCCAAATATTCCCATGTATGCATATGACGATGCATAATCTTCATACTCTGTAAGAAAAAGGAGATATATGGTTTGGGTCAGCAAAAACGCGCTGAGTAAGTTAACACATAGCATGGGTTAGGGGTTTCAAAGCCTTTAATTAAATTTAATAAAAACATTTCAACAATATTTAATTTAGCCGGCAATCCGGCGGCCGCAGCCAATTTCATAAAATCTAAGCTTTTTAATATAGTTCCCGTTACGCCATCATCTCAACAATATATCATTTAGCCGGTGATCCGGCGGCCTCAGCCAATTTCAAAAGTGTCATTTCTCAAAATATTTTTCGTTTCTTTTATAGTTCGCCATTCACCAGGGCTCTTGTGACCGCAATCCTCATAATCAATATTTCCGCAGGAAATCATACAATCGCCCTTGGGGAATCTAACCCGCAAGAACTCAATACATCCTAGGGAATCAAACCCGTAGGAAAACATACGATCGCCCTTGGGGAATCTAACCCGCAAGAACTCAAATACATCATAGGGAATCAAACCCGCATGAATCATATTGATAATATCAAACTTGGTCACAAGTCCCCAATGTTTCAAAAGAATTCTTTTAAAGAAAATGTTTTTATTTGGTGTAACGGGATTTTTCAAAAGTATAGATATATCGTAATTCAACGTCTCGACCGTTTGTTTCGAATTTCAAAATCTCTTTGATTTAAAAATCATTTGGCGTCACAGTTTGCGCCTTTTTGGTTTAAAAATCCATTTCTTAGGCGATTGATCTGAAATTTTCACAGTATCTCAAAAACATCCCAATGAACAACTTTCGTGTTTTAAGTTTTTCGGAAAAACGATGGGAAGCATGTCAAAAATCAAGTTTTCGACAGAAACAAAAAGCTGTCAGGATTCAGGTTTGACAACATTAAAAGATTCGACTTTTTGTCATATCAAATGGACTCCAAAAATTCTGAAATTTTACAGGCACATACTAGACTTGATTTCCAACAACTTTTGTTTAGATCATGAAGATTGGTTCGGACTAGAAATGATAGGAATAAGCTCATCAAGATCGGCTATGAAAACTGTCATCCTTTGAAGATTCTTAAAAACGCAGAATATGTCCGATACGATTTGGGGTATCAAAACTTGATGAAAATTTCTGAAATTTTTACACAATATAGTTTAAGATCTTTGGATCAAAATCTTAGTTTTGAGTTTTCAGGTTTGAACACTCGAAGTAAGAGTTTTGCTCGTCGAGTTTGATTATGAAATCTGTCGAGGTTCATGACATCGGTTCTAACGCAGATCGGATCGGCTCGAGTTTGGAGGTTCAAATCTCAATGAAAAATTCTAAAAACTTACAGTAATATTCCAAACTCATAGATCTACAATTCTTATGTTCAACTCCAATCCTAGATCGGCCTAGATCTAAGGTCAAAATGGCTAACAAGATTGAGAGTGAAATCTGTCCAAGTTGTAAAATCCAGATTTAATACTCTTCGGTTTTGGGTTGGTTTCAGGTTTCAATACATCATGAAAAATTATGAAATTTTTACAGAAGCTAGATTAATGTCTTAGGAACACTTTTCATGTTTTGAGTTTTCTTGTTTGAGCAGCTTTAGAGGTTTGAAAAATTCATACGAAAACGCTGCGCCGGGGGTTTTTCTTGTTGACAGATTTTAGAGTTTCTAAATCTCTATGTTTGGTTGCATTTTAAGTCACCCAAAACCATAGTAAGGTTAACTTACAGTGGGGATGATGTTTAGGAGGTCACGGGGTTGTCCGGAATCCACGGGATGTCACGAACGAATCTCCTCCACCCGATTTATTCTTCCTTTGGCTCCGATTTGTGTTTTGAATATGAAGATTCGTAAGTTAGGATGATGGTTATGATCTTAAAACCATAAGGAAACTTGATTTACATCTTACCAACAATACAAAGCTTGCAATCCTTGATCTACACACTTCCTCGGTCGGATTTGGTTGCCGGAAATTCGCCGGAAAGTCGCCGGAAGGTAAGAATTTGGTGGATTTGGTTTTTGGGAGAGTTTGGGATGAGGAAGGGATGATAATGGCTGATAATGGGGTGTTGGGGGATGAATTTTGGCCATAAAAGGGACAAAATCCGACAATAGTGCGGCTGCTACAGTAGTGCTACAGTAGTGCTACAGTAGCCGCACATGCTACAGTAACTTTTAATTTTTTTTTTTTTTTTTTTTTTTTAAATATTAAGATTCCTTATCTTCAAAAAATAAAAATCATAATGTGGGAATTATCCGTGATCGTTGGGACAATTCGATAAACTTGTTTCCAGTTGCTATCTTCCGATAAATAATTAATTCCGCTCTCTCGGAATTATTTCGGTTTTAATAATTAAATCTAATTCTTTATTTTTGGATTTAAATTTTCGATGGCGATTTATCGGGTATTACAATCTACCCTCCTTAAGAAACAACTTCGTCCCCGAAGTTGCGCGACTTATTGATCGATTGATTGATTGCGATTGTATCATTGTGTTTTGTTGTTTAATATTATTTGACTGAACCCAGAATTGAAATTTCCAAGTTGCCTACGTACCCTGTGAAGGGATCAAGTCATTACGTAGTTCAAAAAGAATTTATTTGGGATACAAAATATTCGAGTTTCGAAATAAATGCTTATGCATTCTTACGGGGTATTACATCCTCCCCCCCTTAAGATTACAGTTATGTCCCCATAACTGCCTATGCATTATTCCCACGAAGGTTCGAGTATCATCGCCTATGATCCTTCCTCAATGAGCTGGCAAGTCAGCTTGATCAATGTCGTTCAATCATCCCATGGCTCTTCCTTGATTCCCTTGTTGAGGGTCTACCAGATCTAGCCTTTTCTCAATCATCTCTTCACGAACATTGCATTCTCTAATCATGTGGTCTTCCCCACCACATCTATAACAAGTTCCGCGCCTTGGGCATTCGCGCACCAGATGGGCTTGGTGGCACTGCGGGCAACGTGGTATGACAGTACGACGTATGCCGTTCTTCCCATTATTGAAACCTTTATTCTTATTCTCCTTTGGCTCATTGAACCCAGCTTGACCATTATTCTTCCTAAAATTGCCATTACTGATGTTTCGATTCTTTTTCTCAAAATCTTGTGAGTCCTTGCTCGACTCACCATTGTCCTTTCGCTTTAATTGTTGGACACGCGCGACTGCTACTGCCCGGTCATATACCGCCTGCAACGTCGTGCATTGTCCTCCCACCAATATCTCTCGAATATCAAGATTCAAACCCATCTCGAACTTCTGAGCCTTGTCAAAGTCAGTTGGCACCATTGTAGGAGCAAATCTAACCAGCTCCTTAAACTTGGCATAGTACTCTTGTACCGTCTGCCCACCTTGTTTCAAATGGACGAATTCTTCATACTTTGCGGCCTTAATGCTCATTGGGTAAAACTTTTCCCTCAAAACCTCCTTAAATTCTTCCCATAGGCAGGCTTTAGTCAAATTTCCTTGGAGGTTATGCCACCATTCGTCGGCCTCTCCGCCAAGATAGTAGGTCGCCACTTGGACCCTCTCGTCCTCGGGACATTTGATAGCGCTAAGGAGCTTATCAAAGGTGCGAATCCAATCTTCCAGTTTGGCCGGATCCTCTTGGCCATTATAATGGGGTGGATTGTAGGGGTTTACCAATGCCAAGTAGTTGACTCGGGCTACTGGCGGAGGTATTGTCGCTTGTGCCCTATGCACCTCTGCATTTCCTAATGCTACGAGTACTTCTTCTACCGTCTTTAAACGTTCATCCATATCGTTGGGAATAGGAGGCGCTCGATCTCCGACGTTCGGAGGAATCTCATTGTTGTTAGGTGCGTTTGGGAGATTAGTGTCAGTGCCGTTTGGACTTATCTTCCTCAGTTTTTTTCTAGGTGCCATTTTCTGTTGTAGAAGCACGCGAAGATGAGTTTCTAAGTGATCAAGATCTTAGTCTTTAGCAAGCGCTCCTAAGTCAAGATCATGTCGAGTTCTAAGGTAGGAGTGTTTCTTATTACCGATGATTCACATAAAAAGGGTTAGTGTAAATATTTATGTATGCATATGCATAGGTGATCCCCCCAAAAAAAATTTTATGCATGCATTTATTTATCCATGGGTTTTAAAAATATATTTATTCCATGGATAGGTTCAAATAAGGATAAAAGGTTTGGGCCACTATATTGGGCCGAAAGAAATAAATTATTTGGGCTTTAAATAAAAACAAGGTTATTGGGCCAAAATAATTTATTGGGCTTCTAAAAAAAAATTTTGGGCTAAAAATTTGGGCTTTAACTTCAAAATATTAATTGGGCTCTTTAAAATATAATAGCTTCAAAATAATCCGGGCTCTGATACCAACTTGTAACACCCCGGTTTTGGTAACCCAGGCCGGGATGCCACCGCCACACCTCCCTAGCAAGACACGGTTTCTCCGAGCTCACTAAAGAGATGCAAGGCTATGGTTTTTCAGAATTTAAAACATTCAAACAGCCCATTCATATATAATTTAAAGATAATACATCAAAGTTGCAGCGGAATTTAAATATAGGGCCGACATGGCCAAAACACGGGTTAAACAGGCCCGTTCATGCAAGTCGTAATTAAATGCAGGAATTTAAAATAGAGATTTTCCCAAATATTCCCATGTATGCATATGACGATGCATAATCTTCATACTCTGTAAGAAAAAGGAGATATATGGTTTGGGTCAGCAAAAACGCGCTGAGTAAGTTAACACATAGCATGGGTTAGGGGTTTCAAAGCCTTTAATTAAATTTAATAAAAACATTTCAACAATATTTAATTTAGCCGGCAATCCGGCGGCCGCAGCCAATTTCATAAAATCTAAGCTTTTTAATATAGTTCCCGTTACGCCATCATCTCAACAATATATCATTTAGCCGGTGATCCGGCGGCCTCAGCCAATTTCAAAAGTGTCATTTCTCAAAATATTTTTCGTTTCTTTTATAGTTCACCATTCACCAGGGCTCTTGTGACCGCAATCCTCATAATCAATATTTCCGCAGGAAATCATACAATCGTCCTTGGGGAATCTAACCCGCAAGAACTCAATACATCCTAGGGAATCAAACCCGTAGGAAAACATACGATCGCCCTTGGGGAATCTAACCCGCAAGAACTCAAATACATCATAGGGAATCAAACCCGCATGAATCATATTGATAATATCAAACTTGGTCACAAGTCCCCAATGTTTCAAAAGAATTCTTTTAAAGAAAATGTTTTTATTTGGTGTAACGGGATTTTTCAAAAGTATAGATATATCGTAATTCAACGTCTCGACCGTTTGTTTCGAATTTCAAAATCTCTTTGATTTAAAAATCATTTGGCGTCACAGTTTGCGCCTTTTTGGTTTAAAAATCCATTTCTTAGGCGATTGATCTGAAATTTTCACAGTATCTCAAAAACATCCCAATGAACAACTTTCGTGTTTTAAGTTTTTCGGAAAAACGATGGGAAGCATGTCAAAAATCAAGTTTTCGACAGAAACAAAAAGCTGTCAGGATTCAGGTTTGACAACATTAAAAGATTCGACTTTTTGTCATATCAAATGGACTCCAAAAATTCTGAAATTTTACAGGCACATACTAGACTTGATTTCCAACAACTTTTGTTTAGATCATGAAGATTGGTTCGGACTAGAAATGATAGGAATAAGCTCATCAAGATCGGCTATGAAAACTGTCATCCTTTGAAGATTCTTAAAAACGCAGAATATGTCCGATACGATTTGGGGTATCAAAACTTGATGAAAATTTCTGAAATTTTTACACAATATAGTTTAAGATCTTTGGATCAAAATCTTAGTTTTGAGTTTTCAGGTTTGAACACTCGAAGTAAGAGTTTTGCTCGTCGAGTTTGATTATGAAATCTGTCAAGGTTCTTGACATCGGTTCTAACGCAGATCGGATCGGCTCGAGTTTGGAGGTTCAAATCTCAATGAAAAATTCTAAAAACTTACAGTAATATTCCAAACTCATAGATCTACAATTCTTATGTTCAACTCCAATCCTAGATCGGCCTAGATCCAAGGTCAAAATGGCTAACAAGATTGAGAGTGAAATCTGTCCAAGTTGTAAAATCCAGATTTAATACTCTTCGGTTTTGGGTTGGTTTCAGGTTTCAATACATCATGAAAAATTATGAAATTTTTACAGAAGCTAGATTAATGTCTTAGGAACACTTTTCATGTTTTGAGTTTTCTTGTTTGAGCAGCTTTAGAGGTTTGAAAAATTCATACGAAAACGCTGCGCCGGGGGTTTTTCTTGTTGACAGATTTTAGAGTTTCTAAATCTCTATGTTTGGTTGCATTTTAAGTCACCCAAAACCATAGTAAGGTTAACTTACAGTGGGGATGATGTTTAGGAGGTCACGGGGTTGTCCGGAATCCACGGGATGTCACGAACGAATCTCCTCCACCCGATTTATTCTTCCTTTGGCTCCGATTTGTGTTTTGAATATGAAGATTCGTAAGTTAGGATGATGGTTATGATCTTAAAACCATAAGGAAACTTGATTTACATCTTACCAACAATACAAAGCTTGCAATCCTTGATCTACACACTTCCTCGGTCGGATTTGGTTGCCGGAAATTCGCCGGAAAGTCGCCGGAAGGTAAGAATTTGGTGGATTTGGTTTTTGGGAGAGTTTGGGATGAGGAAGGGATGATAATGGCTGATAATGGGGTGTTGGGGGATGAATTTTGGCCATAAAAGGGACAAAATCCGACAATAGTGCGGCTGCTACAGTAGTGCTACAGTAGTGCTACAGTAGCCGCACATGCTACAGTAACTTTTAATTTTTTTTTTTTTTTTTTTTAAATATTAAGATTCCTTATCTTCAAAAAATAAAAATCATAATGTGGGAATTATCCGTGATCGTTGGGACAATTCGATAAACTTGTTTCCAGTTGCTATCTTCCGATAAATAATTAATTCCGCTCTCTCGGAATTATTTCGGTTTTAATAATTAAATCTAGTTCTTTATTTTTGGATTTAAATTTTCGATGGCGATTTATCGGGTATTACAATCTACCCTCCTTAAGAAACAACTTCGTCCCCGAAGTTGCGCGACTTATTGATCGATTGATTGATTGCGATTGTATCATTGTGTTTTGTTGTTTAATATTATTTGACTGAACCCAGAATTGAAATTTCCAAGTTGCCTACGTACCCTGTGAAGGGATCAAGTCATTACGTAGTTCAAAAAGAATTTATTTGGGATACAAAATATTCGAGTTTCGAAATAAATGCTTATGCATTCTTACGGGGTATTACATCCTCCCCCCCTTAAGATTACAGTTATGTCCCCATAACTGCCTATGCATTATTCCCACGAAGGTTCGAGTATCATCGCCTATGATCCTTCCTCAATGAGCTGGCAAGTCAGCTTGATCAATGTCGTTCAATCATCCCATGGCTCTTCCTTGATTCCCTTGTTGAGGGTCTACCAGATCTAGCCTTTTCTCAATCATCTCTTCACGAACATTGCATTCTCTAATCATGTGGTCTTCCCCACCACATCTATAACAAGTTCCGCGCCTTGGGCATTCGCGCACCAGATGGGCTTGGTGGCACTGCGGGCAACGTGGTATGACAGTACGACGTATGCCGTTCTTCCCATTATTGAAACCTTTATTCTTATTCTCCTTTGGCTCATTGAACCCAGCTTGACCATTATTCTTCCTAAAATTGCCATTACTGATGTTTCGATTCTTTTTCTCAAAATCTTGTGAGTCCTTGCTCGACTCACCATTGTCCTTTCGCTTTAATTGTTGGACACGCGCGACTGCTACTGCCCGGTCATATACCGCCTGCAACGTCGTGCATTGTCCTCCCACCAATATCTCTCGAATATCAAGATTCAAACCCATCTCGAACTTCTGAGCCTTGTCAAAGTCAGTTGGCACCATTGTAGGAGCAAATCTAACCAGCTCCTTAAACTTGGCATAGTACTCTTGTACCGTCTGCCCACCTTGTTTCAAATGGACGAATTCTTCATACTTTGCGGCCTTAATGCTCATTGGGTAAAACTTTTCCCTCAAAACCTCCTTAAATTCTTCCCATAGGCAGGCTTTAGTCAAATTTCCTTGGAGGTTATGCCACCATTCGTCGGCCTCTCCGCCAAGATAGTAGGTCGCCACTTGGACCCTCTCGTCCTCGGGACATTTGATAGCGCTAAGGAGCTTATCAAAGGTGCGAATCCAATCTTCCAGTTTGGCCGGATCCTCTTGGCCATTATAATGGGGTGGATTGTAGGGGTTTACCAATGCCAAGTAGTTGACTCGGGCTACTGGCGGAGGTATTGTCGCTTGTGCCCTATGCACCTCTGCATTTCCTAATGCTACGAGTACTTCTTCTACCGTCTTTAAACGTTCATCCATATCGTTGGGAATAGGAGGCGCTCGATCTCCGACGTTCGGAGGAATCTCATTGTTGTTAGGTGCGTTTGGGAGATTAGTGTCAGTGCCGTTTGGACTTATCTTCCTCAGTTTTTTTCTAGGTGCCATTTTCTGTTGTAGAAGCACGCGAAGATGAGTTTCTAAGTGATCAAGATCTTAGTCTTTAGCAAGCGCTCCTAAGTCAAGATCATGTCGAGTTCTAAGGTAGGAGTGTTTCTTATTACCGATGATTCACATAAAAAGGGTTAGTGTAAATATTTATGTATGCATATGCATAGGTGATCCCCCCAAAAAAAATTTTATGCATGCATTTATTTATCCATGGGTTTTAAAAATATATTTATTCCATGGATAGGTTCAAATAAGGATAAAAGGTTTGGGCCACTATATTGGGCCGAAAGAAATAAATTATTTGGGCTTTAAATAAAAACAAGGTTATTGGGCCAAAATAATTTATTGGGCTTCTAAAAAAAAATTTTGGGCTAAAAATTTGGGCTTTAACTTCAAAATATTAATTGGGCTCTTTAAAATATAATAGCTTCAAAATAATCCGGGCTCTGATACCAACTTGTAACACCCCGGTTTTGGTAACCCAGGCCGGGATGCCACCGCCACACCTCCCTAGCAAGACACGGTTTCTCCGAGCTCACTAAAGAGATGCAAGGCTATGGTTTTTCAGAATTTAAAACATTCAAACAGCCCATTCATATATAATTTAAAGATAATACATCAAAGTTGCAGCGGAATTTAAATATAGGGCCGACATGGCCAAAACACGGGTTAAACAGGCCCGTTCATGCAAGTCGTAATTAAATGCAGGAATTTAAAATAGAGATTTTCCCAAATATTCCCATGTATGCATATGACGATGCATAATCTTCATACTCTGTAAGAAAAAGGAGATATATGGTTTGGGTCAGCAAAAACGCGCTGAGTAAGTTAACACATAGCATGGGTTAGGGGTTTCAAAGCCTTTAATTAAATTTAATAAAAACATTTCAACAATATTTAATTTAGCCGGCAATCCGGCGGCCGCAGCCAATTTCATAAAATCTAAGCTTTTTAATATAGTTCCCGTTACGCCATCATCTCAACAATATATCATTTAGCCGGTGATCCGGCGGCCTCAGCCAATTTCAAAAGTGTCATTTCTCAAAATATTTTTCGTTTCTTTTATAGTTCACCATTCACCAGGGCTCTTGTGACCGCAATCCTCATAATCAATATTTCCGCAGGAAATCATACAATCGTCCTTGGGGAATCTAACCCGCAAGAACTCAATACATCCTAGGGAATCAAACCCGTAGGAAAACATACGATCGCCCTTGGGGAATCTAACCCGCAAGAACTCAAATACATCATAGGGAATCAAACCCGCATGAATCATATTGATAATATCAAACTTGGTCACAAGTCCCCAATGTTTCAAAAGAATTCTTTTAAAGAAAATGTTTTTATTTGGTGTAACGGGATTTTTCAAAAGTATAGATATATCGTAATTCAACGTCTCGACCGTTTGTTTCGAATTTCAAAATCTCTTTGATTTAAAAATCATTTGGCGTCACAGTTTGCGCCTTTTTGGTTTAAAAATCCATTTCTTAGGCGATTGATCTGAAATTTTCACAGTATCTCAAAAACATCCCAATGAACAACTTTCGTGTTTTAAGTTTTTCGGAAAAACGATGGGAAGCATGTCAAAAATCAAGTTTTCGACAGAAACAAAAAGCTGTCAGGATTCAGGTTTGACAACATTAAAAGATTCGACTTTTTGTCATATCAAATGGACTCCAAAAATTCTGAAATTTTACAGGCACATACTAGACTTGATTTCCAACAACTTTTGTTTAGATCATGAAGATTGGTTCGGACTAGAAATGATAGGAATAAGCTCATCAAGATCGGCTATGAAAACTGTCATCCTTTGAAGATTCTTAAAAACGCAGAATATGTCCGATACGATTTGGGGTATCAAAACTTGATGAAAATTTCTGAAATTTTTACACAATATAGTTTAAGATCTTTGGATCAAAATCTTAGTTTTGAGTTTTCAGGTTTGAACACTCGAAGTAAGAGTTTTGCTCGTCGAGTTTGATTATGAAATCTGTCAAGGTTCTTGACATCGGTTCTAACGCAGATCGGATCGGCTCGAGTTTGGAGGTTCAAATCTCAATGAAAAATTCTAAAAACTTACAGTAATATTCCAAACTCATAGATCTACAATTCTTATGTTCAACTCCAATCCTAGATCGGCCTAGATCCAAGGTCAAAATGGCTAACAAGATTGAGAGTGAAATCTGTCCAAGTTGTAAAATCCAGATTTAATACTCTTCGGTTTTGGGTTGGTTTCAGGTTTCAATACATCATGAAAAATTATGAAATTTTTAAAGAAGCTAGATTAATGTCTTAGGAACACTTTTCATGTTTTGAGTTTTCTTGTTTGAGCAGCTTTAGAGGTTTGAAAAATTCATATGAAAACGCTGCGCCGGGGATTTTTCTTGTTGACAGATTTTAGAGTTTCTAAATCTCTATGTTTGGTTGCATTTTAAGTCACCCAAAACCATAGTAAGGTTAACTTACAGTGGGGATGATGTTTAGGAGGTCACGGGGTTGTCCGGAATCCACGGGATGTCACGAACGAATCTCCTCCACCCGATTTATTCTTCCTTTGGCTCCGATTTGTGTTTTGAATATGAAGATTCGTAAGTTAGGATGATGGTTATGATCTTAAAACCATAAGGAAACTTGATTTACATCTTACCAACAATACAAAGCTTGCAATCCTTGATCTACACACTTCCTCGGTCGGATTTGGTTGCCGGAAATTCGCCGGAAAGTCGCCGGAAGGTAAGAATTTGGTGGATTTGGTTTTTGGGAGAGTTTGGGATGAGGAAGGGATGATAATGGCTGATAATGGGGTGTTGGGGGATGAATTTTGGCCATAAAAGGGACAAAATCCGACAATAGTGCGGCTGCTACAGTAGTGCTACAGTAGTGCTACAGTAGCCGCACATGCTACAGTAACTTTTAATTTTTTTTTTTTTTTTTTTAAATATTAAGATTCCTTATCTTCAAAAAATAAAAATCATAATGTGGGAATTATCCGTGATCGTTGGGACAATTCGATAAACTTGTTTCCAGTTGCTATCTTCCGATAAATAATTAATTCCGCTCTCTCGGAATTATTTCGGTTTTAATAATTAAATCTAATTCTTTATTTTTGGATTTAAATTTTCGATGGCGATTTATCGGGTATTACATTCCGGACTTGTTTTTAAAACTTTTTCCAATACCCATAGCCTTGCATCTCTTTAGCAAGCTCGGAGAATCCGTGTCTTGCTAGGGAGGTGTGGCGGTGGCATCCCGGCCTGGGTTATCAAAATCGGGGTGTTACAAGTTGGTATCAGAGCCCGGAATATTTTAAAGCTACTATTATTATTTTTAAACCATTATTTTAAAACTAGTATCATTTTTAAACTTATTATTTTTAAAACTACTGGTATTATTTTGAGCCCAAAAATTTTAGCCCAAAATTTTATTTACTTAGTGCAATATTTTAAGCCCAAAGATTTATTATTTTTGGCCCAATATAGAGGCCCAGCATTTTTATTACTATTATCCATGGTATGAATTTATTTTTAAAACACATGGATAAAATTTAATTTTATTGGGGGTATTGCATAAGCATACATACATAATTGCATTAACTCTTTTTATGTGAATTATCGGCGTTAAGAAACACTCCTATATTAGAATTCGACATGATCTTGACTTAGGAGCGCTTGCTAAAGACTAATTTTGCCTTAGTCCTAGATCTTGATCAGTTACACTAAGCATGCGCATGACTATTCTCTGCCTTTTTCCACAGATCTTCACCTAGACGATATATTATGACTTGTCGATAACCCTAATGATGGGAACGATGAATGCGTACATTGACACCCAACATAATATACAATACTCTAAACACCGCACCGTATAAACAACTCTAAATACCACATTACATAATACACTCTAAACAACTCTGATTAACACCTTTTGATTCAACAAATTATTATTTTTCCAACACTCTATGAAATCCTTAGAATCAAATCCTTGTACGTTGTGACAGAATGGCACCAAGAGGAAGACCTAGCAATCCACCCATCCCACCCAACATCAACGAAGAGCCACGACAACCCAACGTATCAGTACAGGACATTAGTGCACCCAATCAAGGAGGATAATTAGCCTCCATACCCAAGAACTTAAGTGACCGCTTGAGAACTATAGAGGAAGCTTTGGTTGCTTGGGGAAATTCACTAATCAACCAAGGGAAGGGCAAGAGGAAACGGGACCACGGAACCGATAATTACTCAGGTAGGAACCACACGGGGAGGCTCGAATAGACCACCTCAAGGCAACAATGGGGGAAACAATGGGATAGTCTTCAATCATCATGACCATGTACCATGCTGCCCAAGGTGTAACAAACCACACCTGGCGAGGGGATGCCCTCGACCTGGCGCGTGCTATCTATGCGGTCGACAGGGTCATCGACTGCGCGAATGCCGGACTCGGATGGAGAACATTGACAAACGAGAAGATTTGAATACGGGTCCTAACCGGCGACAGGACCAGGATGTCCAAAATGGCAACACTGGGAGAAATGACACCCGTGGTATAGTCATACCACGTTGCCCGTTGTGCCACAAAGCCCATCTGGTGCGCGAGTGCCCAAGGCGCAGAACTTGCTATAGATGTGGTGGGGAAGACCACATGATTAAAGAATGCAATATGCATGAGGAAATGATTGAGAAAAGGCTAGACTTGGTAAATCCGCAACAAGGAGGTCAAGAAGGAGTTGTGAGACGGTTGAACGACGACGATCGAGTCAACTTGCCAGCTCAATGAGAAGGGGGTCGAAGGTAACGACACCCGAACCTTCCCGAGAATAACGTATAGACAGTTATGGGGACATAACTGAAGTCCTAAGGGGGAGAGGATGTAATACCCTGTAATAATGCATAGACATTTATTTTTGAGCCCGACTCGACAATATGTATCCCAAATAAATGAATAAACAAATTCAAATAGTTTTGAACTACGTTATGAACTTGATCCCTTCACGGGGTACGTAGGCAACCTGGAAATTTTAATTCTGGGTTCAGTCAAACGATAAAATAAAATAATACAAACAATATCCAACAAACGATATCAAACAATATCAAAAAAACAACACACAATGATGCAATCACGCAATCGAACAATAGCACAATATCACAAAATAGAAAGGACCTTAGTTCCAAGCTCGCGAGAAGCTAACACACAAATTCGAGGACGAAGCTAATTTCTAGGAAGGGTAGATTGTAATACCCGAGGATTTGCTCTTAAGCAACCCCAGTATGACACGCAACTTCGGGGATGAAGTTGATTCTTAAGGGGGTAGACTGTAATACCCGAGATTTTTATCGGCGTCCAAATGAGTAAAATTAGTTTCTTAATCCGATCAAGGTCGAAATATCTCCGAGAAGAAGAAAATAATTTATCATAATAAATTATTGCTCGGAAAATGAAACGCCGATAGATTCAAAAATTCAAAATGGAATAAAAGAGGGAAAGGAAACCCGAAGATATTCAATGGAACGAGCTTAAAGAATTGGAATTAAAATTTAAGAAAGGAAAGAATTTTGATTCCAAGAATCCATGAAGTCGGAAATAGTTTAAGTAGATAAATTATTGCACGGGAGCCAAAAGTCGGCGAACTCAAAGTCGACGAATTAGAAGCCGACAAATCCAAAACCAACGGACTTAAGATTTCAAACACGAAATCAATTTAAGTCAAAATAAAGTTAGGATAGGAATCGTAATCCGAGAATGACCCGGAAAATCGAGCCCGAAAATGTAGAAGGATAGAAACCCGAAAGAGAGGAGTAAAGGCTCGACGGGATTGCACGGCCCAGTCCGGACGCATGGCCCAGACCAGGCCGCGCGGAATTCGGCAAAAACCGCGCCACCACCGTGCCAGGCAGCAGACAGCTGCCAACTTGCGCGATTTCAGCGATTTCTTGCCAAAATTTGCGAAACTTGATTCCAGCCGAGGGAAAGGCAATAAGGTCGGATATGACTGATCTCCTACCCCATGTTTCAGTCTTTCAAACCCTTGCTTCATCCCAAACTCTCCCAAAACCAAAACACAAAGTTCCGACCTTTCCGACGACTTTCCGGCGACCAAACCCGACCGAGGAAGCGTGTAGATCAAGGGTTGCAGACCTTGGATTGTTGGTAAGGGCTAGATTAGGTTCCTTTGTCATTTATAATCATAACTATCATTCTAACTTGCGGATTTTTGTATGCAAACGTGTTCGTGGCCAAAGGAGAAGGAGGACGTGTTGCGTAGATCCGTTCGTGGCGATTTTGGACGATTCGATCGACCCTAGGATGTTCAAGAACTCATCAACAGTAAGTCAATACCTTTCATGTCAATACGGGTGGTCTTGGGGCGTCCGAAACATTGGATGTGAAACGAACAGTTAAATCGAACCTTAAAACCCCAATCGGCGTGTTTTCTGAAATCCGACCAAAACCCCTATTTCGAGTGTTCAAACCGGAAAACGCAAAACTAGAATTTTGATCCTAAGATCTTAAGCTATGTTGTGTAAAACTTTCAAAGATTTTTATCAAGTTTTGATACCCCAAATCGTGCCGGGCATATCTTGCATTTTTAAGATTTTCCGAAAAACTGACAGTGCACTTGATCGAACTTGATGGACATGTTTCTACCATTTCTAGTCTGAATTAATCATTTTGATGTAAACAAAAGTTATATATAATTATGTCTAGTTTGTGTCCACAAAATTTCAGAATTTTTGGAGTCCATTTGATGATTCAAAAAATAGGATTTTGAAACTGTGTCGAACCTGAATCCTGAGAGCATATTGTTTGTGTGGAAACCTTGATTTTTGACATGCTTTCCCTCTTTATTCTGGAAAACTCAAAACATAAAAGTTGTTCCTTAGGACGTTTTTGATATACTGTGAAAATTTCATATCAATCACCTTTGTATTGAATTTTTAAACTAAAAAGGCGTAAACTGTAACAACGAACGGTTTTTAACTTGTGAAATTTTGAAATTTCTAAACAAACGATCGAAACCTCGTTATTTGATAAAACTGAAATTTTGAAAATCCCGTTACACTAAGTTGAAACGATATCGGTTACGTAGGTAGGGGTGAGTGCTCTGCAGGGTGCCCCTCTAGCCTTTCCTCTGCGTGCCTATAATGGACGAGAGAAGCTTGAATGAAAAACTATGCCAAAACGGCAATGTATTTTGGGCCTACACTCTCGGGAGTATCCGTATGGGTTTTCCGAGGCTCCGGAGTGGTACTGGGTATGGCGGATAGGTTGCGGCCGCCGGGCTACCGGCTAAACGAAAACTTACGAAATTGGCTGCGGCCGCCGGATTGCCGGCTAAATTAAATATTGTTGAGATGGTGGTGTAACGGGGAAATTTAAAAGCTTAGATTTTTATTTATTTATTTATATCATTATTCATGCATTTAATTTATGTCTTAAAATTTATGTCTATGCTTAAATTATTATTTATGAATTCATGTGTCTTTAAAGCATGCAAATGAAATTCTTATTTTAAATTGGTAAAAATAAATGTTCTATATGCATGATTAGAAGTATAATCTTAGTTAATAAAATGAACCCCTTTATTGCTATGTTAGGGTTGATTTACTCAGTATTTTATAATTCTCATAAAATTGTTGTTTCCCTTTTCTTTTCAGAGTATGGCGATAATGCATAAGCATGTGCATTTGGGGGGAACCTTTCGGAACATTATTTTCCTGTTTTTATGATACATGCATATCGGGCCTGTAAAACCCGAGTTTTGGCCATGTCGGCCCTATCTTTAAATTTCCGCTGCAATTTATTATTACCGCCATGTGTGGATGATGCTACATTATTATTTTTAAGTAATTCCGGACTTGTTTTTAAAACTTTTTCAAATACCCATCATCTCTTTAACAAGCTCGGAGAATCCGTGTCTTGCTAGGGAGGTGTGGCGGTGGCATCCCGGCCTGGGTTACCAAAACCGTGGTGTTACAGATGGGCACAAGTACGATGGGCATCACCCATCGTACTCACGCAGACCATCACACCCCATGTCTTGTTTCCAAAAGTTCAACTTCGGGAATTTCGGCACATGTATGATGGACCTGGGTGCGATGGCCAAGTCCATTGCACCCACCATCCCCATCGTACCCAAGCCCCTTTAATTTTGAATTTTCCCAAAATTTTACTTATTACATTTTCTATCTCATAGGTATGATTGGCCCAGGTGCGATGGTCATAGCCACCGTATGCACTCTAACCATCGCACCCAGCTTTCACTTTTGAAAAAAACAAAAAATTTATCTTCAATTCCAATGTGTGTAAGTTGCATAGATACGATAGACCAATGTCCATCATATCAGGTGCGATGGACCAAAGTCCATCGTACCCACCCTTTACCCATTGCACACATTTTGTCAAAATTTACAAGGCATTGTGTACAATGGACTCATCACGTATGATGGGCACATGCCCATCGCACCACATGCCCATCGCACTCATCTGCTCTATTTCCAAAAATTCTATTTTTTTTATTTTATTTATTTTCCATTATTAATGTGGTGGGTCCATATTCTGTAAGTTGGGCTTAGCCCATTACATAGTATATCCATTGCATACATGGTGATTTTCCAATACTATCTAAAATTGTTGTACAATTAATACTTGTACAGTACTAAAAATTTCTTTATTTTTCTTTCTTTAGTTTTTTTTTTTTTGATTTCATGTTTGTGTGAAGTGGGTAGTGAGAAATATCACAAACTATTGTTGGCTAATGATCCCTTCACCGAGATACAATTAGATCTTCATTTATGAATTAATTACTACTTGCTATTTTGCATGGTTCAAAAAGTGGTATTTGGTCTGCAGTTTCGGCAAAAGTTCCCTTCACGGGGAATCAATTAGTCCTCAGCCAGTTATTGTTTGGATACAGTTTTATTTTCTTTACCTTGAAATGAGATTCTGCTGATATCTTTCAATATTGTCCAAGATAATGATCTCAAAATAATTCGACCACAATATCTCAAAATAAATTTATCCCAAAATATATGGTGGGATTTAACAGAAACTGCTACACAAAGATAAAATAACCGTGAGGTGAGAGAGTTCAAAAGAACATTTTATTTTAGGCTAAAATTGCTATGTGTTAGAAATCTTATATTAAATATCTACACTAAGTCAGTACCCACTTGGATTCAGATGAGGTTCGATAAATAATACTAGAGGAACAACATGTAGGTCTTGATATTTACTAGTGTAGGGTTGAGTATTCTTTCAACTACTATCATCTTCTGCTAAAGCCTAATTTTAAGTCTTGAGTGAGTGCATCCTGAACAAACTAATTCATTAGTATGTTTCGTTTATTTGTAACACCCCGGATTTGATAACCCAGGCCGAGGTGTCACCGCCGCATCCCCCTAGCAAGACACGGCTTCCCGAGCTCGCTAAGGAAATGCAAGGCTTGTGGGTATGCAAAAGATTTAAAACATTCAAGATATAGTCCGGAAATTTATAATACTTAAAACGATAGTAGTAATCATCATACGCGAAAAGTAAATGGAGTAAATGCAGCGGAAAGTAAATCACGGCCAACATGGCCAAATCCTCGGGTTTAACAGACCCGGTAAAACAGTACGATGCAGAAATAAAATGTTCATAAATAATTCCCCCAAGTGCATGCGTATGCGTCACTCGACATACTCTGTAAAAGAAAAATGACAACGGTTGTCAGTATAAAAATATACTGAGTAAGTTAATCCCTAACTAACAAATAAAAGGGGTTACAAGTGTTTAAAACTAAAGATTTCGCTTATCGTACGAGAATTTAAAAATACATGATTTATAAGCAGCGGAAAATTACGGTTAAAGCACTTAATTTAAAAAGCGAAATTTAAAGCATAATTTAAGATGCATAAAATTTAAATACGTAATTAAAGACAGGATAAATACGATTTAAGCATAATGAAACACTCACACGAGTCTTTTACTTTTCATCCCGTAAACTAAGAAGAGGACACCATACCGGGAGATCACTAACGAGGCAATCTCAACATAGGACCACTAACGAGGCAGTCCACACAATGGGAGACCACTAACGAGGCAGTCTCAAAGATAGTAGGACCACTAACGAGGCGATCCACAAAGATAGTAGGACCACTAACGAGGCAGTCCACAAAGATGGTAGGACCACTAACGAGGCAGTCCACAAATACAGCGCGCGAGATCACTAACGAGGCAATCTCAGATAGTAAGGAGACCACTAACGAGGCAGTCTCAAAGATAATGATAGTATGAAGATCGGCTCAGCCTAGTGAACGGGATTTTTCGAAAGTTCGTATTTCAAAGTTATCAAAGGATCGATATCGCGTTTTCATATTTCGAGTTTTCTCAAGTTCGAAAAATCCTATTCGAGGCAATTCACGCCTTTCTTAATTTAAAATTCGTTTTTCCTCCAAAAATTCTGAAACTTGGCCAGTAATTCAAAAACACACACACGAACAACTTTCATGTTTTAAGTTTTTGGAAATAAGGTTCCGAAGTGAGTTAAAATTTGAGTTTATTGCAAAGAATACTTTACGTCTTAAAAACTGTTGTCGTCACAGGTTCGTGTAACGCCGATTAAAAATTCATTTCAAAACCAATCGATGTGAAATTTTTACAGTAACTACACGACACATTAAGAAACAACTTTCATGTTTTAAGTTTTTGGAAATAATGAATTCTTGGTACTCAAAAATCGTGTGCAACTCACTGCATGCCCATGGCCCTTAAAACGAATTCAAAACAGTTTCAAAAACTTGGCCGTTTGACACATCAAATGAACACCAAAATTCGTGAAATTTTGTAGGCATAATCTAGACACAATTATCTACAACTTTTGTTTAGGAATGCAAAGTTAAATCATTCGAAATATGGGTGAAAAACATGCATCAAGTTGAATGAAGGAATCTGTCACAGATTTGAAACGTTCGGTTTGATACAGAAAGTTCATGGCGAAAATTGGGATAGCAAAACTTAATGTCAATGGCTGAAATTTGGACACAAGATAGATAAAGGTGTTAGGAACAGCTTTTATGTTGAAAAGTTTTCGGTTTGAATTCCCGAAGGTCGAGTTTTTGGCGAGTCTTTAAAATTGGACGAAAATAGGGTTTTTGAAAACCGATTTTTGTTACAAGCCTATATCTCGAGATTTAAACAACAAACAACCGCATAAATTTGTGAGTAAGGTGTTAACTTACTGAGTTAGAGATTAGGGTCACTGGAACGGGTATCCGGACGTCCTAGGGTCACGACGAACGGCCAACTTCTCCGATCACTTTTTGTTCGTTTTCCGACGTGAAATCGTAGTAAGGAAATAATGTTAGAATTCGAGTTTCAGGGGTCTATGGACGAATTGAAACATTGCACAATGGCTTACCAAGAGTCTAGAGGGCAGGGCTCTGTCCCGTGTGCCTCGTCGTCGCCGGAATGTTCGCCGGAAAGTGGAGTCGAATAGGCTTTTGGCTTGGGAAGGAAGAATGAAGTGGTAGGGGAGTGTTTTCTGTAAAACTAGGGTTGTGAGGCGCCCCAGCCATCCCTAAGCCTTCCTTAAGGCTGGGATTTGGTTTCCTTCGAAGGGAGATGTAATTTCGGCAAGAAAATCACCCCCGAATGGAAAGATTACACCTTCAGCCCCTCTGGCGCGGAGGTGGCGCGCACCCTCCCCTATGGTCGCGCGGAGCACGCGCGCCAGGCCTGGCGTCGTGACACCTTTGGCCGCGCGGTGGCCGCGCGGCGGCGCGCGGACAGCGCGGGCCGGCCGGACCGGCCGGTTCGGCTCCGCGTGTTCCGTCGGGTCTTCCCTCGCTTTCCCTTATCGGTTTTCTACGTGTTAGCTCGATTCCCTGGGTCGTTTTCGTTGCGGAATCTTCTCCCTAATCTTGTTGCGAGTCCGGCTTATCGCTCGCAACCTTTCTGGGTCCTACTTAGCCTAGTCTAAATTGGTTCCAACATCTCCTATCGTCCTTGTGATCTAATTCGTGATGTACTTTGTGATTTATTTCGTGACTGAACTTAGAAATCAGTTCTAAGCTGCCTACGTACCCTGTGAAGGGATCAAGTCATGACGTAGTTCAAAATAATTTGAATTTGTTTTTCCTCGGGTGTTACATCCTCCCCCCCTTAAGAATACAGTTATGTCCCCATAACTGTGGTCGGGTCGTCTTGGAAGAGGGTAGGGTAACGTTGCCTCATGTCGGCTTCCAATTCCCAGGTTGCCGTCTCCGTCTCGTGGTTGGACCACAGGACCTTGACCATCTTTACAGTTTTATTCCTTGTCACCCTTTCCTTGTAGTCGAGTATTTGCACCGGGGTTTCTTCATAGGTCAAGTCATCATCCAATTCGATTACGTCCGGTTGGAGTACATGCGACGCGTCGGGCACATACTTCTTTAGCTGGGAAACGTGAAACACGTTATGGACGCGTGTTAGTTGAGGCGGCAGCGCCAGTCGGTACGCCAGATTCCCTACTCTCTCTAGGATCTCATATGGCCCTATGTATCGTGGGCTCAGTTTCCCCCGCTTGCCAAAGCGCATTACGCCCTTCATTGGCGAGACCTTCAGCATGACCTTGTCACCGACTTGAAATTCCAAGTCCTGCCGTCTCACGTCCGCATAACTCTTTTGCCGGTCCTGAGCGGCTCTCATCTTCCCCTGGATAACCTTAACTTGCTGAGCCATGTCCTCCACCAGTTGTGGCCCTACTGTCACTACTCGATCGTTCTCTTCCCAACTCAATGGGCTCCGGCATCTTCGTCCATACAGTGCCTCGAAGGGCGCCATGCCGATGCTCGCATGGTAACTGTTGTTATAGGAGAACTCGATCAAGGGTAAATGGTGCTCCCAACTTCCCTTGAACTCCAACACACAAGCCCTCAACATGTCCTCCAGCGTCTGTATAGTTCGCTCCGTCTGTCCATCCGTCATAGGGTGGAACGCCGTACTCATCTTTATCTGCGTCCCCAGAGCTTCTTGCAGCTTGGTCCAAAACTGGGAGACGAATCTGCTATCCCTATCCGAGATGATGTCATGCGGCACCCCGTGTCGGCGTACCACATTGTCTATGTATGCCCTTGCTAGTTGGTCCATTGTCCACGTGTCCTTCATCGGGATGAAAATGGCGGCCTTCGTTAACCTATCCACAATCACCCAAATCTTATTCATTCCTTTTGGCGATCGTGGCAACCCTGACACAAAATCCATGGAGATGCTATCCCACTTCCAGCTTGGGATCTCCAATGGTTGCATTAATCCTAAGGGCTTTTGTCGTACTGCCTTGATCTTCTGGCAGGTAAGGCACCTTGCCACGAATTCGGCCACCTCTCTCTTCATGTTCGGCCACCAATAATTTTTCTTTAAGTCCTTATACAGCTTATCCCCTCCGGGGTGGACCGAGTAGGGGGTGCTATGGCCTTCCTCCATTACCTTCTTCTTCAGATCTGCGGACTCCCGGGGTATACACCATCTTCCCCTGAAGCGGATGCTCCCGTCCTCGTGAATCTGGAAATCTACTGCCTTTCCTTCGGCAATGCTTCTCCTTATTTCCTCCATCTGTTCGTCACCCGACTGGGCGAGTCGTATTTCTTCGAATACGGTAGGGCTTACTACCATCGCGTTGACGACCTCGGTTACCGTACCGGGCTGCACCAGTTCCAGGCTTAGTTTCGCCAAATCTCTGTACAATTCGGCCGGTATCACCAGGGAGTTCGTGACATGTTGCGCCTTCCGACTCAAGGCGTCGGCCACGACGTTGGCCTTGCCCTCGTGATACGCGACTTCTAGGTCGTAATCTTTGATCAACTCCAACCATCTCCTCTGCCTCAAGTTCAGTTCCCTTTGCGTGAATATGTACTTGAGGCTCTTATGGTCGGTAAACATCCGACACTTCCGCCCATAGAGATAGTGTCTCCAGATTTTCAGGGCGAACACGACCGCGGCCAGTTCCAGGTCGTGCGTCGGGTAGTTTTGCTCGTGCGGTTTCAGCTGTCGCGATGCGTACGCTATGACCTTTTGATCCTGCATCAGTACGCATCCCAGTCCTTCTCTCGAGGCGTCGCTATACACCTCGAAGTCTCCATCCTCTGATGGTAACGCCAACACCGGCGCCGTGGTAAGTCGTTTCTTCAGCTCCTGGAATGCGGCTTCGCACTCGCCAGTCCAGTCATACTTCACCCCCTTCTTCAGCAGTTGGGTCAGAATTTGCATTTATTTATTCAGTCGTTTAGGGTTTAGGGTCTGAGGTACTTGTCGTTTTGTTATGCAGAAATAGATGCGTTGTTTGTCTGTCGGCGCTTTGTTAAGATATAAAGAGGGTGTATAAAATAAGTTTTTGTGACTTTATTGCTCATTAGAAGTTTTTGTTTCGATACAAGCGACAAGTAGCAAGGATCCTGATAATAGTTTTGGGAAAATAGAAAAGGAGAACAATGGGAATAATGCATCAAAAATCTCTAATCCTGCGAAGGGTAGGTGGTCGGGTCCTCCATGGGGTCATCCTCATCACTTGATTCCTCGATGGTGCCCGTGCCAAGGGGCCCATGGAACACTGGGCTGGCTGGCCAACTGGGCCCAGCAACAGGAGCAGGATCAACGAATGCAACTGGGGTTTGGACGGCTGCAGGGACAGCGACAGGGTCAATAACGAGGCTAGTGACAGGAGGAGTTACTGGGTTGAGTGGGGCAGGTGGAAGCAGATCATCCTTCAGGTGATGCAGTTGATGTTCCAAGACCCCTGCTTGGGTCTCTACGTCGTCAATCTGGGTCCGAAGCTCAGTCTCGCGGGTCTGGAGTTCGTTGATTTGGACTTGGAGTTGGGTTATATCTTGGTGTCCTGCTTGGCCCAGATTAGTTAGGTGGCCCAAGTTAGCTTCCATTTGCTCTACCCTTAGTCTGAAGTTGTTCACGTTTTGAGGAGATTCGAGGTATGCTTCAATCAACCTCATTAGTAGGTTGATCACGTTCACGTTTGGGGAAGCCATCTAGTGTTAACAAGGTAGGTTAGAGTTAGACGTTTTTCAGGCAAGGTTAAGATATGCACAAATTTAAATCTATATGCAACATGTAAGTGCAAGTCCCTTCCCCATAAAATTTAGTTTAAAAACAAATTGCTAAGGGTTGGGCCTCTATAGTGGGCCAAAATTTAATATTTCTTGGGCTAAGATTTGGGCTATGTAAAAAAAAGGATTATAGATTTTTGGGCTAAAAATAGTACTAGTAGTCAAATAAATAAATTTTAAAAGAAACAATACTTGGGCTTTAAAAATATTGGGCTCAAAATATTATATTACTTGGGTAAGAAAATTTTTGGGCTCAAATTTTGGGCTAAAATAATAATACTAGTAGTCTTAAAAATAATAATGATAATAATAAATTTAAATATAATACTTAGTTCAAAGTATTTTAAAATAATAATAATAGTAGCTTAAAAATATTCCGGGCTCTGATACCAACTTGTAACACCCCGGATTTGATAACCCAGGCCGAGGTGTCACCGCCGCATCCCCCTAGCAAGACACGGCTTCCCGAGCTCGCTAAGGAAATGCAAGGCTTGTGGGTATGCAAAAGATTTAAAACATTCAAGATATAGTCCGGAAATTTATAATACTTAAAACGATAGTAGTAATCATCATACGCGAAAAGTAAATGGAGTAAATGCAGCGGAAAGTAAATCACGGCCAACATGGCCAAATCCTCGGGTTTAACAGACCCGGTAAAACAGTACGATGCAGAAATAAAATGTTCATAAATAATTCCCCCAAGTGCATGCGTATGCGTCACTCGACATACTCTGTAAAAGAAAAATGACAACGGTTGTCAGTATAAAAATATACTGAGTAAGTTAATCCCTAACTAACAAATAAAAGGGGTTACAAGTGTTTAAAACTAAAGATTTCGCTTATCGTACGAGAATTTAAAAATACATGATTTATAAGCAGCGGAAAATTACGGTTAAAGCACTTAATTTAAAAAGCGAAATTTAAAGCATAATTTAAGATGCATAAAATTTAAATACGTAATTAAAGACAGGATAAATACGATTTAAGCATAATGAAACACTCACACGAGTCTTTTACTTTTCATCCCGTAAACTAAGAAGAGGACACCATACCGGGAGATCACTAACGAGGCAATCTCAACATAGGACCACTAACGAGGCAGTCCACACAATGGGAGACCACTAACGAGGCAGTCTCAAAGATAGTAGGACCACTAACGAGGCGATCCACAAAGATAGTAGGACCACTAACGAGGCAGTCCACAAAGATGGTAGGACCACTAACGAGGCAGTCCACAAATACAGCGCGCGAGATCACTAACGAGGCAATCTCAGATAGTAAGGAGACCACTAACGAGGCAGTCTCAAAGATAATGATAGTATGAAGATCGGCTCAGCCTAGTGAACGGGATTTTTCGAAAGTTCGTATTTCAAAGTTATCAAAGGATCGATATCGCGTTTTCATATTTCGAGTTTTCTCAAGTTCGAAAAATCCTATTCGAGGCAATTCACGCCTTTCTTAATTTAAAATTCGTTTTTCCTCCAAAAATTCTGAAACTTGGCCAGTAATTCAAAAACACACACACGAACAACTTTCATGTTTTAAGTTTTTGGAAATAAGGTTCCGAAGTGAGTTAAAATTTGAGTTTATTGCAAAGAATACTTTACGTCTTAAAAACTGTTGTCGTCACAGGTTCGTGTAACGCCGATTAAAAATTCATTTCAAAACCAATCGATGTGAAATTTTTACAGTAACTACACGACACATTAAGGAACAACTTTCATGTTTTAAGTTTTTGGAAATAATGAATTCTTGGTACTCAAAAATCGTGTGCAACTCACTGCATGCCCATGGCCCTTAAAACGAATTCAAAACAGTTTCAAAAACTTGGCCGTTTGACACAACAAATGAACACCAAAATTCGTGAAATTTTGTAGGCATAATCTAGACACAATTATCTACAACTTTTGTTTAGGAATGCAAAGTTAAATCATTCGAAATATGGGTGAAAAACATGCATCAAGTTGAATGAAGGAATCTGTCACAGATTTGAAACGTTCGGTTTGATACAGAAAGTTCATGGCAAAAATTGGGATAGCAAAACTTAATGTCAATGGCTGAAATTTGGACACAAGATAGATAAAGGTGTTAGGAACAGCTTTTATGTTGAAAAGTTTTCGGTTTGAATTCCCGAAGGTCGAGTTTTTGGCGAGTCTTTAAAATTGGACGAAAATAGGGTTTTTGAAAACCGATTTTTGTTACAAGCCTATATCTCGAGATTTAAACAACAAACAACCGCATAAATTTGTGAGTAAGGTGTTAACTTACTGAGTTAGAGATTAGGGTCACTGGAACGGGTATCCGGACGTCCTAGGGTCACGACGAACGGCCAACTTCTCCGATCGCTTTTTGTTCGTTTTCCGACGTGAAATCGTAGTAAGGAAATAATGTTAGAATTCGAGTTTCAGGGGTCTATGGACGAATTGAAACATTGCACAATGGC
This sequence comes from Hygrophila difformis, assembly GCA_030278955.1. Lineage (NCBI taxonomy): Eukaryota > Viridiplantae > Streptophyta > Magnoliopsida > Lamiales > Acanthaceae > Hygrophila > Hygrophila difformis. The sequence goes on along the minus strand of JAOANR010000012.1, from coordinate 13,859,349 downwards.
TTACCAAGAGTCTAGAGGGCAGGGCTCTGTCCCGTGTGCCTCGTCGTCGCCGGAATGTTCGCCGGAAAGTGGAGTCGAATAGGCTTATGGCTTGGGAAGGAAGAATGAAGTGGTAGGGGAGTGTTTTCTGTAAAACTAGGGTTGTGAGGCGCCCCAGCCATCCCTAAGCCTTCCTTAAGGCTGGGATTTGGTTTCCTTCGAAGGGAGATGTAATTTCGGCAAGAAAATCACCCCCGAATGGAAAGATTACACCTTCAGCCCCTCTGGCGCGGAGGTGGCGCGCACCCTCCCCTATGGTCGCGCGGAGCACGCGCGCCAGGCCTGGCGTCGCGACACCTTTGGCCGCGCGGTGGCCGCGCGGCGGCGCGCGGACAGCGCGGGCCGGCCGGACCGGCCGGTTCGGCTCCGCGTGTTCCGTCGGGTCTTCCCTCGCTTTCCCTTATCGGTTTTCTACGTGTTAGCTCGATTCCCTGGGTCGTTTTCGTTGCGGAATCTTCTCCCTAATCTTGTTGCGAGTCCGGCTTATCGCTCGCAACCTTTCTGGGTCCTACTTAGCCTAGTCTAAATTGGTTCCAACATCTCCTATCGTCCTTGTGATCTAATTCGTGATGTACTTTGTGATTTATTTCGTGACTGAACTTAGAAATCAGTTCTAAGCTGCCTACGTACCCTGTGAAGGGATCAAGTCATGACGTAGTTCAAAACAATTTGAATTTGTTTTTCCTCGGGTGTTACATTGTATCTCATAACCACATGCATGTTTGTAAGCACTTAGAGGTTTGCGGGTGTTTGGTAATTCTTGATCTGCATAGTTACCAAGACTGTGGGCTCTTTTATACTAAAGGAACGAGACTCTTTTAAAACTTCTGAGTGATGGAATTTTAAGTGCTTTCTTTAGCACTTTCTTTAAATGCTTTTATAGAGGTCACTCGGATTTGATAGAAGTTGTGCACCGCGTATAAGGTTTAAGAGTTGTGAAAGAGTTTGAGGCTTTAAATGAATCTTTGGGTGTGACCGGTGGAATGATAGGAGTACTTGGCATTTAGTTAATGACTTTTCAGGTGTTGCTTGTCCACCACAGATAAATGATATACTCCTGCAATGGCAGTTATATATTTGTGGTATCTTAGATTTTGTGTTCTTAAGTACATGAAAATTCTGACTGTAAGTGCATGTCTTAAAAGGAACATGACACAGAAAGCATGAGAGTTAGCTAACTGAAATGATTATCCTAAGCAAAGATCTGGGTAACAGAATGGTAGTTTAATTGTCTTTCATCTGAATCTTGTCCAATCTTTATTCTTTTCTTTTTGTCCATTTTGTTTTATTTTAAATCTGCTTTCTAGAATTAATGTAAGATAGTGTAGCATAATCTTTATCGCTTTCTTAGAATAATTTTAATTTATTACTTAGATTAAACTTACTTGCTTTCTAGAATAACTTTAATATGCTTTTAAAATAATTTTATTTGCTTCTATAGCTTAGTTTAAATTATTTCAAGCAGTTGTAATCATAAACACAAACTTGAACCGAGTAACCGAGTAGAAAATCTTATAAAATAACATGGGCCCTGCTTCTACACATCCTCCATTGAACGATGCGGTCCTACCCATAGATTACTGCAATTTTTTACACCATGTGCTTTCGGGCCATAGTTTCTTCACACGAGTAATAAAAACGTGACAACCTATAAATATATCCATAATCCCAACTCTATCCTCATAAATTGATTTCATTAAATAAATTAAACTGGGATTAACTTTTATTTTATTTTCCAAAATACGCGTGGTGAAAATCGTAAAAAGTTTTAGCAGACACCAACGGTGTCACCTGAACAGCTTGCAGATATGATGCAGCAGTACTTTGGAATCCAGGTGAGGCCGATGGAGTGGCCTACATAAAGAAAACTTTATGTAGACTAGGTTGACACCATGCAGCCCTACCTACGAGGGCTCAACGGGGAACATCGGTAACTCCACCGTTGAACATGTGGGCAGATTCACCACACAATGTGGTGAAATGGCGGCCGCCTCCCCTTGGCAGCAACACGACGCGACAGCAGTTGGGCGGCTGGGCGGATGAGCGCAGAACACGATGGCTGCACTAAGGGCGACTGGCGACGACAGCACGGCAGCTGGCGGCTGGAAGAGCACGGCGCGATGTCCAGCGATGACTCGACATTGTAGAGAGAAAAGAGAGAAAAAAAAAAAGAAAAGAAAATGAGTTGTAACACCCCCATTTTCCCTAAAGGCACAGCGAAAGCGAAGTGCGGGAACAACGGGACGGTTGTAATACCCGGAAAAATTGTTAAGAGGAATCCGAACTAATTTAATTATATAAATTATTGCACAGAAATGTTACAAACATTAACCCGAGTTCGTAATAAATTCAAGATAGAAATTTCGAACCGGAAATGACCCGAAGAGTCGAACCGAAAACGTAGAGGATAGAAACCCGATAGAGAAAAGAAGAAAAGACCCGACGGACTGCACGAACCGCCCGAACCGACCGGTTCGGACGCCGCGCGCTCGTGCGGCCACCGCGCGTAATGAGGGAGACGCATCCGAAGACTGCTCGCGCGTACCCCGCGGGGACAAAGCCTTATGTGCGCATCACCACCGCGCCAGAGGTGCAGGAGGTGTAAACTTTCCTTCCATGATGATTTTCTTGCCAAACTTTCGATTCCCTTCGATGGTAATCGGATTCCAGCCTTTGGAAAGGCTTAAGAATGGTTAGGGACGTCCCCATAACCCATTCTTACAGAAAATACATCCTATACTCTTCCATTCTTCCTCTCCAAGCCGAAATCCCTTCGAGTTCACTTTCCGGCGAGTATTCCGGCGAAGACGGGACGATCGGGACAAAGCCACTGCCTTCTAGGACCTTGGTAAGTTGTGTTATAGTGTTTAATTCATCCATGATTTCAAGAACTCGAAATCTAACATTCTTTTCCTTGTTACAATTTCACGTCGGGGGACGAACAAGAAGAGATCGGAGAAGTTGGCCGTTCGTCGCGACCCTAGGACGTCCAAAAAGCCCTCATCACAATCCTATTCTCTAACTAAGTAAGTTAAGACCTTACTCTACAATTTTTGTGGTTCCTTGTCATTTAAATTAAAAGATCTACACTCGTAACTAAAATCGGTTTTCAAAAATCCTCTTTTCGACCAATTTCAGTAAATCGCCTAAAACCCTATCTTCGGGAATTCAAAACAAAAACTTTTCAACATAGAATTTGTTCATAAGACCGTAATCTACCTTGTGTCAAAATTTCAGCCATCGACATAAAGATTTGTTACCTCAAAACACGACGTAAAGTTTCTGTGTAAAAGTCGAACACCCGAAACCTTGACAGATTTCATGATTTACCTTGATGCATGTTTTTTATCCAATTCTAGGCCGAACCAAACTTACATTTGTAAACAAAAGTTGTAGATATTTATGTCTAGATCATGGATATAAAATTTCATAAATTTTGGAGTTCATTTGATATGCTAAAACGGACTAAAACAGGAACTGTGTAAAACGAATTTTCGATACCATGTGTGGGCAGTGTTTTGTGAGCGATTTTTGAACACTTAAATCTCATTATTTCCAAAAACTTAAAACACAAACGTTGTTCATTTAGGTGTCATCTACAATCTGTAAAATTTCGGATCATTTGGACTTCAATTGAATTTTTAATTTGTGTTGGACTAGACTGTGTCAGAATTGGCTTTTCTAATAGAAAACCTTTCTTTTAATAAACTCGAATTTCGACCCACTTCGAAATCTTATTTCCAAAAACTCGAAACATGAAAGTTGTTCGTATAGGTGTCCTGGAGCTACTGTGTAAATTTCAGAATTTTTGGTTAAGATACGAATTTTTTAATTAAAAGGGCGTAACCTGTGACAAGTTGGATTCTTCGAACTTAAGAAAACTCGAACTATGAATTGCGAGATCGAATCTCTTGTAAACGATGGAACATAAACTTTCAAAAAATCCCGTTCACTAGGCTGAGCCGATCTTCATGCTATTATTATTTTGAGACTGCCTCGTTAGTGGTCTCCCTACTATCTGAGATTGTCTCGTTAGTGATCTCGCGCGCTGTATTTATTTGGACTGCCTCGTTAGTGGTCCTACGATTATTTGGACTGCCTCGTTAGTTGTCCTACGATTATTGAGACTGCCTCGTTAGTGGTCTCTCATTTATTTAGACTGCCTCGTTAGTGGTCTTATGATTTGAGATTGCCTCGTTAGTGATCTCCCCGGTGTGATGTCCTCTTCTTAGTTATCGGGATAATATTAAAAGACTCGTGTGTGTATTCAATTAACTTGTATTTATTTATCACACTTTTAAGTTATGCTTTTAAATTATGCCTTTAAAATTGCGTACTCCAGTCTTATATAATGATCATGCCTTTCCGCTGCAAGTAATCTATAAATTTTAAATTAATTTTATTATGCATGAAAAATCTAATTTTTAATTAAACACATGTAACCCCTTAATTGTTTAGTTAGGAATTGACTTACTCGGTATATTTTTATACTGATTATCCCGTTGTTATTTTTCTTTTACAGAGTATGTCGAGTGATGCATGCTCATGCATTGGGAGAAAACTTTTCATGAACACTTTTATTTCTTGCATTTCAATAATGTTAGATTGGGCCTGTTAAACCCGAGTTTTGGCCATGTTGGCCGTGATTACTTTTCTGCGGCATTATTTACTCTATGAGGTGCATGGATGATTACTATCCCGTATTTTGAAACTAAGTATTATTATTTTCCGGACTCAATATTGAATGTTTTAAAATCTTTTAAGTACCCATAAGCCTTGCATCTCTTTAGTAAGCTCGGAGAAGCCGTGTCTTGCTAGGGAGGTGTGGCGGTGACATCCCGGTCTGGGTTATCAAATCCGGAGTGTTACAAGTTGGTGTCAGAGCCCGGAATATATTTTAAAGCTATTATTATTATTATTATTTTGGTATCATTATTTTAAAATCTAGAATTATTTTTTTTTTAATGCACCACTTTTAAACCCACTAGTTTACTTAGCCCAAAAATGTATTTTTACTTAGCCCAATATTTTAGCCAAACAATTATTAAAATTTTTGGTCCAATATATAGACCCAACTTTTATTATTACCCATGTAGTAAATTATGGATAAATTAAATTTTTAATTGGGGAGGGAACTGCACTTGCATGTTGCATATAGATTTAAATTCACACATATCTAATCTTGCCTGAAACGTATCCTAACTCTAACCTACCTTGTTAACATTAGATGGCCGCACCCAACGTGAACATGATCAACCTTCTAATGAGATTGATTGAAGCATACCTCGAATCCCCTCAAAACGTGAACAACTTCAGACTAAGGGTAGAACAAATGGAGGCTAACCTGGGCCACCTAACTAATCTGAGAGAAGCAGGACATCAAGACCTGACCCAACTCCAGGTTCAAGTCAACGAACTCCAGACCCGCGAGGCTGAGCTCCGGGCCCAGACTAACGGCATAGAGACTCAAGTAGGGAATTTGGAAAATGAGCTGATTAACCTGACCGATACCTTGTTCCCACATGCCCCTTTTAGCCCGGGAGCTCCTCCTGTAGCTAGCCCTGTTGCTGAGCCTGCCGCTGCCCCAGCAGCCGCCCCTCTTCCAGTTGCCGCCGTTGATCCTGCTCCTGCCGCTGGGCCCAATTGGCCAGCAAGCCCAATGTTCCATGGGCCCCTTGGCACGGGCACCATTGACGACTCGAGTGACGAGGATGACCCCATGGAGGATCCGACCACCTACCCTCCCCAGGCTTAAAGATTATTGATACATTATTCCTATTGTTCTCTTTTCTATTTTCCGAACTATTCAAAGCATTGCGATTCCTATAGCTTGTACCGAATAAAGTTCCCTATTAAGCAATAAATTCACAAGCATCTATTTTATACACAATCTTTACATTTTATTTCGTTCTTTTCCTCAACTACCTTAATTGAAAACTCAACCAAACAAAAGAACAAGGTAACGATAAATAAACAACATATCTATACATGTATATTTAGAAAAAGGATATCAATCCAACAAGGGTACCACAAACCCTAAACCCTAGGGTCTCAATGTTTAGACACTTGTACCCTTAACATAAATACTTAAATAAATAAATAAATACGAATCCTAAACGATTCCTAGTAGACACCGCTCGATTTAGTAAATCATTTTCTTCCAACACTCCATCAAACCCTCCGAACTCTAATCTTCTTTGTGCTCATATGTTTATAACAGAATGGCACTTAGAGGGCGACCAATGACCTTACCTACCACTCCCAACACCCACGATGTGCCAAGGCAACCCGATGAACAGGCACCTAACGTCGAAGCACCAAACCCAGCGGGCCCGATGCCCAACCCTGTGGAAGGGCGAATGAGGAATACGAAGGAACTACTGGTCGCACTTGGCAATGCCTATGTTAACCAAGGCGGGGCTGCCACTGCACCACCGTCAGAAGCAAGGATCAATTACTTGGCGGTAGTGAACCCCTACCGACCTCCCTACTATGTCGGTGAGGAAGACCCAGCTAAGCTCGGGAATGGTTAAGGACCTTTGACAAATTACTGAATGCGGTAAGATGCCCGGAAGGAGAGAAGGTTCACGTGGCTTCGTACTATCTGGGCAGCAAGGCTGATGATTGGTGGAAAGCTGCCCAGGGGAAACTTAGCGAAGACGACGAACCTTACTCTTGGAACGAGTTTATGGAGTTACTCAGGGAGCGCTTCTACCCCATGAGTACTAAGGCAGCATTGTACGAAGAGTTCTCATCCCTGAAACAAGGGAAAAAATCTGTTCAAGAATATTATGCTCGGTTTAAGGAATTGGTGAGATTCGCGCCTCGGATGGTACCCACGGACGGGGAGAAGGCGCAGAAATTCGAAATGGGACTGAACTTGTCAATTCGGGAGGTGATCACCGGAGTTAGCTATCCGGACCTACAAGCTGTCTACGATCGTGCGGTAGCAGTCGCACGAGTACAACAGCTAAAGATGAAGACTGTTGGGGAACCTTGCCGAGGGGCACAAGGACCAGACAAAAGAAACCGAGACAACAGGACTGGCAACACTACTGGTGGGGACAACTTTCGGGGAGGCCCGAACAGGAATATTCAAAACAACAATGGTTGGAATTTCAACCAAGGAGGACGAGTGCCACCGTGTCCGAGGTGTGGCAGAATGCATCTGGTGAGGAGATGCCCTCAGGTGGGCGAATGTTTCCGGTGCGGCCGTATTGGCCATCGGAGGGAGGAATGTCGAACCTGACTCGAGAACATCACGAAGAGAGAGGATTTGGTCACTGGACCCAATGAGTCATTCAACCAAGGATGCAGGAACGGCAACAATCAGGGATATCGGCCTCCTCAGAATCCGAATCAGCGCCCTCCAAACCAGCAACAAAATCCAAATCCGAATCAGAACCAGCCGGCCAATCAAGGGAGGCCGATGGGAAGGTTGAACGTGATCAACCAGGCCGATATACCCGTGCAGGGTGATGTAATGGCAGGTATTTTTCATGTCCTAAGTACTCCACTTAGAGTTTTATTTGATTCCGGAGCCATTTGTTCCATTATATCTTCGAGAGTTGTACCTGAACTAGATCTACCTAAGTGCGAGATAATTAGCTTAGGAATCCAACTGCCTTCTGGAGAAGTGATAGCATGCTCTAAGCGTTACAACAGAATACCTGTAGTAATCAAAAACGTAGAGTTTTTCGCGAACTTGGTAGAGTTTAACGTCAGAGACTTTGACGTCATACTAGGGATGGATTGGCTAACCCGATATAAAGCCGTGATTGAATGCCAAAAGCAAAAGATCACGCTGTCAAAGAGTAGGGGGAAGAGAGTCATCTTCTACTCCCAACCCCCTAAGAAGTCTAACAAGATAGTCAACGCCCTCAAGTTATGTAGCTTAATGCGGAAGGGTTACGCGTTATATGCATGCTACATTCATAACCTTGAAGCTGAAGGAGTCAAGGTAGACAACATTCCGGTGGTGAGGGAATACCCGGATGTGCTCCCTGAAGACGTTCCTGGCATGCCACCTGAGAGAGATCTTGAATTTACCATAGATCTCATTCCGAGAACGGAACCAGTCTCGAAAGCTCCTTACCGCCATAGCGCCACTGGAAATGAAGGAACTAAAGGAACAACTCGAAGAGTTGTTGGAGAAGGGATACATTAGGCCGAGCATGTCCCCATGGGGAGCACCGGTCTTATTTGTTAAGAAGAAAGACGGGGGTTTACGACTGTGCATTGATTATAAAGGACTTAATCAAGTCACCGTCAAGAACAAGTACCCGTTGCCCAGGATCGAAGATTTGTTCGACCAGCTGAAGGGAGCTACAGTATTCTCAAAAATCGACCTGCGTTCTGGATATCACCAATTGAGGATCGCCGAGAAGGACATCCCAAAGACGGCATTCAGGACTCGCTACGGACACTACGAGTTCACGGTGTTATCTTTCGGGCTAACTAACGCCCCAGCCATGTTGATGAATCTTATGAACAATGTATTTCGGGAATTATTGGATCAATGCATGGTGGTGTTCATAGATGACATCTTGATCTACTCGAAAAGCAAAGAAGAACATTCCGAGCACTTACACAAAGTGTTAGGGATCTTACGAGTAAATCAACTGTATGGCAAGCTATCCAAATGCGACTTCTGGTTAAAAGAAGTAGCATTTCTTGGGCATATAGTATCCGCCAACGGAGTGGCAGTAGATCCGACAAAGATCTCGGCAGTGACCGAGTGGGTATCACCAAAGAATCCAACGGAGATAAGAAGTTTTCTTGGACTGGCGGGGTACTATAGGCGATTTGTAAAAGATTTCTCAAAAATCGCACGCCCGTTGACCCAGCTGTTGAAGAAAGGGGCGAAATACGACTGGACCAGTGAGTGTGAGACCGCATTCCAAGACTTGAAGAAAAGACTTACCACAGCGCCGGTATTGGCGTTACCATCAGATGATGGTGACTTCGAGGTGTACAGCGACGCCTCGAAAGAGGGATTAGGATGCGTACTGATGCAGGATCAAAGGGTTATAGCATACGCGTTGCGTCAACTAAAACCACACGAAGAGAACTACCCGACACACGACTTAGAACTGGCCGCAGTCGTGTTCGCCTTAAAAATATAGAGACATTATCTCTATGGGCGGAAATGTCGGATGTTCACCAACCAAAAGAGCCTCAAGTATATATTCACGCAAAAAGAGCTGAATTTGAGGCAAAGAAGATGGTTGGAACTGATCAAGGATTATGACCTGGAGATTTCTTATCACGAAGGGAAAGCCAACGTAGTTGCCGATGCCTTGAGTCGAAAGACTCAACATGTGGCAAATTCACTTGTGATACCAGCCGAGTTGTACCAAGACTTGGCAAAACTAAGTCTAGAGTTGGTACATCCTGGCACAGTAAACGAAGTCTTCAACGCGATGGTAATGGAACCTACCATATTCGATGAAATACGACTTGCCCAACCGGATGACGAGGAGTTGGAAGGAATTAGGAAGAGCGTTGCCGAGGGAAAGGCAATGGACTTTAAAATTCATGAGGACGGAAGCATCCGCTTCAAGGGAAGGTGGTGTATACCACGAAAATGTGTTGACCTGAAGCAAAAGGTGATGGAGGAAGGCCATAATACCCCCTACTCGGTCCATCCCGGAGGCGACAAGCTGTACAAGGTCTTAAAGAAGAACTATTGGTGGCCGAACATGAAAAGAGAAGTGGCCGAGTTTGTGGCGAGATGCGTCACCTGCCAGAAGATCAAGGCGGTACGCCAAAAACCCCTAGGGCTAATGCAGACATTGGAAATCCCGAGTTGGAAATGGGATAGCATTTCAATGGATTTCGTCTCGGGGTTACCGCAGTCACCAAAAGGGATGAATAAAATCTGGGTGATCGTGGATAGATTAACAAAAGCTGCCATATTTATCCCAATGAAGGATACTTGGTCCATGGACCAATTGGCAAAGGCGTATGTCGACAATGTGGTACGACGGCATGGAGTACCACATGACATCATCTCGGATAGAGACAGTAGATTTGTCTCTCATTTTTGGACAAAACTGCAAGAAGCCCTCGGTACGAAAATAAAGATGAGTACCGTGTTCCACCCCATGATGGACGGGCAAACAGAGAGAACGAGCCAAACGTTGGAAGACATGCTGAGAGCATGTGTGCTGAATTTAAAGGAAGTTGGGAAAACCATTTACCTTTGATCGAGTTTTCCTACAACAATAGTTACCATGCTAGCATCGGCATGGCACCTTTCGAGGCACTGTATGGACGCAAGTGCCGAAGTCCGTTGAGCTGGGAGGAGAGCAGTAGGACTATGAAAGTTGGACCACAACTCGTTGAGGACATGGCTCAACAAATCAAGATAATTCAGGGAAAGATGAGAGCCGCTCAAGACCGGCAAAAGAGTTATGCGGACGTGAGATGGCAAGACTTGGAATTTCAAGTCGGCGATAAAGTCATGCTGAAGATATCACCATTGAAGGGTGTGATGCGCTTCGGAAAACGAGGAAAATTCAGTCCACGATACATAGGACCGTATGAGATCCTAGAAAGAGTGGGAAATCTAGCATATCGGCTAGCGTTGCCGCCACAATTTGCTCGTGTCCACGATGTGTTCCATGTGTCACAATTGAAGAGGTATGTGCACGATCCGAGCCATGTGCTCCAACCGGAAGAAATTGATTTGGATGATGACTTAAGTTACAAGGAAGTTCCGGTACGAATACTCGACGTGAAGGAGAGAGTAACAAGAAATAAGACCGTGAGGATGGTCAAGGTCCTTTGGTCTAACCACGAGACGGAGAAGGCGACATGGGAATTGGAAGCCGATATGAAGCAACGTTACCCGACCCTCTTCCAAGATGACCTGACCACAGTTATGGGGACATAACTGTATTCTTAAGGGGGGGAGGATGTAACACCCGATAAAAACAAATTCAAATTGTTTTGAACTACCTTAAGACTTGATCCCTTCACAGGGTACGTAGGCAGCTTGGAAATCTAAATTCGAAGTTCTGTTACAAAATAAATCACAAAATAGAAACATAACCAAGAGCATCCTAACGTTTAACTCGAGGAAACCGAAACACAACTTCGAGGACGAAGTTGATTCTTAAGGGGGGTAGACTGTAATACCCGGGAAAATTGTTAAGAGGAATCAGAACTAATTTAATTAGATAAATTATTGCACGGAAATGTTACAAACATTAACCCGAGTTCGTAATAAATTCAAGATAGAAATTTCGAACCGGAAATGACCCGAAGAGTCGAACCGAAAACGTAGAGGATAGAAACCCGATAGAGAAAAGAAGAAAAGACCCGACGGACCGCACGAACCGCCCGAACCGGCCGGTTCGGACGCCGCGCGCCCTCCGCGCGCGCACGCACGGCCACCGCGCGTAATGAGGGAGACGCGTCCGAAGACTGCTCGCACGTACCCCGCGCGGACAAAGCCTTATGTGCGCGTCACCACCGCGCCAGAGGTGCAGGAGGTGTAACCTTTCCTTCCATGGTAATTTTCTTGCCAAAATTCCGATTCCCTTCGATGGTAATCGGATTCCAGCCTTAGGAAAGGCTTAAGAACGGTTAGGGACGTCCCCATAACCCATTCTTACAGAAAATACATCCTATACTCTTCCATTCTTCCTCTCCAAGCCGAAATCCCTTCAAGTTCACTTTCCGGCGAGTATTCCGGCGCAGACGGGACGATCGGGACAAAGCCACTGCCTTCTAGGACCTTGGTAAGTTGTGTTATAGTGTTTAATTTGTCCATAGGTTTCATGAACTCGAAATCTAACATTTTTTTCCTTGTTACAATTTCACATCGGGGGACGAACAAGAAGAGATCGGAGAAGTTGGCCGTTCGTCGCGACCCTAGGACGTCCGAAAAGCCCTCACCACAATCCTATTCTCTAACTAAGTAAGTTAAGACCTTACTCTATAATTTTTGTGGTTCCTTGTCGTTTAAATTAAAAGATCTAGACTCATAACTAAAATCGGATTTCAAAAATCCTCTTTTCGACCAATTTTAGTAAATCGCCTAAAACCCTATCTTCGGGAATTCAAAACAAAAAATTTTCAACATAGAATTTGTTCATAAGACCGTAATCTACCTTGTGGCAAAATTTCAGCCATTGACATAAAGATTTGATACCTCAAAACGCGACGTAAAATTTCTATGTAAAAGTCGAACACCCTTTCATGATTTACCTTGATGCATGTTTTTCATCCAATTCTAGCCGAACTAAACTTAAATTTGTAAACAAAAGTTGTAGATATTTATGTCTAGATCATGCATATAAAATGTCATAAATTTTGGAATTCATTTGATATGCTAAAACGGACTAAAACAGGAACTGTGTAAAACGGATTTTCGAAACCATGTGTGGGCAGTGTTTTGTGAGCGAATTTTGAACACTTAAATCTCATTATTTCCGAAAACTTAAAACACAAACGTTTTTCATTTAGGTGTCATCTACAATCTGTAAAAATTTCGGATCATTTGGACTTGAATTGAATTTTTAATTTGTGTTGGACTAGACTGTGTCAGAATTGGCTTTTCTAGTAGAAAACCTTTCTTGTAATAAACTCGAATTTCGACCCACTTCGAAACTTTATTTCCAAAAAAACTCGAAACATGAAAGTTGTTCGTATAGGTGTCCTGGAGCTACTGTGTAAATTTCAGAATTTTTGGGGTAGAGACGAATTTTTAAATTAAAAGGGTGTAACCTGTGACAAGTTGGATTCTTCGAACTTAAGAAAACTCGAACTATGAATTGCGAGATCGAATCTCTTGTAAACGATGGAACATAAACTTTCGAAAAATCTCGTTCACTAGGCTGAGCCGATCTTCATGCTATTATTATTTTGAGACTGCCTCGTTAGTGGTCTCCCTACTATCTGAGATTGCCTCGTTAGTAATCTCCACGCTGTATTTATTTGGACTGCCTCGTTAGTGGTCCTACGATTATTTGGACTGCCTCGTTAGTGGTCCTACGATTATTGAGACTGCCTCGTTAGTGGTCTCCCATTTATTTAGACTGCCTCTTTAGTGGTCTTATGATTTGAGATTGCCTCGTTAGTGATCTCCCCGGTGTGATGTCCTCTTCTTAGTTATCGGGATAATATTAAAAGACTCGTGTGTGTATTCAAATTAACTTGTATTTATTTATCACGCTTTTAAGTTATGCTTTTAAATTATGCCTTTAAAATTGCGTACTCCAGTCTTATATAATGATCATGCATTTCCGCTGCAAGTAATCTATAAATTTTAAATTAATTTCATTATGCATGAAAAATCTAATTTTTAATTAAACACATGTAACCCCTTAATTGTTTAGTTAGGAATTGACTTACTCGGTATATTTTTATATTCATTATCCCGTTGTTATTTTTCTTTTACAGAGTATGTCGAGTGATGCATGCTCATGCATTGGAGGAAAACTTTTCATGAACACTTTTATTTCTTGCATTTCAATACTGTAAAATCGGGCCTGTTAAACCCGAGTTTTGGCCATGTTGGCCGTGATTACTTTTCCGCGGCATTATTTACTCTATGAGGTGCATGGATGATTACTATCCCGTATTTTGAAACTAAGTATTATTATTTTCCAGACTCAATATTGAAATGTTTTAAAATCTTTTAAGTACTCATAAGCCTTGCATCTCTTTAGTAAGCTCGGAGATCTTGCTAGGGAGGTGTGGCGGTGACATCCCGGCCTGGGTTATCAAATCCGGGGTGTTACAACGGTGTTACTGCTACGTATTACGGGCCTTCCGAATACGCTAAGGCTAGCAGACATACTTGCATAGAATCAGAGTTGAATGTATACGCTAACCACTTTCCGGACAAGCTAGCATATAATTCGTATTGAAGCTTATAATATTGTAAATGTATAAAATAAGCTTAATAACAATGTTTGGTTTGCACACCTAAAATGGGGGATGCATTCCTCAAGTGAGCTCCACGACAATAATGGAATAAATCCATGTGGATTTTATTTTAAAAGAGGTTGTTTACCTTGCATTTCCAAAATTTATTGTTAAAATACGCAATATTGTTTAAAACAATAGTACTAAATATTTGCACAGGAGTGATAAAACCCAAATAATTTGTGGAGAATAAGAAAAATATATGTCAAGTGACACTCAGACCAGGTAGAATTGAAATTTTACATATTTTCCAAAAATAATGTCCAAACCGTGCCCATGCTAAATAATGCTTTACCGATCCTTGCAGATCTCAAATACCTGAAAGGAATGGTGGAAAAATATAGAGTCAGCGAAAACAATCGCTGATAAGTAGACCTTTACTCCCGGAGGAGGTCAGGTTGCGAAAACAATTTAGAAACAGCAGTTATGGTAATAGTATGCTTAAACGAGATTTAGTTTGTACACAGACGAAATCCATATAAATCTAAACCCGAGAGAAAACAAATATGTCCTTATACGTTACCGAGAAATAAATTTCTCAGCCAACATGATGTGCAGGTTCCCCGCTGTAGGGCCCAAATCTCACATACATTCAAGGGTTGCGGTGGAGGTAAGAAGTTTCCTTCCAAGTACTTGGAATCCAGCCATGGCGCGCCGATTTCCATCAGTCCCCGAATTATACGTCGCACGCAAACGGAGGAGGTGGCATCGATCGACCCAGTAGCGTAGACCCAACCTCGTAACAATACACCAACTTGGAATCCAGCCATGGCATCACGCCGATTTCCATCATTCCCCGAATGGCATGGATCCCACGCAAACGGCGGAGGTGGAATCGACCAACCCAGTAGCGTTGACCCAACCTCGTAATAATGAGTATTCCCAAAGTTTAGGATTTGTTGCAATAAATTTTTAAAGCACAGTAAAATAGCATACCAATAATCGAAAAACAGTATGGAGCAATATGCATAAATTTAAAATACGATAAAGCAGTATTGAATCTAAAAGAAATTTGGCATACTCTAAAGAGTAAAAATCTACTTACAGCTATTGCAAAAGATAAGGATACACGACACCGAACGTATGCAAGCCAACGAGCAGCAACAAGAAAAATCGTCCTAAGCAACACAGCTAAGGTGCGAGCTTATTCCAAGCGAAGCTCAAACATCCAAATCCTGAATGGAATATAAGGTCTCAAGTGACTTGTAATCCTAACCATACTTGGCCCACCCTTACTAGAATAACAAGAAAAATTTTGGAGGAGAAATGAGGGTGGATGGCGAGAGTATGAGGCTGGCAAAGCAGGTTTAAATAGGTGAAAACCCAGCTTCCCTTTACCTAGACAATTTTCAGCTCCAATTAACTAACCAACATATCTCAATAAAGTTCCATCAGTCAAATAAAGTTGATTGTTTCCTTCAATTATTTTTCAGGTATCAATGGATTGTTCCCAACTAACTACCGAGTAATTCAATGGCTTTTCAGCCTTTCCTCCTCTTCCACGCTATACACCTCTCTTCCCTTTCTTTTTCTTGGATTGTTCTCAATCAATTTCCCATGTTCAATCCTTTAAAATCCCCTTTCTCTCCCCGCCAAGCAGCCTTCCCCACCCCGCCCGCCCCCCCTCAAATCGGCTTTCCCAAATGTCCATTCTTTCTTTTTGTCAAAGTAGCAATCAGCACTTCAGCTCTCTTCTCATCTCTCTCGGCGCAATCTCTACTTCCACTCAAACTCATCCACATCTCCCGCCCTAGCAGCAACTCATCAGTGGTGGCTTCGGGAACGCCAAGTCTTCAACTCCATCGGCAGCTGAGGTGATGGAAAATAGGGAATGGGCGGCCGCTGCGAAGGGGAAAATCGAGGGTGACAGTTCGGTGGTTTCTTTAATGATGGAGATGCTGAAATTGGGGATGGAGCTCGGAGGTTTTCTTGAGCTAATTGGTTTCGATGGAAATGGTGGTTTGGGATGGGGATGGTGACGACAAATGGGTGAGAATGGCAATGGCAGAAATAGGGCGAAGATTGCGCGGCACCACTGCGGTGAAGATGATGGCAGCGACAACAACGGTGGAGCTGCAGATTGACGATGATGGAATCGGTCAGGAGAAGAATGGGTTGGGGAAGATTTGGCCAGGGAAGAAGATGATGGAGAGTGGGCTGGGCTTGGGAGTTTTGCGCTAAAAGTGTTTAGACCTAGGATTTAAAATTCGAATTGGGCTAATAAATTCTCTTACCAATAGCATTTTTGAGTTGGGCAAATTATAGTTTGTATTTTAAAAAGACCCATTGTAAAAAACTTACAAAAAAGGACCCATTTAAGTTTTGACTTTAAAATAGTACCCACCTAACTTCCCAATAAATTTATCTTTAAGCATGAGACACACTCTACAATTTGAGCAAAAATTCCATTTACTTTGTAAACCCACTAAAATAATTAACTTATAAAAAATGAATCAAGAAGAAATAAATTCATTAATATATGAATATGGAATATATTTACAAACTATGGAAGAAAGAATTAAAAATTGGAATGACATTGTTTATACTATACTCATATTTTTAACTGAATATAATCAAAAGGTATATCCCTATTCGGAAGAAAAAAGTTTTTGGGACAAAATAATTTTACTCAGAATAGGATCAGATAGTGAAAATTATGATGAAGAACAACCAGACAATTTAAGTAATTATGGTGAATATTATTTTTCTGATTAAATACAACCAGTAACACAACAAAATTAATTAAAACATTTTTATATTCCACCCCTTTAACAATTTGGTATCAGAGCCCAGAACGATTAATCTGGACATGAGTAACCATAATAATAATGATCATATATTAAACTATCATATGTCAAGATTAAGATTAGATACTTCAGCACAACTATACCCAGAATATATTCCAACAGCAAGATATCATTTAGATGAAAATCAAGAAATAGATTATCCACTAAGTACGATCAATCCACTCGATACTGAAAACTATATAATAAATAGAAACAATAAATATGCACAAAATAACACTAAAAGCTTGATGATACAAGCAAGAATTGAAAGAGCATTTCTAAACAGAATAAGAGGATTAGTGAAACTTTTGAGGAGCTTCATTAACACGAGTAATTTTCTGAAATATCAGGTGTGGATTTATTAAATAAAAAGAGTTATGATGTAGGGAAGGGGTTTAAGGATATGTTATGATTCCCGCTTTTTATTACTCATGTGGGGTGTTTTAATCTCAAACGGCGCTGTGGTCCTTCCCGCCATGAAACTTTTGACAAATATCACGGTGCAACCGGGATTGACCTTCAGTCTGTCACCCTGAAAGTCCCTGGTATCTGCACCATGATGCTTCTCTTAATTTCATGTCAAAAAGATCCCTGCCATGAAGCTTTTGAACATCTTCCCACTGTATGAGTATTTTCCCAAAATATTATGTTTTTATTTACTCGTGTCAAGAAACTGTGCTCCCGAAAGCGCACGGAGTCAAAAATTTCAGTAATTTATAGTAAGTACCGGATCGTTCACTGGAGGATGTGCGATGGAAGCAGGACCCACGTCGTTTACTAAGATTTTCCACTCGGTTACTCGTTTCAAGTTTTGCAAGGGTTTCTAACAACTACTTGACATAAATTAAACCAGATCATGAAAGCAGTAAAAATTATTCTACAATGCATGGTAAACTAGATCGAAGAAAGCAATTAAATCTATACTACTAAAGCAATATAAAATTATGCTACACTATCTAGAAAGCAGATTTAAATATGACAGAAGGGACAGGGAGGAAATAATAAAGATTGGACAAGATTCAGATGAAACACAATTAAACTTCCAATTTTTTTCATACACAGATCTTAGCTTGGGATAATCCTCTAGTTAGCTAACTCTCATGCTTTCTACACCATGTTCCCTCTAACAGACAGGTACTTACGGTGAGAATTTACATGCTCTTAAGATAACAATATCTAAGATACCACAGACTTATAACTCCCTTCACAGGCCTCGTGAAATTACATTATTCATCTGTGGTGGGTAAGCAACACCTAACATATCATTAGTTGACATGCCAAGTACTCCTATCATTCCCCCATGTCACACCCAAAGTTTCAAATCAAGCCCCAAACCATTCCATAACTCTCAAACCTTTTAACAGATGGATAGCCCCTAATTCTTCCGAGTGACCTCTATGAAAACATTTAAAGGAAAGCAGTAAAGAAAGCTGTAAAGAAAGCATTTAAATCTATCACTCGGAATCGTTAAAAACGTCTCTTTCCGTTAGTATAAAAGAGCCCCTGGTCTTGGTGACCAGATGCAGATCAAGAACCCCCGAGATATCAATAAGCCACAGGGCTTACAACATCCGGGTAGTTATGAGATACAAACTAAATGAAACAAATCCATAGATGAATCTGTTCCGGATGTACTCATTCAAGACTCAATTCTAGACTTTGGCAGAAGAAGATAGTAGTCGAAGGAATACTCAACCCTACCTTAGAAATTCACCAAGGCCTATATGTTGTTCCTCTAGTATTACTTATCACATCTCATCTACACCCAAGTGGATATTGACTTAATGCGATATCTAATACAAGATTTTCAACACACAGCAATTTTGAGACGCAAATGAATATTTGAAAATCATTCCCTAGACAGGTACTAAACTCTCAATTAAAACACAGATCCTTTCAGTCTAGGTGAGACCTAATCGTTGACTCTGCTTCTAAGCTCTCAAAATCAACCCCCAGTGGAATGTGAATTAGTCATAACTGTCGATTTTATCCCTTACTCAGATCCGGATTTTATAAAAGAATTTTTGTTGGAAATTTATTATGCAGCATCTGATTTAAATCATGACTTCTGTGTCCAAGGGGAAGGATCCCCAAAATAGCAATAAGACCAGAACATCTACATAATAGTATCATGCATACAAGTATATGAAAAGAAAAATAAGGTACCCCAAAATATATGGTGGGGTTAGACAGAATGCGAAACACAAAGGTGGATTAGCCTGAGATGAGAAGAATTTCGGCTAAAAATAGTGCCCGAGATAGTTGGGGTTTTCCGGACTGCAAACATCTGCTGTCCGGTTCCCAATTTTCCCAGATGACTGATTTTAGACAAAGAGAATTCCAAACGACGGTGACCGCCGTCATTCATTTTTCTTTTGTCTGCGAGTGGAAGAAAAACCCACATATTTCTTGCTGTAATATGTCTTAACTGATGTTGGTCGACATCAGTTGATACTATTGCAACTTGAATTCAGGTTGAGAAATTAAGATAAGGAAAATTAAAACTGTATCTGATTAGGAATTGGCTGAGTGACTAATCGAAACTCTTAGTGAAGAGAACGCTCGCCGAAGCTTCCACCAACCACTAACCAGATCATGCAAAATAACAGATAATGATTGACACACAGAAGACGGGTTAATCGATATCCCTGTGAAGGGACCTTTCACCAACATTAATCTGTGGTGTTTCTCATTATCCGTTCATACACACAATGAAAGAGAAAACATGAAAGTAAGAAAATATTTTTGGTATTGTGTGGGTGTTAAGCACACAATAAGTAGACACTAATGGGTTGAAATGTGTAATGGATAGAAATCAGATGAATTTGGCCTAGGCCCAATACACCCATGCAACTTACACAAATCATGAAAGAAAATGTTTTTAGAGTTTCAAAATAGAAGGGATAGTTCAATTCGAATTACTGGGGCAATTCGAATTGAGAATGCATGAAGAATGAAGTATGATCTTACCCAATTAATCCTTGCAAAGGAATGAGATATCATCTAATTCGAATTGTTGAGCAATTCGAATTAATTCGAATTAGACAACTCGAATTGATGAAGTCCTTTCCTTGCTCAAAATTGACTAAGGCATATACCTCAAGGGGAAGGTGAATTCGAATTGTCCAGCAATTCGAATTAATTCGAATTAGGCAATTCGAATTGGTTGGGGACAGAAAATAAACTAAGGCATGAGGGGGGCGGCAATGGATACAATGTGGTTTTCAAGCCAATTCGAATTGTTGAGCAATTCGTATTAATTCGAATTGGATAATTCGAATTGGTGGGAAACCACATGAAGAGAATAATTTTTTGTGTGCAATTTGAATTTCTTAGGCAATTCGAGATAATTCGAATTGCCTCGATTCGAATTACACATTTTTGAACAATAATAATTTTTGTTCTCACAAGTATGGGTTAGGTGTACACTGTGCTTGTAATGATGGGTTTAGATTTACCAAATCCCTCATCTCACATCAATGTCACTTCACAGCCACCCTAGTGAGGTTTTCAAGAAATAAATAAACACATGTTCAGTGGGTATTGGTGAGATTTAAACCCTATTTCTACAAACAAAGGATTCAAAGGTCAAAGAACCTAAAACATCTAGTTATCTAAGAACTACATGAATAAACTAAGAACACTCAAGTTATCTAAGGCAGCATAAAATAAAGTCAAGGCAGGAAAATAAGGCATAAAGGTAAATTCTAACAAACCTTAAAAACATCTAAAACCTAAGAACACTTATTTGAAGCTCTAAGGCACAAAATCAAAACCAAAAACCCACCAAACATGCATTTATTAAGTTTGAATGTCAACTAGGACATAATAAATGTAACCTATTTGAAACAAACAAACATGCTAAGCATTTATTTCTAAAGAAAGCATTAAAGAGTGCCAAAACACATGAATAACACAATTTCTGGAAATTTTTCTTGTATTGACACTTTGAAAGCAAAATAAAGAACCCAAAACCATCATTAACTTGAAGGTAGGGTTTATTCTAACTAGAAAGCATGTAAAAATTCTGGAAATGGCTACTCTAAGGGTTACACAAACTGTTTCTACACTAAACTAAGATCAAAGCATGTAAAAACTATACTGCTTGCAAGGAAAATAAACTAAACTAAACTAAACTAAACTACCTACCTAACCCTTAAGGGGTGTGGAACCTCCTGCTGTTCTTTTTGTCCCAACTGCTTTTTGGCAAAATTCTTGATCTCCTTTCTCTGTTGTGGATGGTCTGCTTTTATAGACAATTTTCGAACCCTAGGCCCACCAACGTTGTGCTCATGCTCCACAGCTTCAATGAGTGAAGTTCGAATTATCTCAATCAATTCGAATTAATTCGAATTGTGAGACCTCTTCCTTGAGCTGGAAATGCGGCCTTCAGTTATTAATTCGAATTGTTGTGAAGAATTCGAATTGATCTTTTCTCGAATTGGATGAGGGTTTCTGCTTGGCTTCCTTGCATCTGTTGGCAATTCGAATTGTTTGTGCCAATTCGAATTAATTCGAATTTGGACAATTCGAATTGCATCTTCTTCTTGCCTTTGGGTTCCTTCTTTCTTCATTCCCTAATTCGAATTATTCACGCCAATTCGAATTAGCTCTTCTGCACCCCTTCCCAACACTTAACCAATTTTTTGTTCTCTTCAGCAATTCGAATTGTGTGCAATTCGAATTAATTCGAATTGCATAATTCGAATTGTGCTTCAACACTTAACCAAATTTCAGTTGTGGGATTTTCAATCTTTTTCCCATCTTTTTGATTTTTTATGGGCTCTTTTATTCTTTTGCCCATTTTTCTTCCTTTTCTTTTCTTTTTCCTTTTTTCATGTTTTTGGATTTTTCTAACACAAATACAATTAAAAATTGCATATTTTGTGTCTTTTTATTCCCTGCTCAATGTTTTTACAAACCCGCATTAATCTGTTAAATTCAACTGCTTTCTTATTAAAATAAGATGGAAACACGATCAAAATGTCCGTCTCAGACACGGAAATGGATTGGAAATAATGGTCAGTTTTGGCCATTATCAACATCCTCACATTTAATACTGATCGTCCCCTAGCAGTCAGAGTCAGTGCTCCTAGGAGCTTGGACTCTGCATATTCAATCCATTTGCGTGGCCTCAGAAATTTCATTCTTTTTATATTGGGATAACGCAATCAAAATTACAAGTATTAAATTCTCTTGGTTGCAGTGTTTAATGGAATGATACTTCTCACTTGAGTGAACATACAAACCAATCATTATTGTTAATTCTTCTTGAATAAATGTTTAGAAGATTCCATCGGCTTAATCCTTGAATTCAAGCATGACATGATCATTGATTAATAGAAACAGAGCCTCACATATAGTAGAATTGGAAAGTTCACTCACTCTCAAAGTTGGCTTTTATCATCAACGCTCAAAATCAAATTCAATTAAATTCTCCCATAAGCTTGCAATTGGACCAACTCGCCACCTACTCATTTCCTCAAATCGAGATCCCGAGGTCTTATTCAAGGTTATAACGGGGCATACGGTTGTAACATTTGGTAGGAAAGGAAAATATTGGGCTAAAAAGTGATACGACACCATTCCATCATAACTTGACATGTTGGAATTTATGATCATCATTATTTCTTTCTTTCTTTTGTTTTTCTTTCTTTTTCTATTGCATGACATTAGACTTTGTCTAATTTGCTTTGTCATTTGCAATTTATTCTTGTTGAATGGATCTCAACGATTTTTTTTTGAATCGGTTTATAGCATATCGATTGATACATATTTAATGATCAAAAATCACAATGCCTTGATGGGATGGCTCATGTACACTTGGGTTTGATTTTCTTGGTCTTTTTGTAAGGCTGGGAATAATATAGTGGTTTCAAAGAAAAATTAGGCTTAAAGGCTCAAGTTGGTTAATCCTAAAGGGAAAATGTTTTTGGGTTTGGAATTCAAACGAAAGCCAAAATTTTGGGTTTTCTAAGTGCCTCGATCATTTGCTCGATTTCGGGAATATGGCATGGTCTTGAATCGGTCCCAATCGCAAGTTCTGGTGTCCTTTAATCGAATTGATTTTCACACAACAAGGAATAGAATGAGTAAAAGTGACTCATGGCTCAGATCTTACAAGGTATGGTTTGATAATGTCATACATTTATTCTCAGATTTAGCCTTTGAAAAATTTCTTGCAACTTATTCAATCAAATTCTCAACATGAAAGTTTGTCAGTCTTTCAAGTGATCATATCATTGGATTTTTATAGCTCAAAACCTCAAGAATTCATGGCATGCATATTTTTAATTGTTTTATCCCAATGTAATAGTCTGAAAATTTCATCATCAGCCTAAATTCAACATGTGAATTTAGGTGACAGATTTATGCTTGTTTTATGCCGGTTTGTTTAATTGAAAGCAGTAAAAAGACACTGTGAGCATGCAAGCATGTCACAGCTTGTTTTTGGCGTGACAGTTACTTATTCATCTTGGACTGCCACACATCTTTTTCAAATAATAGAGAACTCAAGACGAAATTCTCTTTTGGAAAGCAGTAAATGTATGACTACCAGAATATGTCGTACAACCATCATAACAGACAAATCCAAGGTTCGTTATATAGTACACGACCTTAATCGCATCTAAACATCAATACAGACGCAGCTGTACACTTGAATAAGTTAGCATCAAAGATCAGTCAAAAGATTACCAAAATACGGTTCCAGTCAATCCAGTCAAAAGTGAATCTTTACAGATTCAGTCCATCAGCATCCTTCCCTTCTATCCCTGGAAGAAGATTCTGGTCCAGTGGACATAGTTCGTCAGGCTGCAGGGTACGCAGAAATCTCCCATGTCTTCCTCATCTTCTTCCATCACCCTGGTGCAGTAGACTCTCGGTCCTTGATTTCCGAACAGGTCGGGTGTCTCCAGGCTGTCAGCCAACCATGCGAAGACGTTAGTCCCAACGTATTGCATGACGAACCTGTTGGTTATGATCCTGTTGATCATTGACACCCCCTGCTGGACCTGTTCATTGTCCAGCTTGCTAAGCAGCATGTATCCCCTGACAAAGATTGAGGCCTTGTGGTTGTCCTCAATCCCTTCCTTTAGCAGCTCACAAGCCAGAGTTTCGTTTCCTGCTCCGAATGCCTGCAGGGCTGGGATGAGTTGGAGGTTGTAGTTGCCAGCTTCTTCGCACTTGACCAGGAGTGCCTCCTTCTGCAGTTCAACCCTTTGTTCCCACATCTTGACGATGGTGGTCTCCAGTTCACATCTCTTGTAGACAATGGGAAGATCAGCTGCATCCCTGAGTTTGGTACACACCTCTCTGACCCTCCACACTTTCTTAATGCAGTCCTCTCCAATGCGGGAAAGGATTTCTCCTAGGAGTTCTACTGGCAGATCCAGTAGTTGGGTCGTCTCCTCTTGATCTTCGTTCTGGACTGGGGGAATGATGTCTCTGAAAAGACATGGAGAGATGATTAGGTCTGAGACCCTCAGCCTTACACCTTCAGCCACTTCAAAGTACAGTTCGCTTGCTAACACCTGTCTCACTTGAGGTACACTATGAAGGTCCAAGGGGTCAGATTATCAAATCTACTCTTATTGCAGCAAGAATAAGGGAAGCAAGAGAGATATAGGGATCTTGGATCCTTAGAATTTTTTTTGTTTTTTTTTTTTGGACTATAAATAGTCTAAGATGTTTTTGGGTGGTCGAAGGACCAAAAAGAGAATATTTCGTAGGTTATTGAGCCTACGAAAGGATTTTTTTGATTTTTCTCATCACTTAAAAAGTGATTGAAGTCATGTGAGATAGGGAAGATGAGAGATTAATGATGTACGGCAAATGTAAGAGATGAATTATGTAATCATCAGTATGCATAAATGGACCAACAAAGTGAAAAATAAAAACAAACATGCATGCACAAAAGGTAAATTTTTTGGATTTTTATGAAAAAGTGTTGATTTGTTTATTTAGTAAAATTGGGGGTGTAAGTGGTCCCCCATTTGGATTTTGTTTTGGAAAGAGGGTTTTTAAGGAATAGAACAAAGCATTCCTCATGAATATTCCCCACTTGTTCCAAAGTGACAAAGATCAAACACCTTTAATGCAAAGAACATTCTATCATTTGTCTTTTTACACATAAATGACTTGCCAAAAGTGTTGGAAAAATTTTGGCATGGTTTCGTCTGTACCATGTGTCCCGGATGTACAAACATCAACTTCTAGAATTGAGTTTGCAAAGTGCGGGCAACATGTACCCGACAAAAGCATTTATTATAAAAATACTCATATAATATAATATATATAACCGTAAAAACAAACAAACACAAATGGTCCGTACATACTAATGTCATGCATAAATCTTTTCAAAAATCATGCTTCAAAACATGGATTCTAAGACATCACCAACATGCATTGTCCGTCATCATCATCAAGCATATAATGATCAAAATAACAGTGACTAAAAGAAGATGTCACAGTGTTCATCCTACTCACAGGTTATCAAAATCAATATAGACAATACAAAAATAAGCAGGGCAGTAAAACAACACTACCAAAAATAACAAAAAAAAAACGGATTTTCGAAGGTTTTGCAACCCTCATTTTCAAAATGAGATGCTCTCTCACCACAGAAAACTCGAACCCACTAAAAATGGCAGTTATGACCAAAAGTCCTAAAACCCTAGGTTCTGCCTACTCAGTTCTTAACCCATTTCCGAACATGCCTAACATACTCCGACCATATTCCGACCATCCCCGACGCTAAAACAGAGCACATTCCCCTCCCCATCCCCGATTTCACAAGGAAGATGAAAAGACGAAAACTGAAATCTACGAAAACAGAGTGCGAAAATGAAAAAAAACCACTTACCCCCGACTCCCACTCGGATTAGATGACGAAGAAGCCATTTCCAAGCAGTTTGAACGGAGGAAAGGTCGAGAAGATGAGACTGGTTTCGCGAGGAAGACAGTTTCGCGAGAGAGAACACGGGGGGTTTTGGGATGTGAAAAGTGAAAGTGAGGGAAATGAGAGGGAAAGGGGGGTATAAAAAGGATTCGGAAAAGAGGTTCGAATTATTTCATCAATTCGAATTAATTCGAATTGGCCTGAATAACTCGCATCTCTCACAAATTCGAATTGATGAAATAATTCGAACCTCTTTTCCGAATCCTTTTTATACCCCCCTTGAAAGACAAAGAAACAAAGCAAGTTCGAATTCTGAGATCAATTCGAATTAATTCGAATTGACTCACAATTCGAACTTGAGGTTGTGAGCAAAATCTGCACAAGGTGCCTAAGTGAGCTAAATGTCTTATGTGGTTTGTTCCAAGCAATTCAAATTAATTCGAATTTTCTTGAAATGAAAAATAAACCACAGTCAAGACTTAGGAAAATTTTTAGGTTTTCAAAAATTTATGTTCATCAAGATGAACTCAATAGCAAACATTTCTACACAGAATTAGAATCTAAAACATATTGCTTGCATAAATTAGGTTGGGTTAACAATTTTATTTTATGAATTTATTCTGGATTTTAGATTTCTCTAAATTCCAGAATTAATTTTCATTAAATATAATATTAACCCAACCGGGAACCTGGTTTTTTGAAGCTTTATCTTTCTTTTTGTTGGTTCCTCGAATTCCTGCAAAACAATTATAAGAAAGCATTAGGTTTTCTCCAAATATCAACATCCTCACATTTAGAGTCTTAGTACTCTAAATGTTCAATTGATTTTTGGATACTTTGTCCCAATAAAAAGAGGTGGAGCAAGTAAATAAGTAAGTAAGTAAATATATGTATAATATTTATTGAGCATAAGCCAGTTCTGTTGTCATTTGAGCTTCTTTTTCGGGGTCGAACTGCCCAAGATACTCCTTCAATCTGTGTCCATTCACTACCAGCTCTCCCTTGTCAGTTCGGATCCTGACAGCTCCACTTTCAAACACGTGCACCACTTCGTATGGTCCTTCCCATCTGGATTTAAGCTTTCCGGGGAACAGCTTCAACCTGGAATTGAATAACAAGACATTCTGGCCAACATAGAAGTGTTTAGACTTAACACGACGATCGTGTAACTTCTGGGTCCTCTCTTTATAAATCCTCGAGCTTTCATAAGCTTGCGCACGTATTTCCTCAATTTCATTGAGGTCCAACTTGCGCTTACTCTGAGCAACTCGTGAGTCAAAATTGAGCGTTCGTACGGCCCAGTAAGCCTTATGCTCTAGTTCTACGGGCAAATGACAGGCCTTTCCGAAGATGAGTCTGTATGGAGACATCCCAATGGGAGTCTTGAATGCAGTGCGGTATGCCCAT
This sequence comes from Hygrophila difformis, assembly GCA_030278955.1. Lineage (NCBI taxonomy): Eukaryota > Viridiplantae > Streptophyta > Magnoliopsida > Lamiales > Acanthaceae > Hygrophila > Hygrophila difformis. The sequence continues at coordinate 13,832,280 of JAOANR010000012.1, read as the reverse complement.
AAAGCATCATTGAGCTTACGTGACCAATCTTTGCGAGTTGTCCCCACAGTGGCCTCGAGTATGTGTTTGATTTCGCGGTTTGAGACTTCGACTTGACCATTGGTTTGGGGATGGTAAGGCGTGCCGATCTTGTGGAGAATCCCATTTTTGCTCATAAGATTTGCAAATGCTTTATTAACAAAATGGGTTCCTCCATCTGATATGATCACCCTGGGTACACCAAATCTATTGAAAATGTTATTTTTCAAAAATTTGACGACCTGGTTGCCATCATTGGTTGGCAGTGCAACGGCCTCAACCCACTTGGAAACGTAATCGACAGCTACCAAGATGTAATGGTTCCCATCAGATGTCGGGAATGGTCCCATGAAGTCAATACCCCATACATCGAAAATCTCGAGAGTGAGAATTCCTTGTTGAGGCATCTCATCCCTCTTGGAGATATTCCCTAGTCTTTGGCATCTGTCGCAAGCTTTAACAAACGCTTTGCGATCCTCATAAATGGTAGGCCAATAAAAACCGCACTCGAGCACCTTATGGGCTGTTCGAGTGGGGCCATGGTGACCTCCATATTCCGACTCATGACATTTCTTAGCGATTTGATAAGCCTCGTGCTCAGTTACACATCGTCTAATAATCGAATCTACACAATGCTTGAAGAGATAAGGATCTTCCCAAAAGTAGTTAACTACATCTCGGTTGAACCTTGCTTTGTGGCCCCTGCTTTGAAATGGTGGAATTATTCCGCATGCTAAAAATTTAGCAATATCGGAAAACCACAGACAAGCTTGATCATGAAGATGCAAGGCAAACAGTTGCTCATCCGGAAAATTCTCATTTACGGCTAGTTCATTTTTATCATTTTCTAGTCGAGACAAATGGTCAGCAGCACCATTGTCTCTGCCTTTTCTATCTTTTATTATAATGTTGAATTCTTGCAACAAAAGTACCCACCTGATTAATCGAGGTTTGGCGTCTTGTTTGCTAAACAAGTATCTCAGTGCAGAGTGATCTGTGTACACTGTGGTTTTCGTACCAATAAGATATTGTCTGAATTTATCAAACGCAAAAACCACAGCATACATCTCCTTCTCCGTGGTGGTGTAGTTAATTTGGGCCTCATTCAGGGCATGACTTGCGTAATGAATTACACAATGCTTCCCTTCCTTATGTTGCCCAAGAACTGCACCCACGGCGAGATCACTTGCATCACACATTACCTCGAAAGGCATTGACCAATCGGGTGGTTGCACTATTGGAGCAGAAATTAACATCTCTTTGAGCGTGTCAAAGGCTTGAACACACGCTTCATTTATTACGAAAGGATTTTCTTTACAAAGCAAGTTAGTGAGCGGCTTGGCAATTTTAGAAAAGTCTTTAATGAATCTCCGGTAGAAACCGGCATGCCCTAAGAAACTCCTAACTGCTTTTATTGAATTAGGCAATGGTAGGTTTGAGATGACTGAGACCTTAGCTCTGTCGACTTCGACACCTGCGCGCGAGATGCGGTGACCTAACACTATTCCTTCGGTGACCATGAAATGGCACTTCTCCCAGTTCAAAACTAGGTTGGTGTCCTCACATCTTTTCAAAATTTGTGCAAGATTAGTCAAACATTCATCAAAAGTATCTCTATACACAGAGAAGTCATCCATGAAAACTTCAATGCATTTTTCGATAAATTCTGAGAAAATTGACATCATGCATCTTTGAAATGTGGCAAGCGCATTACAAAGTCCAAAAGGCATGCGCCTGTACGCAAAAGTTCCATATGGGCACGTGAATGTGGTCTTGTCGTGATCCTCGCTAGCTATTACAATCTGATTATAGCCAGAGTACCCATCCAAAAAGCAATAGAACTCCCTTCCGGCCAACCGCTCTAGCATCTGATCAATGAATGGCAAGGGGAAATGGTCCTTCCTGGTAGCGGTATTGAGCTTCCGGTAGTCGATGCAAACTCTCCAACCGGTCACTGGACGCGTCGCCACTTCTTATCCTTGCTCATTAGTCGTTACACAGATCCCCCCACGTTTCGGTACGACCTGCACTGGGCTAACCCATTTGCTATCATAGATAGGATAGATGATACCAGCATCTAAGAGCTTGATAACTTCTTTCCTTACCACTTCCTGCATATGGGGGTTCAGACGCCTTTGTGGTTGCCTTGAGGGCTTGTACTCCTCTTCCATTAAAATTCTGTGCATGCAAACAGAGGGGCTTATTCCTTTTATATCAGAAATGGTCCATCCGATTGCATGTACATATTTCTTTAGAATGTCTACCAGAGCTTTTTCTTGTTCTTGTGTCAGCTTGGCTGACACAATCACCGGTAATCTTTTATGTTCAGCGAGAAAGACGTACTTAAGATGATCCGGAAGTATTTTAAGTTCAAGCTCTGGTGGGCATTCAACGGAAGGCAGTAGTTTGCGAGAAGTGGATGGGAGAGAGAGATCAGATTTACCTTCAGGATCCTGTGTCAGTACAGGATCCACTTCCTCCTCAGCGGTGCTTTCCTCTTCCTCCGGGATGAACTCAACCCCATCGAATTCTTCAAGGTCCCCAGAGATAGGGTCCTCGAAGTGGACAGCATTGCAGCTCCTTGGTTGCTCCGCACCTTCAGGCTTCAGTACCTGTTTTGAAACTTTGTTTGGCTCATCAGTCACAGAGTTTATGCTCTCATCCTCACTCCTACTTTCTATTACATCAAATATGGAACAAGATCCCTCATTCGGAAATTTCTGTAGCTGTTCCATGTCAAAGGTGATTTCTTTGTCATCGACCCTCAATGTGACTTTTCCGGATTTGGCGTCAATCAGTGCACCGCCAGTGGCCAGAAACGGGCGTCCCAGGATAAGTGGCATTTCAGAGTCCTCTTCGATGTCGAGGATGATGAAGTCAACCGGGAAAAGAACTTGACCGGTTTTGACTACCACATCCTTGAGGATTCCTACGGGCTTTGTGATTGATCTGTCTGCAAGCTGCAGCTTCATCTTGACTGGTTCAATCTCCCCGAGCCTTAGGCGAATTGCCATGGCTAAGGGCATCACATTGATGCTGGATCCTAGATCACATAACCCCATGCTCACTTTGGCCTTCCCAATCTGTACTGGTAGCGTGCAACATCCAGGGTCTTCTTTCTTTTCGGGCAGTTTCTTCTGAACTATGGCACTGCATGTGCTGTTGAGAACAATCACCTCCTCCTGCTCTACCTGCCTTTTCCCTGAAATCAATTCTTTCAAGAACTTAGCATAGGTGGGCATTTCTGAAATCATTTCCACGAGAGGAATGGTTATCTCTACAGACCTTAACCGTTCTAGAAATTTCTTGAATTTAAGGTCATGTTCCTTATTTTTAAGACGTGCTGGGTATGGCACCCTTGGCATGTACTTATTATTGTTTGTTTTTTGTGGTAAAGAGAAGGAAGTTGTACCTTCAACCCTACCCTTTTCAGCTCCCTTTGCAGCTTCAGCCTGCGGAATAGCTGTTTCTGATTTGTCCTCGACCAGTCCAATACCATCTCCTCCTTCAATCCTTTCATTTTCTTTTTCACCCTCCACTGGATCCTTTTCCTCCTCGGCCGTCTCTTTTCCATGTCCAACAATTCCTTTTAGAGTCTTGCCTCCCCGCAATGTGATTGCTTTACACTGCGGGTTAGCTTCAGTACTGCTTGGAAGTGTTCCTTTCCCCCTGTTCTGCAGTTCCTTGGCCAATTGGGTGACTTGCGTCTCCACATTCTTGATTGATGACTGCAGTTGTTGGTTTATATCCTTCTGGTTGGCTATAAACTCGGTCATCAGATTCTCCAGACGAGATGGTGGCCTTTGGTTATATGGTTGATTCTGATCAGGTTGGGATTGGAAATTCTGGAAATTATGGCCTTGGTTCTGATTAGGCCTCTGTAGGATCTGAGGTTGGAAATTCTGATTCTGATTTTGAAAGTTCTGCACTCTTTGCTGGACGAATCCTTGATTCTGAGGTCTGAAGTTTTGCTGTGGGTTTTGATTTGCGAACTGGTTGGGCTGGTTTGGCTGCAACAGATGCGCATTAAGTGCATTGTTGTTGGAATAGGAGAGATTGGGATGGCGATTTTGGTAGTTCCCGGCATAATTACAACTCTCGGTAGCTATCTGTTGGCATGTATCAGTTGGATGAGGTGTAATACCCGAGAATTTTGCAACATAAAATAAATAAATAAATAAATAAACAATAAATAAATATAATAAATAAATAAATAATTAAAAGAGGAAATGAGAAATGGAATTTAAATTAAAAAGGAAACAAAATTCCGAGAACCTGGGAAGCCGAAGACAATTTAATCGAATAAATGGTTACACGGGGACCCGACACCGATAGACTCAATAACTCAAGTCCAAATATAAATTAATATCCGAACAAAATTAAGATAGGAAATCGGAGCCCGAAGATACCCCGGAAATCCGAATCCGGGAACATAGAGGGATAGAAGTCCGAAAGAGAGGAGGAAACGCCCGACGGATCGCACGACCCGGCCCAGACCGAAGTCCAGGCCAGGACGGCGCGGTCGCCGCGCGCTCCAAAGGAGAAAACCGCGCCAAGAGCGCGCCACTTGGCAGAATCGGCCGTTCCGCGATTTTCTCGCCCGATTCCGGATTTTTCGACTTTCGGTTGAACATCTTTCGACTCTAGACTCTTAGAGTCAGATCTTGGATGCCCTAGGACTTAGTTATCTATAAATAAGACATCCAAAAAGCTCCGAATACGTTTTAAAACCCTACGAAATCTCTCTACACGTTGAAACCCTAATCCCGGAGTCGTCGGAGTCACGAAGGCAAGAGAGGGGACTGGGTTGGACGAAAATCCAAGGACTCCCGTCATCGTGGTAAGATCTGATCCCTTCCTTACCATATGTGATTCGAAAACGAATCCTAAATTCGATCTTTTTCTATTCTAAACCCCCGATCCGAATCGAGAGCGAAGAACCCGACAAACGGAGAGGATAAACGGAGGACGGGAAGCCACGCCTCCGAATCGAAGATCCCGGACGCTCAACAATCTGTAAGTTAACGCTTACTTTGGTTTTGGGTGGTTAAAAGATTCGAATATATAGATCGAATGGAACCCTATCTAAAATCTGTCTACACCGGCGCAGTGTTTTTGTTGAATTTATTCGAACCCCTTAAAACGTTCAAACGTGAAAACTTAAAACACGAAAAACATTCCTAAGACACTGATCTAGCTCCTGTAAAAATGTCATAATTTTTCATCGTGTTTTGATATCCGAAACTGATCGTAAACGAGCCTGCTTTAGATTTAGATCTTGAAACGATGATAGATTCTTTATTCGAACTTGTTGGTGATTTCTACCTTAGATCTAGACCGATCTAGGCTTGGCGTTGAACATAAGAGTTGTAGATCTATACGTTATGAATACCTCCGTGAAATTTCAGAATTTTTCGTGATGATTTGATATAAGAAATCCACCCCAAACCGAACTGGTTTAAAATCGGATCTTGAAAACTGGACAGAACATAGATTTGAACTTGTTGACGTTTTTGACTATGGTTATATGCCGAATTAGATCTTTAGCCAAACATGAAAGTTGTAGATAATTGTCTTAAGATGATCTCTGTAAAATTTCATCAAATTTAGAGCTCATTTGCTATGGTAGATCTCGAAACTTTTAAACTGCTGTGTGAAAACGCGGACAGATTTCTGATCTGACGAAAATTGGAGTTTTTGAACTGTTTCCGTATCTCGGATCGAAAAAGTTAAAACACGAAAGTTGTAGATCTCGACGTTTTGGAGTCAGTCGTGAAATTTCGGAATTTTTGAAATTAAATCTGATTATTAACGAATTTTAGAGTAAACTGTGGTTGACCGAGTCAAAACTTGAAATCTTGTTGAAACGGTGGAATTAGCCTTTGAGGTTGAAACGGATAGAAATACTTTGACATACGATACATGAAACGAGAAGATTAAAATATTGCGGGTTATGACTAAGCTAGATACTGTCAATGTTCTCTGCGGCTTGGGACATAAGAGCCCAAGTGTATGTCTAGGTTGACGTAAGAGCCCTAGCGAAACACTGATCGTATGGCTAGCAGACGGATTAACTCTAACTAAAAGATCAACCATGATACATGTGGACATAAGAGCCTAGGCGTAAGGCTGGCGGACATAAGAGCCCTAGCGGTGGTGATCTGTAAAAGATATGAAACGAGGAGTTGCGAGAATTCCAAATTAAATCTGTATTAAATTGTGCTGTTAAATTTATGGCCACTTATTTAATTACGTTGCAAGTTATATGATGATCTTATGAATCTATATTTCTAAATTATGCGATTACATGAATTATTTAAATTATGCACATGTTTTCATTAAATTTAAATAAAGGCTTTGAAACCTCATAATCTTGTATGTGTTAACTTACTCAGCACGTAGTGCTGACCAAAACCGTATTTTTTTTTCCTGTTTCTTTCAGAGCCGAAGAATATGCATCATCATATGCATTCATGGGAATTTTGGGGAAATGCTTTATTTGTAAATGATACGTTAGACTAGTAATTGCATGAACGGGCCTGTTTAACCCGTGTACTGGCCATGTTGGCCCTATATTTAAGTTCCGCTGCGTTATATACGTAAATATTATTTTCCGCTGCAAACCTGATGTAATATTTTTAAATTATATATGAATGGGCTGTTTGAATATTTTAAATTTTGAAAAACCATAGCCTTGCATCTCTTTAGTGAGCTCGGAGAAACCGTGTCTCGCTAGGGAGGTGTGGCGGTGACACCCCGACCTGGGTGACAAAAAACCGGGGTGTTACAAGTTGGTATCAGAGCCCAAAATATTTTAAAGCTATTTATTTTAAAGAAAATATCTGATACCAGAGTGGTATCAAAGCCCGGATATTTTTAAGCTAGTATTTTTAAACCATTATTTTTTTAAACCGTTATTATTTTTAAACTACTATTAATATTTTGACTATTATTTTAAATTTTAAAGTATTATTTCCATGGAGAAATTTTTATTTTAAAACCCATGGGAAAAATATATATAGTGCATAAATTATTTTTTGGGGGAAATCATCATTCGCATTTGTATATTGCATCTCTTTTATGTAGAGAACTTAGAATCTTGGCGAATTTGAACTTAGAATCTTGGCGAATATTAACTTAGATCTTTTGCTTGCACTAGATGACTTAGACGCTTGACATCAAATTAGAAACGCTCACTAGAGACTGATGTTGTCTTAGTTCTAAGATCGCGTTCATCTAAGCTCACGCCTAATCACAACAATCCTCGACCTTAGCCATTCCTCCCCTTGTACAAATTAGAAAATTTCCTTATGTGGAACAATAAAAAAAAAATCATGTTTTTATTAAAACACTATTTATTCCGAAAATCTTGTTTGGTTTCCCAAACAACAAATCCATTTCAAATGCACGACTCATTTAAACCTAGACCCGAACCTTCTTGAGAATAATGAATAGACAGTTATGGGGACATAACTGAAGCCCTAAGGGGGAGAGGATGTGATACCCCGTAATAATTTATTTTTGGAGTTCAACTCGATAAGATGTATCCTGAATAAATATATATATATATATATATATATAATGAACAACTTCAAATTGTTTTGAACTACGTTATGGCTTGATCCCTTCGCCGGGTACGTAGGCAGCTTAGAAGTTTTAATTCTAAGTTCAGTCACAAAAAAAAACAAACAAAAGACCTTAGCACGAGAAAAGCCGAAACACAACTTCGAGGACGAAGTTGATTCTTAAGGAGGGTAGACTGTAATACCCGAGAATTTTGCAACATAAAATAAATAAATAAATAAATAAACAATAAATAAATATAATAAATAAATAAATAATTAAAAGAGGAAATGAGAAATGGAATTTAAATTAAAAAGGAAACAAAATTCCGAGAACCTGGGAAGCCGAAGACAATTTAATCGAATAAATGGTTACACGGGGACCCGACACCGATAGACTCAATAACTCAAGTCCAAATATAAATTTAGATCCGAACAGAATTAAGATAGGAAATCGGAGCCCGAAGATACCCCGGAAATCCGAATCCGGGAACATAGAGGGATAGAAGTCCGAAAGAGAGGAGGAAACGCCCGACGGATCGCACGACCCGGCCCAGACCGAAGTCCAGGCCAGGACGGCGCGGTCGCCGCGCGCTCCAAAGGAGAAAACCGCGCCAAGAGCGCGCCACTTGGCAGAATCGGCCGTTCCGCGATTTTCTCGCCCGATTCCGGATTTTTCGACTTTCGGTTGAACATCTTTCGACTCTAGACTCTTAGAGTCAGATCTTGGACGCCCTAGGCCTTAGTTATCTATAAATAAGACCTCCGAAAAGCTCCGAATACGTTTTAAAACCCTACGAAATCTCTCTACACGTTGAAACCCTAATCCCGGAGTCGTCGGAGTCACGAAGGCAAGAGAGGGGACTGGGTTGGACGAAAATCCAAGGACTCCCGTCATCGTGGTAAGATCTGATCCCTTCCTTACCATATGTGATTCGAAAACGAATCCTAAATTCGATCTTTTTCTATTCTAAACCCCCGATCCGAATCGAGAGCGAAGAACCCGACAAACGGAGAGGATAAACGGAGGACGGGAAGCCACGCCTCCGAATCGAAGATCCTGGACGCTCAACAATCTGTAAGTTAACGCTTACTTTGGTTTTGGGTGGTTAAAAGATTCGAATATATAGATCGAATGGAACCCTATCTAAAATCTGTCTACACCGGCGCAGTCTTTTTGTTGAATTTATTCGAACCCCTTAAAGCGTTCAAACGAGAAAACTTAAAACACGAAAAACATTCCTAAGACACTGATCTAGCTCCTGTAAAAATTTCATAATTTTTCATCGTGTTTTGATATCCGAAACTGATCGTAAACGAGCCTGCTTTAGATTTAGATCTTGAAACGATGATAGATTCTTTATTCGAACTTGTTGGTGATTTCTACCTTAGATCTAGACCGATCTAGGCTTGGCGTTGAACATAAGAGTTGTAGATCTATACGTTATGAATACCTCCGTGAAATTTCAGAATTTTTCGTGATGATTTGATATAAGAAATCCACCCCAAACCGAACTGGTTTAAAATCGGATCTTGAAAACTGGACAGAACATAGATTTGAACTGGTTGACGTTTTTGACTATGGTTCTAGGCCGAATTAGATCTTTAGCCAAACATGAAAGTTGTAGATAATTGTCTTAAGATGATCTCTGTAAAATTTCATCAAATTTAGAGCTCATTTGCTATGGTAGATCTCGAAACTTTTAAACTGCTGTGTGAAAACGCGGACAGATTTCTGATCTGACGAAAATTGGAGTTTTTGAACTGTTTCCGTATCTCGGATCGAAAAAGTTAAAACACGAAAGTTGTAGATCTCGACGTTTTGGATTCAGTCGTGAAATTTCGGAATTTTTGAAATTAAATCTGATTATTAACGAATTTTAGAGTAAACTGTGGTTGACCGAGTCAAAACTTGAAATCTTGTTGAAACGGTGGAATTAGCCTTTGAGGTTGAAACGGATAGAAATACTTTGACATACGATACACGAAACGAGAAGATTAAAATATTGCGGGTTATGACTAAGCTAGATACTGTCAATGTTCTCTGCAGCTTGGGACATAAGAGCCCAAGTGTATGTCTAGGTTGACGTAAGAGCCCTAGCGAAACACTGATCGTATGGCTAGCGGACGGATTAACTCTAACTAAAAGATCAACCATGATACCTGTGGACATAAGAGCCTAGGCGTAAGGCTGGCGGACATAAGAGCCCTAGCGGTGGTGATCTGTAAAAGATATGAAACGAGGAGTTGCGAAAATTCCAAATTAAATCTGTATTAAATTGTGCTGTTAAATTTATGGCCACTTATTTAATTACGTTGCAAGTTATATAATGATCTTATGAATCTATATTTCTAAATTATGCGATTACATGAATTATTTAAATTATGCACATGTTTTTATTAAATTTAAATAAAGGCTTTGAAACCTCATAATCTTGTATGTGTTAACTTACTCAGCACGTAGTGCTGACCAAAACCGTATTTTTTTTTCATGTTTCTTTCAGAGCCGAAGAATATGCATCATCATATGCATTCATGGGAATTTTGGGGAAATGCTTTATTTGTAAATGATACGTTAGACTAGTAATTGCATGAACGGGCCTGTTTAACCCGTGTACTGGCCATGTTGGCCCTATATTTAAGTTCTGCTGCGTTATATACGTAAATATTATTTTCCGCTGCAAACCTGATGTAATATTTTTAAATTATATATGAATGGGCTGTTTGAATATTTTAAATTTTGAAAAACCATAGCCTTGCATCTCTTTAGTGAGCTCGGAGAAACCGTGTCTCGCTATGGAGGTGTGGCGGTGACACCCCGACCTGGGTGACCAAAAACTGGGGTGTTACAAGAGGTCCCTGACACAGCCCACAGACAACTCCAGATTGCTGTGTTTGAACTTGGTTTGATGAGGTTCCTGCCTGGGAAGCATCTATTCCCTTCCCTTTAACCTGGTTCAGCTGTATCGCAGCTACCTGTTCTTGCAATTTTTCAAAATCTGTTTTCCCTTCACTTACAGCAAAGACTTTTCTAGGAGGATCCTCCTTTCTATCATCTGTGTTTAGGATGGATCAGTTGACAGACATTGTCTCAATCTTCTCCCAAGCTTGGTCCATAGGCAGGTGGAGTAAATGTCGTCCGCCAGCAGCGTCTAACATTGTTCTCCATGGATGGGTGAGTCCTCCGTAGAATTTCCTCAGTTGCTCCCATGGTGCGTACCCGTGTTAGGGGCATCGCCTGATGAGGCCCGAGAATCTTTCTTTTGCATCATATAATGACTCGTCTGGCTTCATTTTAAAATCTCCAATTTTAGCTCGTCCTTCCTCAATCTTTGATTCCGGAAAATACTTCAGCAAAAAGCTCCTCACCAAGTCTGCCCAAGTGCTCCTCTGATTGATAGGCAATGACTTATACCAGTCCCTGGCACCACTATATAAAGAAAATGGAAACAACATTAGCCTAATAGCATCAGGAGAGACTCCCTGATTTTTGATCGTGTCGCAGAGCTCCAGGAAGGTCTGGAGATGATCATGAGGGTCCTCATGATTTGCACCGCAGAACTAATTGTTTTGCACCAAATTAATGAGTGCCGGTTTGAGCTCGAAATTGCGTGCGGGAAAGTGTGCTCTCCCAGGTCCATCCAGATAGGGCTCTACTATTGGTTGCATGAAGTTTGCCGCTGCTTGCTGCTGTTGTTGATTTCCTTGTTCAGCTTGGTTCTGGTACTGTTGGTGATAATTGGGAAATTGCTGGAAGTTATGTGGATCTTGTGGGTTGTTCTGAAACTGAGCTGGGTTGAAAGCTTGGTTTTGGTATTGTTGGTTTGGTATGTTTTGGTTTTGGTGAAATTGGTTTAAGGGTGGTGGTGGTTGTTGGTGGAATTGCTGGTATTGTTGCTGATTGGGATTTGGTAGATTCTCCTCTTCGTTGGCACGATTAGGATGTTCTACCATTCCTCCGCCAGCTCCATTACCAGGGTTATTTGGTGGTTGGTCTATGGGTAAGATCGGGGGAATGTTCTGGTTATCTGCCATGTCTGATAGATCGCTGCTCGATGTTTCAGGTGAAGTGCGGGTCCGACGCTCCTGCTCTTTCCGTCTTCTGGCTTCTGCCCTCAGTTGGCGAGCAGTCCTTTCTATTTCTAGATCGAACGGTAGCTCCGGCAATGTGCTCCTCCTCCGTTGCATAAGCAGTTGGTATCAAGATTTTTACAGTACCTGTACAATCCCCAAGTTAGTGATGGTTTGATAGTATATACAAAAACTATCTATGAGTAAATCAGGAGTGTAATTCTCCTAGTAAACGGCGCTGCATCCTCCCCGGCAACGGCGCCATGAAACTTTTGACAAGCTTCATTAACACGAGTAATTTTCTGAAATATCAGGTGTGGATTTATTAAATGAAAAGAGTTATGATGTAGGGAAGGGGTTTAAGGATATGTTATGATTCCCGCTTTTTATTACTCATGTGGGGTGTTTTAATCTCAAACGGCGCTGTGGTCCTTCCCGCCATGAAACTTTTGACAAATATCACGGTGCAACCGGGATTGACCTTCAGTCTGTCACCCTGAAAGTCCCTGGTATCTGCACCATGATGCTTCTCTTAATTTCATGTCAAGAAGATCCCTGCCATGAAGCTTTTGAACATCTTCCCACTGTATGAGTATTTTCCCAAAATATTATGTTTTTATTTACTCGTGTCAAGAAAATGTGCTCCCGAAAGCGCACGGAGTCAAAAATTGCAGTAATTATAGTAAGTACCGGATCGTTCACTGGAGGATGTGCGATGGAAGCAGGACCCACGTCGTTTACTAAGATTTTCCACTCGGTTACTCGTTTCAAGTTTTGCAAGGGTTTCTAACAACTACTTGACATAAATTAAACCAGATCATGAAAGCAGTAAAAATTATTCTACAAAGCATGGTAAACTAGATCGAAGAAAGCAATTAAATCTATACTACTAAAGCAATATAAAATTATGCTACACTATCTAGAAAGCAGATTTAAATATGACAGAAGGGACATGGAGGAAATAATAAAGATTGGACAAGATTCAGATGAAACACAATTAAACTTCCAATTTTTTTCATACACAGATCTTAGCTTGGGATAATCCTCTAGTTAGCTAACTCTCATGCTTTCTACACCATGTTCCCTCTAACAGACAGGTACTTACGGTGAGAATTTACATGCTCTTAAGATAACAATATCTAAGATACCACAGACTTATAACTCCCTTCACAGGCCTTGTGAAATTACATTATTCATCTGTGGTGGATAAGAAACACCTAACATATCATTAGTTGACATGCCAAGTACTCCTATCATTCCCCCATGTCACACCCAAAGTTTCAAATCAAGCCCCAAACCATTCCATAACTCTCAAACCTTTTAACAGATGGACAACCCCTAATTCTTCCGAGTGACCTCTATGAAAGCATTTAAAGGAAAGCAGTAAAGAAAGTTGTAAAGAAAGCATTTAAATCTATCACTCGGAATCGTTAAAAACGTCTCTTTCCGTTAGTATAAAAGAGCCCCTGGTCTTGGTGACCAGATGCAGATCAAGAACCCCCGAGATATCAATAAGCCACAGGGCTTACAACATCCGGGTAGTTATGAGATACAAACTAAATGAAACAAATCCTAGATGAATCTGTTCCGGATGTACTCATTCAAGACTCAATTCTAGACTTTGGCAGAAGAAGATAGTAGTCGAAGGAATACTCAACCCTACCTTAGAAATTCACCAAGGCCTATATGTTGTTCCTCTAGTATTACTTATCACATCTCATCTACACCCAAGTGGATATTGACTTAATGCGATATCTAATACAAGATTTTCAACACACGGCAATTTTGAGACGCAAATGAATATTTGAAAATCATTCCCTAGACAAGTACTAAACTCTCAATTAAAACACAGATCCTTTCAGTCTAGGTGAGACCTAATCATTGACTCTGCTTCTAAGCTCTCAAAATCAACCCCCAGTGGAATGTGAATTAGTCATAACTGTCGATTTTATCCCTTACTCAGATCCGGATTTTATAAAAGAATTTTTGTTGGAAATTTATTATGCAGCATCTGATTTAAATCAAGACTTCTGTGTCCAAGGGGAAGGATCCCCAAAATAGCAATAAGACCAGAACATCTACATAATAGTATCATGCATACAAGTATATGAAAAGGAAAATAAGGTACCCCAAAATATATGGTGGGGTTACACAGAATGCGAAACACAAAGGTGGATTAGCCTGAGATGAGAAGAATTTCGGCTAAAAATAGTGCCAGAGATAGTTGGGGTTTTCCGGACTGCAAACATCTGCTGTCCGGTTCCCAATTTTCCCAGATGACTGATTTTAGACAAAGAGAATTCCAAACGACGGTGACCGCCGTCATTCAGTTTTCTTTTGTCTGCGAGTGGAAGAAAAACCCACATATTTCTTGATGTAATATGTCTTAACTAATGTTGGTCGACATCAGTTGATACTATTGCAACTTGAATTCAGGTTGAGAAATTAAGATAAGGAAAATTAAAACTGTATCTAATTAGGAATTGGCTGAGTGACTAATCGAAACTTTTAGTGAAGAGAACGCTCGCCGAAGCTTCCACCAACCACTAACCAGATCATGCAAAATAACAGATAATGATTGACACACAGAAGACGGGTTAATCGATATCCCTGTGAAGGGACCTTTCACCAACATTAATCTGTGGTGTTTCTCATTATCCGTTCATACACACAATGAAAGAGAAAACATGAAAGTAAGAAAATATTTTTGGTATTATGTGGGTGTTAATCACACAATAAGTAGACACTAATGGGTTGAAATGTGTAATGGATAGAAATCAGATGAATTTGGCCTAGGCCCAATACACCCATGCAACTTACACAAATCATGAAAGAAAATGTTTTTAGAGTTTCAAAATAGAAGGGATAGTTCAATTCGAATTACTGGGGCAATTCGAATTGAGAATGCATGAAGAATGAAGTATGATCTTACCCAATTAATCCTTGCAAAGGAATGAGATATCATCTAATTCGAATTGTTGAGCAATTCGAATTAATTCGAATTAGACAACTCGAATTGATGAAGTCCTTTCCTTGCTCAAAATTGACTAAGGCATATACCTCAAGGGGAAGGTGAATTCGAATTGTCCAGCAATTCGAATTAATTCGAATTAGGCAATTCGAATTGGTTGGGGACAGAAAATAAACTAAGGCATGAGGGGGGCGGCATGGATACAATGTGGTTTTCAAGCCAATTCGAATTGTTGAGCAATTCGAATTAATTCGAATTGGATAATTCGAATTGGTGGGAAACCACATGAAGAGAATAATTTTTGGTGTGCAATTTGAATTTCTTAGGCAATTCGAGATAATTCGAATTGCCTCGATTCGAATTACACATTTTTGAACAATAATAATTTTTGTTCTCACAAGTATGGGTTAGGTGTACACTGTGCTTGTAATGATGGGTTTAGATTTACCAAATCCCTCATCTCACATCAATGTCACTTCACAGCCACCCTAGTGAGGTTTTCAAGAAATAAATAAACACATGTTCAGTGGGTATTGGTGAGATTTAAACCCTATTTCTACAAACAAAGGATTCAAAGGTCAAAGAACCTAAAACATCTAGTTATCTAAGAACTACATGAATAAACTAAGAACACTCAAGTTATCTAAGGCAGCATAAAATAAAGTCAAGGCAGGAAAATAAGGCATAAAGGTAAATTCTAACAAACCTTAAAAACATCTAAAACCTAAGAACACTTATTTGAAGCTCTAAGGCACAAAATCAAAACCAAAAACCCACCAAATATGCATTTATTAAGTTTGAATGTCAACTAGGACATAATAAATGTAACCTAGTTGAAACAAACAAACATGCTAAGCATTTATTTCTAAAGAAAGCATTAAAGAGTGCCAAAACACATGAATAACACCATTTCTGGAAATTTTTCTTGTATTGACACTTTGAAAGCAAAATAAAGAACCCAAAACCATCATTAACTTGAAGGTAGGGTTTATTCTAACTAGAAAGCATGTAAAAATTCTGGAAATGGCTACTCTAAGGGATACACAAACTGCTTCTACACTAAACTAAGATCAAAGCATGTAAAAACTATACTGCTTGCAAGGAAAATAAACTAAACTAAACTAAACTAAACTACCTACCTAACCCTTAAGGGGTGTGGAACCTCCTGCTGTTCTTTTTGTCCCAACTGCTTTTTGGCAAAATTCTTGATCTCCTTTCTCTGTTGTGGATGGTCTACTTTTATAGACAATTTTCGAACCCTAGGCCCACCAACGTTGTGCTCATGCTCCACAGCTTCAATGAGTGAAGTTCGAATTATCTCAATCAATTCGAATTAATTCGAATCGTGAGACCTCTTCCTTGAGCTGGAAATGTGGCCTTCAGTTATTAATTCGAATTGTTGTGAAGAATTCGAATTGATCTTTTCTCGAATTGGATGAGGGTTTCTGCTTGGCTTCCTTGCATCTGTTGGCAATTCGAATTGTTTGTGCCAATTCGAATTAATTCGAATTTGGACAATTCGAATTGCATCTTCTTCTTGCCTTTGGGTTCCTTCTTTCTTCATTCCCTAATTCGAATTATTCACGCCAATTCGAATTAGCTCTTCTGCACCCCTTCCCAACACTTAACCAATTTTTTGTTCTCTTCAGCAATTCGAATTGTGTGCAATTCGAATTAATTCGAATTGCATAATTCGAATTGTGCTTCAACACTTAACCAAATTTCAGTTGTGGGATTTTCAATCTTTTTCCCATCTTTTTTATTTTTTATGGGCTCTTTTATTCTTTTGCCCATTTTTCTTCCTTTTCTTTTCTTTTTCCTTTTTTCATGTTTTTGGATTTTTCTAACACAAATACAATTAAAAATTGTATATTTTATGTCTTTTTATTCCCGGCTCAATGTTTTTACAAACTCGCATTAATCTGTTAAATTCAACTGCTTTCTTATTAAAATAAGATGGAAACACGATCAAAATGTCCGTCTCAGACACGGAAATGGATTGGAAATAATGGTCAGTTTTGGCCATTATCAATTAGAACCACAAATAAGACCACTTACAGACATAAGAACCAACGATAATCGTTGATTTTTAACACCCACATTTAATCCTGATCATGAAATAAGCCAAAGAGAAATAGAAAATATGGATCAACAAATAGAAGAAAGAAAAACATACATAGACAGAAGAAGAAGAAGATTAAATAGATTGCAAAATGATGAAGAATTTGGAATAAGACTAGGAAATAGAGGAAAAAGATTACTTTGGATAGGAAACTATATAATCGAAACGGAAGAATATAATGGTAATTTAATACAAATTATATCAAAAAGAGATGAAGAACAAGAGTTATATCACAAGTCAAATTAACTATAATCAACAACGAAATTTCAACTTACAAAATGTTTCCAGTATATATAATACACAACACCATGTTTACTAGAGCACCTTCACCCGAATTTTCAGATCAAGAATCAAATTATAGTGAAGACTAATAAGATGCCAGGAATAAAGTTAGAAAATGAAACAATAGAAAGACTGACTAATAAAATTCATGAAATAGAAAGTCAACCACAAGATATAAGTACCATAATAATGAAACAAAAACTATTAAGAATAAAATTCAAAATTTCTAAAATGATAGATGAAAGAGAAGCATATGTAATTATACAAAAACACATAGATCCAGAAAAAGAAGAATCGGAGTTAATAAAAGAATGGTATTTAAATGAATTAGAAATAATAGAAATAGAAGAATTAGAAAGGGAAACTGAAATAGATGAAGTAAACGACTTCATTAGAAACATAAGAAATATTAGAAGATGAGTTATCTAGAAGATTTAGAAACAATAAAAGATGGAATTGAACTAATAAAAGAACTAATGATAAGTCTAGATACAAGACTCTACAATATCGAAAGATACATAGACAAAACAATAATTAAAACTCCACAAAAGCAAGTAGAATTAGAAAAGTCACTCCCACTACCGAAATGGGAGAAGACACCAGAACCAGGAAGTCTCGATCATAGAGTAATGATGAAAGAAATAGAAAAATTAAACAAACAAAACAAAATTAGAATCCTGATAGACAAAGTAGAAAAATTAAAAAAGATAAACTAAGAACTAAAGGAAGATAAATTAGAAAGTAGAGAAGATAAAGAAGAAACAGAATGAATACAAGTATACAAGACTTAATAAATGAATTAAGTAGTGATTTAGAAAGACTAAATTTAGAACCAATATATACAGGAACATTTTCAGAAATAGAATTAGAAACCAATGAAAGCGATTTGGAAGAACAACATAAAGTCTTTATGAATAATCATAGATTATATTTACCATCATCAGAAGTAGTCGGAGAAAGTAGCACTACCTTACCAATAGAAGGTGTAACAGGAACTATACCAATGGAAGTAGATCAAACCACAAATAGACAAAATGTAGACAATTATCAAAGTAGATTACAAAATTTACCTTCAAGAAATTTTCCAATAAGAAAAACAACCTCTAAAAAAGAAATTTGGAAATACAATGAAGATTTTGAGTTAAAAGAAACAAGAATAGGAAATGTGAGACCAGGAGATGCAATATTTCTGAACCTGGATTGTCTTAAACAGCCAAGTCTAGAACTAGAAAAATGGAAACAGATAATAAGGATACATTTAATGTCATAAGAAAGTACGTCAAGAGCAAAAATATTAAAAATATGGAATTTAGTCCAAGGAAATGTGGCACAATTCCTTGCAGGAATTTCTTCAAATACAAAACAAACTTATATGAATACAATTACTCAAGGATTTGGACAAGATGTAAACATAGGAATAGATGAATTTATCAATATCATACAAGAAGAATTCCTAGGAGTACAGAGTTTAGATAATAATGCTATAATAGAAGAACGAGATCAAGCGTTACTAAGATTAAATAAAATAAGACTAAGAGATTTATGCTTTTTTGATCAATTCTCTGAACAATTTAAAAGTTACTATTATACAGCTTATACAAGCTCACAAAATAATGAACACACCATGAACTCTATATTTTCAAAACTACCATCACCATGGGATGAATATATGTGGAAAACATGGATTCAAAGTAAAAATGACTATCCGAATAATTTAGGAAGCCGAATAAGATTAATAAGACAGGTAATAACTGAGTTATGTTACCAAAGAAAAATATTAGACCACACTAAAATATATAATAAAGCTGCTGATTTATGCTGTCAAGAAAATGCAGAAAATTTTGAATGGGGAAAAAATAAATCATATAGAAAAAATAAGAGATTTAAAAAATTTAAGCCAATAAAAAGAAAATTTAAGAAAGGAAAAAGATTTAAAATCTTTAATAAGAAAAAATTCTTTAAGCCAAAATTTGGAAGAAAATATTATAAAAGGAGAAATAATAAAAGACAAAATAAAAAGAATCCAACCACATGTAAATGTTATAACTGTGGATAAATAGGACACTTTGCAAGTGATTGTACAAGACCAAAGAAAAAAGAAGTAAGATTTATGGAATATGATATTATAGATGAACAAATATTCAAAGAAATAGAATCAGATCTAGAAAGTATAAGTGAACCAGAATCAGGAGATGAGATATATGAAGTAAAATTCTCTGAAATAGAAAATGAATAAAGATAAAGAAATAATCACAGAAGAACAAGAGAAAACAAAAGAAATAGAATATGTAGAACAATATGAAGGACAAAGAGGATATGCAATAAAAGCTATCTTAAGTCCAGAACAAATTAATAAAATACAAGGATTAGATCTAAAACATGGATTCAAGCATACAAATTTTAATATACTATCAAGAACATTCTCAAGAAATAATATAGTAATTCATGAATATCATGAACTAGAAAAAACAGTAGATGTATGTAATACTAATACTACTCTAAAACTGCACCTTTTAACAAAAGATATAATAAATAAAGGGCTAGAAAAATTAAGTAGAAAGAAAACAGAGAAAATACAATACGTACATTTAGCAGGAGTAAAGATTCTAATAAAATCTTTATTTAGAAGTGGAATAGACTTACCAGTAACAATAAGCCTACATGATTCAAGATTATTAAATCCACAAGACTCACACTTAGGAACTATTAATGGAAATCTAATATACCAAAAACTACTATTTACATGTTACCCAAACTATTGTGTATCTTTACAAGATCAAAATATAGACGAAACATTAACCATATATATAAAAGTACATAGGAATGATGTAATAAAAAAATGAAAGTAAAATATTTACAGTACATTATAGTGCTTTTTATAGCTACCTAAATAGCAATAGACTAAAACCTTATGATGATAAAAAGACAATAGAAATACATGAAGCATGTAAAGACACAATAGCAGATCTAATATTACCAGAATTGAATAATCCAATGTTACAAGATGATTGGATAATTGATCTTGCAGACAAGAAAAATACAATAGAAATTGGAAAACCATTAGAAAATAGGAGACCACAATTATCCTATGTAGGAAGAACAATGAGTAGCAAAAAAAGTATAGACTATAGCCCGAGAACAAATCTAATACTTGATCTGCCAAGGCATAGTATTGATATCTCATACGAAAAGAGTAAACAAAAAGCCCAAACATGGAGAATTAATATAGAATATTATAATGGCACAAACTGGATAAAAGGACCAAACATATTAGTAGACACTGGAGCTTGTAAGAATCATATAGGAAAAACTTGTATAAATGGATTAACAAAGCATATAGGAACAGAATATAGATATACTACTTTTGAAGGAGAAGTAAAAATAGTAAATGAAATAGTAATAGTACCAATAAAACTAGGTACAGATTTAATAGAAGAAGTAAAATGTTATGCAGCAGAAGAAGAAGGAATATCTAGTAGCACCTATCATGTCTTGTTAGGCAATGAGTTTTTAGACTCATTAAACAAATATACGATAACAGGAGACATTTTTAGTGGAAAAACAAAAAATGGAAAAGCTTTCGTAATAGGAAAAGCATATATATGAAAGAAATTAGATTTCCAACAACAGTATACCTAGAGTTAACTATCCTACAAACAAATATAACAACATGTGCTATACTAGATACAGGAGCAGGAATCACATTAATACAAAAACATTTAATAAAAGAATGGGAAGTAAATAAAAGACCAATAGAAGTACATGTAGCTATTGGACATAGTCTAATTATTAATAAACTAGCTAAAGATGTTCAAATAATTTTAGGTAATAAAATATTTACAATACAAGAAGTATATGTTAGCCCAGTAAAAACAATTGATGTATTATTAGGGACAGATTTTACAGGTTTATTTCAAAGCTTTAGAGTAGATAGATATAATATTCAACTTAGATCAGCATGTAACCACTATATTACTATTCCGAGAATAAGGAAACCATACAGAGTGCTTCAGAAACGTGGTGAAAAAGGAGAAATTATAAAACAACCAATTACTTATTACATAAAATTTAAAATTCACAAAATTAAAAAACAAGTGCTAATTCAAAAGCCAGAAGATTTTGATAAATATGAACTTCATGAGACAATAAAATACATCTCTGAAAACTATGGAGAAAATCCAATTGAAAAATGGAATCTTAATAAAATATATGCAGAATTAAAAATGAAAAACGACGATATAATAATAAGAACTCAACCTATGATGCATAATCAAGAAGATATTGAAGAACTTCGAAAACAAATAAATGAATTGTTATAATTAGATCTTATTCAAGAATCTATAGCAGAACATAATAGTCAGGCTTTCTTGGTTAGAAATCGTAGTGAACAAATAAGAAAGAAACCAAGGTTAGTAATAAACTATAAGGAACTAAACAAAAACATGATATTTGATGGATACTTTCTACCTAACAAAGAAAATCTAATAGGATTAGCTAGAGGTAGAACTATCTATTCAAAATTTGATTGTAAAAATGGATTTTGGCAAATTAAAATGCATCCAGATAGTATAAAATATATAGCCTTTAGTACACCACAAGGACACTATGAATGGAAAGTTATGCCGTTTGGAATAAAAAAATGGACCACAAATGTTTCAAAGAAAAATGGATAAAACATTTAAAAAATTTAGTAACTTTATATTTGTATACGTAGATGATATACTAATAGCCTCAAACACTATAGAAGAAAATAAAAAACATTTAGATATATTTGCAAAACTTTGTAAAGATCATGGATTAATCTTATTAGAAAAGAAAGCAGAGATATTCAAAAATGAAATAGAATTTTTGGGTCTAATATTAAACAAACTTGGAATTAAAATGCAACCACACATAAGTACAAAACTTGTTAAAATGCCTGATGAACTTAGGAATAAATTAAACATACAAAGATTTCTTGGAATTCTAAATTATGCAGAAGGATTTATATCAAATTTAGCAAAAAAGACAAATGATCTAAGAAAGTTGATCAGAAAAAATAATAAAATAGGATGGAATGATCAACATACTGAAATTGTCAAACAATTAAAAGAAGAATGCTCCAAATTACCACCGTTAAGATTACCTGACGAAAAAGATAATTTAATAGTACAAACCGATAGCTCAGACTACCATTGGGCAGGATTATTAAAAACCGATACTGGTGAAATTTGTAGATATGCATCAGGAACATTACAAGGAGCAG
The DNA here is from genome assembly GCA_030278955.1 of Hygrophila difformis. NCBI lineage: Eukaryota > Viridiplantae > Streptophyta > Magnoliopsida > Lamiales > Acanthaceae > Hygrophila > Hygrophila difformis. Next base: position 13,810,009 of record JAOANR010000012.1, on the reverse strand, counting down.
CCATAAACTATAGTACAAATGAAAAAGAATTACTTGCAGTGATTAAATCAATAGATAAATTTTCATTTTGGTTATTAAGTAGAAAGTTTAAAGTATTACTCCCTCCGTCCCATATTTATCTTCTTACTTTCCGTTTTTGGACGTCCCACATTTATCTTCCTACCCCAAAAAGGGAATTCTTTTTTTCCTAAAATGTCCCTACATGTCCATATATTTACAAAAAAACCAATCCTTAATTTTACTAACAATTGCACTACAAGACAAAAAGAGACAAATTTACCCCTCAAAAAGTACACATGAAAATAATAAAATACAACTTTCTTAAACTCCGTATCTACAGTGTCGAAGAAGATAAATATGGGACGGAGGGAGTAACTGACAATACACAAGTAAAACCTTTAATTTATAATAAAGTTCCAAATAAACCCCAATATAGAAGAATAATAAGATATCAGACTTTTTTGTCAATGTACGACTTTACTGTTGAATATATTAAAGGGACTGAAAATTATCTAGGTGATTTTTTGAGCAGGAACCCTGAATATGGAGAACAATGAACAATTGGATGATGCTGGTCTGACTGACCACATTTACAATGAAATAGATCGACTACAAAAACTACTCCAGTCGATTATGGACAGACAACTAAAACTACAACAATTGATTGTTGGGAGTTTTATGGACGAACATAAGACTATCAATGACGATATATATGAATGTAACAAATCTTTGCAGGGATTACTAACTACTATGGAAGAATACTTTTACACCCCTGAAGAACTAAATACTGGTGTTCCAAACCAGGAAGGGAAAGCTAATCCTGTTCCACAAGAGGACAAACAAGCAAAACAATCTGGGGATGCCAGACCTTCGACCTCGTCGAAAAACATTGCAGAAACTAAGAAGTATTTTTGCGACAATATTCCTCAACCAACACCCATTAGCCCTGAAACAAGAAACTTTTTAGCAGAATACCATACCCTGAGCAGCTACATATACTCTTTACCCAGACAAGAAACATCATTCTACACAGAATTCACTAAATCCTTACATCCACAAGTAACTATTTTACCAGGCTACGACCCAAACTTTGTTTCGAACTGTTTCAAATTCGGCTTTATCAGAACTATTTTCCTGTCCCCTTTACGAATCGAAATATCCAAATTACCTGTATTAATTGAAGCCCTAAACATAAGACCAAAAATCCAGAAACTGAAAATATTTTCTATCAGTCCAGAAGTCAAACACTCTTCCTACCATCTTGCTATTAAAGAAGAAATCACTAAACCAGAAAGTTATCCTCAAGACTATGGAACCCCCAAAACAGAAATCTTCAATGACAAATACATCCACTTCAAAAGAGCAATGGGAATACGTGCTGTCCATGAACAGATGAAAAGACTATACAACCAAGGAGCAGGAATCTTTTTTGGAAATGAAGAAATCGTAATGATTGAACAATTGAACACTCCAGGATTCAGATCAGGAAACTTAGCAGGAGTAATTCAGAAATTTGACACATACAATTTTGAATGCTCAGAAGAAGTCAAAAGTATCTGAAAGAAAGCTGTAGAAAAATCCACCACAAGTCTGAAGACAAGAACATTTCTTCGGAAAGAGACAATGAAATGAAGTAAGCAGTGACGACAAAGAGGACCAATGTAGCACTAAGAAGAGAATAATGCAGCAAGACGTATGCCATGACGAATGTACACAAGCAAACAAAGAAGAAAAATAATAAACAAGTGAATTATTGAAGACAATAATTCATAGCCACCGGATGAATTATTACAAGAAGACAACTCAAAGTGCATGATTAAAGAAGAAAGTGACAGCCACCAAACATCAATAATGGAGAAGAAAAGAAGGGAGAAGATGATGCCACGTACCTCAATTCAGGACCATTAGATCTTCAGAACTCCATCTATAAAAGGAGGCAATGCTTATGAAGAAGGCAGAAGTAAAGATACCTATCATAGTATTCTTTCTCTTGCATTTCTTTGTAATATTTAGTTCTCTATTTGATGTAAAACTATGAGTGATTTTAAAAGCTTTCAATAAAAAGATGATCGGCTAAGTACAATAGCCTGATCATTCCAGTAAATATCTTCGAGTATATTTTTCCAAAGTCTACCAAAATTCTGAATATATGTGAGTGAGTGAAACATATGTGAGAGTCATGTCATCGATACAGTGATTTCCGAGAGGTCGTGCATACCGGAGTAAGGCAGGAGGCCTGAAAGAAGGATAGCAGACGAGGAAAGAAGGTTACTCGTTGAAAGACTTGATCAGAAGTTTCAAACACAAAGCTTATACTACGGAAGCGAAGTAGACCCTGAAATTTTACTTTGAATGATAAATACTGTGAATGATCATGACATATATTTCAATTATTTACGTTCTCTGCAAAAGATCATTAAATAGAATCCATAACATAATATTTTGATATTGTAAGAACAAACACAACAGAATATTTACTACAATACAAGTCTTTCACTTTTCATATACTAGATTGTTGGATAAAAATACACAATACACAGAACCACTAGATAAAAAGAATAAAAATATTATTAAAATAATAATAATAATAATAATAAATAATTAATTAAATAATAATAATAAATTAATTAATAATAATCAGTAAATTAAATAAAAATAAATAAATAAATAAATAAATAATAAAATTAAGGATATTTTAATATTTCCTATCAATCATTTTAGAACAGGTTAATCTTTAAATGTTAATTAAGTTTCAAAGTTTTGGGGTCCCTATCTCTAAACTTATGAAAAGGGGGTCTTTGACCCTAATATCATGTTTCAAGAGGTCACTCTCCCAAACTACCCCTTTTGAGTTAACACAAATTAGATTATGGAATTGGGTTAATATTTTTCCTAACATTGGGACAACTCTATTCCTAGTAATCTACGATTCAATCTTATTAAGTTAAGATGTAGAAATTGAGCTTATATATCCTAATTAATTATGTTTAGTTTACAAATCCCTTGGACTGTATTAATTTAAGCTTTGTTGCAGTATGCCCATATCCGAAAATATCTAATAATATTTATTTCAAAGCTTATAACTAATAATCCTAAGTTTTTAAATTTCTCAGAGTTGGTCCACAACCATGATCGACTTGATTAATTCATGCTTTGAAAGAGATTATTTCTTTTCCTCAAAAAAATAATTATATTAGAAACTTTGAATATCTATATATTAAATTTTAACTTTCTACTTAAAATTTTATGGAGCATTATATGAGCACTTTTTGGCCTCTGGCAAAATCTGACAGATTTTTATAAAGACCTAAATGGGCCAGGCCCACAAAACAAGCATATTTCTTTTAAGTCCTAATAAGACAAATTGCGTGTTTGGTAGGGGTGAAAGCGGGACGGATACATTTTTTAGATTAATAGTAATGTCGTATGGTCTAATTGTTATATTAATTTTTATGTAATATATAATTTTTATATATATGTTAGTGCTGTTTCGGAGTAATGCTTAATTCTCTAGACGGAGCCTTCAAAACGGAAGGCCGGACAAGGACTGTCCCAAGCAATGCTAGGAACTAGAGCATCGCGAAAAATAAAGGAAAGTAAATACAGTAAAGAAATCATTAAATAAAATGATAAACAAAAGTAAAATACTGGAAATGTAAAGATACTGTATGAATTTTGGAGTGGTTGAGGAACCCAGATTACGTCATGATTTCTAATATTTATATAACGCTTGGTGCCTCTTCGTGAAAAGGCACGGGTTAGGGGAAGGGATAATATTTGAAATTCAAACTAAGTTTTCCCCGCTTTTATTCTTGGTCTGACATGGATAAGGCTTCCACGAGGATAAGGAACGTTTCTTCTACTCGGGGTGATGTCACCTCGTAACACATCGGAATCGTCTCCTGAGACTCGTGGTACTCGGGCAGTTAATGTGCTCGGGTCTTGCTTTCTCCGGATTGTGCCTTTATTCGGATAGATAGCTTGCTCGAAATGACACTCTCTCGGGGTCCATGGGCTGTCTTACTCCTTACAAGCCTGATAATTGGGCCCTTATGCCAATTGGGTTTAGATATATATGTGAGCTGTAACACATTTTATATGTGTTAACAAATTGCCCCCCGTTTTTCAGTGGAATGCTCGGCCAAGCTTTTTGCCTTATCCGCTGAAAAAGTCATAATTCTCCTTTGCTCGGATTGTCATAATAATGACGCCCTTCATTCCAGGAGATTTTGAATGGACGTTCCTTGGGATACGCATATTCATATCTATCCATTCTTGGTAACTACTGAAATCGTGCCTTCCCGAGGCAGTTTGCGCAGGGAAACGATGTGATTGTTCACTGCGAGAGGCGGGAGTTACGTGCCATTAATGGCTGTAACTTCTTTTCCAATTTTGGCGATACCAACCATTTTCTGGCTATAAATATCACCAAGGATCATGCTTTGCTTGCTCAAAACATGGCCTTTTCTACTTGTGATCCTCTTCTTATTCCAAAACCTCCGTTCATCCCATCATCTGGCTCCTATCTGTTTTTCGAAAAGCCATCATTGGTAACTTTAGGTTACTTGATTATTACGGACCATGGATTTACGACCCTCTTCCAACCCTAGTTTCGATGATATTATTTCCCTTGCATGGGCTTCTTCATCTTAAAACCGGGAAAACCCGAAAATATACTTTTTCGTAACCACTGGAGCGCTGACACCTGGGCATCAGCGTTCTAGAAAGGTGTTCCTGAGGGTGGAACCGTTGTCTTACTGAACAAAGGGATCGCCCTTCTACGACCGAGGCACCTCATTATAATCATAAGAACCATCTTTAGGCGCCGGAGACTGGAGAAGAATTTCTCTAGCATGCCCTTGTGGTGATAGCTCCTGTTTGAGAGCTCTAGGCTCTCCTGTCCAGGAGGACGATCTTGTGCCGAGCGGCGGGTCTCAGTCCTTTTCACAGGGAATCCTTTCCTGGATGCGGATAGGACACGAAGCTCAAACCTCGGGACCAAGACCTGTTCTTGGTCCTAATTACTCCGAGGAAGCCCCGACTGCAGATTCTGACAAGGATTTATCTTCCGTATGAAGACCTTTCAAAATAGACCAACTGTAGCAAAATGTGTAGTTTTGATAGGCCCATTTTGTAGATCTTTCTTTTCCTGTTCTGTTTACTCGGAATGAAAAGTATTATCCCAAGCAGAAGGATAATACTTCTTTAGATATTTAGCGTTGATGCTTTGATGTACTAAATTTCTATCATTGTCCATTAGTTGGTACACATTGTTGCTAAATACTTTCTTAATAATGAAAGGTCCTTCCCAATTAGGGGACCATTTCCGAAACTCGTAATCCTTAACAATTGGTAATATTGATTTCCAAACGAGCTCACCTTCTTTGAAAGTTAAATCCTTCCCGAATTTGTTATAATAACGAGCCCTACTTTGGGCTTCCCGAGTAAGATTGTCAATCGCCTTTAATCGGATTCTGTCCGCTTGCTCCAACTGTTGCATCAGTCCTATTGGAATTCTTAATAGCCCATAAGGCTTCAGACAAGAAGTCGTGCCATTTCTTCGGATTATCCTTGATCATCTTCCTTATGATCTAGATAATGTTCTTATTTACTGCTTCTGCTTGGCCATTATCTAGTGGGTAATATGGCGAGGAATGCAACAATTGAATCCCTAGTTCATCCATGTATTCAGTTATTCAGTTTCTGACGAACACTGCCCTTTGATACGTTAGAATAGAATGTGGTATCCCAAATCGGTGTACTATGTTTTTATCGATAAAATCAATTATAACATCTTGATTCACCATTTTGAGTGGGATAGCTTCTACCCATTTGGTTAAATAATCCGTTGCCACTAGGATGTACGCATGGCGCTTACTGGAAAGAGGAGTGATCCGACCAATTACATCCATAACCCAACCATGAAAGGCCAGGGCTGAATCGAGTAGTTCAAAGTCATTACTGGCAGATGGTTTAAGTTACCGTGCCTTTGACATGCCGAACAATCTTTGTCGAATCGGATGTAATCATTGAACATAGTTAACCAATAATAGCCATATCGATGAAGTGTCCATTGTATGTTTAATCCCGCACAATGGGCTCCGCATATTCCTTCATGAACCTCAGCCATTCGCTAACTCGGCTTCCTCGGGACCTAGGCATTTAAGCAGAACACCTTCCGTAGTTCTCTTATAGAGGATTTCGTCCTCATATAAGAATCAGAGGGCCTTATCTTTGATTCTTGGATAATCCGTGTTAATTTTCTTTTGCCAATCATCGGGGATTTTGTTGTTGTTCGTATTGTCGTCAATGGGGCGCATTAGTGTCTGGTCGGTTGTGGTCTCCCTTTCGATCTCTTTTTTTTTCAAGAAGTAAGGAAGCCTCGACCATGTTAATGCTCGGAATCGATTCATGGAACCCTTGATGGGTCCTATATCCCAAGGCATACTGGGCCAAGTTGTTGGCCTCACTGTTGTCTTCCCGAGGTACGTATTCGATGGATATGTTGGGAATTTGCCCAAGTAATTCCAGGACTTTCTCCTGATACATTGACAAACCTAAATGTTTGCACTGGTAGGTCCCTATTGCTTGGTTGAGCACCAATTGGGAGTCGCCATGAATTCTGACTGCTTTTGCCTTCCGTAAGACTTAATGTTTCAAGCCCGAGGATCAAAGCCTCATATTCGGCGGCATTATTGGTCATCGGGTTTAACTCTTGAAATAAACTTATTTCTTCCCGTTTCGAACCGAGGAGATAAACTCCAGCCTCTGACTTGGTGCTTGTGCTCAATCCGTCGAAGTACATGATCCATGGATGTATTGTGATATACATCTCGACATGGTCTTCTTCGGGTTCAAGAATGTTTGGATGTTCGGCTAAGAACTCCGCTATTATATGTCCCTTAACGGCCTTAATAGGCACATGTATCAGGGCGAATGGCACGAGTTTCAAAGCCTATTCCAGTAGTCGTCCCTTATGAGTGGGCCTTCTTAGGATAAGCTTTATAAGGTCAAATTTGGAAATGACTTTGGTTTCCCGAGGTAGCATATAATGCTCCAGTTTCTTACATGCGTAGACCAAGGGATAACATATCTTCTTTGCGATGGAATAATTAAGTCCAGGGCCTGCTAGAGTCTTACTTAGATAGTAGACATCCCGTTCCTTTCCATTATCCCAGTCCTGGGCGAGAAGACAACCGATGGCATTGTAATACCCGAGAATTTTACAACATACAACAAATAATTAAATAAATAAATAATAAATAAATATACTAAATAAATAAAGAGAAAAGAAATGAGAAATGAAATCTAATCTAACAAGGAATTAAAGTTCTAAGACTCAAGACAATTTAACCGAATAAATTGTACATCGAAACCCGACACCAAAGAACTCGAGAATTCGAGTCCAAACATACATTTAGACCCGAGTAAAAATTAGGATAGGAAATAGAAGCCCGAAAATATCCCAGAAATCCGAATCCGAGAGCATAGAGTGATAGAAGTCCGAAAGAGAGGACGAAAATGCCCGACGGACCTGCCCGGACCGAAGTTCAGGCGTGGACTGCGCGGTGGCCGCGCGGGGTTTCCCCTATTCGGCGCGCCAACCCCGCGCCAGCAGAGAGATACGCCCGTTGCGAGAATCTCTCGCCCGAATCCGGACTTTTCGACTTCGGTTGCATTCCCTTCGGCTCAAGACTCATTGAGGCAGACCTTGGACGTCCCCTAGGTCTTGTCCATCTATAAATAACCCTCTCGAGTAACCCCAAACACTTTTCAAACCCTACGAATTCTCTCTACACACAAAATTCTAATTCCGGAGTCGTCGGAGGCACGAAACCAAGGCGAGGACAGTCGTGGACAAAAATCGGAAGACCTCCAACATTGTGGTAAGTTCTGATCCGATCCTTTTTCAATTGTGATTCAAAAACGAATCCTAATTTCATCCCTTTTCTTTTCTACACCCCGAACCGGATCTAGAACGAAGAACCCGACGAACCGAGGAGATAAACGGTGGACTGGAAGCCACGCCTCCGAATCGACGAGCTGGGACGACCACAAATCAGTAAGTTAATCTTACTATGGTTTTGGATGAATTAAATTACACCTAACCTAACGATCTAATCAAGAAACCTAAAATCTGTCAACACGAAGAAAACCTACGGCGCAGCTTTTTTGGACGATTTTTCCAAACCCTTAAACGTATTCAAACGAGAAAACTTAAAACACGAAAAATGTTTCTAAGACATAGATCTATCTCCTGTAAAAATTTTATAATTTTTCATTACATTTTGATATCTGAAATCGATCCAAACCGAACTGTTCTAAATTTAGATCTTGAAATCTTGGCAGAACTTTAGTCCGAACTTGTAGACGTTTTTGACTATAGATCAAGACCGATTCAGAACTTTAGTCGAACATGAAAGTTGTAGATATGTGTCTTCAGTATCTCCCTGTAAACGTTCATCAAATTTGGAGTTAGTTTGCTATGGTAGATCTTGAAATTTTGAAACTGCTGTGTAGGAAATTCGGACAGATTATCATCCTGTTAAAAATTGACATTTTACTCTTACTTCCATATCTTGGATTGAAAAACTTAAAACATGAAACTTGTTCATCTCTGTGTTTTAGAGTAACTGGTCAAATTTCAGAATTTTTGAACTTAAAACCGATTTTTAATTAATTTTGGAGTAAACAGGGGTTTTGACCAAGTCAAATCTTGAAATCTTGTTGAAACGGTGAAATTAGCCCTTAAAGTTTAAATGAGTAGAAAAATCTTTTGAAACAAATAAATGAAATCAGAATTTAGGAAAATCCCCTTACAAACTTGATCATTTAAAATTAGGGGGTGAGTGCTCTGCAGGGTGCCCTCCTAACGATTCACTTCGTGCCTTTATGGACGATGGTGACCCGTGCGAAATTTGAGATTAAGTTGCCAAAACGGCATGAGATATATGGCCTACACTCTCGTGAATATCCATTTGGGTTTCTCGAGGCTCCGGAGTGGTACTGGGTATGGCAGATACGGCTGCGGCCGCCGGGCTACCGGCTAAACTTGACGAGAATCGTGAAATACTTGAAATACTAAATCTTGGGTATAATGGGGATAGTTAAAATATTTATTTATTGTCCATTTAAATTTCTAAATGTTTCATTTAAATTATTTATGGTCTTCATTTAAATTATGCTAAATGTGTATTAATTAATGCCATGAATTAGTTATGCAAATTGGTTAATTAGTTAAATTAAGTTATTCATGATCTGTTCTTACCATGCTTTTATATTAATGAATGGCTTTGAAACCCCACGATCATGTATGTATTAACTTACTCAGCAAGTCGTGCTGAACAAACCATTTATTTCATTTTTCTTACAGAGTATGTGGAATGAACATGAGCACGTACATGCATGGGATTTTGGGAAACTTTATTTTTAAATTCTTGCATTAGACTATAGTATAAACGGGCCTGTTTAACCCGTGTTTTGGCCATGTTGGCCCTATTTACATTTCCGCTGCAAAACTTATACTTAGATATTGTTTTTCCGCTGCATTATGATATTATTTTTCGAACTTATATTGTATGGGCTGTTTTTAAATGTTTTAAATATTTGACATTCTGCATACCTAGCCTTGCATCTCTTTAGTAAGCTCTGAGAAACCGTGTCTTGCTAGGAAGGTGTGGCGGTGACATCCCGACCATGGTGTCCAAAAACCGGGGTGTTACAGGCATGACTCGAGGATGCCACATAAAGCTTATGCTTCTTGTCCCTTCTGAGGGGAACCAATACTGGTGGGTTGATGAGTGTTGTTTTGATTTCGTCAAGTGCTTATTGTTTGGGCTCACCCCATTCCACTTGCGAACTTGTCACATCCCGAAGAAGCTTCGTAATGGGTGGTACTTTGCCCGCGGCTTTTGCTATGAAGCGCCTTAGGAAGTTTATCTTCCCGAACAGACTTTGTACTTCCTTCCTGGTACAAGGAGGAGGAATCTCCATTATGGCCTTAGCATTGCTGGCGTCAACCTCTATCCCTCGTTGATGTATGAGGAACCCGATGAACTTTCCGGCAGAAACTCCGAAAGCACACTTGCTTGGGTTCATCTTCAAATTGTAGGACTGCATACGGATGAAGGCTCTTTCGAGGTCTTTCAGATGTTCACCAAATCCTTTGGATTTGACTATGACATAATCGATGTACACCTCCATGATAAGTCCAATCATGTCATGGAATACCATGTTCATTGCACTTTGATAAGTAGCTCCCGCATTTTTTAGTCCGAAGGGCATTACTACCCATTCCTAAATGCTGATCGACCCCGAGCATCTAAAAGTCATTTTGGGTATTCTTCTGCTAAGAATATCTAATTATACCCTGCGTATCCGTCCATTAGAGGCAACATCTTGTGTCCTGCTGCAGCATCAACTAGCATATTTGCAATGGGCATGACGTATTCATCTTTGGGTGTAGCTAGATTTAAGTCGCGAAAATCGATGCAGACTCTTATCTTGCCATTCTTCTTTGTCACGGGAACAATATTAGAGAGCCATTCCACATACCTGTATGGGCGGATAAACTTGGCTTATAACAGTTTCTGAATTTCCTCCGTGATCTTCGGTAATAGCTTCAGATCGAACCTCCTCGGAGGTTCCTTGAAAGGTTTGAAACCTTTCTTGATAGGAATTTTGTTTTCGACCATATTCCTATCCAATCCGGGTATTTTTCGTGTAATCTCACGTGAGGCAAGTTTGATACTTCCTCAGAAGGTCGGTCAATTTTATATGTTGGTCTTTTGCTAACAGACCACTTAATTGCACTATCCTTGGTCGGTCTTTCGAGCCAATTTTGAAGTCTACCATGGAGTCTTCTGAGTACGCTGTGGGCTCATGCCCTTCCAGCAATACGGGCTATTGATAAGGCTCCGAGGAGTTGTCATTCTTTGGTAAGTCGTTACCCGAGCCATTGTTGGCTGAGAACCCGACTCTACTAAATAACTGTAAATATGCGCATCTGTTTTATTCGTCATATTTAAAATATTTGTACATTAGTTTTTGGCTGAAGGACAAGCCATTACATCATCCTGGCTTCTACTGCCTAGGAGTCGAAAGTGTCGCTTCCGAGGCCGTAAATCAGATTGTCCGAGATTGGCCTGTCATAGGGGATAATCAAAGACAAGGGCGGGAACATTCTCGTGTAATGAACCGGCTCATCTTGTAATTCTGCACTCCCTTGGAATGGACGTGGAGATGCATCGACCGTAACTACTTGGTCTCCATCCCAAAACATCAACTGCTGATGTAAGGTTGATGGTATGCATTTTGCGGTATGAATCCAGTCTCTCCCGAGCAATGCACCATATGAGATGTCTACATCTAGCACGAAAAAGACTGTTGGCCTGGTTATTGGCCCTACTTCGAGTTGGACCACTATCATCCCAAGCGGTGATGTTGACTCACCTGAGAAACCTGCCATCTTCATGTTGGTCTTCTCCAAGTCGGAGACCCTTTACGAATCTTCTTCAGTGTAGAGAGTGGGATGCAATTAAACACTGCCTTGTTGTCTACCAAAACCCTCCTGATCTTTTTGCCTTCAACTATGCTTCCACATAGAGTGGTTTCATGTTAGAAGGTACGTCTTTTATAGGCAAGAATATGATTGGAGGTTTGATTCAGGATCCCTTTAGATCAACGTCTAGGTGAAGAGCGTCTTCAAACTCGACTAGGAATGTCCATGCCGGGTCTTCCTCCGCCTCAATATCATAGACGAGTTCTGCCCAATTGTTCGCCATTTCATCCTCAATAGGTTGAGGAGTCATGGATTCCATGCATGCCATGATTTCTTTTGGCTGCTCAGACCTATCCGTGTATGGCTTCGTCAATATGCTTGCCTTCATGTTCCCCGGGTCAGTTGTCGGGTCTTTGACAGGTACCTTGAAGGACTTCTGGAATTTGGCGGATGCTATCGCCACGGTGGCCTGGGGAAAGGTTGCGCACCAATCCCCATGGTACCCGCTTTCAGCCTTCCATATTGGATTACCTCCTGATTATTCTCCGGAACTGGATGCAATTCTTCGTACTTTGCGAGAAAGTGTTATGCCACTTAAAGTACGTCCGTTCGCTAATCTCTTCTTCCGTGGCCAACTTCTAGCCTAGAGGAAGTCGAATCAGTTGCTTTTCATACAATGCATCAAAGATCTTTTCAGTCTTTGACATGTCGGAGCAAAAGTCCTCTTCTGCCATAGGATTGGCATACTCGTTCTTCATAGGCCTTGTGGCCTTTGGTTTTAACTCGGTGCAAACAAAGGGTTTGCCCCAGATAAGTTCGGCGGTCATTTGATCTGCGACTTCGGCCTCCAGATCACTGTCGCTGTCCACATGTATGGTAGCAACTTTTGGTACGGTCTTTTCTTTCTCTCCTCTCTACCTTTCGATTCCTGGGTCTCTTTAAGTAGAGACTCGAGCTTCATCGCTTTAGAGTATAAGGTTGCCAGGTCATCAGTGTCCAAGGGGGTCAACTTCTTTTTCAAAGGAAGTTTCATGTTCTTAACCGCAACGTTAGTTAGTTCCTTTTCAGAAATAGTGGTTTCGCATTTCCCCTTTTGTTGTCGTAACCGCTCAATGAACTTAGCCGTTGGTTCATTATCCCTCGATTTGGTCTCTAGAATCTCAACCAACATAATTGTCGATTGTGGATTATAGAACCAGGTATGAAACGCTTCCTCTAACTGCTACCATGTGGCATATTCGCCTGCGGGCAGACCAATAAACCACGAGAAGCCAGTCTTTGTCAGTGAGGAAGGGAACAACTGCATCCGATGGAACTAATTCCAGCCCAATTCCCCTAGTTGGGTAATAAAGTGGCCTATGTGTTCCATAGTGGACGTCTCGTCTTCTCCTAGGAACGTGGAGAAGTCGGGTATTTGTGCGCCCTGTGGTAGAGGATTGCCCTCGTACACGTGGAGTGGATATAGCCTTTGATAAACAGGACTATGAGTTTCCAGGACATTCAACCCTAGCCTTCGCAACATGGTTGCTATGTGCCCTTCTCCCAGATGCACCCGTTGTGGCTCCGGTTGGCCAGGTATCAACGGCGTCGGAGGAGGAAGGTTCCTCAATGGAACTGGGTTCGGTCCTCGGACCTCTTGGTGTTGCTGGCAATGGGTGGATTCTGGAATCCTCCCTGGCCCCCATTATTCTCCCGAGGGAGATTTCCGCCAAAAACTGGCGGTGGCGGTGGTGTTGCCCCCCGAGTTATATTAACTCGGTTAGCATCATGAAACCCCCCTGGAGCCCTAAATTCGGGCAGCCTGACCTGGACATTGTCTTGTCCGTGGTTCCGAGGTGGATTCAATCCGCTTCCACCCGCTTGGTCATTCCTTGTTATGAGAATCTAAGGATTTTCCTGAACGGGATTGGGGACTTCTTCCATGGTATCCATTCCTGGGATTGGCTGTATGCCTGGGGGAGCCATGTAAGCCATTGGTAATCCGAAGGATAGCGGTGGCATAACCATGGTAAAGGGCTGATTCTGAGGAGAACCTTGGCCCGTCATGTGCATACCCCACGCTTCCTTTGGGGAATACCAGGAATAGTTTAGCCCTTGGTAATAATATGACCCTTGGTTGGGCATTATTACGGGCAATGCCGGAATGATAATGTTGTTAGCCATGAGACTCGATGTCCCAATTGGTGCTTTCAATGCTACTTCCAGCCTTTTTGCGACAATAGCATCTAATGTCGCGGTTAGCCTTTCGAACATACCGTCATCTAAGGAGAGTGTTGGGATGCCCGATGACCCAGAGGTTGTTGTCGTTTGTCCTTCGGGAGGGACCAAAGGCACATTCTCCGACCAAGTCGTGTTCTCACGAGGGGTTCGATCTCCTGAACCAGCCACATCGTTTGATATCTCCTGGAGTCGTCTCAAACGTTTATACTGGCTTTTTGTAGGCTTTCTACGAACCTTGCGGTTGCGTAAAGTGTACAATGGAGATCCTTGATCGTTAGGGGGAGTTTGGTCTCCCACTGTGGTCGCCAACCTGTTACTGCTGTTTCGGAGTAGTGCTTAATCCTCTAGACGGAACCTTCAAGATGGAAGGCGGGACAAGGACAATCCCAAGGTATGCTAGGAACTAGAGCATCCCGAAAATAAAAGAAAGTAAATGCAGAAAAGAAGTAAAGAAAGCATTAAATAAAATGATAAAGAAAAGTAAAGTATTGGAAATGCAAAGACATTGTATAAATTCTGGAATGGTCGAGGAACCCAGATTACATCGTGATTTTTAGTATTTATACAATGCTTAATGCCTCTTCATGAAAAGGCACCAGGTGGGGGAAGGTATAAGATTCGAAATTCAAACTAAGTGTTCCCCGCCTTTATTCTTTGTCTGGTGCGGATAAGGCTTCCGCGATGATAAGGAATGTTTCTTCTGCTCAGGGTGATGTTACCTCGTAACGCTTCGGAATTGTCTCCTAATACTCGTGGTACTCGGGCAGTTAATGTACTTGGGCCTTGCTTTCTCCGGATTGCGCCTTTATTTGGATAGATAGCTTACTTGGGATGACACTCTCTCGGGGTTCATGGCTGGTCTTAGGCTGTCTTTCTCCTTGCAAGCCTGATAATTGGGCCCTTATGCCAATTGAGCCTAGATATGTATGTGGGCTGGATTAACACATTTTTTATGTGTTAATAATATATAAATTGTATCCATTTTTAAATAAATTTAACATTTATGCATTTCACGCGATCCAATATACTCCCTCTGTCACACTAATAGTGTCTCATTTATTTTCGGCACGGTATTTTATGTGAGGATAGTTATTATTTAATGTAGGGATAGATTCATGTTTAAAGTGGAGTAAATTAGGAATTTATGTGATGTGATTGTAATGTATTTGAATTTTTAATTTATTTATTTATGTGTGATGTGAATGTTGTATGTTTGAAATTTTAATATATTTATTTATTAATGTGATGTGATGGTAGTAGGTTCGATAATTAAAGTATGTAATTATTTCCTAAAAGGGAAATATGACAGTTTTAGTTGGACAAACTAAAAAAGAAAATGAGACGGAATTAGTGGGACGGAGGGAGTATATTTTTAACGACTAATATCTTAAATTGTACTAATCTAAAAATTATAAAAATTAAGTATTCTTATATAACTATGTTAAAAACTCGATTTAAAGTTACTAAATGAATAGTGTCAGCTATGTAAATGTTAAATTTATTTAAAAAATGGATGGAGTAGTATATAAAATATATATAAAAAAAATCCGATATCTATATAGAAAATTCGGATAATATCCGCACGATATTCAGATTTTTACGGATACTGGCGTATATTTCAAATCCCATATCCGGTCCTGTATCCGCCCAGATAGCAAAATTCTAATTCAAATTCAAATATGATCGAATATGGCATCGGATCGGGCAAATATTATCCGTCCCACTTTCACTCCTAGCGATGGGGCATATGTTAGCCTGAAATTTAGTTCAGTCCCATAATGAAGGTCTACTAGCCCAAGGCGAGTAAGCCCAATTCAAACTTGGTATGCTAGAAATTATCAAGCTTAAAATATAGCAAGGGTGGTTGGACAAAAAGACGGTTGTTGGAGGATAAGTAGTCAATTGGCGGTTTTGAGGTACAGGTACTACACAGTCAAGAGAAAGGTTGAAGACTAGCACTTAACTGCATTTGAGGAGCTCAAATGAAGTCGGCCTCTAACAAAGGACACCTCAAATCCTTTTCAAGAAACCTCATTTACATTCTTTTCTTTTAGCTTCCAGATAGTTTCCGCACTTACATTTTGTTTACAGCTTTCAGTTTTCAGTCCCTTTCACCATTCCTTTGTAATTTTTCCTCACATCTTTCAATTCCAACAAGAGGTACAATTTCTTGGTACAATGGAGATCAGATTCGGGCAAAATTAACAAATGATATGGAATCCCCATCAGGAATGGACAACGGGACCGGAGGGCTTTCCAACAACACCGACCCTCCTCTGCGAAAACGAAACTGTTGTCGCACATGTACATGAACTGTAATTCCGAAAAAATAGTGACAAAAATCTTAATAGAAAAATATTGTAAGTAAGCACATCATGGTATTGAAATAATAATTATATATGCAAAAATTAAATCACCCGCCTCACCAACATTTCTAGAATTCACAAAGCTAAACCCATTACAAGGAGAACACCAATGGGAGTTGTTGAGAACATGAAGAAAAGCTTTCTCCATTTGGTGGAATCAGTCAAATCTTGTGGCGGCAGTTCTGCTACGCCCGGTGCAACTTTAATTTCTGCTGCAATTCTTTGGCTCCCATTCTTGCTGTATTTATATATGTATATATCTATACATATTTATATGTACTTATACATATGTATATCTATATATCTATCAGTCCAATTCTTTGGTGGAATCATATGTATATATGTATACATATTTATATATACATATACGTATTAACGAAAAGGACCCAATCTTTGCAATCACATTTCAGGAAATATAAATCGGATAGAAACGAACATGGGAGGAGTTGAGGTATATAAGTATATTTCTACTTTATAATATGTATACACAATGCTATTATTATTACTATTACAGTCTTATAGATTTCATGTGTTTGATGCACAAAGTGAAATTTCATTTATCTTCTTTCAATTGACAGAAGGAAAAAGTGGAAGTGATGGCAGTGAAGCAAGGGGCCCAACCACCGCTGGCAAACCCCCACCTCCTGGTGCTGGGACAACATGAATATGGCGGCATTTCGGAATGACCCACCAAGGGACAAACACAATGCGTCTGCGGCGATGCCTGAGTTTTGTTGTAATTTAATGTTGTACACCCTTCCTCTCGTGAAGTTTGGCCCCTTTTTTTCGAGCACGATAATTTAGGTGGCGTGCTTTAGTAGTTAAAGTGGTGTGTTTATTTGTATTTAAGATTATAATGAATTTTGATACTTTTATTATTTAACTTTGATTTAATATTATCATAATGATGTAATTAGAGAAAAATATCCAAGTGTGGTCTTGTTAGAATCGTCTAATCTAGGGGTGGGTCAGTACGGTATACCGAAAAAATTTCGTCGTACCGTATACCATACGGAACTTTACGGTATGAAAATTTTCATACGTTGCCGTACCGAACCTTTCAGTATACCGATCTTCGGTATACCGAAAGATTCAGTATGAAATATTTCCATATCGTTGCCATACCGACATTTTGGTAAGTTCGGTATATACCGATATACTGAACCTTCTGTACATACCGACATACCGGTATCGCGGTATATACTGACATACCGAACATTCGCCACATACAGACATACCGGTATCGCGGTATATACCGACATACCGAACTTTCGCTACATACCAGCATACCAGTATTGCAGTATATACTGGTATCGCGGTATATACCGACATACCGAATAATCGGTACATACCGATACCGCAGTATATACCGAAGTTCGGTACGGTAACGGTATATCGTGGCATCAAAAAATTTATACCGGTAATGTACTGAAATCTTACAGTACAGTGATACCGTACCGAAAATTACGGTATACCGAAAATTCCGGTATTCTCGATATTTTTTCGATACGGTATGTGCGGTATATGGTATATTTGATATTTTTTCTCACCCCTAGTCTAATCGTATACTTTTAGAATATATATTTTATAAAATTTTTATTTGTACCAATTTTATAATATAAAGAATTAAAAGAATACAAGAGACTTGGTTTGAAAAAGTAAAAGGGTATTGAAATTTACACATAATTGTAAAAGTAAGTACTTTTAATACAATTTGACAATAAGAGGGTGTTTGGATAAGCTGCAAGAAAATGGATTATCTGCTTATTGTGTTTTCAAAACGCAAATAATCAGTTTAACCGCTAAAAAAGGTGCTGCAAACTTGATTATTTGCGTTTGGAAAACGCAATAATCAAATAAGCTATTTTATATCGCTAATCCAAACACCCTCTAACTAAGATTCTAAGTTTATTTGTATTAATTTAATTTATCTAAAAATATAAAGTGGCTAAATTTATTGGACATTCAAAAAAAGAAGACCTCTGCTATTCGTACTCCCAATTTTACTAACATCACCCCACCCCTTTTTATGATACCGAAAATGCCCCTCAACTAAAAAAAGAAAAAGAAAAAAGGCATACTCTATAATTTCCTACATACACCCCATTACCCATACCCCAAAATCAAACCCTTCCCCACCCTCCAAACCCCAATTTCTTACACATACTAATCTTCAACAACCCACACATCCTTGCCAAAAAATAGCAAAAATCAAAGGAATAATGCTATAGAATAATTGCCCAACAGATGGAGGAATAATGGTCACCTTGGAATGAAGAAGTAATGATTTAAAGTTTCTGAAATTTCAAAATTTTCACACAGTCGTTCGGCACTGGTTCGCCGAACACATAGCACGCCGCGCGGCAGACCGTGCCGTACGCGAAGAAGACCGTTCGGCCGAGGTGGCCGCACGCCTCATTTGGCGCACGGCCAAGCCGGCCGCGCGGGCTTCAGACCGTTCGGCCACCGTAATGGCCGAACGGGCTTGGGAGGTAATAATGAAATGACTGCCTTTGCAATTGATGTATATATGTTTTTATCCTTTTCCTAATATATCCTGATTTAAATATGGGTATTCACACTATTAAATAAATTATACTCCAATGTAACATATAGTGTGTATATATAATTCCTTTTATTTTGGTGTTAAATAGATGAATAAACCAATGAAAATTGGTGGTTTTTGCGTACAATTGAAATGCATGGAGAACACAGCATGCCCCATAGTCACCACACTAAGCCTTTGCTTTTATTTTTGAAGGCAATACATCTAATGAATGACTAAATCATGACAAAAATAAAAACAAGAAAAAATTACAAATAAAGCTTTTGAATTCATATATAGTAGAATTAGACAGAGGAAGTATTTATTTAGTCAGAAATTTGTTCACTATACAGTATACATACATGAATCATGACGCATATATATGATTGGCCAACCAGTTTGCTAAGGAGGCCCAACTACTTGTCAATTATCTTCTGTGTCACAATTACAACAGTCTATGCTGCCAGAAATTCTTCAGACACCAAACTAAGAAATGGTTAATCACTCTCGCTGCCTGAATTTAGGAAGCTAAAATCTCGTTGTCCATTAAGCCTTATGAGCAGTGTTCTACGGTTCTCTTCAGGCCAAGCAATGCCTTCCCTCTGCAGAAGATCAACAACCTGTTTGCAACGGGCAAGATGCAGACAGCAAAATTAACTACAAACAATGTCTAAATCTGGTTGAAAGAATGGGATGGTGATGAGTTTGTGTATAAGAGTTGCTACATCACAAGCAGGAAACATTCGACAAGTAATGATGACTGGTAGTTTTATCAACTACTATTAAGCTTGTGAAGAAGTTTTGTAGGCTCTAGTCATAACTAAAAGTTGCTCTATGAAATCATTGGATGATCATTTGCTCTATTGTTGTGTCGAAGCGAAAAATAATCTGGTTCTCAACCCTACCGCATTTTTTCAGCTTTGACTTGCCGAGGCCATGGCTCCCACATCCATTTATAACCCTGAATGACTGTACAGCTAGAGTTGCAAAGATAAGAAAAAGAGAATGATCAAATATTGCTTAAGCATCAAAAATATAGTTTCAGAATTAACTGCTAATACAGTAAAAAAAATGGGAATAAATGAATTTCTAAAGAAAAATTGGTTGTATATAGTGCAAAACATTCTACCTAGAAGCAAATATGTCCTGGCTAGTTCTTTGATCTGCCTCTTGACCCAATTTCTTTTGTACCCTCCCCTGAAATACTATTGATAGGGTTCATTAATTAATAGGACAAGTGAAATATACTCCATAGAATTGTTATGTACAAAATACTTTAAGACTTTATGAGTAGCTAAAGCTATGGCATGCAATAAAAACAATATGGAAATATACAGGCACATGATCACACACGCACAAACATACATATGTTGCATAGTTTTCTAAAGATCTGAATTTGTATACAAATGCACAACACATAAAATAAAGAATCACCACAGCATTTTTAACTCAAGCATTGAAGTGGGAAATATGTTGTATGCAACATGATATTAGATACAAGACTCCAACTCCAAGTACCTGCTCAGAAAGATAAGCTGCATGTTGCTTCTCCCCATTTGTGAATGTTGTTACAGCCTACAGCAAAATCCAATTTATTAGATTTACAATGTCTAATAAAAGAAATGTTGTGGATTTTTGATGTGCTAAGAACTTATAAAAAATGACATAGGAAAAACAACCCTTTGATAGTAAGACTTCATTGAATCCCAGTGCTGTCGTGCAGTTTTTCTATGCACCAGATGGTCATCTTCTTTAGCTACACATTAAGAGAAGTTAAATCAAGTTAAGCTAGAAGAGGGAAACATCATATTGCCCAACACATGTATTTGGAGAAGGAAAGACAAGGCACTTCAGAGAAAAATGAACCTCAACCTTAAGACAATATTAATCCAAGCCTCGGTCAACTTGCAGAATCAATCCAAATATAAAGAGAAGGGGAACTTAAAAGTATCATGTAGAATAACATCATGTAAAAAACACCGACATTTGGGGATCTCTGGTAGGATTTGACTAGGAAGATTAATAATCTTTCATCTTAAGAGATAATTAGGATGGAAAATCAAGACTTACTCAATACATTCTATATCTACTATCACGAAATACATATTTGCAGATATTACCATGGCTATTGTAATGGAAATGGAACAGGCCATCATTACCATGGCTCATCCACCTCCGGCTCCTGAACATGGTGATCTACTATTGGATCTAAAATTCAACCAAAAATTTATAAGTATAAACACCAAGCATAATAGATAAAATAAAAAAAAAAAGGTGGAACAGACCTGTTCGGCAGTGAGGGCCGAACAGGGTGAAGACCGTGCGGCCAGATCGGCCGCACGGTCTCGGTAGCGTGCGGCCCATAGGGCCGCACGGCTACCCCCGTGCACGGCACAAGCTGCCGTGCACCTCACTTGCCACACGAAGCCTAGCGCCGTGCAGCTCCACAATTGTTCGGCACACCAGTGTCGAACAGGAGTCGTCCCCAACCTCCGGTCACTCGATTTTGGCCATTCAAACCTCTACCTAAATGCAATTTTAAACACTCAAAACATCAATATACCATTGCTAAACCTAAATAGAAGCTTTTTAACATCTCAAATTAACATCTACACCAAATGGATCAATTAAACATATAAATCCTAAAAAAATCTAAATTACTTACTACTTCGTATTTCCTCCATACATGGTGCTTGTGAGGCTCGGTTGTGAAGAAAATGCACAATGAAGAAATAGGGTTGACGCCAGTTACAAGTGAAAAGGGCTGTCAACAATGGCCAAACCTTGCTTGCCGTACACCACCGAACGCTGTTCTTCTTTTCCGCTGTGTTGCTCGATGGGAGAGAGAGGGAGGGATTGGGGTGTATGAAGTATTTGGGTATGATTTGCTTCGTTTTTTTTTTTTTTTTAAAATAAGGGTACTTAAGTCTTTTGTTATGGTGTGTATTTAGAAAGTGAGATGATTTTCAATTTTTTATATGGGGTAAATTTAGTAATGGGGTAATGTTAGTAAAAATAAGAGTAAGAATAGTCAGGGTCAAAAAAGAATAGGGGTCAAACTTCCTATCCGCTGTGTATTCAATTATTTCACGATTGTGTTTGTATCTTGCACTTGTATTCTTCACCCTTGAGGTTTTCTGGATTTCTTAGCACTTTTTATACTGTTTTTGTTGATAAAGACGACAGTGTAAAGAAAGAAGTGAAATTTGGGAAAAGTAGATGGACTAAATTGCAACTTTTCTTGATTTTGAAGTATATTCCCAATTCAGTATATTCACGTGCTTATCGAATTCCTCCCACCGCCCAACGTATGGTTCAAGCCATGCTTTCCCCCAAAATTGGTGTGCATATTTAAGTGCCGTGCATTCACTGTGTAAGAAGTGGCATTCACATGGCGATTCGGAGTGGTGTCAATTTTCCGGTCTCAATTTCTTCCCTTCCGAATCTTAATCAAGGCAGGCCCAATTCTGTTAGGGTTGATTTCAAGAAAGTTGGGGGTTTGTCTGTTGGGGAGGACCTGCCATTGGACTACGACACGTGGCTTCCGAAACGCGAACTGAAGAATCGGAGGAGGGCGGGGATTCTCCTCCATCCCACGTCGTTTCAGGGCCCTTATGGCATTGGGGATCTTGGTGCTGAAGCATTCCGGTTCCTGGACTGGCTTCATGAAGCTGGTTGCTCCCTTTGGCAGGTAATTCTTCACTGGTGTTTTTTTTTTTTTTTTTTGGCACAATTGGTGAAAATTTGTTCAATTTGAAACTTTTTGTTTGTCTTTCTAGAAGTGTGGATTGGAAGGTTATTACTCTGCACTCTGCAGTGTTGTTTCAAATGATTTTCGTTTTAATATTCATGGGAAATTCTTTTTATTGAGTCCTATGAAATGACCTAATGAGGCTTGTTTGACGATATTCTGACATTTCCATGGATGTGCATTAACAATGTATTTATCAACATTATTTGATTGTTGAGTTTGAAGGGTAAACAAATGACTGACGACATACAGTAATTTCATTTCTTGAATACATTGAAGCTTGAATTTTTGAGAAACGAAACCAATTTATGAACATTTGGACTTCAATAGAGATATGATGAGGTCATGAGGCTGAATATGAATAGGATGTACTTCCTTTGATGAGGCTCAATGTGAATAGGATGTACTACTTTTGATAGGATACAATTGTTGTTTAGTAGGTAAAATTATTTACTTTTGCACTTTATATATTGTAGTATTAATGAAAAATTGGTGTATTTAATCAGGAAATTTTATAAATAAAAGAAGTATCTTAGTTCTCCTTGCATCACCACCTTTTCTCTAAGCTATCTGTTTTGACAAAAACTGGATTTGGTGTTAGTCTTTCTTTAAAGGTAATATGGTTTGCCTTCTGGAAATATGATTTTCTCTTGACTGTCTTGTGAAATCAATTGATGTTTCTGCAGGTTCTTCCCCTTGTTCCACCTGGGAGGAGGGCTGGTGAAGCGGGATCTCCCTATTCTGGACAGGTTGCAAAAGCTACACTTTATTTTTCATAATCAATGCTTTTTTATTGGATTTCATGTTGAATGTTAACTTAATCTGGAAGTGCATCCTTTCCGTAGAAGTGAAAATTATGCATTTTGTCAGTGAAATAAGAGATGTTTGCATTTAATGTTGGCCGTATGATTTCAGGATGCTAGAAAAGCATAAGTTGGGACTTGGGAATACAATGTGTTCCTAAGTGCAACTGCAAGTTATATGATTGTGCTATTCATTCTATGAATCAAATAATAGCATTGCATTGTCACTCTGTAATTTCAGGATGCTAATTGTGGCAATACACTTCTAATTTCTCTTGAGGAACTTGTCGAGGATGGTTTGTTGTCGAAAACAGAGCTTCCAAAACCACTGTAATATGTGCCTCTCTTTACTTAATTGAATAGTGTATTGTTTTTCTTTCCTTTAGTATTGTTAATGTTATTGTTATTGTTATTTAATCTAAATCCTTCAATTGTGTTTATGATAAAATAATACCTGCAGAGACACAGACCGTGTGAATTATTCTGCTGTTGCTGAGATTAAAGATCCTTTGGTAGCTAAGGTAAACTATTGTTTCATCCTTTGATTACTCATACGAATGAGATAGCGTTTCGCACTGTTATGCCTGTTTGTTCTGTGTATCGATCATTGGACCTAACTATTGCTGATGTTCTGATTCCATTGTTTGAAATAAATCAATGGTTACCATTACAAATATTAATGAAACATTGTAGTCCTTTCTCATGTACACTATCTTTCTTATTCATTGAAAACTGGTTTCAGCATATTGCATCAGGGCTGCTTTTTTGAATAGTTGAAGCATAAAACATTTCTTATATTGCTTTAGGCTGCAAAGAGGCTTCTTTCAAGCGATGGGGATCTAAAGAATCAACTTCAAAAATTTCGCAAAGATATAAATGTTGCAGGTGAGATCAGATTATTGTATGTTCTTAACACACTTGTGAATTGCCGAAGAAGATGAGCATTATTGCAAGAATTTATAAATGTTTTAGTTCAGATAAAGAATCAGTTTCTAGAGGCTTATCAGAGTAAATAAATCTCATTATCTTGTATTAGTCTGGCTGTTAAGCAGTCACTTTGTTGTTCTCTGAAGACTGTACTGCCATCAATAAACTTGTATCCTATCCTATCATGATGTTTCCTTAGAGCAAGTCTTGTTTCTATAATGTATATTGATGGATTTTAGCTGAAAATATTCTGGGTTTGATTGGCACAAGGTGCAACTAGCATATAGATTTTTTGATTTGCTCACCATGCAGCTAATTTAGCTCTATTGCTATAAAACGGGATTGCACAGCACTCCTTTTAACCTTTTCTTATATTTATATTGCTTACTTTATCTTTCTTATATTTATATTGCTTACTTTTAAAGAATTTATAAGTGGCAAGGATTTCTTCTTATAGCATTTTATGTTCCTTTCTATATTACCTGTGATTAATTGTGTTGATGTGCCTTTTGGGTGTGCTTCTGGAGTTAGATACCACCGTCTCAAAAAATATGGCTTGATTTTATTATGTTAACCAACTAAACATTGTAACCTTTGATTATCATGTGATCATTTTCTTTTTTAAGACAGTCTGAGAATTCTCTATTTTTATTGTTATTTTATTTTATTTTTGTGACTGTTTTTTTATCCTAGAAGTTAGCCCGCATCCAGTGCTATAATGCTGCATGTTTTGTTAGGATGGCTTGAAGATGCAGCATATTTTGCTGCAATTGATGACACTTTGAATACACTTAGTTGGTATGATTGGCCAGAATCATTGAAAAATCGTCATCTTTCAGCTATGGAAGAAATTTTCCAAAGCAAAAGGGAATTTGTAAGATCTTTGGTCCCTCTTCCTTATCATAGTACTTCACTCTTTTTTAGTTGAAGGAACATCGTGTGTCTTTTGAATCATTCTTCTCTTATGCAGATAGATATATTCATTGCTCAGCAATTTTTGTTCCAACGTCAATGGCAAAAAGTGCATGATTATGCCAATGCAAAAGGAATTTCTATAATGGGAGATATGCCTATATATGTAGGCTATCATAGTGCTGATGTATGGGCTAATAAGAAACAATTTTTACTTGTGAGTTTCTCCATTTGTATCAGTCAATACTCATTGTTACTTCAAATGCTTCTAGCCAGTTTTTCGCCATTTTAATCCATGAACCATCTACTTCTCTGACAGAAAAGGGATGGCTTCCCAAGTCTTGTCAGTGGTGTTCCTCCAGATGCCTTTAGTGAAACCGGTCAGTTGTGGAACAGGTTGGCTTTATTCTAGAGATTAAATGTGTTTACCTGCTTAATTAGTAATGTGTAAAAGATGTGGTGAATGTTTAAAATGTAAATAATGATGGACTCTTCAATTGAACATAAGATACATGTTTGGAGTTACTCTTTTTCCTTATGATGAGATATTGACTAAGTTCTTGTGTGCAAAATAAAGCCCTTTATATGACTGGCAAGCCATGGAAAGAGATGGATTTTCATGGTGGGTACAGCGTCTAAGACGTGCACAGAATCTGTTCGACGAATTTAGGATAGATCATTTTCGAGGGTTTGCTGGCTTTTGGGCGGTTCCTTCAGGTGAGATGGCTTTGCCTTGTAAAACTTCCTTGATATGATTCTGTTTTGGGGGGCAGTCACATTTCAATTTTTTGCAGAAGCAAAGGTTGCAACAGTCGGGCGATGGAAGGTCAGAAACCTCGTCATTATTTTTCGCGACAAGTCTTAAATGAATAAATTTTGGATCATTCTCTAAATGTTGTTCGAATTGACAGTAGGTGGGACCTGGAAAGTCCCTTTTCGATGCCATCTTTAAAGCTGTTGGAGATATCAATATTATAGCTGAGGACTTGGTATGTTATCAAATGTCATTTCCTTTGTATATATTTTACTGGAACCTTTTACCCTACACTCTACTCATAATAATAGCAATGCTTGTTGAAACCATTTTGATGTATCTCCTAAATTTAGTAATGAATCTAGTATTTCTTTTTATTCCCCTGACTTGACATTGAAGTCGGGCGCATTGTTATAGTGCTTCATTTTCCATGCTTGAATTGTAACCTGGATAGTTTAGTACATCATAAAATGATCGATTTGTTTCCGGGTGGCCCTTGTTTGTTATAAGTTCATAAAATTAAATTCTAGTGTTTCTTTATACCATTTCTGCAGGGAGTAATCACTGAAGATGTGGTGGAGCTTAGGAGGTCCATTGGGGCACCTGGCATGGCGGTCCTCCAGTTTGGTAATTGTTGACTGCTTTCTTATGTTTCTTGTCCTCAGAAGCATCTATTAAAGACTCTTCACAATTCACATTGATGTATTTGTCTTCTTTTTGGACTGATATCCAGGCTTTGGTAGTGATGCTGAAAACCCACATTTACCTCATAATCATGAGATAAATCAAGTGGTGTATACTGGTACTCATGACAACGACACGGTATTGATGCATGTTTGAGTTCCTCTTGTTCATTAACATGTTTAGGTTCCTCTTGTTAACAAACATTGACCTTTTTAGCAATTTAGCATTCTTTGTGGTTCACCCTGAATGCAAGATTTTGTTTTATTGTTTGGTATATGTGTGAAATTTGTGTCCCGCAAAGTATCTTCAATTGACATGTTCCATCATCAAGGAGATTCACCGCCAAAGTGTCCTTTGGTAATTTCTTATATTCTCAGATTAGAGGATGGTGGAAAGTCTTACCAGAAGAAGAGAAATCAAATGTGAGTAGTGAGTACAATTCAATCCTCCGAGCAAGGACATGACTTAGTACAAACTCAATGTTGCAAAGTTGTCACCAAAAAAAGAGAAGTTAATATGTTGGTACAAATGTTCTTAAATGATGTAGATTATTGTTGCAGGTGATGAAATACCTTGGTTACATTATAGATGAGGACATCTCGTGGGGGCTAATCCAGGCTGCAGTCTCTTCAGTCGCACAAACTGCAATCATACCAATGCAGGATATACTTGAATTGGGAAATTCTGCTAGAATGAATATTCCAGCAACTCAGGTAAAGTTGAATTAAATCATGTATGCTCTTTATTGTTATGTTCTTCACCTTTTTATTCTTATTATTAAGATTAGAAGCATCTTTTATGGTTTTACTTGCATGACCATGAACTGAAATTCACAATGCAACCAAACAACTGTTAGCTACTTCATCTATTTCTTTTTGTATGGCTAAATTAGTCCCAACCAGCAGTAGTATTGGTATGGAGTTGTAAAGACACAAATTAATCATGAATATCACTTTGGTTTTCTTGGGATTCAAGATGCTACAGTCTTCTTTATTTTTAACCATACTTTTTAGAATAATTTTAATAGTTAGTGAGGATAATGATGCAAGTTAGCCCTGACCGTTTGTCCATGGATGAAAGCCTGATGATGGAACCAAGTTACATTTTTGTATGTGTTATGCTTACTTTAAAATCCAAGTATTTTGTCAACATCCAAAAACTATCTAGTTTGTTCGACATGTAGTCAGCCTTTTAGAAGATTTTTGCAGTATTGTCAATTGTGTCTATCCATAAAAGTGTTGGTCAAGACTCTTTGAAACCTCCTTGGTTCCTAACCAGCTTGTATAAGTGACGCCTTGGGTACTTGAAGTGTGCAGAGCATGAGTCACTCATTTCTTCAAATATCAGAGTTCGTCTTTGTGTGATATCTATAGGTTTGTGTCTTGGGTCTGTTGTCGATTTCATTTTGTTTTTCACATGCACAGCACGGAAACTGGAGTTGGAGAATACCCGAGTTCAAGTCCTTTGACAGCTTGACGTCTGAAGCAAAAAAACTACAGAATATGCTAAAGATGTATGGTCGGGTGGGATGATTACAACAAATGCATCTGGTTTACGCATTTTCTTTCAGGTCTATATGATCGTCATATGCAAGTGTATTTAAACTTGATTATTTCAGCTTTTCATATTTCCAGTTCCTTATGAAGTGATTATAATTGATGAAGAAATTCTTGGCAGAATAAATCAAACGGAATAAGGAGTGTACTCAAAATAAAATCTTTTGCTGGTCGCGACATCAAGTCATCAAAAGAACTAGTAATTGATATATTTATATATGATATTATAATATGATCGCCTGTACTTCCTGCACTAGGCAATATGCTGCAAAAGCTTTGATTCATCGCTGTCATACTAAGACTGCATGTTGTGTTTAATATTTGTTGTTATACCCAGATAGCATTGGCATTGATGAGCAATTCCCTGAGCTTCCCTTTGATCTTGAGGCTCATTATCTCATTAGAACCTCCAACATATTTCTTCCCTATGAACACAGCCGGCACACTTGGATTGCTCCCCATGGCCATCAACGCCATCTCCATCTGCTGCCCGTTGGGGAGGTTATCCAGCTCATACACAACAGGGTTGGCCCCATAATCCCGGATAAGCAAACTGACGGTATGTGTAATGCAGCAATCAGTTTTGCTGAAAACCACCACTGGATTTCCAGCTCCCAATCCCATCACTGTATCCATATATATCTTTTAGTATTTGTTGTGTGATATCTGTGAAGAATGTATGTTTTGAGGAAGTTAGAGATTGTCTGGAGCTCTATATATAAGGGCAAGGGAAGAGTGGATTTTGTCCTTGATCATTTATGCATGAGAGTTTAGGGAATCAGGAATGATGATGATTCATCACTCATAAGTGATGGCAGGTTGAAACTAGATAAACTCTACGTCTGGAAGAGGATAAATTAAGAGGCCCTTTTTTGCCTTTATCATATGCTGGAATTTTTCCCCCAAGTGCTTTTTGGATATTTACATATTTCATCCTTTTTCTATTACTTCTTTCATTTTTTTTTTCTTTTCTTTTTGTGTTGCCACTTGTCAATAAGATTGACAAAGGGTTTTATCTTCAATGATATCCATGACCCAATTCATGATCTTGATAGAATGGCAATTGGTGTAGCTAGTAGGGGTGGTCACGGTTCAAATAACCGAGATTTTTCAAGTACTTGTTAACCGAACCGAACCGAGCAAATATTCGAAGTACTGAACTGAAAAATTCAGTTAACCGAAATTTCGGTTAACTGTGAAAATTGATATTCGCGGATTACTCGAACCGAACCGAGCTACTTATGCTCTCAGAAAATTCAAAGCAAATGAAAGGGATTGAAGAACACATATATTTCAAAAACCAACAAATTCTAGAAATTTGCAAAGCAAATGAAAGAGATTGAAGAATACACAAATACTCAAATCTTAACAATAAATAACCACATAACAAAACTGCCGTAGCCCGGGACCTAATCTTGAGCAATTTGCAATAATGGGGTCGAGATGGAAAAGGGAGGAAAAATGAAGAACAATGAATAAATGAGGATAGCTAAACCTAGATCGAAGGTGACCCGGATTCACTCGAAGGATTAGACTCAACTAACCCGAGGAGACCCCTTCCAAGTGCATCGATCTTTCTTCCATTGGAGACGGCTTGAATCAACAATGGCGTGAGGATTCCCAAAGGAATGGATTCACGAGATTGCCGAGAACACTTGGTGCTCTCGGGAGAGAAAATGACTTTGAACAAAGAAAGTGGATTTCATAAATGATTCAAAGTGTCTTACAAAACCTAGGGTTTCCATAAATATAGGAAACCTGAATTCAACAACTATTACATACGAATTAAGCAACCCTAACGAGTTCTCAACAATGGGGAATTAAAATGAACACTTGTCTCGTGAGACTAGAGCCTGTCGTGATCCTCGTCTCGTGACTGGAAGCGGTCTGGCGATAGAGACTCGGCTGGCGACATGAGGGATGGGCTGGTCCGGAGGCACGTGTCGCTAGGCTGGAGGGTCTGTCGTGAAGCTCGGACCCTGTCGTGAGACATGGTCTAGTGACTGGGGTTCACTTGGCGCCAGGAAGATGAGTCTGGAGGGGTCCCTGTCGCAAGACTCGGGACCTGTCGTGAGAGGGGGTCTCTCGACAGGAGTCTCGCGACTGGCGACTGAGGACAGGCTTCCTTAGGGACTGGGGCCTCCTGTCGTGATACCTAGTCTCGCGACAGAGTGTTGGTCTAGCGACAGAGCTCCGGGACTTCATGCGGGGATCCTGGACTGGGAAGGTTTCCGGACTGGATTGGGTTGGGGTCCACGACCACTGTTCCAGCGTTCACCTCCGTTGACCGGCGACTTTTCCAGCGAACTTCCGGCCAGATTCCGACCAAATTCCGGCAACCTCGCCGGAGCTTCGGCGAACTTTCCGGTGACGGCACGGCGGTGGCGGCGACGGCGACGGTGACGGTGGGACCCTCCGTTTGACCTCCTTATGCTAATTTGATCTGTATTTTGCATCTTGAGGTCATTCTGCTTCCGGTTTCAGTCCGAGGAGGTGGGACCCAGAGTAATGGGTCCCGGCTCCTTCCGGTATTCTTCCAGCTGGATCAACAGTAGCATCTTGTTAGCTCTCCCGGGTTCAGTTTTATCGATCTCCTGCAACAGAAAAAGACGGAATTAATGAACTTCTTGATCCGTTGTTGACTTACCGGTCCATCGGAATGATAGGAATTATCAGTCCATTTGATCCGGCGACCACGCCATCCCCACCCCCTTGGGGAGGTTGATCTATCAACCGATCAGATTCGAGCTCCTCGTCTCGCTCGTACAAAGATAGATCTGCAACATTAAAAGTTGGGTGAATGTTATAAGCATCAGGCAGTTCTATCTTATAAGCATTATCATTAATTTTCTCAAGGACTCGAAATGGCCCTGTTCCGCGAGGTGCGAGCTTTCCGTGTCGTTGTGCAGAGAATCGTTCTTTTCGCATGTGAACCCAAACCCAGTCTCCGGGTTTCAAAAGCAGCTTCTTGCGGCCCTTATTGGCCCGACGGGCGTAATTTTCAGATGCCTTGTGAAGACTTTCGCGCACTTCAGCATGAAGATCTTTGATCGCTTTGGCTCTATCCCTGCCATTTAAGTTCATGTGCTCACTACGAGGTAGTGGCAGAAAATCGAGAGGGGTTAGCAGATTAAAGCCATAAACAATTTCGAAGGGTGACATGTGTGTGGCACGATGAATGTGTCTATTATAAGCAAATTCTATATGAGGCAAACATTCATCCCAGCTTTTCGAATTTGTCGAAGTAATGATACGCAAGAGGTTACCCAACACGCGGTTCACTGCTTCGGTTTGTCCATCCGTTTGAGGATGATACGAAGTGGAGAACAAAAGTTGCGTGCCCATTTCACGCCAAAATCCCTTCCAGAAATAGCTGACGAATTTGGCATCGCGATCGGAGACGATTGACTTGGTTACTCCGTGTAGACGTACCACTTCCCGAAAAAAATATCTTTGCAATATGGCTGGCATCATTTGTTTTCGCACATGGAATAAAGTGGGCCATCTTCGAAGGCATACCCAGTACGAAATCCATAGATATATCAAGCCAGGGTCCTTCTGGCACCGGTAATGCTTGATACAAGCCATGTGGTTTGACAGTGGATTTGGCCCTCAGGCAGACCAAACACTTGGCTATGTAATCAACAACCTGTTTCTTCATTCCAGGCTAGTAGAACCATTCCACAAGAATTCCCATCGTAGCATCCTTTCCGAAGTGTCCCATTAGGCCACTTCCATGGGCCTCTTGGATCAATAATTCTCTGATTGAACCTCGGGGTGTGCATAACCTGTTCTCAAAATACAGGAATCCATTTGTCTGGGAAAATTCTTTGAAACCATTCTTTACAGTTTTCTCAAAAATATCCTTGAAATATTCGTCAGTAGCATACTGACTTTTCACATGTTCAAATCCAATAACCTTAGTTGCAGCGAATGTTGCCAATGCAGATCTTCTTGAGAGCGCATCCGCTACAACGTTGTCTTTACCTTTCTTATACCGGATGACGTATGGAAAGGCCTCAATGAAGGTGCTCCAACGAGCATGTCTTTTGCTGAGTTGGCCTTGCTGTCTGATGTGCTTCAAGGTCTCGTGATCGGTATTGATAATGAACTCTCTACCTCGAAGGTAGTGCTGCCATGTTTTTAAGGCCCGAACAATAACATACAATTCCTTGTCGTACGTTGAATAATTCAGTTGTGCTCCATTGAATTTTTCACTGTAATAGGCTATTGGTCTTCCTTCCTGCAGCAGAACTGCTCCCATTCCAGTACCTGACGCATCGCTTTCCACTTCGAATGGCAGTTCAAAATTCGGTAATGCAAGAACAGGTGCATGGGTCAGTTTATCCTTCAGCTCGTCAAATGCGTTTTGTTGACTTGGCCCCCACCTGAACTGATTCTCCTTTTTAAGCAACGAAGTGATCGGGGCCGCTATCACACTGAACTGTGGCACGAACCGTCTGAAGAAACCACTCAGACCCAAGAAACTGCGAACTTCATGAACAGATATGGGTGGTTTCCATTCGGATATAGCTGGGATCTTTGATTCGTCCACCTTGAGACCATCCTTTCCAACCACGAATCCCAAAAAAGTGACCCCTGGCACACAGAAGATGCACTTCTCGTAGTTGGCATATAGCTGTACGGATCGGAGTTTGCTCAACACCTGTTGAACATGTAAAACATGGGCGGCATTAGTGCAGCTATAAATAAGGATATCGTCAAAATAAACAACAACAAATTTCCCAATAAATGTTCTAAGAGTTTCATTCATCAGACGCATAAACGTAGAAGGTGCGTTGGTTATCCGAACGGCATGACAAGCCATTCATATAGACCAAAGTTGGTCTTAAAGGCGGTCTTCCATTCGTCGCCCGGTTGCATGCGGATCTGATGATATCCGCTCCTAAGATCAATCTTGGTAAACATACTGGCTCCTCCCAGTTCATTCAGCATGTCGTCCAGTCGAGGAATTGGATGACGGTACTTGATGGTAATAGCGTTGACTACACGACAATCAACACACATCCTCCATTCACCATTCTTCTTTGGTACAAGTAAGACTGGAACGGCACAAGGCGATAAGCTTTCTCGGACCCATCCCTTATCAAGTAATGCTTGGACCTGCCGCTGCACTTCCTTGGTTTCCTCCGGATTCATGCGGTAGGCTGGTCTGTTCGGGATGGAGGCTCCGGGAACGAAATCAATTCGATGTTCAACGCCTCTCAATGGTGGGAGTCCAGCTGGGACTTCATCTTGAAAAACATCCTTGTTTCTGTCAAGCATTTCAGAAAATTCCAAAGGTAATTCAGGTGCAGCAGTGATGGTTCTAGAAATGGAATCATCAAGTTTAATGTAAGCAAGGAAACAGTGACCTGTTGGTTCAGGTTCCATTGTGGCCTGCTTGAACTCAGATTTTGTCAATATCAGACATTGACTTGCGGTAGCTGGACCACTTGATGATTCTCCAACTTTGGTTTTTCCCCTGGCCTTTGCTTTGAAATTAGTCTCTTATTGGGCGATGTTTTCCCTCAATTTCTCTTGATCAAGCCGAACAACTTTTACAGATAGTGGTTTAAACAAATAATCACGTTGTTCGTGCTTAAAGTACAGTACATTTGCTCTACCGCGGTACGTGGCATCCTTATCGAATAACCACGACCTACCCAAAGTACGTGACAGGCGTCTATCGGTACAACATCGCACAGGACCTTCTCAGTGTATGTTCCTTTTGTGATCGGAACCCATGCTTGTTGTGTGACCTTTGTTCTGCCACTTTGGTTCATCCACATCAGTTGGCAGGGCTTTGAGTGCTCTTCAGTTGGTAGCTGCAACCTGCGAACAGTGTATAAGCTTACTACATTAGTGCAGCTACCGTTATCAACTATGACAGTGGCATTATTGCCTAATATAGTACGAGGACAATGGAAAAGATTCTCCCTTTGCTCGTTGTCTGCAGATTTTGGCTCTCTGTCAGCACTCAGATTTCGCATAGCCACGAGGATATTCACATCATCATCATCTTCAGGAACAATTTCAGGATTGACCGGTTCGTTTTGATGAAACTCTTGTAGTTCAGGATCCTCAAATTCATTTTCATCTTCGGAGTCATAAATCCTGAATACACCCGGTTCAATTTCCACAATTGGTCTTTGATCCTCACCAGTATTGAGGACAACCACTCTCTTTGGCGGATTGTTGCATGTAGTAGCGTAATGACCTTTCTTACCGCACTTGAAACAAATAATGTCTCTTGCATCCCCAGCGGGTGGTCTTTGTTTTCTGCCTTGCGCTGGAGCTGGGGCTCTGTTTCTTTCTTCCTGATTGTAGGCTTTGAAGGCCTGACCCAAATCATATCCTCGCTGTCGATCTCGCCCCTGATGCTGCGGTGGCTGCTGTTGCGGCTGCCTATAATTAGGCGGTTGTCGGATCAACCAAGGTTTGTTGGGATTATAGTTATAATGCCATGCGAGAGTGGTACGATGAGATTTCCTCTTCAGTTGTGCCTCATACCTAGCAGCTTTCCTGACCAAGTATGTGATGTTGATGTAACCCCTCATCTCCATTTCTTCATGGATTTCGGGTATTAGGTACTTGGCAAATCTGGCTAGAGTAATTTGGGGTTCCTCATTCACTTGAGCCCTCATCATGAGCATTTCCATCTCACGATAGTATTCTTCGACAGTCTTATTTTCTTGTTGGAGACCCACTAATTTCAAGTACATATCAGGCTTATAGGTGTTCCCAATCTGCTATTTGAGCTCTTCCCGCAGTGTGGAGATCAGAACAGTATTTCTTCCACCAAAGTTAAGCATAGTCTTTGAACTCCGTCACAGCTAACTGGACCTTCTTGAAGTCTGAATAATTATGACAGTTGTAGATCAACTCCATCGAATGCTTCCAATCGAGAAATTCATTAGGATCACTAGTCCCCTTGAAGGCAGGAATAGTGAACTTAATGCTTTTCAGATTGTCGTCCATTTTTGGCTCTTCTTCGAACTCAGCAGCTGGTCCAAAGTTTAGTCGGTGTCTGGCAGGTGGAAATTCTAGTGGTGCAGGTGCTCCAATCGGTGGAGGAGGGGGCATAACCAAATGATCTGCCACCGGAGTTTCGGGTTGACCTATAGGATCCGTCCCAGAGGCGGATGTAGACGGTGACGTGCACTGAAACGCGGTCCTAAGCTCCGGTTGAACTCCCCGAATTGCAGTTCTTGTTCGGCTATGGCTTCCTCCGCTGTGGTCATATCAGCTTGGGTGACTCCACTAGTCCCTTCCGGTACATTTCGTTGAACGGATGGTGCCACCGTTGGCACAGGGGGTGTGGTGTTTTGAGATGCAGTATTCTGAGGTGAAGGAGTAGGGTAGAATGCTTCTTCAAGTCTCCTTTCGACTCGGTTCATCACCTCCCTTTGGATCACCTCGTTCTGAAAACGCACCCGACCTTCAATGTCATCAACAATATCATCAACACGAGTATTGACTTCTTCAACACGTTTACTAACAACTTCAATATTAGTAGAATTAATATTTAAAGATTGTGTTGAAGTGTCGATGTCAGTCTTCTTGGCACTGGTCTCATGCAGAGTCCGCATCATCTCAATTAAGTCAGACAGGGTTGGCTCCGTGCGTCCTGCCATCTCTCAGATAAAAATTATTTATATGTATAAGAAAGTCAGAAAAATATAAATAGAAAATTTGTAGAGTGAACTCCCAGAGTGTATCTCTCACACATAGCTTCCTTGGCTCCAAACACCCTGTTGAGATTAACCTGCTCCAATGAAAAATCAGATGCACAAGGCCAGATGGATATGTGATGCACAGTCCAAGATTCAGAATGGATTGTTCGACTCAATCAAATAAACGCACAAGAGTGTGAGCTTAATGCAATCTGATCTATGTTCACAGTTTTAAACAAGTATTGTAGGTAATGAACAGTGTATGTGGACCCGATATGGAAGTGTAAAAATAAAGCTCACAAGAATAATCACTCTTGGAATATCCCTGATTACTCAAATAACTTCTCGGGCTAGGTTTCACAAACTGCCAGTCTCGATATTCACTTTATTGTACGAGTACTCAAGTGACTTCCCGGGCTAGGTTTCAGTTGTGCCAGTCCGATATTTATTTTATTGTAATCCTCAACACACAAACATATGGGAAAATCCACACGCGCGTAATGAATGCGTGAAATGCATTTGCGTGACACGTGGCAGCTTCGGTGTGGATGGTGGGAATCCCACGTTTCAAAAATCAGCTTCAATTCAACAATGGGTGAAATTTGCTTGAGTTGGTCGCAAGACTGATCTGTGTCGTGAGAGGTGTCTCGCGACTGGCGCGGAGTCACGGACTGGAGGTTGGCGACACAGTCTGGACACTTGCGATTTTCTTCAACTTTTGGCTCTTGTGTCGCTAGACTGTATCGTGTTGTGAGACTAGGTCTAGCGATTGGGCGTGAGTTCCACGACTGGAGTTTCACAACTGCCACTTTGGTCTGTCTCTTGAAGTGTGTCGCAAGACGTGGTCTTGCGACAGGAATGTTGCTTCACGACTTGGTTTTCACGACTGGGTCTCTTTGCCTTGTATTCTTGCAAGTATTGTGTCGCTAGCCGTGGGCTCGCGATAGGAATTGAAGGATCACGACTGAGGGGAGTCTCGCGACACAGATTGTGTGCTTGTCTTTTCTTGAGAATCTTTTGATAATGACCCACTAGCACTCCTCCAACAAACTCAGCAGGCTCGTACAGGACAATTAAAACCCCATAAAGTAAAATTGTACCACGTAAGGCCTTGTCCCCCACGAAACCCTAAAAACACCATATCTATTACAAATTTTGGATCAAACAGGATCCTTACAAGAACAACATGATGTTCATAAGATGTTCATGCATAAATCAAGAACACAAGAACAATATTATCCAACCCAAACTCACTCAAACCCTAACCCTAAGTACCCCAATACAATCCACACCCTCAAACACTATTTAATAATGTAAACAATGATCAAACAAGCATATAAGCTCACGGAATGGATAATAAGGGACCCGAGACAGATTTTAAGCAAGAAAAATGAAAGGAACAAACAAGAACACATAAAACCGAGACAAGAACAACAGTAACACTATTTTTAGGGTTTTTGGATTTAATGATGGAAAACAAAACAAAATATGGAGAAAATATTGCAAATGCCAAGAATAGGCTCTGATACCAAATTTTATGTCGTAGCCCGGGACCTAATCTTGAGCAATTTGCAATAATGGGGTCGAGATGGAAAAGGGAGGAAAAATAAAGAACAATGAATAAATGAGGATAGCCAAACCTAGACCGAAGGTGACCCGGATTCACTCGAAGGATTAGACTCAACTAACCCGAGGAGATCCCTTCCATGTGCATCGATCTTGCTTCCATTGGAGACGGCTTGAATCAACAATGGCGTGAGGATTCCCAAAGGAATGGATTCACGAGATTGCCGAGAACACTTGGTGCTCTTGGGAGAGAAAATGACTTTGAACAAAGAAAGTGGATTTCATAAATGATTCAAAGTGTTTTACAAAACCTAGGATAGGAAACCTGAATTCAACAACTATTACATACGAATTAAGCAACCCTAACGAGTTCTCAACAATCGGGAATTAAAATGGACACTTGTGTCGTGAGACTAGAGCCTGTCGTGATCCTCGTCTCGCGACTGAAGCGGTCTGGCGACAGAGACTCGGCTGCCGACATAAGGGATGGGCTGGTCCGGAGGCACGTGTCGCTAGGCTGGAGGGTCTGTCGTGAAGCTCGGACCCTGTCGTGAGACATGGTCTAGCGACTGGGGTTCACTTGGCGCCAGGAAGACGAGTTTAGAGGGGTCCCTGTCGCAAGACTCGGGACCT
This sequence comes from Hygrophila difformis, assembly GCA_030278955.1. NCBI lineage: Eukaryota > Viridiplantae > Streptophyta > Magnoliopsida > Lamiales > Acanthaceae > Hygrophila > Hygrophila difformis. The sequence continues at coordinate 13,772,116 of JAOANR010000012.1, read as the reverse complement.
TTCGTGAGAGGGGGTCTCTCGACAGGAGTCTCGCGACTGGCGACTGAGGACAGGCTTCCTTAGGGACTTGGGCATCCTGTCGTGATACCTAGTCTCGCGACAAAGTGTTGGTGTAGCGACTGGCGACAGAGCTCCGGGACTTCATGCGGGGATCCTGGACTGGGAAGGTTTCCGGACTGAATTGGGTTGGGGTCCACGACCACTGTTCCGGCGTTGACCTCCATTGACCGGTGACTTTCCCGGCGAACTTCCGACCAGATTCCGGCCAAATTCCGGCAACCTCGCCGGAGCTCCGGCGAACTTTCCGGTGACGGCACGGCGGTGGCGATGACGGCGACGGTGACGATGGGACCCTCCGTTTGACCTCCTTATGTAAATTTGATCTGTATTTTGCATCTTGAGGTGATTCTGCTTCTGGTTTCAGTCCGAGGAGGTGGGACCCAGAGTAATGGGTCCTGGCTCCTTCCGGTATTCTTCCAGCTGGTTCAGCAGTAGCATCTTGTCAGCTCTCCTGCAACAGAAAACGATAAACGGAATTAATGAACTTCTTGATCCATTGTTGACTTACCGGTCCATCCGGAATGATAGGAATTATCAGTTCGTTTGATCCGGCGACCATGCCAAAAACTCTCCCCAATACAACACAAATGCAGAAGCCTAATAAAAAAAGAAAAGTTCGAATTCATCATCTTCGAAAAGGGCAACAACGAAGGGCGAGAAGCGGCATGACGGAGGCGACAGTGAGTGGAAGCAGTTGTGACGGCACAGCGGAGGAAAGTGAAGGGCGGGGTACTGCGACGTAGTGGTGGCGACACAACATGGCGACGGCGTGGCTGAGGATTCAGTGAGTGAGAGTTACATCACAAAGAATGGAGTTGGAGACTGGAAGGAATGGGGTGCTGCGACATAGTGGTGGCGACACAACGTGGCGACGGTGTGTCTGAGGATTTAGTGAGTGAGAGTTACACCACAAAGAATGGAGTTGGAGACTGGAAGGAATGGGATGTGAGAAAGAAGGAAGAAAGTTGATATATATAAAGATTAAAATATGGTCTCCATTTTCTAATAACAGCTCCATTATTACTATTTACGCAATCTAATACACATTTTTAACAATTATTAACAAACTTAAATTTTCTGCAAATAAAAATTATAAAAAGGTTAATATTCTAAAATTGTATAACCAGAAGAAGGCGAACTCTAATGATGCACGTAATTCAGCTCCTTTTTTATATACTTAGAATAAAAAGTTTTTTTAAACACTCATTCTGTATTATAGCATACAATCAAACAAGTTTTTAACTTAGGGTTATGCATGGCTCCCCAAAAAAAAAAAAAAAAAACATCCAAATAAGGCTAAATTATATTTTTATGCATTAGCATGCGAATGGCTCATTTACTAAATGCTTGTATGATAATCAATTGAAGTCTTTTCCAGAGACGATTTTATGCATTTACTATTGTTTGTGATTTTATGATTTAAGTGGGAGCATAATGCATATCAACGAACGTTTATCAGGTTGTAAATTCCCATTAAAAATATGTCAATTGGGTTGACAAAAATAAACTCGGAGCAACTAAAAAACTAGTGTAGGATACTTGATTCGAGTAGATAAAAATATTGCAAAAGTTGATGTCCTTTTTTATGGCCAGTGGAGAGATTCATGTTGACAATGCAATAATATATTTGATGTCCTCCTATTGGATAAGTGGCTTCCAGGTAGGTTATTATTATGTGCACCCTTGAGAATGTAATTACTCACACACTCCGAAACGTGCATGTTAACTAGTCCAATTCATGACCTTAAGGACCATTGGGCGGCCAACTTTACATCTACTAAAATAATTAAAATTGGATTGATAACATCATCACAATCAACATTAGTTTACGGGTTTGGATAGCATGAGTGTGCTGGTATTGATTCGATTCGGTGTTTCGTGCTGAATGCTAATGAGGTGTGTGATGTGTATTTAAAAGTGTCTGGGTTGTACAAAAACACTGAAGACATACAAAGCACTCCTTCAGCATATATAAAACACTTGTTCAGCGGTTCAGCAGGTGCTCATTCAACTCCTAAACCAAATTCTTAGTGTGACTTGTGTGGTATGTGACTCTAGCAGCTTAAGTAAAGGTCTTGAGTTCAAGCCTTTGTGTATGCAGAATTCTGATTTGAGAAAGACAACCCTTTACTGTCCGCCCTATCATCGAGGGATTAATTTTAAGTCCAATGAAGTCTGCGGATATACCATCATATTCATCAACAAACATTAGTTTACAATTGCTCAAAAATACCCAATTTTAGTTACTCCATCTGTCTCATTACAAATGTTCTACTTACTATTTTTGGATGTCCCATTCTAAATGTCTTCTTTCTATAAATAGAAATAATTTTCTCCTCCAAGAACTATATGGACCCCAACATATAATCACAAATCAACTCTACTTTAATTCCCGTGCCCAACAGTAATAAGACATTTATAATAGGACAGAGGGAGTATTACATTTCCATTACTTCTCTAATGGGAGAATATATTCCCACAACACTGTACTACTTGAATAGGGTCAAATTTACACACCACCCTCCCTGTTGGTTTAATTTGTCATTTAGTTTACAGTATGGAAAACAAAGAAAACCTAATTTTATACAGATGTTTGTATCACAATAATTGGAAAAGTATGATAGCTAGTGATTATAAGATTGTGTGAAGGCATGAATATGCCCTCACCTATCAACTAGTTTGATGGAGTATAATAATATACTTTATTAAAAAAAAAAAATGTGAACAAAGTTCCTTGGTGAATACTTATATTACATACACAACAATTAATTAATCACATGGAGAATATAGATAAATATAAAGAAAAGATAGATGCTATAGATATGACACATTTGTCGGCATGAATAATATCATTATAATTATTCTCTGACTGTGTCTGCTTATCCGCTGCACATATATCATACTCCATAAAGTATTCATCTTCTGGATTTGGCCTTCTTCTTCAGTTTATCCTTTTTACTGTGCTTCATCGAGTCTTGGCGTCCCCATCTCTTATTATGAGTACACTGTGTATTTGCTTTCTCATTGTATTGCAAATTGATATTATAATTATGCATGCATGAAATAGACAACCTCAACATGTACATATATATAATATACTGTATATATGTAATGTACTGTGTGTTAAAATTGTAAATTTGACCTCAATTTATTTATATAAAATTAATAATAATGACCCCGATAAAAAATAATAAATAATTAAAACAAACATTTGAATTCTCAATTTTAAAATTGGAAGCTGACGTAGCTTGGAGAGATTAATTTACCTTCTTTTTTTTTTTTTGGAGAAGCCGAAGCTAGGGAAAATAGATTAATTTACTTGGCATGCATAATATATAAATTAATATTGTTATTGTTTTGATTGTTTTTTACTACAAAAATTTAGTACTAATTAAAGTTTGATAATACTCATTTTATTATATTTGTGGACGAAAAAATTGTAAAATAAGGCATCGCATCCAATACATGTTATTGAGTGTTTATTGATAATTTAACTTATAATAATATAACAGATAACTTCATTATATTATCGATAAGCCTCATCATTATAATAAATAATTTCCTTTGAAACCGCTTTTTGCAACTGACGCGGCGGGCATTTGATTCCCTCGGCGCTAGTTCCTTGCTGCTTATTTTGCTTTCCTTTTGTGTTTTCATTTTTCATTTCCTAGCCAGTACAAACTGTTTCGCCAAAAAAACATTACAAGCTAAGGGACCAATCACTGGTTGATCTAGTAGTGATTGGAGTTAATTTAGGTAGAGCCGATTACGTTCCGATCATCGACAACTGCGATTGGGAGGAGATGTAACTAATTTCACAACAAATTAGTGAACCCGAATGGCCTGACATGGGTGACTAATGCCAAATTTGCCAAAAATTACAAAACCTAAGTCATTCCTCACTAAAATTAGAGATCCACCTCACGTTATTTATTTATTTCAGTTTTCAGCCATCTATAATTTGTCTAACTGCAATATACAATTCATTTAGCTTCCGTATACAAATCTATACAACAACCAGACCCAAAAAATATACATAGATATATATTTATATATATATATACATGCATTACAGTGTAAGTATGTAACCACTGCCTTCCTCTATACTTACAAGGCAACAATCCAATATTGCATACTGGAAAAATTTTAGGGAATAAAGGGGTGGTGATTCCAATAAGTTCAATTCAAATCCAGATGAACTGAACAGGATAAAGGCTTTTCTTTTATGCCTTTATATATATTATAAATTTATAATATGGTGGAATATTTATTTATTTTTATTTTTTTCCCTTTTCCTTCTTCCTGGTGCTGTAGAGATATTTACATATTTTATTCTTTTTTCGATGATTTATTTCAACTTGGTTTGTCAATTGGCCGGATTGATGCATAGAATAGAATATAGTATATATATGATGCAGATTGCAGACGATGGGTTCTGAGTTCAGAGTTCTGACCTCAGACTACTCAAACTACTACTACTACTAATATTCATTCAGCATGTATGGTAATGGAACACATTTCATTCCTAGAAGTATAATTTAATGTTGTATGCAATAACACAGATTGGGAATAGTGACACATCATTATTATGTGTATTACAATCATAAAGTTTATGTAAGACATACTACTAATAGAATTACAAATTAAAAAAAAATTAAGAGTGCAAGGTGCATTTTGATGTATGTACATATATGTGCTGAAATTCTCCACACTTATTTCTACTATGGAAGTTTAATTCATAGATTGTAATTTCAAATTAAACCATGCTCTTGTTGTTTTCTATATACTCCCCCGTCATAAAAAAATTTTAATATTCCTTATTTTCACGCAATCTAATACATATTTTTAAAGAGTAATATTTCAAATTTTATAAAATAAAAATTACAAAACTTTAATATTATAAAACTATATGATTAAACTAATCTAACAATATCTCACTTGACTATGTTTGATCTTATGTAACTGTGTTAAAAAGTCGAATCAAAATTACTTAGTAAATAATGTACTGTACTATGCAAACGTTAGAATTAAAAAATTACGGAGGAAGTATATAGTTTTAATTATGTGCTAGGACTAGTAATAATTAGCTAAAACACCTGTGTGTGTTGAGACGTAATTAAGATGGGAAAATTAAATTGCGGTAAACCTAGTAGTGTGTTGGATTCTTTAATCTCAATTTGTATTTGGGTATTCCCTTATTGTCATCCGATCCTCTTATTCTCTATGTTTTATGCTGCAATCCACTACCACAATGTATATATTGGTATTTGGCACTTAAATCTCAATTTCTATTTGGTATTCCCTTATCGTCTGGCTTTTTGCATTGTAAAGCTAGTCTTTGGAAATATTTCCGATAGACATGATTACTTGGACTTAGAAACAGAGGAAGAACGAATGCGCTTATTTTTAAAATGATTCATATTGTCAAGAGCGGTCACAATCACTTGTAGATATTATCTGCTTTGGGGTGTCCCCTCTCACGTCTTTAAAATGTGTCTACAAGAGAGGGGTGTTCACACCCTTTAAGACATATTGTTTGCCAATATGCCGGCGGGGAATCGAACCTCCAACTTTCTGTTGGAAGTCAAGGAACGTAACCACTTGGGCTAAGTCATCATCCCATACACTTGTTTACTTGGCGACTATTAGCAAATCGTAAAATACATTTAATTTCAAAAATCAGGTAACTACCTGGATAACTAATTATATATAAAAACATGACATTATTATCAAAACAAGCCACTACAATGGGTTTATACGGATTTTTGGCCAGTAACATGCATTATTAAAATATACCACTACAAGGACGATGTGTTGTTTGTTTTATTAGGCAAAATGACCTTGTAGTGACATTTATTGATAATCATTGCAGATTTAACCTAATTATCAATAGACAATAGAGAGCATTACAAAGTCATTTGGCCTAAAAATCAATTATACATGCTTAGTGACATTTTCAATAATGGTGTTGTGAGGAGCCGAAAAATCTTGTAATGCATGTTTTAATAATTATCTCTAAAAACATAATATTATTTGTGTGTATGTAATTAAGTAAAAGGGGTTGGGGACTTACCCTAGCGGTCAAGTCCCCCTTCTCCCAACCTATGGTTGGGGGTTCGAATCCCCACCAGGCTCGCTATCCCTCCCCTTTTCCCCCCTTTGTAATTTGTGTGGTTTGGGCTTCCACACACCTTTGCCGACACATGAGTGTCACGTTTACAAAAAAAAAGGTAAAATATGATAATTCTTATACTTCTTTTTTTGATAGTCATATTTATTTTTTTTGTTACTATTCATTATTCAACTTTACCTGTTGCAATTATGTAAGAAAATAGTCCAGCAAAATGTTGTTAGATATTCGTCTAATTACATAATTTTATAATATTTTTTTATAATTTCTACTTGTACACAATTTACATTATTCTCATAAAAATATACGTTAAATTATGTAGAATGTGGATCCATATGACATTTAGAAAACCAAAGACAGTACACAACAAAGAATGTTGTACTCAAAACGAAAATAATAAGCGCCAATTGCCACCAATAATCGGTATACTTGTGACAGAAATTGCCATTCAGAAGAAAGATTTGTGATGATTCAACATTCTATTGCAAATAATACTCTGTTGGGAACCAGTTTTGAGCAAATGTGTTCACAACCGATGTCTGAACTACTTTGTTGGACCAACCTCGTCAACAGCAGACAAACTAATCAAAGGAAGAAGAGCTGGCGAATATACTCATGAAGATTCTCCAACGGCTAGCTGATCTTCTGCCCGGATCTTGCACACGAAGTATGGAAACCACAATCTCTTAATTCGGGCAACTCTATTCTAAGGATCCGCGCATTTATGGAAAGAAGATCTTCTACCTTAGAATAGAGACAAGCTCACTACAAGAAAAAAATTATTTGCCGAGGAACTTTTCCGAGGACTAGTACAAGGCAATCTAAAGTTTCCGAGGAGTTGTCCTCCCTCCGCCGTCCACGCCCGAAGTCTCGTCGTACAAACCTGCACGTGGACAATTCCGAGGACCGATTTTACCGTGTACAATTGCGAGGACAAGTACAAGCTATTCTCCCGCTTCTTAACCGGTTCTCCAAAGACATTCTGGGAGTATTAGTCCTCGGAAATGGTCGTCCGAATTTTACCGTGGACTAGTCCTTGCTAATGTACTAGGAATAGTCCGGTCCAAATCCGGTCTAATCAATGTTTGTTCCGTGGACTAGTCGTCCTTTTCGTCCTCGGGATAATCTCGGATGATTTCACCTCGCCTTTGTCCACGGAAAAAGCCTCTCCGTAACGGTCAAATAATTTGAATTTACCGAGGACTAGTCCAAGGAAATGTCCTCGGTAAAGAAAATCAACATTCCCTGCAGAATTTGTTTCAGCTCCTCCACAGCTACCTGTGACAGCAACAACAAGAATACCAACAAATAAATTTTGAGCATTCCCTAAATATGAACGAACACGCATCTCTTGTGCAATATCAAAAACTTTAACAATATCCAACATTAAACCACAAATCACCCAACGCCTTAGTTTCAAAATGAAAAATATCAATCTAAGTTAAACAGAGTGATAAACGACGACAACAAACGAACACATAAATGAGTACCAAATCTCTCATATACAACCATCAACAAAATGTCAGTAAACATGCATGTCTAAGTCATCGTAGCAGCATCATCACCATCGGGGCCGTCATTTGGTCCTCTGTGTCCTCGCCATCTATATACCTCTTCTTCAAGGGTCCTCATACGCTGAAGCATAGCCTGGAATTCAGGGTCATCCGTGACCCGTAGGGCAGGCTGTGCAGGTGGAGGTGGAGGGTATGGTGGAGCTGGACGGCGGGAAGTCTTGCGAGCTCCTGGGAGAGAAACATCATCCGCTAAGGACCCGATCCCATAAATACGTTGTTGGTGGGTTTTCCCACCACTAACACCAAAGTACACAGCATTGGGATCCACCTTTCCCTGCGATGCCATCTTCTATGTGGCTGCCTGAAAATCTCTCTATTACATAGATTGATAATTACATATGAATTAGTCAGAATTTTTATTAGCAAACAAGTACTAACCTTTTTAAGGCTTGACAAAACTAACATAACATACCTCCAGATGCTCTGCTTTCTTAGTCACATAGGTCTTGTCTCTCTTCTTATGGGTCTTTTGGAACACATCGAAGTGTGTGGCCGATTTGCCCTCTTTGACCTACTTGATTATGATATGTAATTGTTATACATTATATTACTAACGAAGACACATTAGATTATATCATTGAAAGGAAATGTAATAAACAAAATACATTGGTTGGACACTAATTTCATTACCAGTTTATCCGCTACCTCACTGTGAGAGCATGATCCTGCAGTGTGGGTAGGTAGTGCTGGTGCTGTTGGATCACCGCCGTGTCGATTTCTTTTGTTGCGGGCATACAACGCCTTCTTCTTCTCGGAAGCCCAAACACGGCACCACGATGTCCAGTGCTCATCACTCTGGCCAGGTAGCTTCTTACCTCTCTTTCTCCTCTCACACATGAAATCAGTATACCGGACTTGTAGTTTCGAGGCCCATCGTTGCCTAACCTGGGAATAATACTGAGGCTCGAAAACCACTTGTCTCTGCAACATACAAAATTAATACTACACATCAACATTGATATATCTTTGATGAAGCTAATGGCATAAAATTGATACAAGGTAGTCGATTTAATAGATTGCTATTGCGTACCAGGAACTCCCTCCAATAAAGGTCAAGCAGATGCTCACTTAGGGAGTTGAAATCAGCCCCAGTGCCGTCAAAAAATTCCTTAAAAGGTTTGGTTAGGCATCGCATGGCTTTATTGGTCCACACGATCCTATTTTTGAAAAATTATTACACAACATGAATGAGTAACCATCGAACGTTAAGATAAAAATATAACATCATTGGACAAGTACCTGCCCTTGCGAGCCGCTAGGCGCAAACGAGGATGCACACCCCCATTGGCGTCAGTGTAAATCTCTAGACCATCCCCATCAGGCTGGTCTGCTGGGGACTCAACATGGACATCTTCAGCACCTATAAATACAATCATCGAAACATACATGTTAGTATGACATACATTAAGCTTTGTATAAGATTGTGAAAACACCAACCTAAATCATCATCCGGGGCCTCTGTACTATCAGGATCAGTGTGCTCATCAGGTTGTGTTGCCTCTCCCAGGTCAACTGATTCTGTATTATATATGGAACACACAAACAACATATGTATACAACCCTTGTCACATCAAATGCGTATTAATTGATTAAATTTTAAATGCACCTGGAACAAATGAAGAAGTAGAAGACTCGCCCTGCACCGACTGTCTACTCTGTGACTTAGCCCGCCATGATCTCATCATCATATCAAGTCCCTTGGGATTCTTGGGATTTTTGTCTGACATCCTGCACAATTTTTGGTAAAATATATCATAAAATGGAATTGAATATTTTGGGGTGTATGTATGTGTAAAATACTGGTTTGGGAAGATGGATTCTGCAATTTTGCAGCATCAACAAGTGAGGGAAACCCCAATAATAATAATAATAATGAATGTGGTGGATCATCATCATCTTCTTCTCATGTGTATGAGTATCATCAGCAGCTGCACTATCATCATCACCAGCAGCAGGGACTTGAGCCTGAGCTCTTCTTCAAAATGTCCCATAAAATTTACAACTATGGTGAAGGGTAAGTGTGTCATATATATGTAGTACTATTATTTGAAAAGCATTTGAAAAGAGAGAATCATATTCCTTCCGTGTTCGTGAGTTATCATTTCGAAGGAAGAAATCTGATCACCATTTCCTCGGGTGGATTGATCGATAGAGCGCTACAGTGTGCTTGATTGAAGTTGACAAATTCAATCAAGGGTTTCGAGGAAGTCGTCAAACTCAAGAGCTTAACTGAAAAGATCAAGGAGAATCGCCAACAGGTTTCGACCAAGGGCAAACTTGAAGGAGGAGCCTTCAAGGGATTGAAGCAAGGTCGGGGAGATCTTCACCAAGACAGGGGGAGTGTCTTGGTTTGACAATTCAGTCCGCTTGGTGATTGGAGTTGGGCGAAACAATTCACTATTGTTTAGATCGAGGATCAAACCAAAACAATTAGTGAATCTCCTGGATTGGTATCCCCCAGATGTAGGCTTGTGCCGAACTGGGTCAACAAACCTTGAGTTCTTTATTTTCACAGTTTATTTACTTTCCGCTGCTTAATTTCTTAAACTGTTTAACGTGTCCACGAAAGGTGCTTGAACTAGGTTTCAGGACTACTTAATTGGTTATCCACGCAAACAGACCTAACAATTGGTATCAGAGCCACACGCTTTGGAAAGCGAGATCCAGACAAAGAAGCATGGAAAACCAAGGCGGATCTGTAACCAGACCACCATTGCTCGATGGATCAAACTATGCATACTGGAAAGATCAAATGGAGGCTTTCCTCATTGCTCTGGACGAAAGGGCTTGGGATGCAGTAGAAAACCAATACCATCCACCAGTAAAAGAAGAAGACGGTGTAAAAACCATCAAACCAAGGAGTGAATGGACTGCTGCTGAGAAGCTTGCCGCTTCAAAGAACTCCAAAGCCCTGAATGCAATTCATAATGCTCTCACAAAAGATCAATACAGACTCATCGCTGGATGTAAGATTGCATACGATGTCTGGACTACTTTAGCCAATACCTACGAGGGTATGGCTCCGGTAAAGAAATCTAGAATCATTACTCTCGATGCACAATTTCATAAGATCTCTATGGATGATAATGAGACTGTCGGCCAATATATTGGTCGCATCCGTGATCTAACCAACCAAGCCCTTCAGCTTGGCAAAGTGTATTCTCAACAGGACATTGTAGGAAAAATCATTGGGACGCTTCCGGAAAGTTCAATGCAAAGGTCGCAGCACTTGAACTATACAAAGACTTTGATAAATTGCAGGTTGATGAACTAATGGGAATCCTACAATCATGGGAAATGGATCACTGTCCCAGGACCAAAAGTAGACCAGTGGCATTCAAATCCATGACCAAGGATGAGGAAGACTTCTCCATGGAAGTTCATGATGACTTTAGTGACGAAGAAGAATTGGCCATGCTGTCCAAAAGGCTAAATCAGATCATCAAGAACCGAAAATCTAGATTCAACTCCTCCATGAAGAAGGATGCCGGGACATCAAACTCAAAATCTACTCAGAAAGGCTCGAAGTCTCACGACAAAAATAAACTAAAATCTTCAAGGATTGAGGATGACAAGGAGATCATCTGCTTTGAATGTGGGGGAAGAGGCCATATGAAAAAAGACTGTGCCAACCTCAGACCAAAGGAGTCCAGCAAATCCTATCAAGCAACATTCAGTGACTCTGAAGATGAGAAGGAGTCCAATGAACATGGTGTAAACTATGGAGTAGCCTTTGTCGGCACATGGGATTCGGACAGTGATGATGAACCCGAGACAGGTATGGGTACCAACTCAGTCAATATGGTTTCCTCTAACATGGTTCACTCTTTTGCTAGGAATCAAGATGAAAGCATCAGTAAACTTAATGATCTCTACGAAGAAACTTTCGAGAAGCTGGAAATATCCATTGCTGAATCAGTAGAATTACATGTTGAGAATGGAAATCTAAAGGAACAACTCCAGAGCCTCACTAGCAGAAATCAGGAACTTGAAAAGGTGTCCACAGAACTGTCTGAACTGGTGAACGAACTACGTGAGAAAAATGCTGAGCTTCAGAAAGAAAACAAGGAACTGGAGGTTGAAAAAGTTGACTATAAACTATGGTACTATAGTATGCTTGGAAAGAAAGACGCTCTTCACACAGAACTCACCGAAGTTCAAGACAAACTGGCCAAAGCAGAAAGTACTCTGGCGGCTCTAAACAAAGGAAAAGCCAAGTTAGATGATGTAATTGCTATGGGAAGGCCGAGCAACAACAAACAAGGCTTGGGATACCAGGCTTCAACTTCAAAAGGAGAAAAGAAAAGCAAGTTTGTGTCCGGAGGAATGCTAAGTGAACCCCGAACTATCAAGAAATCATTCCATCCTGCAGGTAGAAACAAATGGACAAGAAGACCACCACCTCCAATTCCACTCAGATGCGATTATTGCAAGCTTGAAGGCCACAAAACCAAGAACTGTGGGATTTTGGTAAAAGATCTACAAATAGGGAAACCTATCATCTGGCCAAATGACAAAATCAAGATGAAGCTGATCTCCATCAAGTGCGAATGGGTTCCTAAAATTCAGAATAAATGTCAAGTTGCCTTTCTTTCACAAAAGAATGCTGCGGACAAAGTATGGTACTTCGACAGTGGATGTTCCAAACACATGACTGGTGAAAGGAGTCTGCTCAAACACTACAAAGAGATTGATGGAGGATTCGTTGTATTTGGAGATGGAAAGAAGGGTGCCCTAGTTGGACAAGGGACCATTGAGAACAATGGCTCGAAGGAACTGTCTCCTGTTTTCCTTGTCGATGGACTCCAAGCTAACTTGATAAGTATCAGTCAGTTGTGTGATGAGGACCTTGTGGTGCAGTTTACCAAGAAAGATTGTCAAGTGCTCAATCAAGATCAAGAATGCATTATGAGAGGTTTGCGCTCAAAGAATAATTGCTATCATCTTGTTCATACTTGCAATTTTGGTGCAGCTGCAGGAAAGGAGCACATCACACTGTGGCATGAAAAGCTTGGACATCTCAACTTTAAAGATCTTATCAAACTCAGCAGAACCGGGGCAGTCAAAGGTCTTCCTCAATTCAAAAAATCAAATGAAGTTCTCTGCAACGAATGTGCCAAGAACAAACAGCACAGGAGTTCACACAAACTGTCGGAACTCCCTGGATCAACCAAGTGTCTTGACCTACTGCACATGGATCTTATTGGTCCAATGGAAGTTGAAAGTTTGGGAGGTAAAAAATACATTTTTGTATGTATTGATGATTACTCCAGGTACACTTGGATAGATTTTCTCAGGGAAAAATGCGGCACATTCAAAGCCTTCGAGAAGCTGTGCAATCGACTCATGACCGAAAAGGACACCAAAGTGAAACGTATTCGAAGTGATCATGGACGAGAGTTCGAAAATCAATTCTTTGAGGAATATTGTGCAACACATGGAATTAAGCATGAATATTCGGCACCAAAAACACCTCAACAAAACGGAGTAGTCGAAAGAAGAAATCGAACCCTACAAGAAATGTCTAGGGTGATGCTCAACTCAAAGAAAGTGACTGAATTTCTTTGGGCCGAAGCCGTGAACACAGCATGCTACACCATAAACCGAGTCTACTTAAGGCCAAACTCTCTTATGACTCCATATGAGATTTGGAATGGTAAAAAGACCTCAATTACTTATTTCCATATTTTTGGTAGCAAGTGTTTTGTTCTAAATGACAGGGAACATGTTGGGAAGTTTCAAGAAAAAAGCAATGAAGGAATATTTGTGGGATACTCTACCACAAGTCGTGCATACAGAGTATATCTTCCTAAGACAAGGAAAGTACTGGAGTCCACAAATGTGACCATAGAAGATGTGACCAGCAAAGAGGATGCTCCACCTCATGATGATGAAACTCCTAGCGGTCAGAATGATCAAAACAGTGCAGCTTCATCGTCTGATGACCAGTGCACCAAAAGAATCCACACGCCGATCATGGACACCTTGTCACGAGAAGCAGAACCTCAAAAGGATCTGAATGGACGCATTCACAAGCATCATGACCCTGAAGACATTATTGGTGATGTAAATGAAAGGAGAAAGACTCGAGGGAAAAAGATCGACTTCAAAGAGCTAGCGGGCTTGCACTGCTATACTTCAAAGATCAAACCCTCAAGAGTTGAAGAAGCACTTCAAGATGAACACTGGATAAATGCTATGCAGGATGAACTACTCCAGTTTGAAAGAAATGAAGTCTGGACCCTAGTTGAAAGACCTCAAGACAAGAACATAATCGGAACCAAGTGGATCTTCCGCAACAAAAGTGATGAAAAAGGGAATATTACAAGGAACAAAGCTCGGTTAGTTGCTCAGGGTTACACCCAGGTCGAAGGTGTCGACTTCAGTGAAACATTTGCACCTGTAGCAAGACTTGAAGCCGTCCGACTCCTACTGTCCATCGCATGCTCGCTAGGATTCAAACTTTATCAAATGGATGTTAAAAGTGCCTTCCTAAATGGTTGGCTGAATGAGGAAGTGTACGTAGAACAGCCTAAAGGGTTTGAAGACCCCCATCATCCTCAACATGTCTACAAGCTCAATAAGGCACTCTATGGGTTGAAACAAGCTCCTAGGGCTTGGTACGAAAGGCTCTCCAAGTACCTGCTTGAACATGGATTCGAAAGAGGAAGCTTGGACAAGACTCTTTTTATCAAAAGAGAGAACAAAGGGATCCTCATTGCTCAAGTCTACGTCGATGACATTGTTTTTGGATCAACTCACCATGTGCTCAAAGACCAATTCATCGAACTAATGGGTAAGGAGTTTGAAATGAGCATGGTTGGGGAACTAACTTATTTCCTTGGCTTGCAGGTTGCTCAGAAGAAAGATGGAATATTTCTAAGCCAAACAAAGTATGCCCGAAACATTGTAAAGAAGTTTGGCATGGAGTCCAGCAAACCTGTCCGAACGCCTATAGGGACGAATGATAAATTGAGCAAAGATCCCAATGGTCAAAGTGTTGATCAGAAACTCTATCGAAGCATCATTGGAAGCCTCCTATACCTAGCTGCAAGTCGACCTGACATAAGCTATGCAGTATGAGTGTGTGCTCGCTACCAAGCCGATCCCAAGGAATCACACCTAAAAGCCGCCAAACGAGTGATCAAATATGTTTCAGGGACGAGTGATCTTGGTATATGCTATTCTAAAGAATCTAATCTTTCACTACTTGGTTATAGTGATGCAGATTGGGCAGGTGATGCGGATGATCGAAAAAGCACAACCGGAGGATGCTTTTACATTGGAACCAACCTAGTTAGTTGGTATAGCAAGAAACAAAGCTCCATCTCCCTATCAACTGCCGAAGCTGAATACATTGCAGCTGGAAGTTGCTGTGCACAATTGCTATGGATGAAACAAATGATGCTCGACTATGGAATTGATCAAGAAGTCCTCACTATACTATGTGACAACATGAGCGCGATCAACATCTCAAAGAATCCAGTTCAACATGGGAGAACTAAGCACATTGACCTTAGACACCACTTCATAAGGGATCTTGTTGAAGAAGGAATAGTGTCCTTACAACATGTCGGAACTACTGAGCAACATGCGGATATTTTCACTAAAGCACTTGATCGTGAGAGATTCGAAAAATTGAGGAGAGATCTCGGACTATGCACTATCACATAAAAATCCCGACAATTATGGAATAAGTTTCTTTTACTTTTTTAATTTCCATATTTTGTGTAATTTTATATTTTATTACCTAAATTATATTCTCTAACCATCTTATTGAGCATATTCCATAGGATCTCCTTACCAGGGAAGTTACTCTTTCTCATTCAAATTCAAACAAAGAAAGAATCAATTACCTTGATTTGACATCTCATCATGGCACGTCTGACGGCGGGAACGGTTAACAGCCACCAAAATTCAAATTTGTGATCATGACCATGTTTGGGAACCGTGATTCACCTTCCATATTCAAATTAAGGGAAGTTTCCCTCATAACCGCTACCTTACCTCCCTATTTGATTGAATTCTCATCTCTCTCAAACTTACTCTTCTCTCAAAAATTTCTCTCGGCTTTTCTCTTCCAACCACACATACACTCTCACTTGTTCTTGCCAAAAGTTTGTCTTTCAGCAACCATGGTGAAGACAAGAGGAAGCCAGAGCTCCAAAACTCAAGGCCCTACTCCCTCATCAACCGCAGGAAGCAAGAAAGTTATATCCCCTGAGGAATCCAGTGCTAAAGGGCGTGCCAAAGCTGTTCAGAAAGCCATCATCGAACAGACAATCTCGGAGACACCATCTCTTGTAGCTGTACCGTTCCACTCCTCATCTCCATCCACTGCAGGAGAAAAGGGTACCACTGTGGCTGTTCAGGACCCGCTCGACATTCGAGCCGAAGTAGCCGGAGCCAAAGCTTTGAAACAAAAAGAAGCAGAGGTACATAAAGCAAAAGGAAAGGCGGTTTCAACCTCAAAGACCCGCGAGAAAGCAGTTGCAAGGAAGAACGCCTCTATCAGTGAACGAGTTGAGGCTGACCTAGCCATGACACTTGGACCCATTGATGCAATCCTGGCTGACCTCCCCAACTTGGGCGATGACAATGCGACAGAGACAGGAGTATCCATCAAGTCTGCTGAACCTGTATCAAAAGATGCACCAAAGGTGTCCACTGAAAAGCCAAAGAAGAAAACCCCTGCAAAGAAGGTAGCAACTGTGCCTAGTGCTCCGACCAACCCAGCACCAGTCACCACAGTTGAATCAACCCCTGAAGAACCCCTGCAGATCCCTACCACAGCAACCCAAACCAGTTCACCAAAGGCGTCCGAACCTATCACTGAACCACTTGACGAGGAAGAACTGGACTCAGACTATGTTCAAAAGGAGGCTGATGAAAGCTCTGGAGATGAATCAATGATTGACATCAGCGATGACGAAAGAGACTGGGCTATGAACGAAATCACCGAAGAAATTGCTTGGACTGCCAGTCAGAAACGGAAACATGTGCTGAGGAAGGAACTAGAGCAAGGTGCAGCGACCACAGAACCAGTTCACACAGAAGTTGTTCACACTGAGGATGAACAGGAGGAAGAAGAAGATGAGAGTTCATCTGACTCTGATGACGACCAGAATAATGAGTCCGGAGGAGACTCTGAGCATCCTGAAATCGATGCCCAGGAACCACTTGAGGGGGAGAATCCCACCGACAACCAGTCCGAAGAGTTGGGATCACAAGATACTCAAAGCAGGGAGGAAGAGTCCGATGAAGAAAGTTCCGAAGAGGAAGAATCTGAAGAAAGAGTTGAAGTCAATGTTGAACCAGTCACTGTGCAGGAAACGGTGACCCAGCCAGAAACCAGAGAGCCTACTCCACAAAGGCGTTCACCCCAGGAGTCCGAACCCAAAAAGCGGACTCGGTCTGAACCTGAAGAGTCTTCCAAGGCCACTGGATCCAAGAAGAGGAAAATTGTCTTATCCTCGTCTGAAGAACATGAACCAGAGATCATTGATGCTGAAAACGCCATATCAACTGCCTTCTACTATGTAATGTCCGAGCAATACTACTCAACTGTTCTGGAAAGGATGAAGGTGCACCCTGAGATCAGATTTGCAGCTGTGCGGTATGAGGAAATGGGATGGCACAAATACCTGGAGGACAGATCTCTTTTATTCTGGGGAACGGAGATCAAGCAATATAAGGGACAGCTAGTTAGGCATTTCTATGCAAACCTGAGCTCTGAAGTCCTGAACTCCAAAAGCCCCTGGTTTGAACTCAGTTATGCACATGGCCAACTGTTTGAACTCAAAGCTCGAGCACTGAACCGTTTTCTCCAGGTACCCCGAACTCATCTGAAATCTGTTTATTCTCGAAGTGCCAAGTTCCCTATGAATACTATTGCTGAAACTCTCACTGGAGTTGAAGGGAAAAAGTTTCAAGGAAAGGGGTTAAGTGCTGGTGTCCTAACTCAAAAGTTCTCACTGCTTTACAAATTATGTGCACACAACATCATGCCCACTGCTAACCACTCTGTTGTGTCAAAAAGCATGTGTAAATTATTGTTTGCCATAGACCAGAAGTACGAGATCAACTATGGAGCCCTTGTGCTCGAACAAATGCTTGCGTTCGCGGGCACAATCAAAAGGAAGTACAACACCACTCTTCCCTTTCCTGGCCTCATATCTGAGTACCTAAAGCATCTCCACATTCTTGGGAGCAAGCATGATCGTCCTGAGGACATTGCCGACTTCAAACTTTCCTCAAATTTTGCAAAGAAGAAGCCAGACTTGGCTGGACCAGGAGAGAGGATCCCTGCTAAAGACGCCTTCTCCATGCTCCGAGATGAACTCACAGACCACATCAATCACCTCAAAGTGCTGGAGGCTCAAGTGCACAGCCGTGTCCAAGCTGCTGAAAAGCTGTTCAGACAGCTTCCTGATGTTTGGTCTGATGATGAACAGGATTTGGATACCAATCCAGCAGAGGAGTCCTTCGACTCGGATGAGGATTCCTCTGAGGAATCTGAGTGACATGCCCTTTTTGGGCAAAATGTGCGCCAGAGGGGGAGTTAAGTTGATGTAGCCGTTGATCGGTTCCTCTGGTATGCACTACAATCGACATGGGGCAGCCTGGTGGAAGAAAGTCTCTGCTGAAGAAGGGTAAAATTTTTTTTGTTTGAACTACTTTTGTGAACTACTGTTTTTGCTGGACAACTGCACAATGGCCTGTAATAATTGAATTGTGATCTTACATGTTTTATTTTATGACTATTGCCATGTGCTTACTTTTGATGTGAATGCTCCTAGAATATGTGATAGGTTATCTTGTACGGAGCATTAGTATAGTTTGTCTTGTGTTTGGGAATCATTGTAATTGGTGGTTGGGTCTCAATGGGAAGTATTTCTACATCATTGTTCTTGTGTCAATTGATTGGACATCGGTTGAATCAACTCTTATACTGGCCCACATTCTGCCAAAAAGGGGGAGATTGTTGGGAACCAGTTTTGAGCAAATGTGTTCACAACCGATGTCTGAACTACTTTGTTGGACCAACCTCGTCAACAGCAGACAAACTAAGCAAAGGAAGAAGAGCTGGCGAATATACTCATGAAGATTCTCCAACGGCTAGCTGATCTTCTGCCCGGATCTTGCACACGAAGTATGGAAACCACAATCTCTTAATTCGGGCAACTCTATTCTAAGGATCCGCGCATTTATGGAAAGAAGATCTTCTACCTTAGAATAGAGACAAGGTGATTCTCTTCAAATAGGGCGGCCAAGGATTGGATCTGACGACGAATGAATTGACTTACACCCTTGAGCAATTGAAAGCATTTGAAAAGAGAGAATCATATTCCTTCCGTGTTCGTGAGTTATCATTTCGAAGGAAGAAATCCGATCACCATTTCCTCGGGTGGATTGATCGATAGAGCGCTACAGTGTGCTTGATTGAAGTTGACAAATTCAATCAAGGGTTTCGAGGAAGTCGTCAAACTCAAGAGCTTAACTGAAAAGATCAAGGAGAATCGCCAACAGGTTTCGACCAAGGGCAAACTTGAAGGAGGAGCCTTCAAGGGATTGAAGCAAGGTCGGGGAGATCTTCACCAAGACAGGGGGAGTGTCTTGGTTTGACAATTCAGTCCGCTTGGTGATTGGAGTTGGGCGAAACAATTCACTATTGTTTAGATCGAGGATCAAACCAAAACAATTAGTGAATCTCCTGGATTGGTATCCCCCAGATGTAGGCTTGTGCCGAACTGGGTCAACAAACCTTGAGTTCTTTATTTTCACAGTTTATTTACTTTCCGCTGCTTAATTTCTTAAACTGTTTAACGTGTCCACGAAAGGTGCTTGAACTAGGTTTCAGGACTACTTAATTGGTTATCCACGCAAACGGACCTAACATACTCCTTCATACTTTTCAACTTTGCCATCGAAAATTCATTATTTCCTTCCATTCCCTGTATACTTCTTTTATGGAACATGTACATGTTTAAGAAAAAAATCATTTTTTTTTCTTTTTTCCTTTCTTTTAATTTCTTTTGTTTTAATTTTAAAATTGAAGAATATTAGAGTTCAATTCATAAGCCCAAATCTTCAGCCCATCCCACCAACCTTAAGCCTATTTATAAACCATACATGGACATGTAAATTTATCAAAATTTATTTGAAAATTTTGAGAATATTTATCATTTTTGTTTTAATTTTAAAGAGTTTTGAAAATTATAGAAATAATATCTGATAATTTTCAATGAATTTTAGACATTTCTTTCGAAGATATTATTTTTCATATATTTAAACTAAAAAAAAGTAATACGTAATATATAAAAACTAATAAATTGGATTTAATTATAAAAAAATATTGTTAACAGACAAATGTAATGAAATTCAAAAAAGTACTCTATGAACGTAAAATAATAATTCAAATTCACTACTAATAATCTATATAATAAATTCTGAATACTTTTTGGCATGTGTAGACTATATTATCATTTTCCAAAATAGCTCAATCTTTTTAATTTTAAGGGTTAATCAGTAATTATACCATCATTTTGTAGATCAACGGACCTAAAAAAGACACATCAGCGCTGATCAATCATCAAGATACACCTCAGCGCTGATTAATTCTACCTATGCCATGTCATCAACTTTAATACTATATTTAGATTATAAATCTATATATTGTAAACAAATCTTTAAAAACTCTTTATATATATTTCCTAAAGATATCAATAATAAAAAAATTATAATTTAATAAATATTTAATTAAACATATATATTATAAATTCTTTAATTGAATATATATATCCAATATATATTATATTAGTTGTATTAAATTTTGAGCTTAAAGTATCTTTTTATTTTCAAAAGGCACAAGCTAGAGAAAGCCTAAAGTATTAATAAATAATAAGTATTAATCTTAATCAATATAATAAATTTAAAAAATCCATTATTTCTAACCATATGTTTGTTAATTTATCAAAATATATATATATAAAAGAAATTATTCTTCTGTAGAAAATTTTAGTCAAATTTTAATCCTAATTTTTGGTATCAGGTATAATTTTGAATTTAATCTATACTATAATAAATCATGAAACCATATTTTTATTGTGTTGTGTATATTATCCCTTTAAGTTATAATTAATCTATTTATAAGAATCTTATATTATGGATTTAAAAAGTAATTTAACCTCAAAGATTTGCATATCTATCATAAAGATGCATATCAGTTTAGAAGGTCAAATCACTTCATGTTAAAATTCAATGACCGTAGGATTGCAATCTATTGATCTCCACCTAAGTCCTGTAACCATATTTTTATTGTGCTTCATATATTAACCTTTTAAGTTATAATTAATATTTTTATAAAAATTATATTATGGTTCAAACAGTAATTTTACCTCGAAGATATCTATATCTATTATAAAATACGTATCAAAGATTTAGAAAGTAAAATTACTTCATCCTAAAATTTATTAAAAAGTTCAAGACCCTAAGATTGCAAGTCTATCCATCCCCACCATTTACTCCTAATATTAGAAGATAATATAATAAATTTTGGAACCATAATTATATGGTGATACCGATATTGTCCTTTTAAGTTATAACTAATTCTCTTTATATAAAATATACAGGTTTAAACAATAAAAATACATAAAGAGATCTTTAAATAAATATATATACTATTTTCACTAAAAATATTTAGGAGTACTAAAATTTAACTTTTTATTGAAAAAAATAATTTTGAAAAACTACATAATACAGATAAAAAAATAAGTACTCCATCAGTAAGAAAATTTCAAGATATTATTTTGTTATATAAAAATCACCATCATAATAATTTATATATTATATATTATTAATTTGATATCATATCATATTATATTGCTCATCCAAAAAAATATCATATTATATTCAATATCTGTAATATTATATACAATCAACATGCTTTTTTTTGCTGGTTATTATGTAACACCCGAGGAAAAACAAATTCAAATTGTTTTGAACTACGTCATGACTTGATCCCTTCACAGGGTACGTAGGCAGCTTAGAACTAATTTCTAAGTTCAGTCACGAAATAAAACACAAAATACATCACGAATTAGACCACAAGAACGATAGGGGATGTTGAAACCAATTTAGACTAGGCTAAGTAGGACCCGGAAATGTTGCGAGCGATAAGCCGAACTCGTAACAAGATTAAGGAGAAGATTCCGCAACGAAAACGCCCCAGGGAATCGAACTAACACGTAGAAAACCGATAGGGGAAAGCGAGGGAAGACCCGACGGAACACGCGGAGCCGAACCGGCCGGTCCGGCCGGCCCGCGCTGTCCCGCGCCGCCGCGCGGCCACCGCGCGGCCAAGGGCGTCGCGACGCCAGGCCTGGCGCGCGTGCTCCGCGCGACCATAGGGGTAGGTGCGCGCCACCTCCGCGCCAGAGGGGCTGAAGGTGTAATCTTTCCATTCGGGGGTGATTTTCTTGCCGAAATTACATCTCCCTTCGAGGGAAACCAAATCCCAGCCTTAAGGAAGGCTTAGGGGCGGCTGGGAGACTCAAAACCCTAGTCCCACAGAAAACTCACTCCCACATTACTCCCAAACTTCCTCCCCAAGCCGAAACTCTTCCGACGACTCTTTCCGGCAAGTATTCCGGCGACGACAAGGCAAAAGGAACCAAGCCCTGCCCTCTAGACTCTTGGTAAGCCATTGTGCAATGTTTCAATTCGTCCATAGATCTCTGAAACTCGAATTCTAACATTATTTCCTTACTACGATTTCACGTCGGAAAACGAACAAAAAGCGATCGGAGAAGTTGGCCGTTCGTCGTGACCCTAGGACATCCGGAAACCCAATCCAGCGACCCTAACATCATTCTAAGTAAGTTAACACCTTACTCACAAATTTATGCGGTTGTTTGTTGTTTAAATCTCGAGATATAGGCTTGTAACAAAATCGGTTTTCAAAAACCCTATTTTCGTCCAATTTTAAAGACTCGCCAAAAACTCGACCTTCGGGAATTCAAACCGAAAACTTTTCAACATAAAAGTTGTTCCTAACACCTTTAACTATCTTGTGTCCAAATTTCAGCCATTGACATTAAGTTTTGCTATCCCAATTTTCGCCATGAACATTCTGTAACCAACCGAACGTTTTAAATCTGTGACAGAACCCTTCATTCAACTTGATGCATGTTTTACACCCATTTTTCGAATGATTTAACTTTGCATTTCTAAACAAAAGTTGTAGATAATTGTGTCTAGATTATGCCTACAAAATTTCACGAATTTTGGTGTTCATTTGATATGTCAATCGGCCAAGTTTTTAGAACTGTTTTGAATTCGTTTAAGGGCCATGCGTATGCAGTGTGTTGCACACGATTTTTGAGTACCAAGAATTCACTATTTCCAAAAACTTAAAACATGAAAGTTGTTCCTTAATGTGTCGTGTAGCTACTGTAAAAATTTCACATCGATTGGTTTTGAAATGAATTTTTAATCGGCGTTATACAAACCTGTGACGGAAACAGTTTTTAAGACGTAAATTATTCTTTGCAATAAACTCAAATTTCAACTCACTTCGGAACCTTATTTCCAAAAACTTAAAACATGAAAGTTGTTCGTGTGTGTGTTTTTGAATTACTGGCCAAGTTTCAGAATTTTTGGAGGAAAAACGAATTTTAAATTAAGAAAGGCGTAAACTGCCTCGAATAGGATTTTTCGAACTTGAGAAAACTCGAACTATGAAAACGCGATATCGATCTTTTGATAACTTTGAAATACGAACTTTCGAAAAATCCCGTTCACTAGGCTGAGCCGATCTTCATACTATCATTATCTTTGAGACTGCCTCGTTAGTGGTCTCCTTACTATCTGAGATTGCCTCGTTAGTGATCTCGCGCGCTGTATTTGTGGACTGCCTCGTTAGTGGTCCTACTATCTTTGAGACTGCCTCGTTAGTGGTCTCCCATTGTTTGGACTGCCTCGTTAGTGGTCCTACTATCTTTGAGACTGCCTCGTTAGTGGTCTCCCATTGTTTGGACTGCCTCGTTAGTGGTCCTATGTTGAGATTGCCTCGTTAGTGATCTCCCGGTATGGTGTCCTCTTCTTAGTTTACGGGATGAAAAGTAAAAGACTCGTGTGAGTGTTTCATTATGCTTAAATCGTATTTACCCTGCCTTCAATTACGTATTTAAATTTTATGCATCTTAAATTATGCTTTAAATTTCGCTTTTTAAATTAAGTTCTTTAATCATGATTTTCCGCTACTAATAAATCATGTATTTTTAAATTCCCGTACGATAAGCGAAATCTTTAGTTTAAACACTTGTAACCCCTTTTATTTGTTAGTTAGGGATTAACTTACTCAGTATATTTTTATACTGACAACCGTTGTCATTTCTTTTTCTTACAGAGTACGTCGAGTGACGCATTGCATATGCACTTGGGGGGAAATCATAATGGACATTTTAAATTTCTGCATCGTACTGTTTTTACCGGGTCTGTTAAACCCGAGGATTTGGCCATGTTGGCCGTGATTTTACTTTCCGATGCACTTACTTTATTTATTTTCCGTACGTGATAATTTCTACCATCGTACTAAGTATTATAAATTTCCGGACTAAATCTTGAAGTGTTTTTAAATCTTTCTCATACCCACAAGCCTTGCATTTCCTTAGCAAGCTCGGGAAGCCGTGTCTTACTAGGGAATTGCGGCGGTGACATCCCGGCCTGGGTTATCAAATCCGGGGTGTTACAAGTTGGTATCAGAGCCCGGAAAATTTTTAAAGCTACTACTATTATTTTAAACCAATATTTTTAAGCCCAAGTAATATTTCTTCTAAAATTTATTTATTTGACTACTAGTACTATTTTTAGCCCAAAAATCTATAATCCTTTTTACATGGCCCAAATCTTAGCCCAAGAGATATTAAATTTTGGCCCACTATAGAGGCCCAACCCTTAGCAATTTATTTTAAACTAAATTTTATGGGGAAGGGACTTGCACTTGCATGTTGCATATAGATTTAAATTTATGCATATCTTAACTTTGCCTGAAAAACATCTAACTCTAACCTCCCTTGTTGACCTTAGATGGCCGAGCCCAACGCGAACATGGTCAATTTGATGGTGAAATTAATGAACGCATACCTTGAGGGCCAACAGCACATCAATTACTTCAAAACGCGGGTAGGACAGTTGGAGGGTAACCTGGCCCATTTGGGTCACCTTAGGGAAACAGACCATCACCACATAACCCAGCTGCAGGAGCAAGTCACCCACCTCCAAGCCCAAGTGGCCCAGCTCCAAGACAAGGGAGATGATTTGGAGGAGCAGATAGAGACCATAGGCTGGGAACTGACTAACCTGGCCCAGGACGTGGATGGAGCGGTCCTTCAGAACCCGGGGCCTGCTCCCAATGTCGCCATACCCATCGATGTATCGAGCGATGAGGATGATCCCATCAAGGCCGAGCCTACCCACTCGTTTTAGATCTAGAGATCCAGCTACGCATTATCAGTAGTATATTTTCCTTTCCGTACTATTAGCAGCACTCCTATCTCTATTTCAAACGCTTGTAACCCAAAATTTATTTCTTGAGTAATAAAAATACAAGCCTATTTAAATTTATTCATGCATTTAGTTCTTTAATAAAAAAAAAAAAAATATATAAAAATAACAATGGAAATAATAATAATAAAGATAATAAAATACGTACATATAAATAAATAAATTCCAGCAACCTTTACAAGAAAACCCCAATAAATTGATACCTATTAAAAGACTAATCTTCATTCAATAAAATTTTCCCCTTGCAAGCAGCTATTTATTTAACATATAAACTCTACCCCTTATATCTTATCACACTAGTTTATCTAAGTTCCTTGAAGCGGTTTAGTCAAGCAACAGTGTAAGTATTGTTGGGCAACCCACATACATGTAGATACGATAGGAAGGTAACAGTAAATCCAGGACATCTCAAACCCTAAAATAGGCAGAACAATTGAACCATGTTCCTAAACAGCAGTAGACTACTAACACATGTCAAACACATAACTAAGCAATAACACAACGAAAATATAAACCACAAATCCCAGACAACAGAAACGTTCTCATAAGGAGAAGCCTAAACAAGGTACGTCTAAACGCAAAACCTAAACGAAAACACGAAACCAAAGGGAGACATCACTGATCGGGAGGCGGGAACTGTCGGCGCATGAAGTCATCCATCTGCCGCACATAGGCGTACATGTCGGACATGGTGGCCTGCTGCTGAGCCTGCCTCGTAGCAAACGAGTCCATGCGGGTCTGATAGAGGTCCAACCTAGCGTCGAGGGCGTCATAACGAGCCTGCCCGGCTGCAAACCCGGCATCCATACCGACCCGCATCTCCTGCATCATCTGCAGCATCTGAATCATCTCCTGCCCCTGAGGTGCCACGGCAGGAGGTGCCCCAGCAGGAGGTGGAACCACTGGAGGAGGGGGTGGCTGCTCCGGTGGTACAACGAGGATCAGGCCGCCGTCATCAGGCTGCGGGCGAAGTACAGCACGTGGAGCCCCACGACGTAAGGCGCTACGCCGCTCAGCATAAGACGGAATACGGTAGCAACGGCCAGGTGCTAGGTCGTACGGATCTGTCTCCGGTGTAGTGCGAATCCCCTGTGCCGCGCACAACCCACAGATGAGGTGGACATGGGTAATCACCCTGCTCCCTCGTCCTCTGCGCATACCCCGCAAGTTGTCCTCGATGCAAGCCCCTACATTCACCCTACCGTCCCGTGCGATGAAGCAAATGGTCTCGTAGACGTGGTCCAAGACAATGTGGCTCCGGGACATCGGCCGGACACGCCCGAACCATAGCTGAGCGAGCTCTCGCCAAGGGGAGTCCATCGACGTCAAACGAAGCTCATGACTGTGCTCGAACGCAGGAGGCACTAGGGTGCATAAGGTGTTCCACGCAGGAGCAAGAACGCGCCCCTCAGGCTGGGGCCGGAACACGCCATCGTCGGGCAAGCCAAAATAGACGTTGATCGCCCGAGCACTGAAGTCGAGATAGCGACCACGGACCCATACTCGGGATAGATCGTCACCCTCCCCGAGACCGCCGATGTTGGCAATAACCTCCATAGCCAAATAACCGGAGGCGACGCCCTCGGGGTGACGTGCCAGACCAGTCCACTGTAAATACTCCAAGACCGCACTGACCCTGTCATCGCCCATATGAAGAGGATATATGCCTCTCTCAGGGACGTAAGACCTGTTTCGACGAAGCTCGTCGAAATAAAAGTCCTGGGCAGCCCTCGTCCTAAACCGGAACCTATCATGCCGGTGAGGACGCACCTCGTCCGGGAGGCCCCTGAGACGCGGGCCCCTCTGCGCCTCATCCTCCTCTGACTCGCTCTCGTCGAAATCCGGCATCGCCGGAGCAGCATGACTGGGGCCAGCCTCATCAGCAACCCGTCTCCTAGTCCTCGGAAGACACATGAGAGACGCCAAAACGACCCACAAAAAGAGCAACATCCTGCAAGTTACCAAACACCAATTATAAGGCTAAGTCCCACACAGAAGTCAAGCGAAAATACGAATAGGGCATTAATATATAGTTCCAACGTGAATGTACCGTAAGAACAACAAATCCTACCGTTTACTAAGACCAACCAGGAGGTGACCTAGACAAAGAATATGCTAAAACTAGTGCCTAAACCCTATGTGGCATTTCGTCGAACACGTCATGTGCACAATAAACCAAAACCTAAGTTACTAACAACACACGGAAATCGCCCACAGAACGAAACAATCATTCTAATAACAATACGGCAAATCCTACAGCACTAAACAACGAGGGAACAAACCAATAATCACACCCCAACAGCAACCAAGCACCAGTAACTTCATAGCCTTTCTAAGGATTCGAATTCAACAAGAAATTGCCGAAAACATAAACACATTATAACATAAACATAGGCAAGGCAACAAGAGTAACAACAATTGCCACATACACTTGCTAAATTGCACAAATCCAGCCTAAAAATCATAAACCCCCAATTTTTGTACACAAACCCTAATTTCCTAAATCTCTTCACAAATCGAATCATTCAAAACATAAAAGTTGAAATTAGGAAGTGGGTTTAGTAGAATCGTACCTGGATGAGTGAAATTGAAGTCGAAATCGAGCAAAAAGAAAGGTAACTCGCCGGATTTAGAGAGAATTGGGGGTGTGTTCTCGGATGAGAAATGGGGAAGTGGCTCGCGCGGAGCGCGAGCCCTATTTTTTTCGAACAGGGGTTGCCGCGCGCTCCCCGCGCGCCAACGCGCGGCCACCGCGCGGGACCCGGGTGGAGTTTTATCTTTCCTGTTCTGCTCGATCTCTTTCGCTGTACGCTCCTCACTGAACCCGGGCATACATTGACAGAGAAATACGTCGACATGGAGCATCGCCTGGCATTATTCCGGGCAAGGACGGCGGAATTGCCTCACGCCCTCCTTTCGCATGACTACGGGAAACCCCCGGGACGTAAATACCTAGGGACCCTAAGAAATTCCGTAGGGAAATGAGAGCGGCATGTTAACTAACGACCCCACCACCGTTTGCTCGTGACCACGATGTGTTCCACGACCCCCAACTAAAGAAGTATGTGCCCGACACGTCGCGTGTACTCCAACCGGACGTAATCGAATTGGATGATGACTTGACCTATGAAGAAACCCCGGTGCAAATACTCGACTACAAGAAAATGGTGACAAGGAATGAAACTGTAAAGATGGTCAAGGTCCTGTGGTCCAACCACGAGACGGAGACGGCAACCTGGGAATTGGAAGCCGACATGAGGCAATGTTACCCTACCCTCTTCCCAGACGACCCGACCACAGTTATGGGGACATAACTGTATTCTTAAGGGGGGGAGGATGTAACACCCGAGGAAAAACAAATTCAAATTGTTTTGAACTACGTCATGACTTGATCCCTTCACAGGGTACGTAGGCAGCTTAGAACTAATTTCTAAGTTCAGTCACGAAATAAAACACAAAATACATCACGAATTAGACCACAAGAACGATAGGGGATGTTGAAACCAATTTAGACTAGGCTAAGTAGGACCCGGAAATGTTGCGAGCGATAAGCCGAACTCGTAACAAGATTAAGGAGAAGATTCCGCAACGAAAACGCCCCAGGGAATCGAACTAACACGTAGAAAACCGATAGGGGAAAGCGAGGGAAGACCCGACGGAACACGCGGAGCCGAACCGGCCGGCCCGCGCTGTCCGCGCGCCGCCGCGCGGCCACCGCGCGGCCAAGGGCGTCGCGACGCCAGGCCTGGCGCGCGTGCTCCGCGCGACCATAGGGGTAGGTGCGCGCCACCTCCGCGCCAGAGGGGCTGAAGGTGTAATCTTTCCATTCGGGGGTGATTTTCTTGCCGAAATTACATCTCCCTTCGAGGGAAACCAAATCCCAGCCTTAAGGAAGGCTTAGGGGCGGCTGGGAGACTCAAAACCCTAGTCCCACAGAAAACTCACTCCCACATTACTCCCAAACTTCCTCCCCAAGCCGAAACTCTTCCGACGACTCTTTCCGGCAAGTATTCCGGCGACGACAAGGCAAAAAGAACCAAGCCCTGCCCTCTAGACTCTTGGTAAGCCATTGTGCAATGTTTCAATTCGTCCATAGATCTCTGAAACTCGAATTCTAACATTATTTCCTTACTACGATTTCACGTCGGAAAACGAACAAAAAGCGATCGGAGAAGTTGGCCGTTCGTCGTGACCCTAGGACATCCGGAAACCCAATCCAGCGACCCTAACATCATTCTAAGTAAGTTAACACCTTACTCACAAATTTATGCGGTTGTTTGTTGTTTAAATCTCGAGATATAGGCTTGTAACAAAATCGGTTTTCAAAAACCCTATTTTCGTCCAATTTTAAAGACTCGCCAAAAACTCGACCTTCGGGAATTCAAACCGAAAACTTTTCAACATAAAAGTTGTTCCTAACACCTTTAACTATCTTGTGTCCAAATTTCAGCCATTGACATTAAGTTTTGCTATCCCAATTTTCGCCATGAACATTCTGTAACCAACCGAACGTTTTAAATCTGTGACAGAACCCTTCATTCAACTTGATGCATGTTTTACACCCATTTTTCGAATGATTTAACTTTGCATTTCTAAACAAAAGTTGTAGATAATTGTGTCTAGATTATGCCTACAAAATTTCACGAATTTTGGTGTTCATTTGATATGTCAATCGGCCAAGTTTTTAGAACTGTTTTGAATTCGTTTAAGGGCCATGCGTATGCAGTGTGTTGCACACGATTTTTGAGTACCAAGAATTCACTATTTCCAAAAACTTAAAACATGAAAGTTGTTCCTTAATGTGTCGTGTAGCTACTGTAAAAATTTCACATCGATTGGTTTTGAAATGAATTTTTAATCGGCGTTATACGAACCTGTGACGGAAACAGTTTTTAAGACGTAAATTATTCTTTGCAATAAACTCAAATTTCAACTCACTTCGGAACCTTATTTCCAAAAACTTAAAACATGAAAGTTGTTCGTGTGTGTGTTTTTGAATTACTGGCCAAGTTTCAGAATTTTTGGAGGAAAAACGAATTTTAAATTAAGAAAGGCGTAAACTGCCTCGAATAGGATTTTTCGAACTTGAGAAAACTCGAACTATGAAAACGCGATATCGATCTTTTGATAACTTTGAAATACGAACTTTCGAAAAATCCCGTTCACTAGGCTGAGCCGATCTTCATACTATCATTATCTTTGAGACTGCCTCGTTAGTGGTCTCCTTACTATCTGAGATTGCCTCGTTAGTGATCTCGCGCGCTGTATTTGTGGACTGCCTCGTTAGTGGTCCTACTATCTTTGAGACTGCCTCGTTAGTGGTCTCCCATTGTTTGGACTGCCTCGTTAGTGGTCCTACTATCTTTGAGACTGCCTCGTTAGTGGTCTCCCATTGTTTGGACTGCCTCGTTAGTGGTCCTATGTTGAGATTGCCTCGTTAGTGATCTCCCGGTATGGTGTCCTCTTCTTAGTTTACGGGATGAAAAGTAAAAGACTCGTGTGAGTGTTTCATTATGCTTAAATCGTATTTACCCTGCCTTCAATTACGTATTTAAATTTTATGCATCTTAAATTATGCTTTAAATTTCGCTTTTTAAATTAAGTTCTTTAATCATGATTTTCCGCTACTAATAAATCATGTATTTTTAAATTCCCGTACGATAAGCGAAATCTTTAGTTTAAACACTTGTAACCCCTTTTATTTGTTAGTTAGGGATTAACTTACTCAGTATATTTTTATACTGACAACCGTTGTCATTTCTTTTTCTTACAGAGTACGTCGAGTGACGCATTGCATATGCACTTGGGGGGAAATCATAATGGACATTTTAAATTTCTGCATCGTACTGTTTTTACCGGGTCTGTTAAACCCGAGGATTTGGCCATGTTGGCCGTGATTTTACTTTCCGCTGCACTTACTTTATTTATTTTCCGTACGTGATAATTTCTACCATCGTACTAAGTATTATAAATTTCCGGACTAAATCTTGAAGTGTTTTTAAATCTTTCTCATACCCACAAGCCTTGCATTTCCTTAGCAAGCTCGGGAAGCCGTGTCTTACTAGGGAATTGCGGCGGTGACATCCCGGCCTGGGTTATCAAATCCGGGGTGTTACATATTAAGAGTGGGTTACAAAGTCGAATATTTTAATATATTAATCATTTTAATTATACATATAATATTTATAATTAGAGGCGGTAATCTTAATGGATTAATTTTTCTATAGATATTTTCTCTGTATAAAAATTTGAATTTATACTTTGGTATGTATTAAGAAAAAAATTTAATTTTTTTTTCTTCTTTCATTTTGAAAAAGAAACGATAATTTTCATAAATATACTAAATAACAAATAAATTGAGTTAATATTAGTTTATATTAAAAATAAATTAACACCCGTACACGGAACCCCGTACGCGGAGCGCGGGAGAAAAATCTATATATATATATATATATTAATGTATTAGTGAACAACCTATCCTAAATTTAATGTGGTGTCTCCATTTCTTCACCAATTAGGAAATGTGTCGCAGAGGAGAGGTGATTCGGTTATGTCAGACCATTATCCGGTAGTTTTGGAGAATAAGGAGAAGACTTGGGGTCCAAAACCTTTTCGATTTTTCAACCATTGGATGGAAGAGAAGGGGTTCAATGATTTAGTTAGAGAAGTCTGGAGGGAGGAGGGGCCTGAACGTAGGGGCGGTATTTTTGACAAGCTGAGATCATTGAAAAATAGAATTAGAAGATGGGAAGGCTATGGTGCAAGTGTTTTAGATAACCGTATACAGTGCCTGATTGGGGATATTGGGGATATGGAGAGGTTATTGCGGGGGGGGGGGGGGGGGGGGGGATGGTGTCGAAGAGGCCAGAGCTGCATGGTTGGAAAAGAAAAAGGAACTGAAAATGGTATTGCTAGCCGAGAAGAGAAAATGGCTTCAAAAGTTGAGGCTTCGTTGGATTAAAGAAGGAGATTCGAACACTCGATTCTTCCATACGGTGACTGCGATAAATAGGAGGCGGAACTACATTGGAGCCATAAGATCTGAAGGGGGAATGGTGGAAGATCCGAAGGTGCTTAAGGATTTGGCCGTGCAGTACTTCCAGGGTCTGTTCAACAGGGGGGAAGGGGTGATCTTTGGTGTAGAGAATATTGGGCTGGCAAGTTTAAATGAAGTAGACAGATGCTCGCTTGAAAGGGGGATTACAGAAGAAGAAGTCAAAATGGCCATATGGAATTGTGATGGCAATAAGGCTCCCGGTCCGGATGGCTACAATCTGAATTTTTTCAAGAGATTTTGGGGGCTGATCAAAGGTGAAGTTATGGAAATTTTTAAAAGATTCGAACAAGAGGGCGCACTGCCAAGGGAAGCTGGAGGATCATTCATTACACTAATTCCAAAGGTGGACACACCCGTTGAGTTCAGTGACTACAGACCAATCTCCTTAGTTGGTAGTATATACAAAATAGTAGCCAAAGTTCTTGCGAGGCGACTCCAGGAGGTGTTAGAGAAAGTGTTGGGGGTTTCGCAAATGGCGTTCATCAAGGGTAGGCAAATATTGGATGGGGTGTTAATCGCAGCGGAAGTAATTCACTCTACTCATTCAAAAGGCAGGAAGGGATTTGTAGTTAAACTTGACTTTGCCAAGGCCTATGATAACGTCTCGTGGGAGGCTCTTTTCGGAGTTCTAGAAATCATGGGGTTTGGAGAGAAGTGGATAAAATGGATAAAGAAGTGCGTAATGTCAGCCTCTGCAGCAGTCCTAATAAATGGCACCCCGACAAAATTTTTTAAGATGGAAAAAGGACTCCGACAAGGCGATCCGTTATCGCCCTACTTGTTCGTAATCGTGGCTGAAATCTTAAATAGATTAATGATACAGGCGACAGGTCTGGGAGTTGTTTCAGGTCTGAAATCGGGAGACGATGGTCCGGTCATTTCACACCTTCAATACGCGGACGATACCGTCTTATTTTGCGAAGGGGATTTACTTCAAGTGGTGGCACTCAAGAGGATCCTCACCTGCCTGACACTGGCTACTGGACTGAAGATCAATTTCAATAAAAGTAGTCTTTTTGGCATAAACTGTCTGGATGGACAAGTGTGTGAAGCTGCGGCTATGCTTGGATGTAAAGTTGGGAAATGGCCGATGAACTACTTGGGGATCCCCATAGGGGGTCGGGTTAATGGCACTACATTGTGGCAGCCGGTTTTATCAAAAGTGGAGAAGAGATTGGCCGGATGGAAGAGTCGTATGCTCTCCCAAGCGGGCAGGCTATGTTTGCTCAAGTCCGTCTTGAATTGTTTGTCGGTCTATTTCATGTCAATATTCAAGGTCCCAAAATCCGTGGCTGATCATATGGAAAAATTGAAGCGACGATTCTTTTGGAATGAGTGGGAAGGTAGTAGGAAAATACACTGGGAAAAAATTTGTTCTCACATCGAGGATGGCGGTCTCCATATCAGGGATGTTCAGAACTTCAATGCGGCTCTTTTACTTAAATGGAGGTGGAGATTCGGACAAGAAAAATCTTTGTGGAAAGAGGTGATTGATGGCAAATATTATGGGAGAAAGGCACCTTTGGTGCCGAACTCATGTGGTGGGCGATCACTATGGGGAAACATTTGCAAGGCTTGGGTTTGTCCAAGTATGGAGGCTTTTGGTAATAATTATATAATTCAGGTTGGAAATGGTATATCTACAAGCTTTTGGTTAGACAGGTGGGTGGAGGGAGGACGCACGTTGCGTGAGATGTTTCCTAGGCTATATACGCTTGCTGTTAACAAGTCAGGTAAGATAGCAGAGGTCGGTTCATGGACAGGGCTCAACTGGGAATGGAGCATTCAATTACGTAGACCCTTATTCGATTGGGAGAAGGAGGTTTGGCGAGCCATGTTGGGGGTGATCAACAAGCAAAATAGGTGCAGATTCATGGAGGACAGAGTAAGCTGGTTGGGAGACAGTAGTGGGGTGTTCTCCCCTCGGTTCTGCTGGAAACGATCTGGCAACAACATCGAAGAAGCGGAAAGACGATTGTGGAAGAATCTATGGGAAATTAAATGCCCTATGAAGGCCAAGCTACTGGTTTGGAAATCCATTCAAGGCGCACTCCCAGTAAGAGGCATGCTTGCAAGATTCAATTGCATAAATGTATCGAATGCATTATGCCCTTTATGTGGTAAAGAAAACGAGACTAATGATCATCTATTCTGCCAATGTGAAATTGTGAGTAACATATGGTATTATGGAGTGGCATGGTTTGGTATCGATTGGGTGATCCCAGGCACGGCCAAGCATTTAATGGCTTGGTGGTTGGATTATAATCCACAGAAAGGCAGGAGAATGGTGTGGAGTCTGATGGGTATAGCTATGATTTGGACAATCTGGAAATGGAGAAACGCAGTTATCTTCAAAGGGACTCAGTTTAATAGGAGGGAAGTGATTGAAGAAGTCAAATGGAGGGTTGGTATTTGGTGGACGGCAGAAGTTGGCAGATTGGATGGAAATGCTACTAGCCTGGACAACACTTTTCCATGGGGTCTGATATGCTCAAACAGACAGGCAGTGAAGAATCCCCGTATGGGCCTAGTCTGGGAACGCCCTGAGCCGGGGTTTTGGAAAATTAATACTGACGGGTCGTCCTTGGGGAACCCCGGCCCGGCCGGGGTTGGTGCTGTCATACGGGATGAGTGGGGAAAGGTGATATTTGTTCTTTCGGAATCTATTGGATGCGCAGATTCGAACGAAGCAGAGATTATGGCTGTGAACCGAGTGTGCAAGGCACTAATCCGAGATCAAGGGTTTCCACTTCGTAGACTGATTTTCGAGTGTGACTCTTATAACGTGGTCAGTTGGCTTAAAAATCCCAAGGTCATACCATGGTGATTCAATTCTCTGCTGGCACCAATTGTAGAAGTGATGAGTTTCGCAGGGGATGTGAGATTTCAACATATATTGAGGGATCGAAATGCAATGGCAGATCATTGGGCGAAGCAAGGCGCTAGTGGAGCTGACAAGATCGAAGAATGGTTCTGAGAGGCCGGGATGTCAGGTGAAAGTAGGCAAGTAAAGGGGTACAGGTCGAGTGCTCAAGTGGCGTATTTAGGAAGGTTGAATACTGAATGTTGGAAATAGGCGGGTATTATTCTTCATCAAAAGGATGCTGTGCTTACATCAGTAAAGTTAATACATTGTGGCTACTGACTTGGTTTGTGGAAGGATGTCCTTGTCTGTTGCCGGATGCAATCTGTCTGATTCAATCGCAGTAACACTTGGCCTTGGTTGGGGATGCATTAAGATGATAATAACAGTCCTATCCATAAAAAAAAAAATATAAAAGGATTGATGTAGGAAAGGAATTCAATTGCAAACCATTCTGTTCTCTTTTGTTTGATTTTCCAGGTTGGAGATGGCAAATTGTTGTAGGTGCTGCTTGTTGCACCTAGTTGTTGAACGCTGATGATTGCTTTTTCTGCTGATAAATGGTGCAAACTATGCGGGACACTTGGTGGATGAGCCGGTCGTGAGCCACTGACATATTACAGAATCGAGTTACAACATGGGATCAATGGGTTGGACTGGTTACTGCTACAGGCTTCAGGTTTTGTGTGATGAACACTTTGAGTTATCCGACAAGTATCCGGCGAGGTTAGCGATTTAAGGTACTGTTCAGCCCCCTATATTTGAATAGTGGTGATCATATGCACATCCTAAAATTTGCTTCATATACACATTGAGCTTGCATATACTCACTACAATACAACGATTGAATAAGGACATCCGGTTCACCCTGCTTGGCCACATTCTTTCCATGATACTGCCTTTCCCATTTATTGAACCAGGCCTCTTTCCTTGCTACTGTGATTCTCCACTCCCTTGTAACAGGATTAATCCCAACTAACTTCGTTGATATGCACTTAGTGCTCACTTGTCCCCTGAAACAATAATGTCCCTCCTATCCTAGCCAGATGAGCGCTCTGTACATTGGGAGAGTTAGGAACTGCTTATGATGGCTGGCAATTGAGATTGAGTATGGAAATAAATTTTGCTGACTTGATGGCGTGTGTTTGTAAATGGCCATGGGCCTGCATCCTGGGAATGAAACTCATACAGAAAAATAAAAAGGAAATAGAAGTTGAAAGAGAGAATTAAAAAAAAAGAAAGAAAAAAAAAAGAAGAGAAGAAATAGTAAAATTTATCTGGTGCATGGATTCGATAAGCTTGGGTTGTCTCTGGAAGCTTCATGTTCTGGCCTATGGAAAGATTGCTGCCTCATGGAAATTCTGATTTATTCATGACGATGGCTTTGGCTCCACCAGCTGTGTTTACCATCATAGACGGTCCCTACTTTCCTTTAACCGTTTTTTCGTTCTTTTCGTTCTTCTTTCTCTAGCCTTGTCCCTGTTACATCCTTTACACCGTCCTTATAAATCGAAGTACTGTAGTTGAGTTTCATGCAGGGGAGATTTGTTATTGATGTAAGCTTTTAGGTTTGTCTCTTGATTCACCACTCTTTTTGCTGCCGGTGCTCTGGAAACGCCGCTTAATAAACGCTGATGAGGCCATGGGATGATTCATAAAGGGAGCATTTTATAATTGAAGAAGTGGTGACCTCCTGGTAATGGGATTGCCTTAAAAGCTGCAGATTTTAATTGATACAGGGTGACTTCCGACTCTGTTGAGGCTGCTATGGGATGAATTGCTGTTGTGATGATGAATCGCTGATGCTACTCTGCTTGGCCGTTGGTGCAGTGGTTTGTTCCGATATTTTGTTTTAGGATGATTCTCAAACTGGTTATGTCACATGTGTGCAATGATTTGTTGGTGTTCTGGATTTTTGCTATTTAGTTAGTGTTGCGTCTGTTGGTAAGTTGTAAGTCTCAGAGAATACTCGAGACCAGACTTTGAGATTCTTTCAATAAAAGGACCGAGCGAAACTCTCTTTCCAAAAAAAAAAAAATGCGGTGTCTCCATTTCAAATTTTTAATTTTTATAGATTTTCGCATTTATTTATTCATTATAGATTTTCAGTTTTTGAAATATATAGAATTTCCAATTTACAGAATTCCCACAATCTTCACTTTTAAAATTTAAATATATTTGAAAGATTTGAAATTTGAAATTTTGCATTTTTTTATTTTATTTATATTATTTTGCAATTTTAAATTTACTAAATTTTAGATTTTCGCGTTATTTATTTATTCATTAGAGATTTATTTACTTTTAAAAAGATTTGAAAGATAAAATTTAAAATTTCGGATTTTTATTTTATCTATTTTGGAAATTATTATTTTGCATTTTTATTTTATATTTTATTATTTTGTATTTTTATTTTATTTATTTTAGATTTTATTGCTGTATTTATTATTTATTTATAGATTTTGAGTTTTTACACCATAGGATTATTATGACATGAATAAGCATTTTCAGTTTTTGCACCATAGTATTATTAGTTATTAGGACGAGGTTCGGCACTGACAACTAAGAATTATGTTGCGTTTATATTTCAATATGGTGATCATATTGTAATGTCGGTAATTTTGTGTAGTTTAGTCTCAATTTTGGTTATATTTGTTTGGTGTGATAAATGATGTAATCAAAATGTACATTGCACATATTTATTTATTCATATTAAATGTATATTAATGTGTATCTGAAATCCCAATTTTAATTTTTTAAAAGATATTTAATTTTCAATTTATATTGAGTTCCTACAATTTTCAATTTTAAAAATTTAAAATTTGTAATTTATATGGAATTCGCAGTGTTTATATGAAATTTATATTATTAAAAGATACATTAACGAATATATGGAAAAGATTTGTATATATAAATTAATGTATATATAGGTCATGTTTTCACAAAAATATGTCACTTCTCTTAAAAGTAATATACTAATATATCTTTAATAAAAGTAATATACAATTATATAGTTGCAAATCGTTAAAAAATATTTTTTATATTTATATCATTCTAATTGTATATAAATATATACTAAATAGTTATGTTTTATTATATTTTAAATAATACAAAAGAATTATAATTATTAAGAGAAGTGTGAAAATTCATATTCTATGGATAATTTATTTAGAGTAAATTAGTTATTTTCATAAAATATATTATGAATAAAAAATCGGGTGTATAAAGAGTTACTGGGGTGCGAATAGTCCATCAGTAACTAAAGAATGAAAATTTATTTTTTTATCTATTTTTTAAGGAATAATTCATTAATATATATTTTAGCAGATTTGCAATTGACGGAAGAACAAATATAAATCTAGCTTTATTATAAATTGAAAGGCTAATTGCTGCAAATTCTATAAATTGGAAAAATTTTCTCTAAAATGGCGGTACTGAATGAAGTTTTAACGTCTGAAACAGATAATCTATTGATACTAGAAGAGAAATAATATAATAAGGAAGAAATGAAGGTGTATCATGCTAAGCTATTACCTTTGTTGATTAATTAGTAGAGGAATGTTTATAATAAAATAATGTATGCAATTGATAGTGATGAGGGTTGATTCTTTTTTCTTTACGTGGTGGAACTGAGAAGACACTTATCGATAATTTATCCAGAAAATATTATGTTTAGCCCTTCGTGGGAGAAATGATATTGTGTTGCATATAGCATCAAGTGGAATAACATCATACTCCTTCCAAGAGGTAGGACTGCACATTATAGAATTAATATTCCACTAGATTGTGACGAGAATTCTACCTACAAAAACTTATCACAGAAAATTATTCAACCTCTCTTCTCATTGAAGCAAAACTCAAGATTTGGGATGAAAATTCTTGCTTGGTAGAATGATTATGAGCCCGTCTGAATTAACCAAATTCCCCATTCGGTTTCAGAGGAAAAAAGTCACACTCGCATTTTGTTTTACTATAACTATAAAAAGAAAAAGTCAATGTCATTTTTTAAAGAAGGTTGGACTCTATCTTTAAAAATTATTTTTTTACCTATGTTAGTGATATGCTGCAATACCTCGTGTCACTGGAAAGAAGGGACTCGAAGTATTAATATGCAATTAAGATGGATTAACCCAAGATACGACAAGAAATGTTGTTTATAATAAAACTTATATATAACATAAACTTGCACAATGAATTCTTCATGTAGGTGATGGTAATTTGTAAATCTGGTATTGATCTTGAAGATGTACAATTACATTTGACATTTCCAGATGATAATTTTATAGATTCTACGGGAGATCCTATAGCAGCAATTGTTTAGAGTACTTATACACATATAAAATGCACCACTTCAAATCCAGATATTTTTAAAGATATTGCTACACTATTCCCTACCAACGAGATTGTTGATACGATCAATGATTAAATCATGGAACGTATGTCTGTAAATGAAAATGTATATATATATGTTCTAATAATATTTGTCAAGAGGATGAAAACAAAGATAATGCCAATAAATTATTTTCACTATAATATCTAAACACAATAAATTGTTCTGGATTACCGAATCATGAAATAACGTTGAATCAGGGGGTTGCATAATCATGCTTATTAGGAATATAGATCCATCAAATAAAGTATGCAATATAAGTAGGTTGATAATAACCAAGATGGGAACCATATTATTGAGGTTAAACTAATTTTCAAGAAAGCATGAAAGTAAAAAATTCTTGATTGGTAGAATGATTATGAGTCTATCTGATTTAACCAAATTCCTGATTCGATTTCAGATGAGAAAATTTCAACTTGAAGTTTGTTTTGCTATGATTATAAACAAAAGTCAATGTTAATTTTTAAAGAATGTTGGACTTTATCTTCCAAAACCAGTTTTTGCCATGAATAGTTATGTTGCATATTTCGCGTCACTAGCAAGATGTGGCTCAAAGTATTAATATGCAATTAAGAATGATTAACTCAAGATACCACAAGAAATGTTGTTTACAATAAAATTTATATATGACAGAAAATTTGCAAAATGAATACTTAATTTAGGTGATGGTAAGGTCGGTATTGATTTTGAAGATCTACAATTAGATGTGACATTCCGGATGATATTCTTAGAAACTTTACAGGTGATCCTATAGCGATAATTTTTAAGAGTACATATACAAATATAAACCGCACCACTTCAAATTCAGACATTGTTAAAGATAGTATTATACTAGCCTATACCAATGAGATTTTCAGGAATGAAATTTTCATCAAATTGTGAGGAAATTTTTCATATTATGCTTAATACAAATATATAAATTTTGTTTTATTTTAATTTAAATTTCAAATTAAACAAAATATTATTTTAATAATTATTTTTATTGATCTGCCAAAGAAGCTAAATAAGACGGTATAATAAGATTTCTTAGTTAGTTTTAAAAATAATAAAATTATTGTAACACCCCGGATTTGATAACCCAGGCCGGGATGTCACCGCCACACCTCCCTAGCAAGACACGGATTCTCCGAGCTTACTAAAGAGATGGAAGGCTGTAGGTATTGCAAAGAGTTTTAAAACAAGTCCGGAATTTATTTAAAAATAATAATAAGTATCATCCACACATAATAGTGATAATAATAAGTCGCAGCGGAAATAATAAAATGGGCAGACATGGCCAAAACTCGGGTTTTACATGCCCGATATGCAAGTATCATAAAAAGCGATAAAACAATGGTTAAAATTTTCCATCCCCCAATGCATATGCTCATGCATTTTCTCCATACTCTGAAAAAAAAAACAATTTTATCAGTATTATAAAATACTGAGTAAGTCGATCCTAACATAGCAATAAAGGGGTTTAATTAAATAATTAAATTTTCTCCTAATCATGCATACAACAATCCATTTACCAATTTAAAATCAAAATTAATAATTTAATTGTATACTTGGACATGCATTTAAATTCATAAATAATAATCTAACATGTTATAAAATTTAAGACATAAATTTAAATGCATAATTTAAAGACATGAATAAATAAATAAATACGTAAAAAGTATTAAGTCTTTTAAATTTTCCCGTTACGTCACCATTTCTCAATATTTAGTGTAGCCGGTCATCCGGCGGCCGCAGCCGTTTCGTAAGTTTCTTGTGTAGCCGGTCGTCCGGCGGCCGCAGCCGTATCTGCCGTACCCAGTAACACTCCGGAGCCTCGGGAACCCCATACGGATATTCCCGAGAGTGTAGGCCATGTATCTCATGCCGTTTTGGCATAGTTTCTCAATCAAGTATCTTGTGTCCATTATAGGCACGCCGAAAAAAGGCTAAAGGGGCATCCTGCAGAGCACTCACCCTCTACCAAAGTATCTCATAACGTTTTGATTTAGTGTAACGGGATTTTTCAAAAGTATAGATTTATCGTATTTCAAGGCTTCGACCGTTTGTTTCGAAATTTCAAAATCTCTTCGATTTAAAATCGTTTGGCGTCACAGTTTATGCCTTTTTAATTTAAAAATTCATTTCAAGTCAGAAAAATCTGGAATTTTTACAGTATATGAAAAACACCCTAACGAACAACTTTCGTGTCTTAACGTTTTCGAAATAAGTTAAGGAAGCATGTCAAAAATCGAGTTTATTGCACAACCAGAACACTGTCCGGATTCAGTTTTACCACAGTTCAGAAAATCGACTTTTTGACATATCAAATGAACTCCAAAAATTCTGAAATTTTATATACGCATACTAGACATGATTATCTACAACTTTTATTTAGATTGCAAAGATGAATTCGGCCTAGAAAATATAGAAATATGCTAATCAAGTTCGGCCATGTTCACTATCAATTTTTCGAAAAAGTTTTAACAAGACAATTTATGTTCGATGCGATTTGAAATAGCAAACGTTGACGAAAATGTCTGAAATTTTTACACCACATAGATTAATGTGTTAGGATCAAAAGTCTAGTTTTGAGTTTCTCGGATTGGACTTTCGAAATATGAGTTTTAACCGGATTTCAGAAATTGCGCAAGATAGTGTTTTTAGGTTTGGTTTTTATGTTTCGCTACAAAGTGACTAAATCGGACGCTCCTAAGCCACCCGTATTGATATGAAAGGCATCAACTTACACTGGTTGAGTGTTTGGTCGTCCTAGGGTCGCTCGGCTTGTCCAAAATTACTACGAATGAATCAACGCACACGTTCTCCTTCTCCTGCGGTCACGAACGTGTTTACAAGTCCAATATTCGAAAGTTAGATTGAGGATTGGAGATAAAAACAAGAAAAGGAATCTGAAATACTCCTTACCAATGATCTAAGGGATGTAAACCTTGATCTACACGTCTCTACGGTCGTTGATGGTTGCCCGAAAGTCGCCGGAAGTTCGTTGGGAGGTCGTCGGAAGAGTGTTTGGCTTTGGGAGTGTTTTGGGAGAGAAGGGGGAAGTTTGGAGACTGATTATGGGGTGGAATCTGTCCCACATCGTCCTAATACTCATTCTCCCGTCCAAAATCCACTTTCCATAGTCGGGGGTCGAATTATGGTAAGAAATCGCCGAAATCGCGTGAATGGCCGCATTCTGTGGTGCCACGCGGGGTTGGCGCGGTGGTAGGCTAAACACCGCGCGGATAGCGCGCGACTTCCGCCTGGACCTCGGTCCGAGCGGGTCCGTGCGATCCGTCGGGTCTTTTCCTCCTCTCTTTCGGACTTCTATCCTTCCGTGTTTCCGGGCTCGATTTTCCGGGATATTTTCGAATTATGATTCCCATCCAAAATTTATTCCGACTTAAATTGATTTCATGTTTGAAATCTTAGGTCCGTCGGTTTTGGGTTCATCGGCTCCTAAATCATCGTCTTTCGGCTTCCGTGCATCTTCGATTTTACGGGTTCTCGGAAACAAGACCTCTTTTCTCATCGGGTTAAATTCTATTTTATATCCTAAAAATTACGGGTAATACAGTCTATCCTCCTTAAGAATCAACTTCGTCCTCGAAGTTGCGCTCTATCATCTCACGAGTTCGGGAATTGTTTGATTAAGCGATTGTATTATTGTGTGTTGTTGTTTTGTTATTATTCGACTAAACCCGGAATTGAGATTTCCAAGTTGCCTACGTACCCCGTGAAGGGATCAAGTCATTACGTAGTTCAAAACAATTTGAATTTGTTTATTTGGGGTACAAAATATTCGGACAAAAATATCCGGAAATATTCGGGCCGTTACATCCTCCCCCTCTTAAGATTACAGTTATGTCCCCATAACTGTTGTTGCATCGTCTTGGAATAGGGTTGGGTAACGATCCTTCATGTCCGCCTCTAGCTCCCACGTTGCCGTCTCGGCGTCGTGGTTAGACCAAAGAACCTTAACCATTCTCAC
The DNA here is from genome assembly GCA_030278955.1 of Hygrophila difformis. Taxonomy (NCBI): domain Eukaryota; kingdom Viridiplantae; phylum Streptophyta; class Magnoliopsida; order Lamiales; family Acanthaceae; genus Hygrophila; species Hygrophila difformis. Next base: position 13,728,510 of record JAOANR010000012.1, on the reverse strand, counting down.
GGTCTTATTCCTTGTTACTCTCTCCTTCACGTCGAGTATTCGTACCGGAACTTCCTCATAGCTCAAGTCATCATCCAATTCGATCTCTTCCGGTTGAAGTACGTGGGTCGGATCGTGTACATATTTCGTCAATTGTGAGACATGGAACACGTCGTGGACACGAGCAAATTGCGGCGGCAATGCTAGCCGATATGCGAGATTTCCCACTCTTTCTAGGATCTCGTACGGTCCTATGTATCGTGGACTCAATTTCCCTCGCTTGCCAAAGCGCATCACACCCTTCATCGGTGATACCTTCAGCATGACCTTATCACCTATTTGGAATTCCAAATCTTGCCGTCTTACGTCGGCATAGCTCTTTTGTCGGTCTTGCGCGGCTCTCATCTTTCCTTGGATTATCTTGACTTGTTGAGCCATGTCCTTAACAAGTTGTGGTCCAACTATCATAGTCCTATCGCTCTCTCCCCAGTTCAACGGACTTCGGCACTTGCGTCCATACAGTGCTTTGAAAGGTGCCATGCCAATGCTAGCATGGTAACTGTTGTTGTAGGAAAATTCAATCAATGGTAAATGATTTTCCCAACTTCCTTTAACTTCTAGTACATATGCCCTTAGCATGTCCTCCAAAGTTTGGATCGTTCTTTCCATTTGCCCATCCGTCATGGGGTGGAACGCGGTACTCATCTTTATTTTCGTATCGAGGGCGTCTTGTAATTTTGTCCAAAAATGTGAGACAAATCTACTGTCCCTATCCTAGATGATGTCGTGTGGTACTCCATGCCGACGTACCACATTGTCGACATACGCCTTTGCCAATTGGTCCATTGACCAAGTATCCTTCATTGGGATAAATATGGCAGCTTTCGTTAACCTATCCACGATCACCCAGACTTTATTCATCCTTTTCGGTGATCGCGGTAACCCTGAGACGAAATCCATTGAAATGCTATCCCATTTCCAACTCGGGATTTCCAATGGTTGCATTAGGCCTAGGGGTTTTTGGCGTACTGCCTTGATCTTCTGGCAGGTAAGGTATCTTGCCACAAACTCGGCTACCTCTCTTTTCATGTTCGGCCACCAATAGTACTTCTTTAAGTCCTTGTACAGCTTGTCTCATCCGGGATGAACCAAGTATGGAGTATTATGGCCTTCCTCCATCACTTTTTGCTTCAGGTCCTCGCATTTCCGTGGTATGCACCACCTTCCCTTGAAGCGGATGCTTCCGTCCTCATGAATTTTAAAATCCATTGCCTTTCCTTCGGCAATGCTCTTTCTAATCTCTTCCAACTTCTCATCACCCGGTTGGGCGAGTCGTATTTCATCGAATATGGTAGATTCCACTACCATCGCGTTGACGACTTCGTTTACCGTGCCATAATGCACCAACTCTAGCCTCAATTTCGCCAAGTCTCAGTACAACTCAGCCGGTATCACGAGTGAATTTGCCACGTGCTGAGTCTTTCGATTTAAGGCGTCGGCTACGACGTTGGCTTTTCCTTCGTGATAAGCAATCTCCAGGTCATAATCCTTGATTAACTCCAACCATCTTCTCTGCCTCAAATTCAGCTCTTTTTGCGTGAATATGTACTTGAGGCCCTTATGGTCGGTGAACATCCGACACTTTCGCCCATAGAGATAGTGTCTCCATATCTTTAAGGCGAACACGACTGCGGCTAGTTCTAAGTCATGCGTCGGGTAGTTCTCTTCGTGTGGTTTTAGTTGACGCGATGCATATGCTATGACCCTTTGATCTTGCATTAACACGCATCCCAATCCTTCTTTCGAGGCGTCGCTGTACACCTCGAAGTCACCATCCTCCGATGGTAACGCCAATACTGGCGCTGTGGTAAGTCGTTTCATCAGATCTTGGAACGCGGACTCGCATTCACCGGTCCATTCATATTTCACCTCTTTCTTTAACAGCTGGGTTAGCGGGCGTGCGATTTTTGAGAAGTTCTTTACAAATCGCCTATAGTATCCTGCCAGTCCAAGGAAACTTCTTATCTCTGTTGGACTCTTCGGCAGTACCCACTCGGTCACTGCCGAGATCTTCGCCGGATCTACTACCACTCCGTTGGCGGATACTATATGCCCAAGAAAGGCCACTTCTTTTAACCAGAAGTCGCATTTGGACAGCTTGCCATACAGTTGATTTTCTCGTAAGATCCCTAACACTTTGTGTAAGTGCTCGTAATGTTCTTCTTCACTTTTCGAGTAGATCAAGATGTCATCTATGAACACCACCACGCATTGATCTAATAATTCTCGAAATACGTTGTTCATAAGATTCATGAACATTGTTGGGGTGTTCGTTAGCCCGAATGATAGCACCGTGAACTCGTAGTGTCCGTAACGAGTCCTGAACGCCGTCTTTGGGATGTCCTTTTCGGCGATCCTCAACTGGTGATATCCAGATCGCAGGTCGATCTTTGAGAATACTGAAGCTCCCTTCAGTTGGTCGAATAAATCTTCGATCCTGGACAATGGGTACTTGTTTTTGACGGTGACTTAATTAAGTCCTCTATAATCAATGCATAGTCGTAGACCTCCGTCTTTCTTCTTAACGAATAAGACCGGGGCTCCCCATGGAGACGTGCTCGGCCTTATGTATCCTTTCTCCAACAACTCCTCGAGTTGTTCCTTTAGTTCCTTCATTTCTAGTGGTGCCATGCGGTAAGGGGCTTTCGAGACAGGTTCCGTTCCCAGAATAAGATCTATAGTGAATTCAAGATCTCTCTCGGGTGGCATGCCGGGAACGTCTTCAGGAAATACATCCGGGTATTCTCTCACCACCGGAATGTCATCTACCTTGACTCCTTCAGCCTCAAGGTTATGTATGTAGCACGCATATAACGCTTAACCCTTACGCCTTAAGCTACATAACTTAAGGGCGTTAACTATCTTGTTAGACTTCTTAGGGGGCTGGGAGTAAAAGATGACTCTTTTTCCCTTAGTCTTTGACAGCGTGATCTTTTGCTTTTGGCATCCGATCACGGCTTTATATCGGGTTAACCAATCCATCCCTAGTATGACGCCAAAATCCCTTAAATCGAATTCTACCAAGTTCGCGAAAAACTCTACATTCTTTATAACTATCGGAATTCCGTTATAGCGCTTAGAGCATGATGCTACCTCTCCTGACGATAGTTGAATTCCTAAGTTAATCAGCTCGCTCTTAGGTAGATCTAGTTCAGGTAAGACTCTTGATGATATTATTGAACAACTAGCTCCTGAGTCAAACAGAACTTTAAGGGGTGTACTTAAGACATGGAACGTACCTCCCATTACGTCACCTTGCATAGGCACATCCGCCTCGCTGATGACATTCAACCGCCCCATTGGACGTCCCTGATTGCCTTGCTGATCCCGGTTCGGGTTCTGATTTTGTTGCTGATTTGGGTTCTGTGGAGGACGTTGATTTTGGTTGAAGTTCTGGTTTTGAGGGGGTCTATACCCCTGGTTGTTTCCATTCCGCCCATCTTGATTGCGAGGCTGCGCTGGCCCCGTGCCTAAGTCTTCCCTCTTGGTGATGTTTTCCAGTCGAGTGCGGCACTCATTCACCCGGTGGCCATTGCGACCACACCGGTAGCATGCGCCCGGCTGGGGGCATCCCCTAGCCAAGGGAGGCTTGCCACACCTCGGGCATGCTGGCACCGGATTACCCTGGAAAAAGGTTCTCCCATCATTTCCCCTATTGTTGTTAGGAGGGGGTAGGTTCAGGCCTCCCCGAAAGTTGTTTCCTCCAGAATTGTTATCGGTTCGGTTATCCCTGTTCCTTTTATCTTGTCCTTGAGATGCCCGACTGGGCTCTCCACTCACTTTCCTCTTCAATTGTTGCACCCTTGCAACAGCCACCGCTCGATCGTACACCGCCTGCAGGTCCGGTAATGGACGCCAGTGATCACTTCCCGTATAGTCATGTTCAGCCCCATTTCAAATTTTTGTGCCTTTTCCACGTCTGTCGGCACGAGTCTTGGTGCGAAACGCACCAGCTCCTTGAAACGGGCGTAGTATTCCTGGACTGTTTGTCCTCCTTGCTTCAACGAGAGGAACTCCTTGTACATCGCCGCCTTTGTGCTCATGGGATAAAATCGATCCCTGAGCAGTCCCATAAACTCCTCCCACGAGTAGGGTTTCTCGTCCTCAGTTAACTTCTCCTGGGTGGCACGCCACCAGTCGTCCGCTTCCCCGCCAAGATAGTATGATGCCACATGCACCTTTTTGCCATTCAGGCATTTCACTGCGTTTAACAACTTATCGAATGTTCGGATCCATTCCTCGAGTTTAGCCAGGTCCTCCTCGCCGGCATAGTGCGGAGGGTGATACGAGTTTACCATAGCTAGGTAGTTAATGCGGGCCTCGGGTGGAGGTACCGCAGCTGCTTGACCCTGGTTCAGTTGCGCGTTCCCTAGCGCAGTAAGAACCTCTTCTAGAGTGCGTACACGAGCGTCCATGTTTGGCATGGGGTTTGCTGGCTCCTCCTGAGCGTGCACCCCCTCGTTGGGTATAGGCATATCTTGTTGCCCAGGTGTTTCGTTGGTATTGGGAGTAAAGGGTTGGGCGCGTGTTCTTCCTCTCGGTGCCATGTTGTTGCAAGAACAAGAGATTTTAGATTTCTTGTTGAAGTATTATATAATACTTGCAAAGTGATTTGAATAAAGGATTGTATTATCAGGTATTAATCTACTGGAACATGTTAGTAGAGATTGTTTGGAGTTTAGTGTACCATTTGTTGTTGGAGGTTGTTTACTACTTGTTGTTTTGTTTTTCGTTTTCGTTTGTGTTCGTTTTCTCTTCTCTCCTTTATTTTTTTTTTGGGCGTGAACAGTAACCTGTTCAGGTTTTTTTTTTCGTGAGACCCTAGGGTCTAGGGTTTTAGGGTTTAGGGTTGGAGGTACCCTTGTTCGATTTTTATCTCTATATAATATATATATATACATTTATGGTGTTTATTTATTAATACGTGTACTTTCGTTTGGTTGTTATCTCTTTATTACATATACATTTGTTGTTCATTTATTATTACCTTGTTCATTTGTTTGATTGAGTTTCAACAAGGTAATAGAAGAGAAATAATTTAATACAATGTAAGGAATAATTTAAATATACTTGTATATAAAATAAATGCTTGTAAATTTATTATTCAATGGAAAACTTTTTATTTGGTTACAAGCAATGGAAATGGAAATAGTAGTGCTGACAATAGTTTGGAAAGGGAAATATAGTTTAAAAATAGTAGTGCATAGCTAGAGCACTAAATCTAGAAGGAATATGTAGGTGTATCCTCGATGGGATCGTCCTCGTCGCTCGACACGTCAATGGGGGGTGGGTGTTCCAACAGGCTCGGGGCTCTGAGGGAATACGTCATCAGCTAGGCTCATCAGTTCCATTCCTAAGTGCCCTACTTGCATCAACAGTTCGTTATCCTTGTTTTGAAGTGCAACCACTTAGGTTTGAAGTTCGGCGACTTGGGCCTTGAGTTGGGTTATTTCATGATGGTCAGCTTCCCAAGATGTCCCAAATGGGCCACGTTACCCTCTAGTTGTCTTACTCGAGCCTTGAAGTGATTGATGTGCTGTTGGGACTCGATGTATGCGTTAGTCAGTTTCATCATCAGAATGATCATGTTTTCGTTGGGTTCGGCCATCTAATGTCAACAAGGGAGGTTAAAGTTAGACGTACTGCAAGCAAGGTCAGGATATGCAGGAATTTAAATATATATGAAATATGCATATGCAATCCCCCCAATAAAAATTAATTTAATGTGTTATAATTTAAATTTAATTCATGGATAAAAGTTGGGCCTCTATATTGGGCCAAAATTTAGTAATTTAGGCTAAAGCATTAAAACATGGGTGTTTGGGCCTAAATGATTGGGCTTATCATAAAAAAAATCTTGGGTCAAAGTAATTAATCTTTTGGGCTCAAAATATTATAATAAGTAGATAGAAAATTTTGGGCTCAAATTTTGGGCTAAAAATAATAATACTAGTAGTCTTTAAAAATAAATTTAAAAATAATACTTAGTTTAAAATAATGGTTTAAAAATAATAATAGTAGTTTTGAAATATTTCAGGCTCTGATACCAACTTATAACACCCAGGATTTGATAACCCATGCTGGGATGTCACCGCCACACCTCCCTATCAAGACACGGATTCTCCGAGCTTACTAAAGAGATGCAAGGCTGTAGGTATTGCAAAGAGTTTTAAAACAAGTCCGGAATTTATTTAAAAATAATAATAAGTCTCATCCACATATAATAGTGATAATAATAAGTCGCAGCGGAAATAATAAAATGGGCCGACATGGCCAAAACTCGGGTTTTACATGCCCGATATGCAAGTATCATAAAAAGCGATAAAACAATGTTTAAATTTTTCCATCCCCCAATGCATATGCTCATGCATTTTCTCCATACTCTGAAAAAAAAACAATTTTATCAGTATTATAAAATACTGAGTAAGTCGATCCTAACATAGCAATAAAGGGGTTTAATTAAATAATTAAATTTTCTCCTAATCATGCATACAACAATCCATTTACAAATTTAAAATCAAAATTAATAATTTAATTGTATACTTGGACATGCATTTAAATTCATAAATAATAATCTAACATGTTATAAAATTTAAGACATAAATTTAAATGCATAATTTAAAGACATGAATAAATAAATAAATACGTAAAAAGTATTAAGTCTTTTAAATTTTCCCGTTACGTCACCATTTCTCAATATTTAGTGTAGCCGGTAATCCGGCGGCCGCAGCCGTTTCGTAAGTTTCTTGTGTAGCCGGTCGTCCGGCGGCCGCAGCCGTATCTACCATACCCAGTAACACTCCGGAGCCTCGGGAAACCCATACGGATATTCCCGAGAGTGTAGACCATGTATCTCATGCCGTTTTGGCGTAGTTTCTCAATCAAGTATCTTGCGTCCATTATAGGCACACCGAAAAAAGGCTAGAGGGGCACCCTGCAAAGCACCCATCCTCCACCAAAGTATCTCATAACATTGCGATTTAGTGTAACGGGATTTTTCAAAAGTATAGATTTATCGTATTTCAAGGCTTCGACCGTTTGTTTCGAAATTTCAAAATCTCTTCGATGGTGTCACAGTTTACGCCTTTCTAATTTAAAAATTCATTTCAAGTCCGAAAAATCTGATATTTTTACAGTTTATGAAAAACACCCTAACAAACAACTTTTGTGTTTTAATGTTTTCGAAATAAGTTGAGGAAGCATGTCAAAAATCGAGTTTATTGCACAACCAGAACACTGTCCGGATTCAGTTTTACCACAGTTCAGAAAATTGACTTTTTGACATATCAAATGGACTCCAAAAATTCTGAATTTTATACACGCATACTAGACATGATTATCTAAAACTTCCATTTAGATTGCAAAGATCAATTCGGCCTAGAAAATATAGAAACATGCTCATCAAGTTCGGCCATGTTCACTGTCAATTTTCGAAAAAGTTTTAACAAGGCAGTTTATGTTCGATGTGATTTGAAATAGCAAACGTTAACGAAAATGTCTGAAATTTTTACACCACATAGAGTAATGTGTTAGGATCAAAATTCTAGTTTTGAGTTTCTCGGATTGGACTCTCGAAATATGAGTTTTAACCGGATTTCAGAAATTGCGCAAGATAGGGTTTTTAGGTTCGGTTTTTATGTTTCGCTACAAAGTGACTAAATCGGACGCCCCTAAGCCACCCATATTGATATGAAAGGCATCAACTTACAGTGGTTGATTTTTTGGTCGTCCTAGGGTCGCTCGGCTCGTCCAAAATTACTACGAACGGATCAACGCACACGTTCTCCTTCTCCTGCGGTCACGAACGTGTTTACAAGTCCAATATTCAAAAGTTAGATTGAGGATTGGAGATAAAAATGAGAAAAGGAATCTGAAATACTCCTTACCAATGATCTAAGGGATGTAAACCTTGATCTACATGTCTCTACGGTCGTTGATGGTTGCCGGAAAGTCGCCGGAAGTTCGTCGGGAGGTCGTCGGAAGAGTGTTTGGCTTTGGGAGTGTTTTGGGAGAGAAGGGGGAAGTTTGGAGACTGATTATGGGGTGGAATCTGTCCCCCATCGTCCTAATACTCCTTCCCCCGTCCAAAATCCACTTTCCATAGTCGGGGGGTCGAATTATGGTAAGAAATCGCCGAAATCGCGTGAATGGCCGCATTCTGTGGTGCCACGCGGGGTTGGCGCGGTGGTAGGCTAAACACCGCGCGGACAGCGTGCGGCTTCCACCTGGACCTTGGTCCGGGCGGGTCCGTGCGATCCGTCGGCTCTTTTCCTCCTCTCTTTCGGACTTCTATCCTTCCGTGTTTCCGGGCTTGATTTTCCGGGATATTTTCGGATTATGATTCCCATCCCAAATTTATTCCGACTTAAATTGATTTCATGTTTGAAATCTTAGGTCCGTCGGTTTTGGGTTCGTCGGCTCCTAAATCGTCGTCTTTTGGCTTCCGTGCATCTTCGATTTTACGGGTTCTCGGGAACAAGACCTCTTTTCTCATCGGGTTAAATTCTATTTTATATCCTAAAAATTACGGGTATTACAATTATATTATCATATACATCATCTTTCGAATAGATATAAAATCATTACATATTTTCATTACTCAAATATAATTTATGATTATTTTGTACAATATAAGAATATATATTATAGTATAAAATATATAATTATGCCGGTCGAGTCTCGACGGGTTAATTAGTAGTCTAGTATAATATAATTTATACATCTTTCTTAGTACAACATGCTAACAATGTTCATCTTCTGATATAATATGTTGATTGGCAATATCTTGATTACCAAACGATTAAAACAAGTCAGTGGCCATGACATAATAAAATTTTGGTTAACTTTTTTTCAGGAATTTTAAGTTTTGTTAAAAGATATTGCATGTAAAATTTTGTTTGAAGAAGGTGTTGGGAACCAGTTTTGAGCAAATGTGTTCACAACCGATGTCTGAACTACTTTGTTGGACCAACTTCATCAACAGCAGACAAACCAAGTAAAGGAAGAAGAGCTGGCGAATACACTCATGAAGATTCTCCAACGGCTAGCTGATCTTCTGCCCGGATCCCGCACACGAAGTAAGGAAATAAGGATCCCCTAATCCGGGCAACTCCATTCCAAGGATCCGTGTAATTATGGTAAGAATATCTTACCTTGGAATGGAGATACGGTGGTTCTCTTCAAAAAGGACGGCCAAGGGATGAACGGGACGGGGCGTATATTATTCATTTTCTCCCTTGTGTGATTGAGAGTATTGTGTTTAGAGAATCACATTCCTTCCGAGTTCTCGAATTCATCATCTTGAAGGAAAACATACGATCAACACTTCCTCGGGTGGATTGATCGAAAGTACTACTGTGAACTTGATTGAGGACGACGGATTCAATCAAGGCTTTCGGGGAGTCGTCAAACTCAAGAGCTAAATTGAAAGATTCAAGTAGGAGAGTCGCCAACAGGTTTCGACCAAGGGCAAACTTGAAGGAGGAGCCTTCAAGGGATTGAAGCAAGGTCGGGGAGATCTTCACCAAGACAGGGGGAGTGTCTTGGTTTGACAATTCAGTCCGCTTGGTGATTGGAGTTGGGCGAAACAAATCACTATTGTTTAGATCGAGGATCAAGTCAAAACAATTAGTGAATCTCCTGGATTGGTATCCCCCAGATGTAGGCTTGTGCCGAACTGGGTCAACAAACCTTGAGTTCTTTATTCTTACAGTTTATTTACTTTCCGCTGCTTAATATCTTAAACTGTTTAACGTGTCCACGAAAGGTGTTTGAACTAGTTTTCAGGACTACTTAATTGGTTATCCACGCAAACGGACCTAACAATTGGTATCAGAGCAACACGCTTTGGAAAGCGAGATCCAGACGAAGAAGCATGGAAAACCAAGGCGGATCAGTAACCAGACCTCCATTGCTCGATGGATCCAACTATGCGTATTGGAAAGATCAAATGGAGGCTTTCCTTATCGCTCTAGATGAAGGGGCTTGGGATGCAGTAGAAAACCAATACCATCCTCCAGTAGAAGAAGAAGACAGCGTAAAAACCATCAAACCAAGGAGTGAATGGACTGCTGCCGAGAAGCTTGCTGCTTCAAAGAACTCCAAAGCCCTGAATGCCATTCACAATGCTCTCACAAAGGATCAATACAGACTCATCGCTGGATGTAAGGTCGCATACGATGTCTGGACTACTCTAGCCAATACCTACGAGGGTATGGCTCCGGTAAAGAAATCTAGGATCATTACTCTCGATGCTCAATTTCATAAGATTTCTATGGACGATAATGAATCAGTCGGCCAATATATTGGTCGTATTCGTGATCTAACCAACCAAGCTCTTCAGCTTGGCAAAGTGTATTCTCAGCAGGATATTGTAGGAAAAATCATTGGGACGCTTCCGGAAAGGTTCAATGCAAAAGTAGCCGCACTTGAACTATACAAAGACTTTGATAAATTGCAGGTTGATGAACTAATGGGAATCCTACAATCGTGGGAAATGGATCACTGCCCCAGGGGCAAAAGTAAACCAGTGGCATTCAAATCCGTGACCAAGGATGTGGATGACTCCTCCATGGAAGATCATGAGGACTATAGTGACGAAGAAGAATTGGCCATGCTGTCCAAAAGACTCAATCAGATCATCAAGAACCATAGATCTAGATTCAACTCATCTATGAAGAAGGATGTCGGGACATCAAACTCAAAGTCCACTCAGAAAGGCTCGAAGTCATTCGACATAAATAAATCCAAATCTTCAAAGATTGAAGATGACAAGGAGATCATCTGCTTTGAATGTGGGGGAAGAGGACATATGAAGAAGGACTGTGCCAATCTTAGACCAAAGGAGTCAAGCAAATCTTACCAAGTAACGTTCAGTGACTCTGAAGATGAGAAGGAGTCCAATGAACATGGTGTAGACTATGGAGTAGCCTTCATCGGCACATGGGATTCCGACAGTGATGATGAACTCGAGGCAGGTATTGGTACCAACTCAGTCAATATGGTTTCCTCTAACATGGTTTGTTCTTTTGCTAGGGATCAGGATGAAAGCATCAGTAAACTTAATGATCTCTATGAAGAAACGTTCGAGAAACTGGAAATGTCTGTTGCTGAATCAGTAGAATTACATGTTGAGAATGGGAGCCTAAGGGAACAACTCCAAAGTCTTACAAGCAGAAATCAGGAACTTGAAAAGGTGTCCACAGAACTGTCTGAACAGGTGAACGAACTACGTGAGAAAAATGCAGAACTCCAGAAAGACAACAAGGAACTGGAGGTTGAAAAAGTTGACTATAAACTATGGTACTATAGTATGCTTGGAAAGAAAGATGCTCTTCACACTGAACTTACCGAAGTTCAAGACAAACTTGCCAAGGCGGAAAGCACTCTGGCGGCACTAAACAAAGGAAAAGCTAAGTTAGATGATGTAATTGCTATGGGAAGGCCGAGCAGCAACAAACAAGGCTTGGGATATCAAGCCTCAACCTCAAGAGGAGAAAAGAAAAGCAAGTTTGTGTCCGGAGGGATGTTAAGTGAACAGCGAACTATCAAGAAATCATTCCATCGTGAAGGAAGGAACAAATGGACTAGAAGACCACCTCCTCCAATCCCACTCAGATGCGACTACTGCAAGCTTGAAGGCCACAAAACCAAGAACTGTGGAATCCTAGTAAGAGACCTACAAGCAGGAAGACCCATCACCTGGCCAAATGACAAAATAAAGATGAAGCTAATCTCCATCAAGTGCGAATGGGTTCCTAAAATTCAGAACAGATGTCATGTGGCCTTTCTCTCACAAAAGAAGAATGCTGCGGATAAAGTATGGTACTTCGATAGTGGGTGTTCCAAACACATGACGGGTGAAAGGAGTCTGCTCAAACACTACAAAGAAATTGATGGAGGATTCGTTGTATTTAGAGATGGGAAAATGTAACACCCCGGATTTGATAACCCAGGCCGGGATGTCACCGCCACATCTCCCTAGCAAGACACGGCTTCCCGAGCTCACTAAGGAAATGCAAGGCTTGTGGGTATGTAAAAGATTTAAAACATTTCAAGATTTAGTCCGGAAATTTATAATACTTAATTTAAAATACGATAGTAGTAATCATCATGCGCGAAAAATAAATAGAGTAAATGCAGCGGAAAGTAAATCACGGCCAACATGGCCAAATCCTCAGGTTTAACAGACCCGGTAAAAACAGTACGATGCAGAATTTAAAATGTCCATTATGATTTCCCCAAAGTGCATATGCAATGCGTCACTCGACATACTCTGTAAAAGAAAAATAACAATGGTTTATCAGTATAAAAATATACCGAGTAAGTTAATCCCTAACTAACAATTTAAGGGGTTCCATGTGTTCAAATCCAAAGATTTTTACCTTTTCATGCATTCATTTAAAATCCATATTTTATTCGCAGCGGAAAAACATGATTAATTTATCAAAGACGAAAATGCATAATTTAAAAGGCCAAATTTTAAAGGCGGAATTTAAAGGCATAATTTAATGACGTAATTTAAATGCGTAATTTAAAAACATGGTAAATAGGATTTAAGCGTAATTAACACTCACACAAGTCTTTTATAATTTATCCCGCAAACTAAGAAGAGGACACCATACCGGGAGATCACTGACGAGGCAATCTCAACATAGAACCACTAACGAGGCAGTCTACAACTAAAGGAAGACCACTGACGAGGCAGTCCCAAAAGATAGTAGGACGATTAACGAGGCGATCCAAAACACAGCGCGCGAGATCACTAACGAGGCAATCTCAGATAGTAAGGAGACCACTGACGAGGCAGTCTCAAAGATAATGATTAGCATGAAGACCGGCTCGGCCTAGTGCACGGGATTTTTCGAAAGTTCTTATTTCAAGTGATCAAAAGATTCGATATCGCGTTTCATAGTTCGAGTTTTCTCTAGTTCGAAAAATTCGGTTTGACGCAGTTTGCGCCTTCCTTGATTAAAAATTCATTTTTACACCAAAAATTCTGAAATTTACACAGTAGCTCAAAAACACACACACGAATAACTTTCATGTTTTAAGTTTTTGGAAATAAGGTTTCGAAGTGAGTCAAAATTTGAGTTCTTTACACAAGATAATTTCTGTCTCAAAAACTGATTTCATCACAGGTTCGTGCGACGCCGATTAAAAATTCATTTCATAGCCAATTGATCCGAAATTTTTACAGGAGATACAAAACACATTAATGAACAACTTTCATGTTTTAAGAAATTAGAAATAATGAATCTTAGGTGTTCAAATATCGACCACAACCCGCTGTACACGCGCAGACTCAAAAGGTTGCCTAAAACAGATTCTGAAATTCGGCCGTTTGACATATCAAATGAACTCCAAAATCCATGAAAATTTATATGCATAAACTAGACACATTTATCTACAACTTTTGTTTAGAAATGCAAAGTTAAATCATTCTAAAAATGGGTTAAAAACATGCATCAAGTCGAGTAATGAAATCTGTCAATGGTTTCAAACCTTCGGTTTGTCACAGAAAGTTTACGACAAGATTTGGGATAGCAAATCTTAATGTCAATGGCTGAAATTTGGACACAAGATAGATTAAAGTCTTAGGAACAAAATTTATGTTGAAAAGTTTTCGGTTTGAATTCCGGAAGGTTGAGTTTTAGGCGAGTTTTTGAAATTGGACGCAAATAGGGTTTTTTAAAAGCGTTTTCGTTACGGGTATAGATCTCGAGGTTTAAACAACAATAAACCACAAAAATTTGTGAGTAAGGTCTTAACTTACTTAGTTAGAGAATAGGGTCGCTGGATTGGGTTTCCGGACGTCCTAGGGTCACGACGAACGGCCAACTTCTCCGATCGCTTTTTGTTCGTTTTCCGACGTGAAATCGTAGCAAGGAAAAAGGGTTAGAATCCGAGTTTCTGAGATATATGGACGAACTAAAACTTTGTACAATAGCTTACCAAGAGTCTAGAGGGCAGGGCTTGGTTCCTTTTGCCTTGCCGTCGCCGGAATACTCGCCGGAAAGTCGATTCGGAGGGGTTTTGACTTGGAGAGGAAGTTTGGGAGTGTTTAGGGTTTGGTTTTCTGAAAACTATGGGTTGGGGGCGCCCAAATATGTTCTTATGCCCTTCCCAATTGTTGTGATCGACTTGCCACCGATTGAGGTCGGATTTTTGGCAAGAAAATCGCCATGGAAGGAAAGTTTACACCTTCAGCACCTCTGGCGCGCTGGTGACGCGCACCTAAGCTTTTGCACGCGCGGAGCACGCGCGACCAGCCTGGAGTCGCGATGCCTCCGTCCGCGCGGCGGCGCGCGGCGGGCGTGGGTCGGCCGGACCGGCCGGTTCGGCGGTCCGCGTGTTCCGTCGGGTCTTTCCTTGCTTTCCTCTATCGATTTTCTACCCTCTACGTGTTAGCTTGATTCCTTGGGTCGTCTCCGGTTCGGAATATTTACCTTAAACTTGTTACGAGTTCGGCTTATCGCTCGTAACATTTCCGTGTCCTAATTAGTCTAGTCTAAATTGGTTCCAACTCCTCCTATCGTCCTTGCGATCGATCTTGTGATTTATCTCGTGATTTATTTTGTGATTTATTTTGTGAGTTATTTTGTGAAATATTTTGTGACTGAACTTAGAAATTAGTTCCAAGCTGCCTACGTACCCTGTGAAGGGATCAAGTCATGACGTAGTTCAAAACAAATTTGAATTTGTTTTTCTCGGGTGTTACAGAAAAAGGGTGCCCTAGTTGGTGAAGGCACCATTGAGAACAATGGCTCAAGGGAATTGTCTCTAGTATTCCTAGTTGATGGACTCCAAGCAAACTTGATTAGCATCAGCCAGCTGTGTGATGAGGACCTCGTGGTGCAGTTCACCAAGAAAGATTGTCAAGTGCTCAACCAAGATCAAGAATGCATCATGAGAGGTTTGCGCTCTAAAAATAATTGCTATCATCTTGTTCAAACTTGCAATTTTGGCGCAGCTGCAGGAAAAGATCACATCACACTATGGCATGAAAACTCGGACACCTCAATTTCAAAGATCTTATCAGACTCAGCAGAACCGGGGCAGTCAAAGGTCTTCCTCAATTCAAAAAATCCAATGCAGAATTTTGCAACAAATGTGCCAAAAACAAACAGCATAGGAGTTCACACAAGTTGTCTGAACACCCTGGATCGACCAAGTGTCTTGACCTACTGCACATGGATCTTATTGGTCCAACGGAGGTTGAAAGTTTGGGAGGTAAAAGATATATTCTTGTATGCATTGATGATTACTCCAGATACACTTGGGTCGATTTTCTCAGGGAAAAAGGCGACACGTTCAAAGCTTTCGAGAAGCCGTGCAATCGACTCATGACCGAAAGGGACACCAAGGTAAAACGAATTCGAAGTGATCATGGACAAGAGTTCGAAAATCAGTTCTTTGAGGAATACTGCACAATACATGGAATTAAACATGAATATCGGCACCAAAAACACCACAACAAGATGGAGTAGTCGAAAGAAGAAATCGAACCCTACAAGAAATGTCTAGGGTAATGCTCAATTCAAAGAAGGTGGCTGAATTTCTTTGGGCCGAAGCCATTAACACCGCATGCTACACCATAAACCGAGTCTACTTAAGGCCAAACTCTCTTATGACTCCATATGAGATTTGGAACGGTAAAAAGACCTCAATTACTTATTTCCATATTTTTGGTAGCAGTTGTTTTGTTCTAAATGACAGGGAACATGTTGGGAAGTTTCAAGAAAAAAGTAATGAAGGAATATTTGTGGGATACTCTACCACAAGTCGTGCATACAGAGTATATCTTCCTAAAACAAGGAAAGTACTGGAGTCCACAAATGTGACCATAGAAGATGTGCCCAGCAAGGAGGATGTTCCACCTTACGATGATGAAACTCCCAGCGGTCAGGATGATCAAAGTAGTGCTGCTCAAACCACTTCTGATGACATGTCCACCAAAAGAGTCCAAACGCCCAATATGGACGCCTTGTCACGAGAAGCAGAGCCTCAAAAGGCTCTAAATGGACGCATTCATAAGCACCATGACCCTGAAGACATTATTGGTGATGTAAATGAAAGGAGAAAGACTCGAGGGAAAAAGATCGACTTTAAAGAACTAGCTGGCCTGCACTGCTATACTTCCAAGATCGAACCCTCCAAAGTGGAAGAAGCTCTTCAAGATGAACACTGGATAAATGCCATGCAGGATGAACTACTCCAGTTCGAAAGAAATGAAGTCTGGTCCTTGGTTGAAAGACCTCAAGACAAGAACATAATTGGAACCAAGTGGATCTTCCGCAACAAAAGTGATGAAAAAGGGAATATTACAAGGAACAAAGCTCGGTTAGTTGCTCAGGGCTACACCCAGGTCGAAGGCGTGGACTTCAGTGAAACATTTGCTCCTGTAGCAAGACTTGAAGCAATCCGACTCCTACTGTCCATCGCATGCTCGCTAGGATTCAAGCTCTATCAAATGGATGTTAAAAGTGCCTTCCTAAATGGATGGCTAAATGAGGAAGTGTACGTAGAACAACCTACAGGGTTTGAAGACCCCCATCATCCTCAACATGTCTACAAGCTCAACAAGGCACTCTATGGATTGAAACAAGCTCCTAGGGCTTGGTACGAAAGGCTCTCCAAGTACCTGCTGGAACATGGGTTTGAAAGAGGAAGCCTGGATAAGACCCTCTTCATCAAAAGAGAAAACAAAGGAATCCTCATTGCTCAAGTCTACGTTGATGACATTGTCTTTGGTTCAACTCATCATGTGCTCAAAGACCAATTCATCGAAATCATGGGTAAGGAGTTCGAAATGAGCATGGTAGGAGAACTAACATATTTTCTTGGCCTGCAGGTTGCTCAGAAGAAAGACGGGATATTTCTAAGTCAAACCAAGTATGCCCGAAATATTGTTAAGAAGTTTGGCATGGAGTCCAGCAAACCCGTCCGAACACCTATAGGGACTAATGACAAACTGAACAAAGACCCCAGTGGACAAACTGTGGACCAAAAACTCTATCGAAGCATCATTGGAAGCCTGCTATACCTAGCTGCAAGTCGACCAGACATAAGCTATGCAGTAGGAGTGTGTGCTCGTTATCAAGCTGATCCTAAGGAATCACACCTAAAAGCAGCCAAACGAGTGATCAAATATGTTTCAGGGACAAGTGATCTTGGTATATGGTATTCTAAAGAATCTAATCTTTCACTACTTGGTTATAGTGATGCAGATTGGGCTGATGATGCGGACGATCGAAAAAGCACAACCGGAAGATGCTTTTACATTGGTATAGCAAGAAGCAAAGTTCCATCTCCCTCTCAACTGCCGAAGCTGAATACATTGCAGCTGGAAGTTGTTGTGCACAATTGCTATGAATGAAGCAAATGATGCTGGACTATGGGATTGATCAAGAAATCCTCACTATACTATGTGACAACATGAGTGCGATCAACATCTCAAAGAATCCAGTCCAACATGGGAGAACTAAGCACATTGACCTTAGACACCACTTCATAAGGGATCTTGTTGAAGAAGGAATAGTGTCCATACAACATGTCGGAACTACTGAGCAACATGCAGATATTTTCACTAAGGCTCTTGATCGTGAGAGATTTGAAAAATTAAGAAGGGATCTTGGTCTTTGCACTATCGCATAAAATCCCAAAGATCATGGAATAAGTTTTAATTTATGCAAATTTCCCTAAATTTAATTACTATATTTTATTTCCTTAATTATATAATTTAATATATTATGTCTAACAAATGCAGTGAGATATATTTGTGCAGGAATCAAAACGGCAACCCAATTTGAAATCTTGGAAACAAAATTTTGAACTTGATGTGACAAGCGCGTGAGGCGGGAACGGTTATCTCTTCCACCCGTTCAAAAACGTGATGATGATGGTTATGGGAAGTTGTGATCTCCTTGCCATATTTTAATCAAGGGAAGTTGGAAATTAGTCTCACAAGATTTGGTTGCAATCGAGTTTCCTTCAGCCCTCTTTCTCTCTCGGCCTCATATACTCTCTTCCATCCATTTTTCAAATCTCACATTCACTCACACTTGCTCTTGCCAAAAGAATTTCTCTTGCAGCAACAATGGTGAAGACGAGAGGAAGCCAAGGCTCCAAATCACAAGACCGACTCCTTCCTCAACTGCTGGAAGCAAAAAGGTGATCTCTCCTGAGGAATCCAGCGCCAAGGGGCGAGCCAAGGCTGTCCAGAAGGCGATCATGGAACAAACTATCTTGGAAACTCCATCCTTGGTTGCTGTTCCATTCCCTTCTTCTTCTCCATCCACTGCTGGAGAAAGGGGAGCCACTGGTGGCGTTCAAGACCCGCTCGACATTCGAGCCGAAGTAGCCGGAGCCAAAGCCTTGAAACAAAAAGAAGCAGAGGTACAGAAGGCAAAGGGAAAAGCGGTTTCCACTTCAAAGACCCGTGAGAAGGCAGTTGCAAGGAAGAACGCCTCAATCAGTGAACGAGTTGAGGCTGACCTAGCCATGGCACTTGGACCCATTGATGCAATCTTGGCTGACCTCCCCAACTTGGGCGCTGACAATGCAACAGAGACAGGAGTGTCCACCAAATCTGCTGATCCTGCACTAAAAGTTGCACCAAAGGTGTCCACTGAAAAGCCAAAGAAGAAAACTCCTGCAAAGAAGACTGTAACAGTGTCAAGTGTTACGACCAACCCAGCACTAGTCACCACCAGTGAAGCAACCCCTGAAGAACCCCTACAGATCACTACCACAGTGACCCAAGCTGGTTCACTAAAGGCGTCCGAACCTATCACAGAACCCCTTGATGAGGAAGAACTCGACTCAGACTATGTTGAAGAGGCTAATGATGAAAGCTCAGAAGACAAATCCATGAGCGAAATCAGCGATGATGAAAGAAACATCACTGTCAACGCGATCACTGAAGAGATTGCTCGAACCACCAGTCAGAAAAGGAAGCATGTTCTGAGAAAAGATTCAGAAACTGTTGCTCCTGCCCAAGTTCCTGTCCACACTGAGCAGGAAGAGGAAGAAGAAGAAGAGAATTCATCTGGCTCTGAAGACGACCAGAATAATGAGTCCGGAGGAGACTCTGAGCACCCTCAAATCGATGCCCAGGAACCACTTGAGGGGGAGAATCCCACTGACAACCAGTCCGAGGAGTTGGGATCTCAAGACACTCAAAGCGAGGAGGAAGAGTCCGATGAAGAAGGTTCCGAAGAAGAAGAATCTGAAGAAAGAGTCGAGATCAATGTTGAACCAGTCACTGTGCAAGAAGCGGTAACTCAACCAGAAACCCGAGAGCCTACTCCACCAAGGCGTTCACCAAAGGAGTCCGAACCCAAAAAGCGGACTCGTTCTGAACCTGAAGGGTCCTCTAAGGCCACTGGATCCAAGAAGAGAAAAATCGTCTTATCCTCATCTGAAGAACATGAACCCGAGATCATTGATGTTGGAAACGCCATATCCACGGCCTTCTACTATGTAGTGACCGAGCAATATTTTTCAACTGTTCTGGAAAGGATGAAGGTGCACCCTGAGATCAGATTTGCGGCTGTGCGTTACGAGGAAATGGGATGGCACAAATACTTGGAGGACAGATCTCTTCTATTCTGGGGGACGGAGATCAAGCAATATAAGGGACAGCTAGTTAGGCATTTCTATGCAAACCTGAGCTCTGAAGTCCTCAACTCCAAAAGCCCCTGGTTCGAACTCAGTTATGCACATGGCCAACTGTTTGAACTCAAAGCCAGAGCACTGAACCGTTTCCTCCAGGTACCCCGAACTTCTCTGAAATCTGTTTATTCTCGAAGTGCCAAGTTCCCTATGAATACTATTGCTGAAACACTCACTGGAGTTGAAGGGAAAAAGTTTCAAGGAAAGGGGTTAAGTGCTGGTGTCCTAACCCAAAAGTTTTCACTGCTTTACAAATTATGTGCACACAACATCATGCCCACTGCTAACCACTCTGTTGTGTCGAAAAGCATGTGTAAATTATTGTTTGCCATAGACCAGAAGTATGAAATCAACTATGGAGCTCTTGTGCTCGAACAAATGTTGGCATTCGCGGGCACAATCAAAAGGAAGTACAACACCACTCTTCCCTTCCCTGGCCTCATATCTGAGTACCTGAAGCATCTCCACATTCTCGGGAGCAAGCACGATCGTCCTGAGGACATTGCCGACTTCAAACTTTCATCAAATCTTGCAAAGAAGAAGCCAGACTTGGCTGGACCAGGAGGGAAGATCCCTGCAAAAGATGCTTTCTCCATGCTCCGAGATGAACTCACTGACCACATCAACCACCTCAAAGTGCTGGAAGCTCAAGTGCACAGTCGTGTCCAAGCTGCTGAAAAGCTGTTCAGACAGCTTCCTGATGTCTGGTCTGATGGTGAACAGGATTTGGATACCAATCCAGCAGAGGAGTCCAGCGACTCGGCTGAGGATTCCTCTGAGGAATCCGAGTGACATGCCCTTTTTGGGCAAAATGTGCGCCAGAGGGGGAGTTAAGTTGATGTAGCCGTTGATCGGTTCCTCTGGTATGCACTACAATCGACATGGGGCAGCCTGGTGGAAGAAAGTCTCTGCTGATGAAGGGTAATTTTTTTTGTCTGGACTATTTTCGTGAACTAGTAATAACTGTTTTGCTGGACAATTGCACAATGGCCTGTAATAATTAAATTGTGATCTTACATGCTTTATTTTATGATTATTGCCATGTGCTTACTTTTGATGTAAATACTCCTAGAATATTTGATAGGCAATCTTGTACGGAGCATTAGTATAGTTTGTCATGTGTTTGGGAATCATTGTAATTGGTGGTTGGGTTTCAATGGGAAGTATTTCTACATCATTGCTCTTGTGTAAATTGTTTAGACATCGGATGAATCAACTCTTATACTGGCCCACATTCTGCCAAAAAGGGGGAGATTGTTGGGAACCAGTTTTGAGCAAATGTGTTCACAACCGATGTCTAAACTACTTTGTTGGACCAACCTCATCAACAGCAGACAAACTAAGTAAAGGAAGAAGAGCTGGCGAATACACTCATGAAGATTCTCCAACGGCTAGCTGATCTTCTGCCCGGATCCCGCACACGAAGTAAGGAAATAAGGATCCCCTAATCCGGGCAACTCTATTCCAAGGATCCGTGTAATTATGGTAAGAATATCTTACCTTGGAATGGAGATACGGTGGTTCTCTTCAAAAAGGACGGCCAAGGGATGAACGGGACACGGCGTACATTATTCATTTTCTCCCTTGTGTGATTGAGAGTATTGTGTTTAGAGAATCACATTCCTTCCGAGTTCTCGAATTCATCATCTTGAAGGAAAACATACGATCAACACTTCCTCGGGTGGATTGATCGAAAGTGCTACTGTGAACTTGATTGAGGACGACGGATTCAATCAAGGCTTTCGGGGAGTCGTCAAACTCAAGAGCTAAATTGAAAGATTCAAGTAGGAGAGTCGCCAACAGGTTTCGACCAAGGGCAAACTTGAAGGAGGAGCCTTCAAGGGATTGAAGTAAGGTCGGGGAGATCTTCACCAAGACAGGGGGAGTGTCTTGGTTTGACAATTCAGTCCGCTTGGTGATTGGAGTTGGTCGAAACAAATCACTATTGTTTAGATCGAGGATCAAGTCAAAACAATTAGTGAATCTCCTGGATTGGTATCCCCCAGATGTAGGCTTGTGCCGAACTGGGTCAACAAACCTTGAGTTCTTTATTCTTACAGTTTATTTACTTTCCGCTGCTTAATATCTTAAACTGTTTAACGTGTCCACGAAAGGTGTTTGAACTAGTTTTCAGGACTACTTAATTGGTTATCTATGCAAACGGACCTAACAGAAGGGTTCAAAATACCAATATTTCGGCCAAAAATTTAATAGTATGGTCACAACCCCCAATTCTTTGATGCAGTGGCCAAAGAAATTGTTCCTCCCCTCTTTATAATAAACCTCTCATTGCCCTGTGTGTGCGATTCCTAGCGCTCAAGTAGCGCTGGTGAGTCGTATATCCTCCTTACATTCGGAACCCAACATCATTTCAGTCAAGAAGATTATGAAGAATAATTCTAGGATGAGATTGGCACAAGAACACTATGTCGAGAAATTTTGTGAGAAGTTTAACCACTTTGTGCCATCCATCTAGTTACTACTCGTTATAATTTAAAGAAGGATTGAGGAAAAATAGAAAAGACGGGTCTCGGATCAGTAAAAATATATTCATAAAATATTGAGTGTAGTATATTTAATGCAATTTACAAGAACCAATTAGCTTAAGCTATGGGTAGACTAAGGCCCCGTTCTCTATGACTTATTTTCAGGACTTTTTACTTATTTTTATTAAAATTAGATAAGATCAGATCAAATCATTACAATAATATAACTAAGATAAGATCAGATCAAACCAGATCAGACCAGACCAAACCAATTCAGATCAGAGCATACAAATTCAGATCAGATCAGACCAATCTTATAAAATTTATATCAGAATAACTTATTTAAGGTCTAGAGAACAGGGCGGTAGACCCATAATTGTAGTAACAATTATTAAATGGGAAAAAAAAAAACAAATCATCCAATAATTAATCCAAATTTGCCAAAAGATCCAAAAATTAATGAATTAACTAATTAATATTATCCACTAATTTGCTTATCCACACTAAATCGATCCAAAAATTCCTTAATGGCACTCGCTGCTGACGTGGCACAGTGATTAAGAGAGTCAAAGTATATTTGACGGGAAAAATAACCAAATCATCTAATAATTTATCCAAATTTTCCAAACGACCCAACAATTAATGAATTAACTTGGATCTTCAATTCCTTGATAGTCTCCAACCTAAAAGCCTTCAAATTTCTGGACCAGTCAGTCACAAACTTTTCCTTAAACTTGTTGGCAAGCCATTTTGAGCTAATATTCTCCACCTCTGTTGTTGTCTAATGGACTTTTGTGCAGATGATGTAGTTCTGTTTGTGTTGAAACTACGCAACATCAGCAACAAGAACTGAACCTGACTGTTATGCGCGACAGTTCGATGTTGCTCCTATTTTTGTTTAAACCGATTCTATAGGTTCTAATACGTCTCTCAAAGTCTGTATGTTATATATATAGATCCTTGTCATTAGATCGAGTTGTAACTTTGAAAATCCACTTTCTATATTTTTCTAGAATCGGTGTTCTCTCGATATTTTTAATTTCAGTTTTCTGAGAGTTTTTGAGTCTTTAGTGAATCTGTTCTACACTTAAGATAACTTCTTGAAGATCATTGAAGACCCTGCGCTTAATCTGCTTCAATTGGTAAGACTGAATTGACGATTGTTTTCTTCATTACGTCTAAAGGTTCGCTTCTCAAAGGAACCTATAGAAAATCAAAAGGATCGAATCCAAGATCGACTGCTAATCAAGATTCAACTTGGTAAAGATCAGCTGTTGAGATCGTATCAAACTGGAAGTGTTCATCCAGACTGCAGATTGTATAGAGTTTGATGTCTAGTTCTTAGACAGTTCAAGTCTTGTCTTTTTGAGTCTTAGATTTAGTAATAGTACCTGAATTGGGATCCCCAGACATAGGCCGAAGGCTTTTAGGTTGGAGGCTGTCAAGGAATTGAAGGTCCAAATTAATTCAGTAATTGTTGGATCGTTTGGAAAATTTGGATAAATTATTGGATGATTTGGTTCTTTTTCCAGTCCATTATGCTTTGGCTCTCTTAATCCCTGTGCCACGTCAGCAGCGATTGCAATTAAGGGATTTTTGGATTGATTTGGCGTGGATTAAGCAAATTAGTGGATGATATTAGTTAATTCATTAACTCTTGAATCTTTTGTCAAATTTTGGATTAATTATTGGATGATTTGGTTCTTTTTCCCATTATTAAATTGCATTAGTTGGACTAATGAAATAATTGAGAGTTGACATGAACTACAATCTCTTCTACGGTGAATTTCTTACTGTCCTAGACTTGCACAATGATGCTAAATAGATCTCTAATTTTAATGAGGAAAATTTTACTAACGTCTATGTATTTAATAGATGAGTAGTTGCATGGAAATCAATCAAATTGTTAAATCTAAAATGAAGTCCGATTTTATCATTATGATATTATGGAATTGATTAGCAATGAAGCTAAGTGGTTGAAAAACTTCATAGCATAAATTCGTTTATATAGAAAATTGATTCATTTTGTCTCAAATACATTGTGATTGGCAATCAACAAGAGTTATAGTTAAAAGTAAATCTTACGATGGTAAAAGTAGACACATATGTTTGTGGCATGATGGTGTAAAGCAATTACGTACTGATCAAATATAGAATAACATCCATAGACGACTAGCTAGTGTCAGAAGTGAATTTGTTGGATC
The DNA here is from genome assembly GCA_030278955.1 of Hygrophila difformis. Lineage (NCBI taxonomy): Eukaryota > Viridiplantae > Streptophyta > Magnoliopsida > Lamiales > Acanthaceae > Hygrophila > Hygrophila difformis. The sequence goes on along the minus strand of JAOANR010000012.1, from coordinate 13,704,107 downwards.
CTCTGATTAAATAATCTTATGTAGAGGCCAGGGAAAAATATTCGAAACATCAGAGGAACGGAACCCAACTTATATGAAATCGCATGATGTATGTTCATTTTATTTTTATTTTTTTTTTTTTTGAGGGAAATGACAATCTTATTGCCTCAAAAGAGGAACAGTTACAATAACCAAGCACATCTCAGAACACAGGAGATGCACTACATCAAAATAATTTGAACAATGTCAAGCGAATACAAAAACCATAACAATACATAAAAGACGAAAGACGAAAGTTGCCTAGCACTCAGAAATTTTTCACAGCCTGCAGAAAGTCCAAGCAAATCCACCTTCTACCTTTCCATGTTTTGGATTTAGTAAACACTATCATGCCGCCTCATACTACACACCTCAACTTAATTCTTCATCTTTCCAGCATCCACCCAATAGGACTATATCAATCACCCAAGATTGCAGACCACTCTCGGCCTGACAGTAGCAGACAACTTATAGCCACACCTCCATCTTCTCCTTTCCTTCTGCACCTCTTTTTGCCCAAAAATCAGCCATGGCATTTTTCTCCCTAAACACATGTTGTACCCTTACACAGCCTCCACATGTAAATATCGCCACAATTGGTGCCAAATATTTATTTAGCCTCCATGGGACCGTATCCGGTTCAGATAGCCATTGTACAGCATTACTCGAGTCACATTCAAATATTACCTTTGGTAAAGGGAATCCATGCTTTCGAAGTATTGCCTCGCACACCCTACAGATAGCCACAAGTTCCGCCTCATTAGAGTCTTTATATCCAATGTTTTCAGAAAGGATATAATTAACATTGCCACCATCATCCCTTACGACACCACCAATTCCCGCAGCCCCCGGGTTACCAAATGACGAACCATCGGTGTTTACCTTCCACCACCCCTTCTCCGGGCACACCCACTCAAGCCCAACCCGCGCTGATGAACATCTTCTTACCACCCGATTCATCAGTCCACCAGGGCCTACGAAATCCAGACCGTACCAGTTCATCTCCCCTTCTTCTGTCCACGCTTGCCACCACATACCTACCCTCCATCTAAAAACTCCTCAGCCATTCTGCTATCGAACCTGATTCCTTTGAATATCGCCTTATTGCGAAGTATCCACACCGTCCATAGGACTGCACAACCTGTCAACACCCATGCCTTTCTACTACTCCATTTGACTTGGCCATCAAACCATCCAGCTAACAATTCATTTACCTTCCCAGGAGCCACCCAACAATAACCAAACCAATTGGCAGCCTTATACCATAAATTACATACCTCATTACATCGGCAAAATAGGTGTTCAGCCTTTTCGATCTCCTTCTCACAACAAGGACACATCGCATTTGATGATTGCAGGCAGCTTCTCTTTAGCAGTACATCCCTTACCGGCAAGGCATTATGAAACAACTTCCCAATCATCATCTTCACTTTCATAGGAATCTTCACTTTCCATAACTTATTCCAAAACCATCTCATGTCTTCTGCCACATTATTTTCAGACCGCCTCCAACAGGAGTTCGCTGAGAAAACTCCACTGCTCTCTTGTTTCCATCTCACTGTATCTCCCGCAAATCGATTCATCTGACCACGGTTGATCACTTGTATGAAATTATTCCACACCCCCTGTTCCCAGTCGAATAATTGCCTTCTCAATTCAATTTTCCATTCCCATTTGACTCCAACCCATTTCCCTACCTCCGCTATCATTCCCTCCTTGTTCACCGCTAATGCATATAATCTAGGAAACATCTCCTTTAACGACAATCCCCCCTCCACCCACTTATCCCCCCAAAATCTCGTCCTAGATCCATCCCCCACCTGAATGAAAATGCTTCCCTCCAACCCCTCCTGGTCAAGATAATCCCAGCTACTACAAATTTTCCCCCACAACGATCTTCCCTTTTTAGCCACTGGCACTAATGGCGCACCCCTTCCATAATATTTGGCATCTATCACATTCTTCCAAAGCGTATTTTCCTTACCAAATCTCCATCTCCATTTATATAGCAACGCATTGTTAAACTTTTCCACATTCCTAATACCTAAACCACCATCCTCCCTTTTTAAACAGATTAAGTCCCAATTAGCAGTGTGCAGCCGCCTCACATCCCCCCATTCATTCCAAAAAAATCGTCATTTAAGCATCTCAAGTCTATCGGCCACACTCCTCGGAATTTTGAATATAGATAAGAAATATATCGGAAGACTATTCATCACATTCTTAATTAGACACAAACGTCCCGCTTGAGATAGCATTCTCCCCTTCCACCCCGCCAATCGTTTTTCAACCTTTTCAAGCACAGGTTGCCACAATGTAACGCCATTGATTCTACCCCCCACCGGGATCCCTAAATATACCATTGGCCAATCACCCATTCCACATCCAAGTATCCCCGCTGCTTCCCTCAAACACTCATGTTCACAGTTTATACCATAAATTCGACTCTTGTTAAAATTAATCCTCAAACATGTCGACAAAGACAGAAATCGCATTATTCTTTTGATTAGTATCACTTGCATCAACTCCCCTTCGCAAAATAGCACCGTGTCATCTGCATATTGCAAGTGCGATACTACCACTCCATTACATCCAGCAACTAGTCCCCTATATAATCCCATATCCACCGCCCGCCTCATAAGGCAATTAAATATCTCCGCCACCAATAAAAAAAAGATACGGGGATAGTGGATCCCCTTGTCTCAAGCCTTTTTCCATTTTGAAGTAACCTGTTGGAGTACCATTGATAAGGATAGATGCTAATGCTGATTTCACACATACCATAACCCATCGTATCCATTTCTCATCAAAATTCATCACTCTGAGAACCCTATACAGCGCTTCCCATGATATATTATCATAGGCCTTTTCAAAATCCAACTTCACCACAAAACCCTCCGTCCTGAGATATGGGCCGAATGTATCACTTCGGATGCAACAAGTACTCCATCCAAAATTTGGCGTCCTTTAACAAATGCCATTTGAGCTTCACCCACCAATCTGTTCATAACTTCTTTCAGCCTGCTTGCTAACGTTTTCGCCACAATTTTATAGATACATCCAAGTAATGTGATCGGTCTGAAATCTCTTAATTCCATAGGATTCTCTATTTAGGGATAAGAGTGATAAATGACTTCCCTAGATCCCTCGGAAGAGAACCCTCTCTCTCTAGTCCAGTAAAAATCTCCATCAGGTCTTCTTTGATCACCTGCCAGAACTTTTTCAAGAATTCAATGTTGAATCCATCCGGTCCCGGGGCCTTGTTTCCATCACAACTCCATATAACCTCCCGAATTTCCTCTACCGTGAATCCACGTACTAACCACTTCCTATGTTCCTCCTCTATCTTAACCATCCCAATATTGTCCAAATTAAACACCTCTGGCTGATGTCTTGAGAATTTCGACCGGAAGAATCTGACCGCGCCTTCTTTTATCGCCCTTGGATCATCTTCTACTACACCATCAATCCTAATTGCGCCAATATGGTTCCTCCGTCTGTTAAACGCTGCCACCGCATGAAAGAACTTTGTATTTTGATCCCCTTCCTTTATCCACCGGATACGTGATTTTTGCAACCATCTCCGTTCCTCGGCAAGCAATAATCCCTTCAACTCCCTTTCTTATTCTGACATTCCCCCCTAGAGACCCCCGCCACACCATCAACCTGCAATTTTTCCTCCAATTCACAGATCTCCTCCTGTAGCTGTTGAATTTTGGACTCTAGATCCACTGCTCCATAACCACACCAGTTCTTAATTTTCGATCTCACCTCCTGTAGTCTCCACAATAAACTGCACCCTCTGGATTGCCTTGTCGTTACCCAGGCTTGATGAACCATATCTGAGAATCCTTCCATCTCCAACCAATAATTGTAAAATCTAAAAGGTTTATATCCCCATGATTTCACCCCCACCTCTAATATTACCGGATAATGGTCCGATAATACCGACATGCCCCTACGCTGCACCAATGACCCCTCTAGACACAACCACCCCGGCGAAAGAAGAAACCTATCTAACCGACTAAATGCTCTCCCACTCCTCCCTACCCAGGTAAAAAGACCTCCTTCCATAGGCAAGTCTACTAAACCCAACTGCTCAATAAAATCTCTAAAATCCCTGCTAGATCCGACATCCATACCACACCCCGCTCTCTCACCCTCTCCCACCACCGCATTGAAGTCCCCCGAAACACACCACAATTCTCCATTATTAATCTCACATTTCCGAATAATTGATTCCCAGAAACCCGCCCTTTCCCTTCTCTCATTTGGAGCATGTATATTAAGAATGTTGACCACTTCACTCAAGCCACAAATCCTACCCTTTACCCAAATGATGTTATGTTCTTTCTCAATCTCCTCAAACTGCCCCCAATTAGTATCCCAAACCATTATTAATCCCCCCGCATTCCCAACGCTTGGCTGAAAACAAAATGCACAGTTCCTAGAGCCCCATAACCTATAAATCAAACTATCCCTCACCTCGGTCATTTTGGTTTCCTGCAAACATGCCACTGTTGGTCTGACTTTCTTGAACATCCTCAACACTGCTCTCCTCCTAACACCCCCATTCAATCCCTAAGATTACACGTTACCAGACGCATTATTAACCTAATACCACAAACCCCCAAACCTACCCTTTAAGCTCTGACCACCCCTACAATTCCAAGACGATCTCCTCCCTAATCCTCTCTAACGCCCGATCCCTCCCCACCATGGAACCCAGGCCTAACATATCGGCTAATTTCATAGTTTCTTCAACCTCTAAGTAATCGACCAGCTTCACCCCATTTTTCAACCTTACTGTTTCAAATTGTAGCGTTGCGAAACCAACAATCGACTCATCACCCTTTGACTGCTTCACCGCCCCATAATCCTTCGAGCCTCTCATACCCCTCCTTCCCTTCTTCTTACCCTTCCTACTCTTAACTAACCTACCTTCTAACACCTTTGCAACCGCATCTTCAACAGCCTTAACCCGTTCTTCCACTAACCTATCCAAATCCGCAGCCATCTCCTGGCCCCCTTCCTCCCTCCCAATAGATAGATTACTAACGCCTATCAAGTGCTCTTTCCTTGTAGATGCTGCCCTGCTATGATTAAATTCCTCCCCATGCTTCTCCCTACCTTCCTCAATACCACTCTCTGAATTTCTCGGAACTGGGATTACCCTAACCACCCCAGGATAAGTCCCAAAACCCTCCTTCAACAACCCCCACACTCCCATCCCACCCTCATCCAATCGCCTATCTTCAAAAGCCTCGCACCCATCTCCAGATAAATCGCCCTCCCTCACCACTCCCGACTCACCCCTGAATTCAGTATTATTGTTGTTACTACGTGTCCCCATCTGCGATCCCATCAGTTCGACTTCATTAAGAAGACTAAACCCTTCATCCACTGGATCAAACCCGTTGACCCCCACAACCCATTTTACAATCGGATCACTTACTACCAGCCCATTCTTTTCCATTTCATTGACCTCTCTTAAACCCAGGCCCAAGTTCTCCACCACTCCAGAACCCCCGGCCCAATCCTCATTAGTCTTACTCGGACCTGGCCCATTATTATTGAGGCCAACTCTCCTATTACTGTAAAGGTCCTTTTCTGAGCTTTCTCTTACCTCCTGGGACAGGTCCCAACAAACCACCTTTTCTGCATTAACCTACCCCGCCGCCTTAATCGAAATTATGTCAACCCCATGCACTTCCCCAGACGCCCTTTGCACCCCCCCATGCAGATTGGTCCAGGACTCATCATCCAGCCTTACTACCTCCTTCTCCGATTCCTCCATCCCCACTCGTTCCGGCGACCTCTCCCCTCCGGCCGCCACCTTATCATCCCCTCTCATCCATAACCACCACATCCTCACAGTAATTAACCACTATCCTTACCTTAGATACACTACTTCCTACCTTTAACAGCATCTCCGAGGGTGGATCAACATCTCCCTTCAGAGCCACCAGAATTTTAGCTCTGTCCAATCTTTTCATTTCCATGGTTTCATGGTGGACATTAACCACCCTGCCCCAACTTCGCACAATACTCTGCAGGTTTTCCTCACTCCATGTTGTATAAGGCAACCCAAAAATATAGGTCCAGGCCAGTTGTTTAGTTACCATTACACCAGCCACCCATCGTCTTTTCCAATCTACATGTTTATGGTCACTTCGATCTCTCAGAAACTTCTCTCGATCCTCTGCAGCTTTGAAAATCACCACCACTGTCAGTCCCCCTCCATACAGTACATCCTCACATTCTTTGTACTCATTATAGAGCCTCTATTGAAAATCTACCAGCATCTCCAGCTTCCACAACTTCACTACTACTGCCCTTTGAAACTTCTCCTCATCCCTCTTTACCATCTTTAGATTCACCATATCTGACTTTCTATCCTTAATCCCTTTACCCTTCCAAACCCTACCCTCATTGATAACCTCAGCATATGACCTTTCATCTCGCCATGCACCATTATAGCCTTGTCCGATCACTTTCGACCCCCGGACATCAACCCTGCCCAGTCTCCGAGCTGAGAAACCCCGCTCGGACTCATACCCCCTATAACCCCTACCACCCTTAGAACTCGGAGCAGCCCATCCAACCCTAAGTTTCCTCCCCTGGAAAACCTTACCATGCAGACCCTGCATAACCTCACCTGCCTCCCTCCTGCTTGAAAACCTAAAAAACCAAATTTAAAACCCTTCTCCGGCCAATTTCTATTAGGTATGAACCAATCCTTAACTTTAGCAATTTTATCAATTTCCTTGAAAATAAAACCATTTCCCAACATCACAGGGATATTACCAACAAAAACCCCCACCAAATCCTTCATCACTCTAGCAGAAAACCTTACAACCCTTCCCTTTCCGCCTTCACCAGACTGTCCCCCCTCAACCACAGAGCTCCTATCGACCCCTCTCTTCCCGCTTGCTTCAGCATGCTCTCCCTCCCTCATGCTCTCTCCCTATGATGTATGTTCATATATATCTATATAATAAATTCTGAATACTTTTTGGCATGTACAGACTGTATTGCCCTTATTAAATATACTTGATTCTTTTTAATTTTAAGGGTTATATTGTAATTATGTCTTAAGTTTTCACATAAATGCTGATTAATCATCAAGAAACGCACAGTCATCCAAAATAATTACACGTCAGCGCTGAATCATCCTACATGCCACGTGATCAATCTTTTAAATATTCTATATTTAGATAATAAATCTATTTATTAGGATAAGAAAATCTTGAGGAAATCTTTCCATATATTTTAGAAATATATATATAAATTAAAAATAAATTATAATATATTTGATATTTATGACAAATTTATTTAAACCAATATATTACAAATTCTTTAATTCAATAAGTAAATTTTTTTCAAATATATATTATATTATTTATATTAGAATTCAAGTCTAAAATATTAACCTAATCAATATAATAAAATAAAACATGTGTTGTTTGGGTTTGAACACACCTTTGACGACACACATAGGTGTAAATATTTACCAAAAAAACTAATAAAATAAAAAAATTAATAATAATAATCTTTTAAGTAATTTATCCAAATATAAGGTTTAATTTATAAATATATTTTTATCATAAAAATAATTTAATAAAAGAAAATAATATAAAGGAAAAAATTATTGAAAAAATATTTTTTCTTATGAACATAATCCAGAATTTTGCATTTTTTTAGTTTCTCAAAAAGGTCAAAAATTTTATTAATCGATTTTGCGATGTCATTTGCTGATATATTGCCAAGAAAAAGATGAAAACTGAAGTGTTAATTATATATAGAACAGAGTCCTTCTGTGTATCGAAGCGTGCATAACAACTAAAACATGCATAATACTTTTAATGATGTGCCAAAAATGTATTCGCTTATATATTATTACTAAGGAAAATTGGAAGACAATCATTATATGATAGTTGAAAAACTGCTAATTTTGTTGAAATTGTAAGTATAAAAAGTGGATACTTTTTTTTTTATATTATTGTAGTAACTTATTGTTCTCCACTAATTTTATATTCAATTATCAATCACGCATTTTTGGATTCATTCTCCACAGTTAAATCATCTTCATATTAAGATAAATGATTAATATAATGAAGTATGATAGTTTAAATTCATTCAACAACAACCAATATGATTGGAGAATCATTGTGAAAGTGATTCATATACGGGACAGTTACAATATATAAGTAAATAAATAAATCAAATGCCATACATATTCTTATTGAATGTCAATATGAATATATACTAATTTCATACATAATCACCTCTACATAAATAATAGTTTTTATACTACAATATTTATATAATGATAGTATGGAATTAATTCTCTCCTATCATTTCTGTTCCTATTTGAATTTGATTGCTCATACCCCATTCAGTGTGATTGTACCAATTTCAGGTGATTGTTATTTTCTTATGATACCCAAGAAATTTTCCTTTAGTAACATAATAATATTTCTCTTCGTATTTTATTGTATACTTTCTCTATTCATGTTGTGTGGGTCTATGAGTTATGAGGTTTAGTTTTACAATTAGTTGCTCTTGGCTGTCTTTGAATACAAGTTAGTTGTTTGCTTTTCTCTTCCCTTTCTTTTGATCATATTTATTGGCAATTTTTTAGGTTAGTGGTTGTATATGAATGTGGGAACTTGAAAACAAAAAAATTTTGCTAGCCTGAGAAAGTGATCTCATAGAAAATTTAATGTTATGAAACTGATTGTATAGAATGATGAACAATTATATAATTGGAATAACCTGATGATTACCACCAGTATATATAGGTTGTAGTTATAGCCAAAAGGATTGAGATTTTTCGATTTCTTACCAACTAAGAACTTATTTTCTAATATTTTCTAGGTCTTCTAAATAATGGTTTGTATAATATAATTAATTGAATCCATTCCTCCTACTATCTTATTGAAATTGCAGAGATTTGTACTCATGGTTTAGAATAGTCTGGTTTATTGAAATTGGTGGATTAAGATATACATATAGAAATTCAGGTTGATTATCTCGAGGTAATGAACTGATTATTTATTTTATCGCATGTTTTATGATCAAATTGATACAGATTCCTATGGTTTCCTACGCTTATGTTATGAATTTAAAATAAGCAAACTTTATGCACAAATAATAATAACCACAAATACTTGATTTTATTTGAAAAAAAAAAAAAGAAAAAAACACGCTTCGCGGGTCAAAATTGTAGTTGGTAATAAAAAGGGGACCATTTGTCATGTGAAGCACTTCCTAATCAATGTGAACTATATAGTGATGGTTGAGCAAAAGCGCTTAATGGTTTCATAGCTTTTAAGGTCGTTAGTATACAAGCACGATGCACTTGATGAAATCACTTGCATGAATGTGGCGTGTGTAACTCATAACAACTCGGCTTATTCTCTAGATCACTCATGAAAAAAAAAAAAAAAAAAAAAACCCGGCATGCATATCTCCCAGGGGCGAAAAACGGCCTTGAACAGTGAAATGCAAGGATACAATGTGGCTAACTCTCTGTTCGCCACACTTGTTTTGGTCTGTTTTTTTCCATTTGCAACTCGACAACTCTCTCAATGCCTATTATATTCTGCCCTTTCATTGGCCTGCCATTCCATTTGCATTCAGTTTCTTTTCGAACACTCTTATGTCTTCCAACTGACCACCTCCATCTAGGGTTAAACGCCAAAAAAATAACTAAATGACAAAAGCGAGATTGCAGCATAAAACATAGAGAATAAGAAGAAGACGATAAGGCCATATGAGAATATATGAGAATAGGCAACTCACACAAACTATAAGAATCTAATGAAAGTTTATTCACACCATTTTCACATTATATATAGTAATGCATGTCATGTCGCATCAACTATTCTTTTACTGTTGTCTTAATGTCATTAGATTTTATATATAATAATTAAATGTAGGAGTAACAAGTGTATCATGCTCTTGTACGGAGATTAAAATTGTGGGTTTATCAGATTCTCAATTAACAATATGAATATATACTATCCTATCCGATACTATAAGTTATGCAAAATGCAATGCTCCCCATTGTTTATTCTTTTCTCTGTTTATTTTTCACACTTTCAGAAATTATACCAAGAATCTTAAACTTTAATTTCCCAGTTGACATAAAAGGACAAAGACATTTTTAATATATTTTTATTAGCTCGAATCAAACATCATAGAGTAATTTCCTTACTAGTCTAAAAACACTACTAGAGAAAAAATATGCATTTATTCTAATTCTAGAATATATAATAAAGGCAGAAAAAGGGGACCCTTAATTTATCCTCTTTACAGTTCATATACATCACTTGTGAGTGATGAATCATCATCATCCCTTATATTCCCTAAACTCTCATGAATATATGATCAAGGACAAAATCCACTTTTCCCATGGCTCTCCTATATATAGACCTCCAAACACACCCTAACTTATTCAACACTTACATACTTCACAACTACCACACAACAGTGCTTACTAAACTAATACTACATACTAGCTAGATATATAGATTATGGATACAGTAATGGGATTAGGGACTGGAAATCCAGTGGTGGTATTCAGCAAAGCCAATTGCTGCCTAACACACACTATCAATGTGCTTATCAGGGGTTACGGAGCCAACCCCGTGGTGTACGAGCTGGATAAGCTCCCCAATGGGCGGCAGATAGAGATGGCATTGATTGCGATGGGAAGCAACCCGAGTGTGCCAGCCGTGTTCATAGGGAAGGAATATGTTGGAGGTTCTAATGAGATAATGAGCCTCAAGATCCAAGGGAAGCTCAGAGAATTGCTCATCAATGCCAAAGCTATTTGGGTATAACAAGAAGAATCAAACAGTGAATCATGAATCAAAAGTTTTTCAGTATATTGCATATGTAACTCATATATATGTATAAATGTATGTGTGTATATATGTAGAATTTCTTTAAAAACATGTTGATGCATGTGGCAGCAAGGACTTATAGCCTATCACAGCATGCATCTTCTTCAGTTTGATTCTGATCTGAGATGAATTATTCCAACAAGCTCACCAAAAATATTAACTCATTGAGAATTCTCTCTCTCAAAAATGCTTTAACTGGAAAGTCTTCAATAACAAAATATCAAGATTCAGCTATTTTTGCATAACAATGATTGTTCAAATCAAATCTTTGTTGTTGGATGGTATTCCCATGTCTACCTTATGATCAAAACTAGTCACTTGAGTAATCATTAGTATTAGGCTAAAGGGTTGACCTCTCATTATTGCACCAATAATCTTGTTTTAGAAATTAAATTACATGTCACTCAACTAATCATTGATTACATTGGATGTAGGGATTTAGGAGGGAATTTAAACTCCATCCTAACAAATGCTTCCACTTGTTTATATTAGTGGAAGGATTTAAGGATGGATTTCAAATCTCCACCCTTAATTTTCCCCTAAAGTATGTGGATTTCAAATCCCTCCTAAAGTGAAGGATTTCAAATCCTCTTTTCAAATTCTAATGCAAACATAGTGTTTTAAGTGTTTGCATACTAGTTTCTGAAAGCATAAAAAGTTTTCCTTATTTGACCCCAAACTATAATTTTGTATGGTGCCCATTATATGTATTACTTAGGCATCACTATAAAAAGGCTTAGCTCACCATATTAAACCATGAATAGAGATTTCAACCCAAAATCAGTAGAAATATAAATAAGAGGCAAAACACCCTAGTTACCACTTATAGATCCATGAATTTCTACATGGTATCAGAGTTATGTTGCTCAGATTGAGTATGTTTGATCCTGGATTTGGTATTTGATTTCGAAATGGATATCATTTCCATGGGATGGTGGTGAGATTCCACATCGTTTGTGATGTGACCCTCCTATTACCTTATATGGTGGTTGAGAACAACTCCACCAATCACCAATTAATTTAAGGTGGGAGGCGGGGAGCCTCCATCCATTGATTTCTACACCACTGTCACCAGTTTCCAGTCTCTTTTGAAATAAATTTTAGACTATATCCATTATTTCCATACGAGGCTTTCAAGCCCCTTACTTTATTAATACTTTGTGTCATACAATAAATACTCGTAGAATAACGAAATTTTTTAAAGACAATAGTCAAAATTCAGGATGTCCACGGGACAGACCACCCCACTTTCTTGTATAATTTATAGTATATAATTATACATATGTATATATATTGAAAATTCATTCTTGCGTAAAACAATGTTGTTGAATCACTTGTATACAATGTTGAATTATGATAGTTCAACGTTGAATTCCATATCACAGATTATAAAGAACTGGGATCTTACTAATTTGGGGTCGAAACTTTTACCTAGACCAAGAATATGTAACCTGAGGCACATATCATTAAAGAAAGAAGCAATGCAGGACAAAACGTAGGATCCACCTGGTAAATCGATTGAATTTGGAATACAAAACAATAAATGAGTTAGACTATTCTAGCCTTCTTTAGGCTTAAGATCTAATCAAGAACTAGTTTCAGATTGAAGCAAAAAACTTGCCCAAAATGCATTCTAACAAATATGCACAAGCAAAAGCATGCTCATTCAACCTGCACACATATCTCATCGTGCAAGAAATATTAAGCAATCTATGTGCAACAAGCCCAGATAGCAACCCCCTAGTCATCATCCATCATCGCATACAAATCTAACAGATAATTCAATAAACAACATTTCACCAGAAAAACCGTTGTCAAGATGTAGAGAACACTGCAGACATCGAATTACAGTATCAAGTACATGAGATACTAGAGGGTAATGGCGCACCGATCCATGGATAAAAAGTCATGCTCTGATGCAGCACCTGAAGCACCTGAGGATGCTCCTCCTACCCTGCAGAAATATCCATTTACAAAGCACAATAAATAAAGGGCTTCAGATTTGCGGATGTAATCCTCACTACTAAATCTTGTTCAAGTTCTTATCCTTCAAATAACGAATCTAGTTTAAGCTATTCTGAGAAAATTTACGATTTCACAGAAGAAAAGAAATTTAGAAATATGTGTGTACGTGTGTGTGCAGATTAGTAAACATTATGCAGCTGATTACTTATTAAGGAGTTCATCTTGTAAAATATGTGTGGGAGACCTCTAAATGCCCAACACAACGTGTAGAAAATAAACTCCTCTATTCACATATCAAAAGGCGGAAATGAATAAATTAATTAGAAAAAATTCATGTGACTCGTATAGCAGAATAACTGCTTATTCACTCACATCGGGACAGTTGTTATTCACTCAATTATTTGAACAAAGAACGGCACCAATTAGGAAAGCAACAGTTATCTGAAAACTGTGAATCTACATTGTATTAGGCACATGGCATCCACCATAAGGTGTTTATGTGGTCAATAGTTAACTTACAAGTATAGAATGTCACTCTCATCAATAACCCAACATCTAATTTTTGCAAGTTGTTTCATTATGTCATGTGCCACAATTCTTGTCAAAGGCCCCCCATGCCCATTCATCAATATTTACTAAGGCCTCAAACCCATTATGGATTGGATTGCACGATGCTTTGTATGCTCCATTAAAGGGATATCTCTTTCTTGGTCCCACATAAAGAAAGAGTATAGTCACTTTCAGTCCCCTCACCTTAGAAATTCAACAGAATACATTCCAGATTTCAACAATTAAACAAAAAGTGTAAATAAACTTTCTAAAACTTGACAAAAGCCTGATGAATTTGTATATTGCAGAACTAAAAGTTGATTCATCTTTCTTCCCTGGAAACTAAATTGAAGCATAGGTTATTAAATACTCCTAAAAGATCAATACCACTAGTTATAGCTGCAGCTCAGTGCACAAAATTATACTACTATAAATGGAAACTGAACTAAAGATAGGACGAGTTGAGAAGCATACAGTTGGAGAGTGGCTCTCGTGGCATTTTTGGTGATTTTTTGGCATGCTATTCGAATCCCTTGTGTTTGAAGAGATGAGCTCTTCTTCGTTCCCTAGACTAGCCCTTGACGGATCCCTCTTGTTTTGCTTCCTCATTTCTCTTATCTTCGAAAAATCCATAGAGTAATCAGGCATTTCTCCCTTATGGTCCCAATCACCAAACTGTGGCACAGATAGCCATGGCGCATGCTTCTGTAAAAACTCAAAACAACCATATACTGTTAATTATACAACCAAAGTTTCACGGTTTGCCCTTTGCCCTCAAACATATGGCACAGCGAATTGTTTGACAAAGATGATCATACAATACGCAACAAAGACTTTTTTGTTCTGCATATGGAAACTGTGTTGAAAATTTTTTGAGAGCAATTTATGGTTTGAAATTCAATACTCACAGATCTTTTCATACGTAGAAATTGAATAGTGACTATTATTGATAACTGTTACTTGTTCCTAAATAGAGCAAAGGAACAATAATTTTGACAAGTTTCATAATTTTCTTCCGTCAAATTCCAAAAGGCACAATTCAATCATAGAATTCACCACTTATCAGAAGAAAACCAAATCCACAACCTTTGTTAAACAGTTGCAAATAAGGCAAGAATTAGGAAGAAAGGAAAAAGAAGAAAGAAAAACTCAGAACTACTCCTATATACAGTAGTATATCAGCAAACTTATGCATACAAAGAACTGGAACAAAGTACATGTGTTGGCTAAATTTGCGAAAACATGGTAAAGCACAAAACTTCAGCTACAATTGTCAGTATTCTCTTGAAGCAAAAAAGATATAAAGCTTCGAAAGTCACGTATTCAAATAGATAAGAAACCTTCGAGAGACGATCAGTGGAAATAAACACTGCAAATAAGAAACCCATCGTTCTTACCTCCTTGCGGTCTTCCATCTGATTCTGACAGCAGTACAATTGGCCGTTGGGACACACCCTTTCTTAGAGCAAACACCTCGAGTGGGAAAAGGGGTATTTGGGCAGGCCAGATTTCTAATGAAAGGATTTATAGGGAGGGAAAGGGCGAAACAATTGCAGATATTTTTATGTGGGCAGCGGGCTGGGACGGAGGTAGGGGTGTGCAAATTTCAAGTTGAAATCGAACAAACAGATTGAATCGAATGGAATTTTGCAATTTGGTTCGGTTTTTTTATTTTGGTTTGGTTTTTAGTTTTGAAAATCCAAAATTTCGATTTTCGGTTCGATTTTTCGTTTTTAAAAATCTACAATTTGGTTAACCGAACCGAACCGAAATTTGAATTATATACTAAAACAAAATATAAAATACATTATGCCATTATATAATAAATACAAAATAATACCCCTAGTCGGTGACTGTTTGTGTGGATGAAAAGTGAGAACTATTGTTGAGAGTTTTGAGACTTTTATATTGTTTCGTATTTGAACTATTCGGTGACTGTTTCTTTATTTTGTCATTTCATTTTGTGTGTAATTTGAACAATGCAATTTGGAATGGTTTACTATTATGCACTCATAGTTATATGTAGATATGATGTTTTTGTTTGACAGGGCGAATTTACAGGTTTGAAAATGATAATAGAGATGTTTTGATCAAAAAATATATTACTCCCTCCGTCCCACTCCAAGTGTCTTGTTACTGTTGGGCACGGGAATTAAGGTAGAGTTGGTTTGTGAGTATATGGTGGGGTCCACATAGTTGTTGGAGGGGAAAATTATTTCTATTTATAGAAAGAAGACATTTGTAATGGGACATCCAAAAATAGTAAGTAGGACATTTGGAATGGGACGGAGGGAGTATTTTTTAGAAAAACAATTCAGTTCGGTTCGGTTAACCGGTATAACCGAACCGAAATATTTCGGTTCGGTTATTTCGGTTTTCAGTAATTTTGATTCGGTTTTGCTTTTTAATTCGGTTTTGGAGTTTGGTTCGATTCGGTTAACCGAACCGACCGATGCACACCCCTAGACGGAGGACGAGGAAGGAAAGATGGAAATACTACTCCTTTTTTAGGTATGCTTAGCAAATAATTAGAGTTTAGTTGGCGTTTGCGTTGAGTCTTTGAAATTAATGGTCAAAACTAGTTTTAAATTTGAATAATGGTGTTTAGTAATGCAATTTTAAATTAGAGTATAGAGTCTGGAGTTTGGAAAGTTAAAGGTGTGGGGAGACTAGCGTTTTAGGGATTAGAGATTAAAATTTGGCCGTTATTATAATTAGTGTTTACTATATATGATTTTAGGCTATTTTTAGTATGTATTTTAAAAGCTAAACGCTAATCGCTACTGTTTATTCCCAAACGCAGCCTTAATTGTTTTCTAAGAGATTAAAAAGTGTTGCACAATAGTTGTCATTTTTAGATAGTTATGCTATGTTTTTACTATATTGCCCTTTGCTTTACATAAATGTTATTTGCTGACATTTATTAAGAATGAGTTTAGTTCAATGGTAAAAATATAAATATATGAGTTAATTAATGTAAATCTTAATTATTGAAATTGAGCTAAAAGATATAACTATTAGGAATCGATGGAGTACAGGTCTAATAATTTCATTGACCGAATAATAATGGAAGAGGCTCTATCAAATAAGGAAAAAATGGGTAAAAAAATCATTTTACTTTACAATAATTCTAAATTGGTCCATCAATTTTTTGCTTCTTATGGACCTCTTGGTTTACTAATTATTTTCAAATCAGTCCTAAAGCCGCTAATCCAATAGGATTTGGTGACATGATATAAAAACTAACAATATCATGGTAGGTGGGCACGACTCATCCACATCTCATCAATTCATCAGTTTCGGTGAAATTCTACACAGAACTCATTTAAATGGGTTCTCTTGCCATGTGGGGCATTTGTGAGGGAGACTCTTTCTTAAATCTTCTACACAAAATCCATTTAAATGGATTCTCTTTCCATGTCATCAATTGTATTTTTTTTTTTTATGGTTGATGTGTGGTTTCTTGAAATGGGAAGAACCCCCGTAATGAATGGTCTAATAGGACATCCACATCTTTACCTAATTAATAATCCATTTTTATCATTCTCTCACTGTCACATCAACTTTCCACTATTTCCAGCATCTTTTTAATTCATTCTAATTAAATCTCACATCTCTCTACCAATTAATAACGGAAGAATTGCCTAGTCATTCCTTTTTCTTTTCATTTTTTCCAAGTTAGTCCCCTATGATTTTTTTACCCATTTTTATCCTCTACGTTTGCTAATCCAGAGAGATTTCATCCTAATGTTACTAATCACTTTACTTTATCTGATGCGTCAGCAAATAAACTACTCCCTTCGCAAATATTATGCATTGTGAGCCATTGTCAAATGTCATTGCCTATTGGACTAAAAAAAGCCTCTGAAATGGTTCTCTGTGATAGCTCCTCTCCTCCCCATCCCTCTGGACCTCTCCTCCCTATCCCTTTGGACCTGCCTCTTCTTCCTTTCCAGCCAGCCCAGCGTTTAAATCCCCTCTGAAACCTTTTGGCTTTGCTAATAAACTCATTGTCTCATTCAGAGACAAAGTATTGGAAGGTAAGCCCCCCCCCCCCCCAATTGAGGAACCAGAGAATGCTGATCTCATCAAGCTGGATTTCATCAACGGAGATCGATTGAAGCTGCACATCACTGTAGATCCCAAGGTCAAAAACGTTTGTGCAAACCATTCGAAGATAGCTTGATTGTTTCTATCCTGGGCAAAAGAGTTGGATATGTTGCACTTCTCGACAGGCTCTCCAAGCTGTGGAAGCTACACGAACGCTTTGAGATGATTGGTATGTCTGCCGACTACTTCCTTATCAAGTTTGATAGAGCATTGGATCAGGAGAGAATCCTCAATGAAGGCTCTTGCATAGTTTTCGATTGTTACCTAAAAGTCTGCACCTGGAAACCTAATTTCTTTCTTTGCTGATGAAGAAATGCCTAAGAAATCTGTGGTGTGGGCGCGCTTCCCGGGTCTCTGCTTTGAATATTTTGATGAGCTATTTCTCACTAAAATGGCCTCTGCACTTGGGAAGCCCATTTGAGTTGATTTCATCTCCAAGGGAGTGAATAGAGATAGATATGCTAAGGTATCTGTTAAAATCGATTTGAGCCTTCCGGTTGTTTCTAATATATTGGCTGGTGATAGATGGCATCAGGTGGCATATGAAGGTCTTCATTTTCTATGCTCGATTTGCCAAAGATATAGTCATGCTAGTCATGTTTGCCCCAAGCGCCCGGCCGTGAGTTCACCGGAGTCACCGGATATGTCTGCTTCTGGAGGAGGAGTCCCAAAACAAACAAAAGGAAAGACCAGTCTGCACACTTACAAGGATTCAGAAAAGATGTCTATCTTTGGTAATAGTTACAAAAAGGTAACCTATCTCACGGAGGTTGTCTTGGAGAAAATCCCTATTGCAGCTAAGGAAAAAAAGTTGCTGGAAAAGAGATTGCCCCTACTGCTGCGATACTGTCTGATTCAGATCCTATGGTTGTTGAAGTGGAACCCATGAGCCCCAACTCAGTTCCAGAGCAACCGGACTCCGAAGAATGGAACAAAATTACAAAGAGAAAGCCCAACAAACTTAAGAGTATTTTGCAACTCGGAGGCAATGGCCATTGATCTTGCATAAGCATAATACCATATTGCAGGCCAACATTAGTAAGGCCCTCCCAAAAAAAATCGCTTGGATCTTCTATGGCCCGGAAACTCAAGGCTAAAGTCCAAGCCAAGGCCATCACTCCACTGGTTTGTGACAGCAACCTAACCCTTTTAAAACACCCCAGATCCTCCTCTAACACGGATACGGCTCCTAATACTCCAGCGGTGTCAGCGGGCACAAACCTGGCGGTTGATTGTCATAAAAGTGGTGCAAGGTAGGAAAACATCAATCCCCAAGAAGACGACGAGAGGAAACCCACAGATGCTGATCTTCCAAACGAGGATAGCAATATGGAATCCTAATAATTGGGGTTACCTGGAACAATGGTGGATTACGGATTTCCAACATATCCAATTAATGGCGTGGAATATTGGTGGTGTTGTAGTGGAACCATTAGAAGAAGTCTCCGGGATGTTTTATGCTGTATTGCTCCGGATAATTTGATCATTTTCAAACCCCAGTCAGAAGGGAATAGGGTGACGGATCGACTCGCTAAGTATGGCGCTTCGAAGGAGGAATTCTTTACCTCCGGATTTCGTCTTGGGAGACTTAACTGCGGATGGGGCTTTCCCGCCGGATTTCATCTTGGGAGACTTAACTGCGGATGCCTTGGGTGTTTGCTACCCGATTTTTTAGTTATGTGTTGATGTTTTTCCTTTCATGTCTTTTGTTCGTTCCGTCTCTTCCTCCGTGTTGCTTTTTTTTTTTTGGTTTCATTCTTTTGTATTTTTGTGTCTGTTGTGTTTTCCCCGGCCATTGAATTGGCTTACCCAAAAAAAAATGTCACCGCCTATTATTTATTTTCTCAAAGATTTTATTTTCTTCAAATTCTTTTCCGTGGGTCCTACAGGTATCATTTTCTTCCCCAACTTTATTCTCTCCCGTAGTCTCTCTCTCATTATTCAACTCAACACTCCCACTCATTACAAATGTTGCAGCTCTTAAGACGAGTGAAACTTTTGACAATTCCCCACACGAGTATTTTCGAAATAATAGAACCCCGGTCTTGATTTTTGTTTAATGAAAATCATTTTATGATTGCGGAGTTGGGATTAGGGATATATTTATAGGTTGTCACGTTTTTATTACTCGTGTTAAGAAACTGTGCCCCCGAAAGCGCACGGTGTCAAAAATTGCAGTAATTTGTAGTAAGACCGGATCGTTCACTGGAGGATGTGCGATAGAAGCAGGGCCCACGTCGTTTTACTAGATTTTCCATTCGTATTGCTCCAATTGGTTTGAAAAGTGATTAACATCTACAGACATGAATTTAAACTAAACTACAAAAGCTTTTAAATCTATTCTACAAAGCTGATAAATTCTGTTCTAGAAAGCAGGTATATTTATTCTAAGAATGCGATAAATACTATCTATAAAAGCAATGAAAATTTACACTATGCTAGCTATGAAGCTGATTCACAGTGTGGACAGAAGGGACAGGAAGAAAAGAATGAAATTGGACAAGATTGAGATAAGGCAATATTAAACTTCCATTTTTATACACGGATCTTTGCTTGACATAATTCTGTCAGACAGCTAATTCTCATGCTCTCAATACTGCGTTCCCTTTAACAGACAGGTATTTACAGTATGAGTTTACATGCTCTTAAGACCACAGATTTGTAACTGCCCTGGCCTGGGTATGTTACTTCATCTGTGGTGGACAAGCAACACCTGACAAATCATTTATTGACATGCCGAGTACTACTATCATTCTCCCATGTCACACCCAAAGATTCTAATCAGGCCCTGAACTATCCCTTAACTATCAATCCTAGTAGCAGTTACGCAACTCTCAATACAACCGAGTGACCTCTAATGAAAGCATTTAAAAGAAAGCTGTAAAGAAAGCATTTAAAATCCTATCACTCGGAGGTTTTTGAAAGTCTGACCCTGGTAGTAAAAGAAAGCCCCCAGTCAGAATGACCGGGTGTGGATCAAGAATTCCCGGCTCTCGGTGAACTACTTGTGTGTTCACTTCCTTTCGGGTGGTTATGAGATTCAAACTAATGAAATGAAATAATAAATTAGTTCATTCCGGATGTACTCACTCAGGACTCAAGAATAGGCTTTGGCAGAAGAGGATAGCAGTTAAAAGAATGGTCTCCCCAAGATCAATGGCATGTCCAGATCCTCCTCTATGTCTAGTATCACAAAATCAACTGGGAATAATATATTCCCAGTCTTCACTACGATGTCCTTGAGGATGCCGACAGGCTTTGTGATGGATCTGTCTGCCAATTGGAGTCTCATCTTAATTGGCTCGATATATCCCAGCTTGAGGCGTTGCACCATTGCCAAAGGCATAACATTGATGCTAGAACCAAGATCACAGAGGCCCTTTCCTGCTTTGATTTTCCCGATTTGAATCGGCAGCGTGCAACAGCCTGGATCTTCTTGCTTTTCCGGAAGCTTGCGCTGGATGATAGCACTGCATGTATTATTAAGAACTACCAGTTCTTCCTGCTCAATTCTCCTTTTTCCTGAAACTAATTCTTTCAGAAATTTAGCGTATGCTGGCATTTCAGCTATCATTTCGATGAGAGGAATAGTTATTTCTACTTTTTGCAGCCTTTTCAGAAATTTTTCAAATTTAAGGTCATGTTCTTGATTTTTAAGTCGGGCCGGGTATGGCACCCTTGGCATGAACTTTTTATTATCAAATTGTTTTTGTGGTAAAGGGAAGGAAGTTGTACCTCCACCTGTACCCTTATCTGTTTCAGCCGTTTCAGGTGCAGCGTCAGTCTGCAGATTGGCTGTCCCTTTTTCGGCTTCCTTTTCATTCTCCTCAATGTCACTTTCCAGTTCATTTTCTTGTACCAGTTTCTCTTTGCCCTTGGGTCCTTCCAAAACTTTACCAGACTTCAGTGTGATGGCCTTACACTGAGGGTTTTTCTCAGCTGTGCTGGGTAGAGTTCCTTGATCTCTTTTCTGCATTTCCTTGGCCATTTGTGTAACCTGCGTCTCCACATTCCGGATAGAAGACTGCAACTGAGTGTTGATTTCCTTTTGACTGGTAATGAAGTCAGTCATGAGGGTCTCTAATCTGGAAGGGGGTTTCTGATGGTTCTGGTTCCAATTCTGGTTCTGACCTTGGTTTTGACCAAACTGATTCTGATTTGGGACAAATTGATTCTGTGGCTGCTGAAAGTTTTGGAAATTTTGGTTTTGGGGTGGCCTAGCTAGAATCTGAGGCTGAAAACCCGGGTTAAAATGCTAGGGCCTTGGTTGGTTGAACTGTTGGGGCTGGGTCAACAGGTGAGAATTCAAAGCGTTGTTGTTGGAATATGAAAGGTTCGGGTGCCGGTTTTGGAATCCACCTGCATAGTTACAGCTTTCATTCGCCACTTGCTGACAGGACTCAGTGGGGTGCGGGCCTTGGCAAGTCCCGCAAACAGCTTCAGCATTTTGAGCCTGTGTAGAGCTCCCAGCTTCTTGATTCAAGGCCAAGACAGCCACTTGGTCTTTTAGTTTGTCCAGTTCAGATTTCCCCGCTGTACCTACAGCACATAAACCACGAGGGGGAGGGGGATCAACATCATCAGTTAAAACAGATCTATTTACACTCATCGCTTCAATCTTGCCCCAGGCCTGATCCATTGGTATGTAGAGCAAATGTTGACCACCAGCAGCATCAAGCATGTATTTCCATGATGGGGTCAAACCGCTATAAAACTTCCTTAACTGCTCCCATTCATGGAAGCCATGTTGGGGGCACTTTCTGAGCAGGTTGAAGAATCGTTCCTTGGCATCATACAGGGACTCATCTGGCTTCATTTTGAATTCCGCAATTTTGGAACGGCATTCATCCACCTTAGATTCCGGGAAGTATTTCGCTAGGAAGTTTCGGATCACTTCTTCCCAGGTGGACTTCTGATTAATTGGCAGCGATTTGTACCATGTTCGTGCTCCACTAGTCAAAGAGAAGGGAAATAATCTCAATCGAATAGTGTTAGCAGATACATTTTGATTCTTAATGGTGTCACAAAGCTCCAAGAATGTTTGCAAATGATCATGCGGGTCTTCATGACTTGCTCCCGCAAATTGATTGCTTTGAACAAGATTGATGAGTGCCGGCTTCAATTCGAAATTCCTGACCAAGAATGGAGCTTGTCCAGGAATGTTCAAATATGGTTCTAGAATGGGATGCATATAGTCAGCTGCGGCTGCCTGTTGATTATTCCCTGGCCCTCCTTGGTATTGCTGTGGGTAAAAGTTCTGATTTGGATAGTAATTTCTGGGATCATTGAAATCGTTCGGGTTAGGATGATTCTGGTTTTGGTTAAATTGGGGGTTTGGAAATTGAGGATTCTGAAAATTTTGGTTGTTTGGTGGGTTTTGAGGGTTTGGATTGGGAGGAGGTGCCTCGAAGTGTTGCTGTTCAACGTTTGGTGGGTTCCCGCCTCCTTGTATGATCTGAGGAGGGGGATCATCCAAATCATCGTTATCAGCATCTTCGGGGTCTTCCTCAATGTTGTGAAGTGGTGGATTGGGTGGGATGATTGGGGGAAGGTCAGGGTTGGCCATATCGGATATGTCGCTACTGGTGCTCGGTGAAAGTAGTGCCTGTCGCTCCCGTTCCCGTCTTCGTTTAGTCTCCGCCCTAAGACGTCGAGCTGTCTTTTCTATCTCTGCGTTGTACGGGATTTCGGCTGGCGTCTGCTTCCTCCTTTGCATAGAACAACGGCTTCAATACTGACGGTACTTGTACAATCCCCAGGTTAGAATTGGTTTTGAAGGCAAATATTTATATTTATATGTATAAGCTAACTAGGAGCAATGAGGAATGTAATTCTCTAATAAAACGGCGCTGCATCCTCCCCGGCAACGGCGCCATGAAACTTTTGACAATTCCCCACACGAGTATTTTCGAAATAATAGAACCCCGGTCTTGATTTTTGTTTAATGAAAATCATTTTATGATTGCGGAGTTGGGATTAGAGATATATTTATAGGTTGTCACATTTTTATTACTCGTGTTAAGAAACTGTGCCCCCGAAAGCGCACGGTGTCAAAAATTGCAGTAATTTGTAGTAAGACCGGATCGTTCACTGGAGGATGTGCGATAGAAGCAGGGCCCACATCGTTTTACTAGATTTTCCATTCGTATTGCTCCAATTGGTTTGAAAAGTGATTAACATCTACAGACATGAATTTAAACTAAACTACAAAAGCGTTTAAATCTATTCTACAAAGCTGATAAATTCTGTTCTAGAAAGCAGGTATATTTATTCTAAGAATGCGATAAATACTATCTATAAAAGCAATGAAAATTTACACTATGCTAGCTATGAAGCTGATTCACAGTGTGGACAGAAGGGACAGGAAGAAAAGAATGAAATTGGACAAGATTCAGATAAGGCAATATTAAACTTCCATTTTTATACACAGATCTTTGCTTGAGATAATTCTGTCAGACAGCTAATTCTCATGCTCTCAATACTGCGTTCCCTTTAACAGACAGGTATTTAAAGTATGAGTTTACATGCTCTTAAGACCACAGATTCTAAGATACCACAGATTTGTAACTGCCCTGGCCTGGGTATGTTACTTCATCTGTGGTGGACAAGCAACACCTGACAAATCATTTATTGACATGCCGAGTACTACTATCATTCTCCCATGTCACACCCAAAGATTCTAATCAGGCCCTGAACTATCCCTTAACTATCAATCCTAGTAGCAGTTACGCAACTCTCAATACAACCGAGTGACCTCTAATGAAAGCATTTAAAAGAAAGCTGTAAAGAAAGCATTTAAAATCCTATCACTCGGAGGTTTTTGAAAGTCTGACCCTGGTAGTAAAAGAAAGCCCCCAGTCAGAATGACCGGGTGTGGATCAAGAATTCCCGGCTCTAGGTGAACTACTTGTGTGTTCACTTCCTTCCGGGTGGTTATGAGATTCAAACTAACGAAATGAACTAATAAATTAGTTCATTTCGGATGTACTCACTCAGGACTCAAGAATAGGCTTTGGCAGAAGAGGATTGCAGTTAAAAGAAAACTCAACCCTATCTCAGAAAATAACCAAGACCTGGATGTTGTTCCTCTGAGATTATTTACTACACTGTATTTGAATCCAAATGGACCCCATCTCGGTGTAATATTTAATCTCAGATTCCCATCAAACAACAATTTCAGAAAATAATGAATCTGAAAACCATTCCCTAAACAGGTACTAGGCTCTCAATTAAAACACAGATCCTTTCAGTCTAGACGAGACCTAATCGCTGACTCAGCTTCTAATTTCCCAAAATCAACCCTTGACAGAATTTGAACTAGTCATAACTGAAGAATTTATCCCTTACTCAAATCCGGATTTTACAAAGGAGTTTTTGTTGGAAGTTTAATACACAATATCTTGTTTAAATCTAGACTTCTATTGTCCAAGGGAATGGTCCCAAAATATTATAGACCACAATAGTACATAATATCATCATGCATAAGGATATATGGAAGTGTAAAATTAATTGATCCAAAATATAGAGGCAGATCTAGACAGAGAGTGAAACACAAATATGAAGTGGTCAGAGGACCAAAGTAATGGCAGAATAATCGGGTGGACTGTAAACATCTACTGTCCAATTTCCCAATTACTCGGATGGAGCGAATTTAGACAGATGAGACCCTAAAATGGCAGTGTCGCTACCAGTTGGGTCTCTACTGTCCATGAATTCAGATAAAAACCTACATGCTTCTTTTCTGTAATGATCACCAGTCAGCATTGACAGATGTTGACTGAGTCACACTCCGGATTAGAATTTGGGTTTGGAAATTAAGATAAATAAAATGAAACTGTATCTGGATAGGAGTCAGCTGAGCAGCTATTATAACCCCAGATGGGCGAACCGCTAAGGCTTCCACTGACTGCCATCCAGACCATGCAAAATAACACTTAGTAACTAATACCCAGAATACGAGCTAGTTATCCGTGAGGGAATACCCGCCAACATTAGTCTGATGTACTCTTTACTAATTGTTACACACATTACGCAAAAGACAAAATAAAATAGAATAAAGAGAAGAACTTGCATGAGAGACATTGGTTTCTCATGCAAGGTTATGGAATCAATCCATAATTGATGGCTTAAATAATCCCTCCTACCATAATTAATTACAGTCCGGATTATCTGCTTAAGGCATCATGGTTTTGTTTATAGAAAAAATGTTTTAATGGTAATTGAACAAAGATCCTTTAATCACAACAATTAGTGATCTAATCATTGCTAATTATAATCATTAATCATTAATGACCAGAGGGCTCAATTAATTAATGATGAAAATGGAGAATGGAAAATCTGCATAAAGATGCTGATTACGACGCTAAACAGATGTTACGACGTTATCCTAGAATAGCGTCGTGAGGGTAGCGTCGTCATGGGTTGGTGCAGGAGAGAATAAATTTTGGATTAAAGGGGTATATACGACGCTATACACTAAGCTACAGCGCTATACGAGGATAGCGTCGTAGGTGTAGCGTCATAGGTGATTTGAGAAATAAGAAGTTTTTGGAAAAAGAAGAGATATTACGGCGCTAAACATTAAATGAAGACGCTATCCTAGGATAGCGTCGTAAGGATAGTGCCGTAGGTGGGTTCTGTGAGAAAGAAGAATTTTGGGGACCTACGACTCTAAACAAAAATTACGACGCTATCTGAGGATAGCGTCGTTGGTTTAGTGCCTTAGGGCAAATTTTTGTTTAAGTTCTGGGCAACTACGGCGCTAAACCTCACCTACGACGGTACCCAAGGATAGCGCCGTTGGGCGGTTAGCGTCGTAGCTAGCCCAGAAACATGTTGTTGTTCGGGTAATGCAATCTCTGCGATTGCAAGCCCTATTTTCAAGTTCATGGTTCATCAATGCAATGACAGTAGTGAAATAAGATGAAAACAGTAGATCAAAATGCATAAAAACATAACAAAACAAGCTAAAAGCATACACCCATGAACCACAAACTCAAATGAGGGTTTACAACCATAAGAACATGCATAGGAACCCAAAAAGAAGAAGAAAACAGAAAACCCACATTGTAAAAGAAAATAAAGTGACCAAATGGTCATTGCACCAAAAATAAAGCAAGAAAATCCATGGAATCAATTCCATTTCATGTTGTGGGACTCATTTGAAGCTTAACTTCCCATTTTATATCAAATGGTTTGATAATACCCATCGTTTGGGTATTTCAAACCTAAATAAAGAGTTTAACAAAACTGTAAATAAGGAAAAAGTGGCTAACTAGGTCTAAAAACATTAAACTAACACTAATCTACATAAACAGTAACAAAAAATGTAAACTAAGCATGAAAGTTAAATAATACAAAAAAAACCTAACTAACTACCCTATCTACACCCCTCAAAAACTTGAGTTGTCTCCAAGTGTGGGAATGTGTTGAAGTGACAAGACCAGGGAGTCAACACCTCTATATATAGGTGAGAAACCCTAGGCCCATGGGCCCCCAGGCCTTGAAATTTGAATTCTGGCAAGGCTTACGACGCTATAGGTGGCTTACGGCGCTATCCTTGCTACGGCGCTATAGGTCTAGCGTCGTAGTCTTCCATCCCGAAGACACTTTTGTTTCTGAATGGACAGCCTACGGCGCTATCCTTGCCTACGGCGCTATGCTCGATTACGGCACTATCCATGCTTAGCGTCGTCCACTCTTCTTCAGATGTCAGCTTTGGTTTCCTCCTACGGCGCTAGACCGAGCTACGGCGCTATACATGCATAGCGTCGTAGTCGTGTCTAGAGTCGTAATATCCTGTAAAATCAACTTTTTTGTGGGTTTTTCATTCCTTTTCCCATCTTTTCATTTCCTTTTTCTTTTCTTTTCTTTTCTTTTTCTCATATTTTTGAATTTTTCTAACATAAATGTGTAATAAAATTACATATTTATGTATTTTTCACACCAGCTCAATATTCTTACAGTTATGCATAAATCAGTCCAATTCAACTGCTTTCTTATTTGATATAAGACCGGAATGCGATCAAATGACCGTTTCAGACACGGAAATGGATTGAAAATAATGGTCATTTCTGGCCATTATCAACATCCTCACATTTAATACTGATCGTCCCCGAGCAGTCAGAGTCAATGTTCCTAAGAACACGGACTCTACATATTCAATTCATTTTCGTGGCTTCATAAATCACATTCTTTTTGGATTGGGATAAGACACTCAAAAACTTCAAGTATTAAATTCCCTTGATTGCAGTGTTTAATGAAATGATACTTGCTCACTGCATCAGGCCTACAAATCAAACATTATTATCAACCCTTCATGAATATCATGTTTGAAAGATGCAAAGATTAAAAATGAGAATTAAGGTATGACACCAACATAATTCATAGAACAGAGCCTCACATGTAAGAGAATCGGAAAGTTCACTCACTCTCAATTGGGGTTTAATCATGAACGCTCAAATTTTTGATTAAATTATCCCATATGCTTGCAGTTGGACCAACTCGCCACCGGCTCATTTCCTCAAATCGAGATCCCGAGGTCTTATTCAAGGGTTATAATGGGGCATACGGTTGTAACATCGGTATGGAGAGGAATTATTGGGCTAAGAAGTGGCAAGAATTTATTCTATCATAACGAGGCATATTTTTATTTAAAATTTATGATCATCACTATTTTTCTTTCTTTCTTTTGCTTTTCTCTTTTATTGCATGACATTAGACCAAGTCTAATTTGCTTTGTCATTTGCAATCTATTCTTGTTGAATGGATCTCAACATTCTGCTCTTTTTCTTTTTCTTTTCTTTTCTTCTCTCTCTTTTTTGAATCGGTTTATAGCATACCGATTAATACCTTTCTTATGATCATAAATTTAATGCCTTGAAAGAATTTATTCTTGCACACTTGGGTTTGATTTTCTTGGTCTTTTTATGAGGCTAGAAAAAATATAGTGGTTTCAAAGAAAAATTAGGCTTAAAGGCTCAGATTGGTTACTCCTAAAGGGAAAATATTTTTGGGTTTGGATTTCAAAAGAAGGCCAAAAATGTGGTTTTCTAGGTGCCTCGATCATGTGCTCGATTTCGGGAGTATGGCATGGTCTTGAATCGGTCCCAATCGCAAGTTCTAGTTTCCTTTAATCAAATTGATTCACACATCAAAGAAATTAATGAGTAAAAGTGACTCATGGCTCAAATCTCACAAGGTTGGATTGATTCATGTCATACAATATTCTCAAATTTAATCAAAGCTTAATCCCAACACTTTATTCAATCAAAATCTCTAACATGCAGATTCATTACCCAATAAGCTGATTGCATCATTAAATTTTATAGCTCAAAACCTTAGGAATTCATGTCATGCATGTTTTCAATTATATTATCCCAATTTAGAAGTCTGAAGATTTAATCACAAGCCTAAATTCAACATGTGAATTTAGAGCAGGTTTATGCATACTTTTGCTGGTTATTTAATTTAAAGCAAGTAAAGAGGCACTGTTAACATACAAGGTATGTCAACAGCATATTTTTGGCCTGACAGTCACTTATTCATCTCGGACTGTCAGACATCTTTTCAAAGGAAGCAAATAGAGATTGTTTGGACCTCAAAATGAAGTTCCATTCGTTGAAAGCAATAAATTACATTAATTTCAAAGGATCCCTATGCAGTTAGTACGAACCTGCATACAAAAGAGGAAATCCCTTATATGATGCCGATACTAGGGCTTAAAAGGAACTAGAGCATACTAGGGTTCATTCCTCCTTCCTTCTTCTTTTTCAGAACATGTATCTGAGCCAGTGGACGTAGCTGGTCAGATCACAGCGCAGGCACCAGCCATTATGGTCTCTCAGGGGCTCATGCATTCTTCTGCAGAAGACTCGGGGTGGTTGCCCTGCAAACAAGTAGGGGGCATGATTGTCTGCCATCCATGAGAGAGTGTTGATGGATGTGTAGTTGAAGACCTCTCGATTGGTCACCATTCTCTCTATCATTACGATCCCCTGATTGAACTGGCCTTCATCTGGCTTGCTCATAAGCATCAGTCCACGGGTGAAGATAGACGCTTTGTGATTGTCCTCGA
The DNA here is from genome assembly GCA_030278955.1 of Hygrophila difformis. Lineage (NCBI taxonomy): Eukaryota > Viridiplantae > Streptophyta > Magnoliopsida > Lamiales > Acanthaceae > Hygrophila > Hygrophila difformis. The sequence goes on along the minus strand of JAOANR010000012.1, from coordinate 13,674,476 downwards.
TGCCCGGCCGCAGCAGTTCGTAGGCTTGCTCTTCATCCCCTTCTGTGAATGCAAGGAGTGCTGGAACAATTTGGAGGTTGAAGTTTCCAGCCTCAGTGCACGTGTTCAGAAATCTCTCTTTCTGCCTCCGTATCCTCCCCTGCCACTGCCTCACCCTAGCCGTATCCAACTCGCATCGCTTGTAAACAATGGCGAGGTTTCCTGCGTTCCTAAGCTTCCGGCATGTCTCTTGTGCAGTGAACACTTCCCTGATCTCATCCTCTCCTATTCTGGAGAGGATTTCACCTAGGAGCTCTTCTGGCAGGTCCAGCAGATGGGTTCCTCCGGGCACTGGATCTGGGATTGGAAGGTTTCCCCTGAAAAGATAAGAAGGGAATGAATCCAATTTTTATAATTTCTCAGAAATTATTCAAGTTTAGAAATCAACATCCTCACATTTAGAGCAAAGCTCTAAATGTGAGGTTGTTAAGTTTCTGACTTGAATTTCAATTTAAAGCATAAGTAAAATAAATTTTATGAAAAGATAGGGGTCATTGGGCCCCCCTATATATTTTTAATGGGCCATTGGGCCCAAAAGTTTGATTTTCCAATATTATTAAACAAGTCCGAGACACTTGTTGAAAATGGGATGAGATGGATGGAAGGGGTGAAATGCTCGAATTTTGGAATGTGCAGTGGAGGCGTGGCGCAATGGATCTGCTATTTTTGGACTGCCTGGACTATCTTGGACAGTTAAATCATCCAAAAATTTGCAAACACTATTTTTAATTTTAAAGAGTTGACTTGTTTTATTAAGAAAAGTGGGATGTGAGTGGTCCCATTTGGATTTTTGAAAAGAATAGCAGTTGGGTGACAAAAATACTGCTATTTACTCACACTAAAGTTCCATTGGGAACAAAAAGAACACAAGTCAAATATAAATCTACTAACTCTTTTTGTCTTTTTCATAAGGTCACTTTCCTTTGAAAAAGTGGTAAGCTCCTATTGGGTGCTTGTACCATGTTTCCAAAAATAAGCAGACACTTATTCCAAAAGATCTCTGACATGCCGATGCAAATATGCCAAAAGATTTTTCACCTGAATGCTTCATGCCAAGATTTCAAGATCAAACAAACTAACAACATCATGGTGTTCATAACAACACCCTAAGGTTCATTAGTTCATCTTTTCCAGTTTCAAACTTTAAAAATCTCAAACCTTCAACAGTTTCAAAACGAACTTTCGAACAGGTTTTAAGGGTTTCACAAAGATTTCAAAATGGCTCCTTAGAACCGAGGGCAATATTAACAGAAAACAAAGACACAACCAAACCACATTATGCCATTTTTTAACCAAAAAGTAAGAAAAAGAAAACAAAGACTCCGATGGAGGCCATGAACAGGGATGGAAAACATGGGTTTTACCCTGCCTTCCATGGCTCGGGTCTGGGCAAAGGTCCCAAGTTTGGAAAGATTCTGTAGAGTCTGTCCATGGTGTCTCCTTGGATTTATGGAGAGAGATGTTGTACGAGAACTCTGCGTTCTGCGTATGTGTTTTTGGAAGTGAGTTTGGGAATGGGAGTGCGAGAGTGTGCGAATGAAGAAGAAGACTGGCGGGGTATTTATAGGTGAGAAAAAGGGTTTCTACGACACTATACTTAACTTACGGCGCTATGCTAGCGCCGTAGGCTTGGTTCAGCGTCGTAGAGTGGTGGGAATGAAAGGGCGTACTACGGCGCTGTGCCTTTAGTACGGCGCTATCCAAGGATAGCGTCGTTCTAAAGGACTGCGTCGTAGATAGATCAAAAAGAAAGGGAAGTGCCCTACGGCGCTATCCCATTACTACGGCGCTAGCCTAGGAAAGCGTCGTAGTTGAGGATAGCGTCGTAGTTGAAGGCGCGATTCAACTGCACTTGTAATTTGAAATTTTTCAAAATTTCATGCGGACTGGGCCCGAGTAGATGAAATTGGGCCTCAATTGGTTTTATTTGTTATGGACTTAGGAGATTTTAGTCCAAAACATTTTTGCGGTGTTAATGGGCTATCTTAATTAAATTTAAACTTGCATAGAATAGGTTGGATTCACTCCATTTGTTTGCAAAAATTATTTCGGATTTTAGATTGCTTTAACTTCCGAAATCATTTTCTTAATTTCATGGACTTAATCCAACCGGGAACCTGGTTTTCTTCTTGATTTTCTGTTCCTTCTTTTGTTGGTTCGGAATTTCCTGCAAGACAGATAAATACCCACTAGGTCAGGTTTTCTCCAAATATCAACATCCTCACATTTAGAGTCTTAGTACTCTAAATGTTTAATTGATTTTTGGATATTCTCTGATAAAATAACACATATATAAATATGTAATATGAAATGAAATTTTTATGATTTTAATGTTGTTTCTTATTGAGTGTAAGCCGGGTCTGCCTATGCTTGGCTTTCTTTCTCCGGATCGAACTGTCCGAGGTACTCCTTCAATCGGTGTCCATTCACCACTATGTTGCCCTTGTCAGTCCGGATCCTGACGGCTCCATTTTCAAACACTTCTAGCATGTGGTCCTTCCCATCTGGATTTAAGCTTTCCGGGGAACAGCTTCAACCTAGAATTGAATAATAATACATTTTGACCAACATAGAAATGCTTAGGCTTAATCCTGCGATCGTGCAACTTCTGGGTCCGCTCCTTATAAATTCGAGAGCTTTCATAAGCTAGCGCTCGTATTTCCTCAATTTCATTGAGGTCCAACTTGCGTTTGCTCTGAGCAACTTTCGGATCAAAGTTAAGCGTTCTGACGGCCCAGTAAGCTTTATGCTCTAACTCTACAGGCAAATGACAGGCTTTTCCGAAGACAAGTCTGTAAGGGGACATCCCAATGGGAGTCTTATATGCCGTGCGGTATGCCCACAGAGCGTCATTGAGCTTACGTGCCCAATCCTTACGGGTTATCCCGACAGTGGCTTCGAGTATGTTTTTGATTTCGCGGTTGGATACCTCGACTTGACCACTAGTCTGGGGATGATAAGGCGTGCCTATCTTATGGAGGATTCCATTTTTACTCATTAAAGTTTCAAAAGCTTTATTAATAAAGTGTGTTCCTACATCAGATATCACCACCCTAGGTATGCCAAATCGACTGAAAATGTTGTTCTTGAGGAACTTGATGACTTGGCTACCATCATTGGTCGGTAATGCGACAGCCTCGACCCATTTGGACACGTAATTGACAGCTACCAAGATATAGTATTTTCCACCAGATGGTGGAAACGGTCCCATGAAGTCAATGCCCCATACATCAAAGATCTCAAGTGTGAGAATTCCCTTTTGAGGCATCTCATCCCTCTTGGAGAGGTTTCCTAATCTTTGGCATTTGTCGCAACCTTTCACAAATGTCCTGCAATCCTCATAGATGTGAGGCCAATAAAATCCACATTCGAGGACCTTGTGGGCCGTTCGAGCAGGACCGTGGTGACCTCCATATTCTGATTCATGGCATTTTCTGACAATTTGATAGGCTTCATGCTCGGTCACACATCGCCTGATTATTGAATCGGCGCAGTGTTTGAAGAGATAAGGTTCTTCCCAGAAGTAATTTAATACATCTCGGTTGAACTTATTCTTCTGATGATAGTTCGAAAACTGTGGGGTTATTCCGCATGCCAAGAAGTTAGCGATATCGGAAAACCATGGGCAAGCTTGATCGTGCAATTGCAATGCGAACAACTGTTCGTCCGGGAACTCTTCATTAACGGCTTTTCCCTTTTTATCATTTTCTAATCGAGACAAGTGGTCAGCAGCACCATTATCTCGACCTCGCCTATCTTTTATTATGATGTCGAATTCTTGCAACAGAAGTACCCACCTGATTAATCGAGGTTTGGCATCTTGTTTGCCAAACAAGTATCTCAATGCTGAATGATCAGTGTATACTATAGTCTTCGTACCTATAAGATACTGTCTGAATTTATCAAACGCGAAGATTACAACATACATCTCTTTCTCCGTTGTGGTGTAGTTAATTTGGGCTTCATTCAGGGCATGACTTGCGTAATGAATTACGCAATGTCTCCCATCCTTATGTTGCCCGAGTACTGCGCCTACGGTGAGACCACTAGCATCGCACATTACCTCGAAAGGTATTGACCAATCGGGTGGTTGCACTATCGGTGCAGAAACCAACATCTTCTTGAGCGTGTCAAAGGCTTGGACACACGCTTCATTTATTAAGAAAGGATTTTCTTTACAAAGTAGATTAGTGAGCGGCTTGGCAATTTTAGAGAAGTCCTTAATGAATCTCCGGTAAAAACCGGCATGCCCCAAGAAGCTCCTAACTGATTTGATCGAGTTAGGAAGAGGGAGATTAGAAATGACGGAAACTTTGGCTGGATCAACTTCAATACTTGCACGAGAGATGCGATGACCTAACACTATGCCCTCAGTGACCATAAAATGGCACTTTTCCCAATTTAAAACCAAGTTAGTGTCCTCACACCTCTTTAAAATTTTAGCAAGATTAGTCAAACATTCATCAAACGTATCTCCATATACAGAGAAGTCATCCATGAAGACCTCAATGCATTTTTCGATAAATTCAGAGAATATAGACATCATGCATCTTTGAAAAGTAGCTGGTGCATTGCATAATCCAAAAGGCATGCGCCTATAGGCAAAAGTGCCATAGGGGCATGTAAAGGTAGTTTTTTCGTGATCTTCACTGGCGATCACTATTTGATTGTATCCAGAATAACCATCTAAAAAACAATAAAACGCCCTTCCCGCCAATCGTTCCAACATTTGATCGATAAAAGGTAAAGGGAAATGGTCCTTGCGAGTTGCCTCGTTCAACTTCCGGTAGTCTATGCAGACTCTCCATCCGGTGACTGGGCGCGTGGCAATTTCCTCCCCTTGTTCATTCTGCGTAATGCACATCCCACCCCACTTCGGAACAACCTGCACAGGACTGACCCATTTGCTATCAGAGATCGGGTATATACTACCGGCGTCTAACAGCTTGATCACCTCCTTTCTTACCACTTCTTGCATGGGTGGGTTCAATCTTCGTTGGGGCTGGCGAGAAGCCTTGAATTCTCCTCCATTAAAATCCTGTGCATACAAACAGAAGGGCTTATTCCTTTGATATCAGAAATGGTCCAACCGATTGCACGCACATAATTTTTAAGCACTCCCACCAAAGCATTTTCCTGAGCTTGTGTCAACTTGGCTGACACAATTACCGGTAATTTTTTATGTTCTGTGAGAAACGCATACTTAAGATGCTCCGGTAAGATTTTTAGTTCAAGCTCTGGTGGGCATTCCACTGAAGGGAGTAATTTGCGAGAATTAGATGGGAGAAGATCAGTTTTACCTTTCGGATCCTGTATCAGTACAGGATCCGCCTCCTCTTGGTCGGCGTCGTCATGGAAGTCGGTGCCGTCAAACTCCTCCAAATCCCATGTTTCAGGATCGGCAAAGTGAACGGCTTTGCATCCTTTGTGCTCCACGCCAGCAGGCTTCAGTACCTGCTTTGAAATTTCATCCAGCATCATTTCACGATCAAATTCAGAGTCAAGCTCTCTCTCCTCACTCCTAACTATTACAGATTTTGATGAACAGAACCCGTCATCTGGGTATTTCTGCAATTGTGCCATGTCAAATGTAACTTCTTCCTCATCGACTCGCAGTGTTACTCGTCCAGCTTTTGCATCTATCAGTGCTCCGCCTGTTCCAAGGAATGGTCTCCCCAAGATCAATGGCATGTCCAGATCCTCCTCTATGTCTAGTATCACAAAATCAACAGGGAATAATATATTCCCAGTCTTCACTACGATGTCCTTGAGGATGCCGACAGGCTTTGTGATGGATCTGTCTGCCAATTGGAGTCTCATCTTAATTGGCTCGATATGTCCCAGCTTGAGGCGTTGCACCATTGCCAAAGGCATAACATTGATGCTAGAACCAAGATCACAGAGGCCCTTTCCTGCTTTGATTTTCCCGATTTGAATCGGCAGCGTGCAACAGCCTGGATCTTCTTGCTTTTCCGGAAGCTTGCGCTAGATGATAGCACTGCATGTATTATTAAGAACTACCAGTTCTTCCTGCTCAATTCTCATTTTTCCTGAAACTAATTCTTTCAGAAATTTAGCGTATGCTGGCATTTCAGCTATCATTTCGATGAGAGGAATAGTTATTTCTACTTTTTGCAGCCTTTTCAGAAATTTTTCAAATTTAAGGTCCTGTTCTTGATTTTTAAGTCGGGCCGGGTATGGCACCCTTGGCATGAACTTTTTATTATCAAATTGTTTTTGTGGTAAAGGGAAGGAAGTTGTACCTCCACCTGTACCCTTATCTGTTTCAGCCGTTTCAGGTGCAGCGTCAGTCTGCAGATTGGCTGTCCCTTTTTCGGCTTCCTTTTCATTCTCCTCAATGTCACTTTCCAGTTCATTTTCTTGTACCAGTTTCTCTTTGCCCTTGGGTCCTTCCAAAACTTTACCAGACTTCAGTGTGATGGCCTTACACTGAGGGTTTTTCTCAGCTGTGCTGGGTAGAGTTCCTTGGTCTCTTTTCTGCATTTCCTTGGCCATTTGTGTAACCTGCGTCTCCACATTCCGGATAGAAGACTGCAACTGAGTGTTGATTTCCTTTTGACTGGTAATGAAGTCAGTCATGAGAGTCTCTAATCTGGAAGGGGGTTTCTGATGGTTCTGGTTCCAATTCTGGTTCTGACCTTGGTTTTGACCAAACTGATTCTGATTTGGGACAAATTGATTATGTGGCTGCTGAAAGTTTTGCAAATTTTGGTTTTGGGGTGGCCTGGCTAGAATCTGAGGCTGAAAACCCGGGTTAAAATGCTGGGGCCTTGGTTGGTTGAACTGTTGGGGCTGGGTCAACAGGTGAGAATTCAAAGCGTTGTTGTTGGAATATGAAAGGTTCGGGTGCCGGTTTTGGAATCCACCTGCATAGTTACAGCTTTCATTCGCCACTTGCTGACAGGACTCAGTGGGGTGCGGGCCTTGGCAAGTCCCGCAAACAGCTTCAGCATTTTGAGCCTGTGTAGAGCTCCCAACTTCTTGATTCAAGGCCAAGACAGCCACTTGGTCTTTTAGTTTGTCCAGTTCAGATTTCCCCGCTGTACCTACAGCACATAAACCACGAGGGGGAGGGGGATCAACATCATCAATTAAAACAGATCTATTTACACTCATCGCTTCAATCTTGCCCCAGGCCTGATCCATTGGTATGTAGAGCAAATGTTGACCACCAGCAGCATCAAGCATGTATTTCCATGATGGGGTCAAACCGCTGTAAAACTTCCTTAACTGCTCCCATTCATGGACGCCATGTTGGGGGCACTTTCTGAGCAGGTTGAAGAATCGTTCCTTGGCATCATACAGGGACTCATCTGGCTTCATTTTGAATTCCGCAATTTTGGAACGCATTCATCCACCTTAGATTCCGGGAAGTATTTCGCTAGGAAGTTTCGGATCACTTCTTCCCGGGTGGACTTCTGATTAATTGGCAGTGATTTGTACCATGTTCGTGCTCCACTAGTCAAAGAGAAGGGAAATAATCTCAATCGAATAGTGTTAGCAGATACATTTTGATTCTTAATGGTGTCACAAAGCTCCAAGAATGTTTGCAAATGATCATGCGGGTCTTCATGACTTGCTCCCACAAATTGATTGCTTTGAACAAGATTGATGAGTGTCGGCTTCAATTCGAAATTCCTGTCCAAGAATGGAGCTTGTCCAGGAATGTTCAAATATGGTTCTAGAATGGGCTGCATATAGTCAGCTGCGGCTGTCTGTTGATTGTTCCCCGGCCCTCCTTGGTATTGCTGTGGGTAAAAGTTCTGATTTGGATAGTAATTTCTGGGATCATTGAAATCGTTCGGGTTAGGATGATTCTGGTTTTGGTTAAACTGGGGGTTTGGAAATTGAGGATTCTGAAAATTTTGGTTGTTTGGTGGGTTTTGAGGGTTTGGATTGGGAGGAGGTGCCTCGAAGTGTTGTTGTTCAACGTTTGGTGGGTTCCCGCCTCCTTGTATGATCTGAGGAGGGGGATCATCCAAATCATCGTTATCAGCATCTTCGGGGTCTTCCTCAATGTTTTGAAGTGGTGGATTGGGTGGGATGATTGGGGGAAGGTCAGGGTTGGCCATATCGGATATGTCGCTACTGGTGCTCGGTGAAAGTAGTGCCTGTCGCTCCCGTTCCCGTCTTCGTTTAGTCTCCGCCCTAAGACGTCGAGCTGTCTTTTCTATCTCTGCGTTGTACGGGATTTCGGCTGGCGTCTGCTTCCTCCTTTGCATAGAACAACGGCTTCAATACTGACGGTACCTGTACAATCCCCAGGTTAGAATTGGTTTTGAAGGCAAATACTTATATTTATATGTATAAGCTAACTAGGAGCAATGAGCAATGTAATTCTCTAATAAAACGGCGCTGCATCCTCCCCGGCAACGGCGCCATGAAACTTTTGACAATTCCCCACACGAGTATTTTTAAAATAATAGAACCCCGGTCTTGATTTTTGTTTAATGAAAATCATTTTATGATTGTGGAGTTGGGATTAGGGATATATTTATAGGTTCACGTTTTTATTACTCAACTGTGCCCCCGAAAGCGCACGGTGTCAAAAATTGCAGTAATTTGTAGTAAGACCGGATCGTTCACTGGAGGATGTGCGATAGAAGCAGGGCCCACGTCGTTTTACTAGATTTTCCATTCGTATTGCTCCAATTGGTTTGAAAAGTGATTAACATCTACAGACATGAATTTAAACTAAACTACAAAAGCGTTTAAATCTATTCTACAAAGCTGATAAATTTTGTTCTAGAAAGCATGTATATTTATTCTAAGAATGCGATAAATACTATCTATAAAAGCAATGAAAATTTACACTATGCTAGCTATGAAGCTGATTCACAGTGTGGACAGAAGGGACAGGAAGAAAAGAATGAAATTGGACAAGATTGAGATAAGGCAATATTAAACTTCCATTTTTATACACAGATCTTTGCTTGAGATAATTCTGTCAGATAGCTAATTCTCATGCTCTCAATACTGCGTTCCCTTTAATAGACAGGTATTTACAGTATGAGTTTACATGCTCTTAAGACCACAGATTCTAAGATACCATAGATTTGTAACTGCCCTGGCCTGGGTATGTTACTTCATCTGTGGTGGACAAGCAACACCTGACAAATCATTTATTGACATGCCGAGTACTACTATCATTCTCCCATGTCACACCCAAAGATTCTAATCAGGCCCTGAACTATCCCTTAACTATCAATCCTAGTAGCAGTTACGCAACTCTCAATACAACCGAGTGACCTCTAATGAAAGCATTTAAAAGAAAGCTGTAAAGAAAGCATTTAAAATCCTATCACTCGGAGGTTTTTGAAAGTCTGACCCTGGTAGTAAAAGAAAGCCCCCAGTCGGAATGACCGGGTGTGGATCAAGAATTCCCGGCTCTAGGTGAACTACTTGTGTGTTCACTTCCTTCCGGGTGGTTATGAGATTCAAACTAATGAAATGAACTAATAAATTAGTTCATTCCGGATGTACTCACTCAGGACTCGAGAATAGGCTTTGGCAGAAGAGGATAGCAGTTAAAAGAAAACTCAACCCTATCTCAGAAAATAACCAAGACCTGGATGTTGTTCATCTGAGATTATTTACTACACTGTATTTGAATCCAAATGGACCCCATCTCGGTGTAATATTTAATCTCAGATTCCCATCAAACAGCAATTTCAGAAAATAATGAATCTGAAAACCATTCCCTAAACAGGTACTAGGCTCTCAATTAAAACACAGATCCTTTCAGTCTAGACGAGACCTAATCGCTGACTCTGCTTATAATTTCCCAAAATCAACCCTTGACAGAATTTGAACTAGTCATAACTGAAGAATTTATCCCTTACTCAGATCCGGATTTTACAAAGGAGTTTTTGTTGGAAGTTTAATACACAATATCTTGTTTAAATCTAGACTTCTATTGTCCAAGGGAATGGTCCCAAAATATTATAGACCACAATAGTACATAATATCATCATGCATAAGGATATATGGAAGTGTAAAATTAATTGACCCAAAATATAGAGGCGGATCTAGACAGAGAGTGAAACACAAATATGAAGTGGTCAGAGGACCAAAGTAATGGCAGAATAATCGGGTGGACTGTAAACATCTACAGTCCAATTTCCCAATTACTCGGATGGAGCGAATTTAGACAGATGAGACCCTAAAATGGCAGTGTCGCTACCAGTTGGGTCTCTACTGTCCATGAATTCAGATAAAAACCTACATGCTTCTTTTCTGTAATGATCACCAGTCAGCATTGACAGATGTTGACTGAGTCACACTCCGGATTAGAATTTGGGTTTGGAAATTAAGATAAATAAAATGAAACTGTATCTGGATAGGAGTCAGCTGAGCAGCTATTATAACCCCGGATGGGCGAACCGCCAAGGCTTCCACTGACTGTCATCCAGACCATGTAAAATAACACTTAGTAACTAATACCCAGAATACGAGCTAGTTATCCGTGAGGGAATACCCGCCAACATTAGTCTGATGTATTCTTTACTAATTGTTACACACATTACGTAAAAGACAAAATAAAATAGAATAAAGAGAAGAACTTGCATGAGAGACATTGGTTTCTCATGCAAGGTTATGGAATCAATCCATAATTGATGTCTTAAATAATCCCTCCTACCATAATTAATTACAGTCCGGATTATCTGCTTAAGGCATCATGGTTTTGTTTATAGAAAAAATGTTTTAATGGTAATTGAACAAAGATCCTTTAATCACAACAATTAGTGATTCAATCATTGCTAATTATAATCATTAATCATTAATGACCAGAGGGTTCAATTAATTAATGATGAAAATGGAGAATGAAAAATCTGCATAAAGATGCTGATTACGACGCTAAACAGATGGTACGACGCTATCCTAGAATAGCGTCGTGAGGGTAGCGTCGTCATGGGTTGGTGCGGGAGAGAATAAATTTTGGATTAAAGGGGTATATACGACGCTATACACTAAGCTACGGCGCTATACGAGGATAGCGTCGTAGGTGTAGCGTCGTAGGTGATTTGAGAAATAAGAAGTTTTTGGAAAAAGAAGAGATATTACGGCGCTAAACATTAAATGACGACGCTATCCTAGGATAGCGTCGTAAGGATAGTGACGTAGGTGGGTTCTGTGAGAAAGATGAATTTTTGGGACCTACGACTCTAAACAAAAATTACGACGCTATCTGAGGATAGCGTCGTTGGTTTAGTGCCGTAGGGCAAATTTTTGTTTAAGTTCTGGGCAACTACGGCGCTAAACCTCACCTACGACGCTACCCAAGGATAGCGCCGTAGGGCGGTTAGCGTCGTAGCTAGTCCAGAAACATGTTGTTGTTCGGGTAATGCAATCTCTACGATTGCAAGCCCTATTTTCAAGTTCATGGTTCATCAATGCAATGACAGTAGTGAAATAAGATGAAAACAGTAGACCAAAATGCATAAAAACATAACAAAACAAGCTAAAAGCATACACCCATGAACCACAAACCCAAATGAGGGTTTTCAACCATAAGAACATGCATAGGAACCCAAAAAGAAGAAGAAAACAGAAAACCCACATTGTAAAAGAAAATAAAGTGACCAAATGGTCATTGCACCAAAAATAAAGCTAGAAAATCCATGGAATCAATTCCATTTCATGTTGTGGGACTCATTTGAAGCTTAACTTCCCATTTTATATCAAATGGTTTGATAATACCCATCATTTGGGTATTTCAAACCTAAATAAAGAGTTTAACAAAACTGTAAATAAGGAAAAAGTGGCTAACTAGGTCTAAAAATATTAAACTAACACTAATCTACATAAACAGTAACCAAAAATGTAAACTAAAGCATGAAAGTTAAATAATACAAAAAAAACCTAACTAACTACCCTATCTACACACCTCAAAAACTTGAGTTGTCTCCAAGTGTGGGAATGTGTTGAAGTGACAAGACCAGGGAGTCAACATCTCTATATATAGGTGAGAAACCCTAGGCCCATGGGCCCCCAGGCCTTGAAATTTGAATTCTGGCAAGGCTTACGACGCTATATGTGGCTTACGGCGCTATCCTTGCTACGGCGCTATAGGTCTAGCGTCGTAGTCTTCCATCCCGAAGACACTTTTGTTTCTGAATGGACAGCCTACGGCGCTATCCTTGCATACGGTGCTATGCTCGATTACGGCGCTATCCATGCTTAGCGTCGTCCACTCTTCTTCAGATGTCAGCTTTGGTTTCCTCCTACGGCGCTAGACCGAGCTACGGCGCTATACATGCATAGCGTCGTAGTCATGTCTAGCGTCGTAATATCCTGTAAAATCAACTTTTTTGTGGGTTTTTCATTCCTTTTCCCATCTTTTCATTTCCTTTTTCTTTTCTTTTCTTTTTCTCATATTTTTGGATTTTTCTAACATAAATATGTAATTTTAAATTACATATTTATGTATTTTTCACACCAGCTCAATATTCTTACAGTTATGCATAAATCAGTCCAATTCAACTGCTTTCTTATTTGATATAAGACCGGAATGCGATCAAATGCCCGTTTCAGACACGGAAATGGATTGAAAATAATGGTCATTTCTGGCCATTATCAACGAGATATTTCAATACCTTCCCATCTCTAGCTCCACCAACGGCCCTTCAATTCCAAGTGGTATCAAATCTCTTTGATTTCCTAGCAATCTCCATTCTCATTTTCTGCAACTGTTACAGTCAGTTCAAATGTATTTTTGATTTATAATCTCAAAATTTCAATCGCTTTTGTTGTATATTGATCAAAATTGTATTTTGAATTTACAGATTTTTTTCGTTGGGAGATTTCGGTGGAAATTGACATCAAGTTCGTCAAATTTGATTAAGAAATGAACTCTGGCCAACATTCCAGGCACAATAGTGAAACTCGGGCCAAGATTGTGCAACAACAAGCTATGAAATTAATCTCAAAAATTCGAGCATAGATCCGTGATCGTCATGTCGGGTGAGTTGAATGAGTATAAATTTTCTTATTTTTGAATGAGTTTGGAGCCTCGACAGAATTACTATTCATTATCTTCTTCGGCGATCCATGTTTACTCCGGCATCGTTTTTACGATCTGTAAGCAGTCTCGTGAACTTTGTGAGCTCTAAATTCATCTTTTTCATCAGGATTGTTGTTTGTATTGTGTTATCCATGAGTTCCGAAAGACAGATTTTGGTATTTCATGGGAGCTGTCGTCAAGAATTTCTTTGGATTGGACACAAATTTGGTTTGGTCTTTCCGTAAATGGTATTTTTACTTAAAAACCCTCTAATTTTAGAATGCCCTTATTTAAAATTTTATATATGTTGAGTGATTTTTTAGGTGTGTTGGGTGGGACTTCCCGGATCCATTGCACGGTGTAATTGCTTCAACTTATCTCTTGCCACATAAGCTAATCAAAAGAGGTTATTAAGATTATGATGAAATTGGCCTGGTTTAATAAACCAAGAGGAAGAAAATGGGCTAAAAATTTATAGGGGTGGATTTGAAAAAAGTACAGAGAAAAATGATCTATTTGGCATTTGTTCTAATTAATAACTCTTTATGTGTCGCACAATTTAATCATTAAAAAATATTTAAATTTTACATTATTTTATATAAACATAAATAATACATATTTCTATTTAATTCCAAATATTAACACAAATTAAGTATTTATATATGATTTAATTTATATTTTTAGAACAATTATTGAGTAATTCCAAACATAAATTAAAATATAGCCATTGCAAAAGTTGAAAAATAATAAATAAATAAATAAATAAATAAATTTCAAATAATAAAATAAAAATGCTACCTTCGTCACATGTAATGTGACTTGTTTGACTTTTTGACACTGTTCATTGTTCAACTTTGACTCATTTATTATAAGTATATATTCGAAAAAAATAGTCGAGCTGGATTTTGTTAGAATCATATAATGATATAGTTTTAAAATATATATTTTACATAATTTTTTGTTATACATATTTTGAGATATTAGCGGTGGAAAAATGCATTGGATTGTGTGCAAAAATTAAAGAAGACAAGATAAATGGATATGTGGACTAAGAAAAAAGAAACACTGAATAGTATAAGTTATAAAATATAAAGTGTAAAATAAATTAAAAAATAAGATATAAGAAGGAAAAGAGACATTGGAAGTATAAATTGTAAAAACTAAAGAGTAAAATAAATTAAAAAGAATAAGAAGAAAAATGAAAATAGATGTGGGAGAGCATAATTTCAACTACCGAAGTGGGACCACCAAATTAATTGAGTTAAAAATTTTGAATGGTAGAGGTGGGACCATCATTCATTAATTGCTATAATGCATTACACTTCAATTCATTCTGACAGTCTCTTTTTAATTGGAATTTTGGCAACTCCGATGTGGGTGCTCTTATGCCCCCTCCTCTCAACTCACCCCTAAATTTATCCCTCTCCATTTACCATTCAAATCAAATTTTTTTTCCCACAGCTCCCCCACCAAAACTCTTCCCTAAATCCACACTCTCATCCAACCCTTTACAATCCAACCTCACCCTAAACTAGTTACGCCGACCAAAGCTCTATAATGCGCCGCCCTCCGCAGGACTGCCTCCGTATGGTTTTGCCACGACCTCCGAATCCGCAACAACAAATGCCCGTCAGATTCTAATAATGATTCCACATAGGTGCTCCTAGTCTGCTGCTTTAACCCCGAGATTACGGCAAATTGGAGTAAGAATTTGTAGGCGCTGACCACGAATGCGCCAACAACGATTGCTATAATAAAATATCCAATTTGAGGAAAAATTTGCAAGGGCGCATCTGTCGGATCTTTTGGTGAGGGTAGGGATTTATCCCTAATGCAACTATGGGTCAAGTATGAAAGTCATGTCGGTTTTCTTGGTATTCTTGTGTTTGGTTTTGGAATTGTAAGACATTTCTTGGTGTCAGGTCCCAATTTGATATGCAACAGTAAGGATGGGCAAAAACCAATACCACAACATAGTATGTTGTTTCCCAATTGTCAGGATAATAAATTAATGCGGAAACTTGTCAGAGCATTATCAAACAACCAATCAACAAGCAGAAGCTATAAACAGAACATAGTGAGGAAATAAAACAGAGAACACCAAGATTGTTCACCCAATTCGATGAAAAGATCTACATCTGGGGGCACCAAGCTAAGATTTCACTAAAACACCACCAAACATGTACGGTTCCATCAACCCATTTCAGGTACTCACCCTATTCAGTAATGAACTTCCTTATCTCTCCAATAGACTAAGGAAACAACCAATAGCATCAAGGTTATCTAATTGGCTGCATAGAATTCACTACAAGATAAGAAATGGTGTTTGGGGTTTCTAGCTACTTTATTTTTATCAAGAACAGGGTAAAAAAAACACCCAAATAAGCCCTCTCTTGTGTTTACAAATGATAAATGAAGAAAAACATAAATACAAACCAAAATACCCCAAGAGATAGAAACAATCAAACAACAAAAGCATACCCAGAGCAGACTGGTCGTTTGAGCCTTCTACAGACAACAGAATAGGGGGTTTGCTGGCTTCATTTTTTTTTAGATCTCCATGGAAGACTAAGGACCTCTCAAGCTCTGTTTTCTCTCTAATTCAGCGTCAATATGGTGTACAATAGAATAGGAGACGAAACCAGGTATCTATATGGGTCCTCGGCCCATCAAAACCCTAAAAAGGCCTGCTGGGGATAGTGGTCACGTCACTGTCCTATTGTACTTTCAAGTTGCACAACACTCGTTGTTGATAAGTTGTTTCAACTTCAGAGGGACATCGAGCATTTACACAAAACTTGAAATCTGCTGTAACAAAATTTGCCACATCAACATCCCTTTTTGCCCTTTCTCCACTATCAGATTGCGTTGTTCATGAGTTGTCATCACAACTACAGAACAATGTTGATCATCTTCACAACACAGGACTCAAGGACTTAACAATCACCCTTTTTTTGTGGATATGATCGACCAAAACCATTCACGATGCTCATGAACAACAAAATCATATCATATTCTCTCCCTTTTTGGTATGATCATTCAACAACATCTTTGCATTTTTCTTGTTGTTCCACTGTAGTTTGGACAACAGAAAATCATCAGTAGGAACATGTATCAGTGTTTCTCCACATTTCTCTATGGCACCAGCTTCTTAAAATCATCAATAATATATAAGCAAAGCTTCAATTAAATCAAACTCATCATAGATACTCCCCCTTGCAATGCCATATCCTTTTGTTTTTATGTAGTCAAAACATCAGCATCACAACAAAATATACTAGAATTGAGATTCCTCTCATACATTTAGTAGCTTAAATGTACCATCTCCCTTTCTACTGGATTGGCCCACAAAATGTAAATTCTTTGTAATCCAGAGCCCCGAACGCAACATGGTGCTAAGGAGAGTGACACAAGCCGAAGTTCCTATTTGCTCTTCAAGCTTCTCTCTATCAAGGGACTTAGTCAGGTAGTCTGCTCGTTGTTCAGATGACATACGTTGCACATTATCAATCCCATTCTTACCAAGCAATTGCACTGCGATTTCTTTGGAACCCAAACTCTTCTCAGCTTAACCCTCTTGCGTAGTTCATCAGTTGGCCAAACAACATGGCAACCGCTCATCAAATCCTTTACAATCCGAAAACACTGATCAACTGTATGTCCTCGTAATTTGCAATAAGCACAATCTTTGTGTTGTTGAAACTTCTGAATATATCTTTCCTTGTAGAACGTTCTGACTGGTTGTTGACCAGTAGTCTCAACAACTTTTTTAACCACTTCAGTACCCTTTGCAACAACAACCTTTTGATTTCTCCTTGGGGATGCTTTTTGGTCAAAAATTCTCCGCAGATAAATTTAGTGGTTGATGGAGTAACTTTCTCAGAATTACGACTTTGAAGCCTTCTTTTTCTTTCACTATTCTTTTCAACTTATGAACCATCTCTTGAAGATCTTGAGAGTATTTCTTTAGTACTTCTTTCTCTTCAATCAACATTTCTTTCTCCTATATAAAATGCGCTTTATCCTTGATTAATTCAACTCTTTCTTTCAGCAAATCTTGAACACTCTCCTCATATGCGCGATTTCCCTCTTTGAGTACATATTTCTCTATAAATACTAGATCATAAGAAATCTCGATGTCAGCAAGTTGTTTCAACAACATCTTCTTCTCCTTTTAAACTGCTTTTTATTTTTCATTGAGCTTATCAAACACAGCAACAAGCTTTTCAAGATCTGCTCCATGCTTTGAAAATGCATCAGCTAATTCTTTGTATTTTCTTTGTGGTTCTTCAATTGTCCCAACATCGCCACCACTGCTGAGATTAACTTTCTTAGAATTACGACTTTGAAGCCTTCTTTTCTTGTCCATCTTCTGGATCTCACTCAGCTATGTTAGAGTGTAGGCTCTGATACCACTTGTCAGGTTCCAATTTGATATGCAATAGTAAAGATGGGCAAAAACCAATACCACAACAAAGTATGGTGTTTCCCAATTGTCAATATAATAAATTAATGTGGAAACATTTTCGGAGCGTTATCCAAACAATCAGTCAACAACCAGAAGCTATAAACAGAACAAAGTGCGGAAATAAAATAGAGAACACCAAGATTGTTCACCCAGTTCGATCAACATATCTACATTGGGGCACCAAGCCAGGATTGTTTACCTTTTTTTTGGTTATACAAGTGCTTTAGGACATTTGAAATCTCATGATATTTTTTGTCGTTGTGGCTGACTAAATTTTCAGTATTACCTTTTAATAATAGTATTACCTCATTGTCATTTTGATCTTATGCATTTTAATTTATGGGGACCTTCCCTTGTGTCCACAAAAGGGATTGTCAATATCATGTTTCTTTATTGATGGTTTTACTCGCTAAACTTGATTTTATCTTTTGAAGCATAGATCTTATTTTTTGTACATTTTTCATGATTTTAAAGCTTTTATATATATAAACTCAACATTTTGCTCTCATTAAGTGTTTTCGTTGTCCCCTACAGTACCTAGTCTCTTTTGGGGGCCGGGAAGCCATTCACACAGCTTCTTAATTATGCCATTAATAGAATTCCCACATCTCATATATAATTGAGGTTTATACCCTATTGAAAGATTGTATGGATATGTCCCTGATTATTCATTCCTCTTTGCTTGTAGTTGGTTCCACTGTGTAATGTTGTCCCCAGAGCGAAACCAATCTTGACTGGCCCAAGAGCATCCATCCAAAAAAGACATGATGAACCAACCAACCCATGCTTCTTGTAGTCTCAATGCCACTATATCTATAACAACGTAACGACGACGTCTCAAGTCTCCCTTTGTGCCTTAATTCATCCATCCATGGGTAATGAATGAATGATCAGCCCCAATCAAGAGGAATTTGAATCTTTTTCAGAACTGCAACTCTCCACATCCATGATGAGTAGTAGTAAGTAATTAACACTATCCGGCGAGAGCTCACCCAGCTGCACAATAGAGTCATCCGATCCGCAGCAAGATATGGCCGCCGGGTACGTATCCAGCGGACCACCATTTTCTGAAAACTCAAGCTTAGCTATTGCCTATTGGAGTACTTCATAAAGCAAATCCCAAGTCCAATAACCATCAACAAAGACATCTTTCACCCAAAAAGCCGTATCCCGGCCCCCCAATAATTAAGCTTAGCTATTTATTAATCATGAAAATTTCAATTTTGACACTTATCAAGCTTTTTAAATACTCTGTATATATATATATATATATTTCTACTTCAAAGCAATTATAAAATTATAAAAAAATCTCTTTTTCTAGCTAGCCTACCTACTCCAAATCAGAATAAGTACTCAAGCCTACTCACTTCGTTTATTTATGTAGCTATATAAAATGTGTTTGATCTTTCAAAACTCAAGCTCAACCTTGAGATAGCTAGTTTATTCTTTTAAAAATCAATATTTGTAGTTTTCGTAGGATTCTGTAGTTTTTGTCCTTTACGTTTGGATATTAGTATTAGTATCAGTATGCTCCTATATGTATATATATGCGCAAAAAATACTATTAGGGATTTATTTGATTGTCAAATATTTGTATGATGAACAAGTGAATTTTTTAAGCATCTTTTTTAAGCTAGGTTCAATAGTAACATCAAGCTAACCTCGAGACCAAGAGAGTATCGTATTAATGTTTAAATGTCTGCAAAATGATTGGAAACTTATGTTTATTCATACCAAAATCATGCATAAATATATACTATTAAATTGCATAGACAAAAATTGCATTGAGGGGAGGGGATGGACGTCTATCTGGGTGCCCTAATTCAAAACAATCTCGAAATCTTCGGTACACGTGGCAGGAAACAAGAGGTGGGCAGAATTTAGAGCAAATGCAATATGAACCACATAACCTAATTTGTGTGTGTGTGAGGTTGTCCATCATACATTTCAATATCATCAATTTACCCTCTTTCGTCCTGAAAAGACAATTGTACCCCTCCCCTTCCCTTCTGCCCTTGTCCCATTTGCTTATCAATACCAAGCTGCCACCAGCCATGCCGGAACTTGGCACTATTATAGCTTTATCAGTTCCCAAGGACGGACTGTGTGAGAGAGGCCGCACAGTCTACACTCCCCGCTTCTCTCTCTCTCTCTCTACCGCTTAGAATTTCGTAAACCTAGTTTCTTGTTCACTCAGTCCCCATTTCATCGTCGATTCTTGTTCCAATTCACCCAATTTTTGGTGCAAAAGGGGGGAGAAATGGACTTGGCATCAAAGCTTCAATTTTTGGAATTGCGATCGCCTTTTCTCTCCGGAACGACCCTGCTTCCGCATGCCTTTCCCTCCGCCGCCCGCCCCCTGCAGCGTCACTTAACCGCCGCGGCTGCAGCCGCATCATCGGCCCCTCTCAAAGCTGCGGTAATTCAAAACTCTTTCTTTAAAAACCCACCTCGAATTTCGTTGAAATTAAACTCGGTTGCCACTGAGAATTCCACTTCCACGACGACTCTTGAAGATGAGGAGGAAGACATTGAAGCCTTGTTGTCCAATCCATCCGAAGGATCGGAAGTTAACTACAGGCGCGGGGGCAAGAACTCGACCGGCGCGTCGAGTATTTCCTCTGGTGTAAGATTAGAAAATGTGAGCAAAAGCTATAAGGGTGTCACTGTGTTGAAGGATGTTAGCTGGGAAGTGAAGAAAGGGGAGAAGGTTGGCTTGGTTGGTGTTAATGGTGCAGGTAAAACGACGCAGCTCCGAATTATTGCTGGATTGGAGGAGCCTGATTCGGGGAATGTCATCAAGGCCAAGGATAACATGAGGGTGTCCTTTTTGACCCAAGAATTTGAGGTTACATCTACAAGGACGGTGAAGGAAGAGTTCTTGAGTGCTTTTAAGGAAGAAATGGAAGTTGCAGAGAAGTTGGAGAAAGTTCAGAAGGCCATTGAGAAATCGGTCAATGATTTGGAGCTGATGGGGAGACTACTTGATGAGTTTGATTTGCTGCAGAGGAGGGCTCAGGCTGTTGATTTGGATAAGATCGATGTCAAGATCAATAAATTGTTGCCTGAGCTTGGTTTTGCCCCTGAGGACACTGATAGGCTTGTTGCATCCTTTAGTGGGGGATGGCAGATGAGAATGTCACTTGGGAAGATTCTACTCCAGGTATAGATATTTTGCTGCTACTTGACAACTATCACTTTGAAGTACGAGCATTATTTTGAAGTTTTAATTAATTCCAAGGCTATAGAACTCTATTGCTTGCAATTATGAATGAATTGAATTAGATTGAGTTCCGGTGATATGATATGGTCTATTGATGCAATGAAGTGTTGATGATTGGCAATTTATTTGTGTAAAAGCATTTCTTGATAAAAGGCCACATAATGATAGTAAAATAGAAAACTTGTTCTGTTTGAATAGTTTGAGTCCCTTTGGACGCTTATATATCTTGTATGGTTTGTGATGAAGTGCTGGTCGTTGGCAATTTGTTTCTGTAAGAGCATCTCACAATAACAATGAGTAATGTAGGAAATTGAAACTTTTTATGTGTTAGGAGTTGGAGTTCCTTTGGATTCTTGTGCTTTTCATATGGTTTGCGAAAGTTTGTTCTCTCTTGCTCACATGAAAGATTATTTTCAGGATCCTGATTTGTTGCTTTTAGATGAACCCACAAATCACCTTGATCTTGATACAATCGAGTGGCTCGAGGGTTATCTGCAGAAACAAGATGTACCAATGGTCATTATTTCCCATGACAGAGCTTTCCTTGACCAGCTATGTACAAAAATTGTGGAAACTGATATGGGTGTTTCTAGAACGTATGATGGAAATTACTCCGAGTATGTTATTGCGAAGGCCGCATGGATTGAATCTCAATTAGCTGCATGGGAGAAACAACAGAAGGAGATTGAACAGACAAGAGACATGATAAGCAGGTTAAGTGCCGGAGCAAATGCTGGCCGTGCTTCTACAGCTGAAAAGGTCTTAAACTTAATCATTCTTTTAGAATAAGAGTTCATTATGAAAGTTGCTATTGAGTAGTACACTGAACCTCTTTTATATTGTTTTGGTTGGCATTCCTAGTTCCTCTCAGTTAGAATGAGCAACCCAAAGTAGTCGCATTAACATTGTTAATTATGTTAAAACACCATTTTTACCTCACATTTGCAATTCCCTCTTAAATTGTGTTTATATGTTTTGGTGGGAACAGAAGCTCGAAAAACTCCAGGATGAGGAGCTAGTTGAGAAGCCCTTCATTCGGAAGCAAATGAAGATCAGGTTCCCTGAGCGTGGAAGAAGTGGAAGGTCAGTTGTCACAATAAAGAACTTGGACTTCAGTTATGAGGATAAGGTAATTTACCTATTTACATAATAGAAATATGATTGTGTAGTTTCTTTGTCAATATCTTGTTGAAAAATTGATGGCGCTGATAAGAAATTACTTTAGACATGCAGAAAGCATAAGGTTGAGATAATTTGCTCGCATACTCACAGACTTAAATAGCCACAAAATTCAATTTTTATTTTATTTTATTTTTTATCTTTTATTTTTCTAATTAGCTAGAAAACATAATATGTTAATTTTCACACACTATAATTTTTTTCGTGAAAGGGACTTACTCTCTTAGATCCATGAGCCTTTCAGTGCCGCCACATCTTATGTTCGACTTAAAGCACGTCTGAAATTAGCAAGTTTTGTCAATAAAGTTTGTAATTTTTGTCAAGTAGTATTAATTTGGAAGAGGATCATTCCCTTGTTCTGCAAGGTAGTGATTTTTTGGATCCTTAGTTCAACGAACATGATGAATTATGAATAACACGGGATTGAACAGCTAAAATAATACATCTTTGGCACTCAATTTCTTCTTTGTGTTTGGTTGTATGTGGCTAGATGCCTAAAAGTGCGAGGCTGTTTCTTTTCTCCTTGTTGCCGCATATTTCTCAATTGATTTATATGAATTTCCACTTTCTTTTGCAGGTCCTTTTTAAGAATGCGAATCTGACAATTGAAAGGGGAGAGAAAATTGCCATTCTCGGTCCAAATGGGTGTGGAAAAAGTACATTCCTTAAACTGATTATGGGCATGGAAAAACCGGACAGAGGAGAAGTGTTTCTTGGAGAGCACAATGTGCTACTCAATTATTTTGAACAAAATCAGGTTTGCTATTTCTTTTCCCAATGCAGTCTGGATGAGGTCTCTCGAGATTGTGGTTTGTTTAGAACTAGATGTTGCTGAAACTGCTTCCATCTTACTTTTTATTTGAACTCTTGTTTATCGTATCAGGCAGAGGCACTTGAATTGGATAAATCAGTGCTGGAAACAGTCGCTGAAGTTGCTGAAGATTGGCGATTAGATGACATAAAGGGCCTCCTAGGTCGCTATAACTTCAAGGCCGATATGCTTGACCGGAAGGTTTCCTTTTTAAGTGGTGGTGAGAAGGTAGATTGCGATGGTCCTTGCATTTCTTTCTCATGTTTCAAATCCTTATTTTCTATTGAATGGTTTTGTTATTATTATCTGTGGCTAAATGTGGTTTTTGGTTGATGCAAAATACTATTTTCCTTACATTTTATGATTGACATTTATCTGGCTTTATTGTCATCTAAGCAAAATTCCACACTTGGAAGTCATTTAATGATTTACCTCATGTTTTAACTTCTGAACTCCAGTACCTGTAAAAACTTATATTCGTCCATGGCTTGAAGACAATCCTATTCCTCCTTTTTGCAGGCTCGGCTTGCCTTTTGCAAGTTCATGGTTAAACCTTCTACTGTGCTTGTTCTGGACGAGCCAACAAATCACTTGGACATACCTACAAAAGAGATGCTCGAGGTTTGTTTTCTTGTCCCATATTTCTTCTAGCTAACTTTGTCCGCTTGTTATCCAACAGTGTCCATTGCATCATCAATACTGTGTCTGTCTTGATTTTTTTTTCTTATTTTATTTTTTTTTTTTTTTGTATAGGAAGCAATAAATGAATACGAGGGCACTGTTATTACAGTTTCTCACGACAGATACTTCATAAAGCAAATCGTTAACAGAGTCTTGGAAGTAAATGATGGGACTTTACAAGACTATGCTGGAGACTACGACGTAAGTTTACTCACTTTTCATCATGCATTAGGCATTAACCCATACCATTCTTCTTCGTATGACATATTATCATGTACGGCTGTACATCAAATGTTTGATAATGGCTAAAGTGAATGAATGCTAGCTATTGTTTATATATTTAAGGTTATTTTTGAAATTTAGATATTAATAATATATCAATATATAATAAGTTCAAGAAGTGTGAACAGCCATTGTTCAGTCCAAGATGTCAAGGAGCAATTTGGTACAAAGATATGGTCGAAACTAGTTACTATAATCTCCTACTTCATTGCAATGACAGTATTATTTGGAGAAAAATCTCGAAGCAAGAGAAAGGGAGCTCGAAAGGGAGGCAGAGCTGGAGGACAAATCTCCAAAAGCAAAAGCTAAATCCAAGATGTCAAAGGTTAAGTGAATTTGAATTACACCATCAGTATTGCCTTATTTAGTCCATTGGCAAATATCTTTAAAAGGGATACACGTGATTTGTTTTGTATTTTCGTCTAGGCGGAGAAGGAAGTCAGAAAGAAACAAAAAATGCAGGCATTCCAAGCTGCTAAACAGAAGTCCAAGGGATTGAAAAATGCCAAGAGGTGGAAGTGAGTGAGTGATTGCATACATACATCTCAACAGTGGCGGGCGGTTTCAATCGTTCCTTGCTTGCGCCATGCCATGCCCGATATTTGAACAAACCGAACCGCAGAGAATGGACGAACACTTGGTATCCTGTCTTCGGGTATCTGTAGTTCATTTCGAATGTATAGAACACAACAGGAAAATAGGGTAACTGTAAGTGTAAGTTGTTAAATGTTTGCGTCATTGAATGCAAACGACTTGTAAAAATTTCTCATGATTAATAAACTCAACAGTGCATTTATGCTCGCCCTCCAAATATGACAATATTTGAGGTTTTATTTCTCTTATATTATGGGGTTTCAATTTCCCTAATCCCCTATCTCTCACATTTATTCATTTGTAATATGTGTTCTGAATTCTCTCACTCCTTTGCCTATATTTCAATAGTTTACATATTTGTACAATTGATCATTATATACAACCGAATAGGACGGACACCTGTGGTTTCCTCAATTGAACTACTAAAAAAAAATTGATCATTATAAAATACTCTCTCATTGGCATATACTATAATTTTTCTTTTACTTATTACTCCTATTATTTAACTTCGAATCAAATTTTTATCATAGTTATACAAACAAAACATATTTTTCAATGAAAGTTACACAAGAAATATATTATCAAATGGAATTTTGTTAAACTCATCTTATCTTTATACTTTTAAAATATCGACTTTTTATAATTTAAATTATTAATTGTTAATGATGGGAATGTGGGAGTACTAATTTATACCTAAAAATGAACACTACTCTTTTATTCCCACATTTTCTTAACAAAGTAATTTGAAAAATGCATTCAATAAATGGCGTTTTTTTTTTTTTTTTCTTTTCCTTGTACATTACACACAGCAACATAACTCGACGATGACATGTAACTCATAAAGCTGGTCCTACTAGTAAAGATATAACTATTATTCACATTGTGCTATAATCAGCTCCTCAGCTACCGTCCAGTCTTCACTGCCAAAATTTCCATGATATGTTGAATCCGTGCAGCTCTGAAACACAATAGAGGAGTCAAAATTAAACCTGAAGGGACCAAATACATATTTGGTTTATGGAGTACATGGTAAACGTTTCGATTCTAAACTTTTTAGACCCTTGGAAGCAAACACTGGTTAACATTACAGAACAGAATTACATAGGCAAGACCAATGTTGGGAATTGTAGAACAGATGATGTTTTACCTTAGAACAAGTATAGACTAACAACGTCATCCAATCAAGTTTTTCTAACAATGTCCTTTGTCCTTCATTGGATGCCTCCTGTAAGAAGTATATTACAGGTGGCATCAACTGCATTTCATAATGCCTTGATCCACCACAAAGATTACAGATCCCTGGGTCCCCCATATCTAAAGAAGCCAACAAAGGCTTTCCACCATATGAATATCTGGATACAGAAACACAGAATTATATAAAAGAAGGTAGAAACAAAATCAAATGACAATCAAATTCATTGGCTATGGCTAGAAGATACTACTATGATACGTAAACATATGAATATGTGACCAGAGCAGGCTGAGCTGATTCACAGAGACTTTTACCTGAAGCATTGCTCCTGGTATGCATCCATTCGTTTCTTGAACTTAAGGTATGTTCTATCAGCACTCAGTGCCCTGTCATATTCATAATTCTCTTCTTCATATGTTTCGCCATCAGAAGGATCTTCAGAATTGTTCTCAGATTCATGGAGAGAGAGCAAGCCGTGTTTAGAACTTCCAGAAGAGACTTGTTTTGGTGGTTTCTCTTCCAGAGAGTAAATATAAAAGCATGGCATCACTGCAAGGAAACAAAGGAGAAATGTAATCTTTAAATTCTTGGTGAGATCGTGGACATTATTTTACAAAGTACATAATCTTAGGAGTACAGATTTTCACTAGAGTTTCTCTTGTGGTGCACAGATTTGCTACAGATTATCGCTTCAATATTTATATTTGTGAATAGATTTACAAACTGCATATCCTATGGAACAAATCAAACAATACACCAGACCAATGCTGATCAAAGTTATTGGCCTCAACTAAGAACGTACAAAATATGCAACTAAAGAGAATCATACCAGGAGTTTTATCAACAGACCGAACTGTTTGACCACTGAGCTGATGCTTTTTACTGGTCTCAGCATCATTGTTTTTCCTTTTGCCCATAGAATTGATATTTGCAGCTTCAGAAAATTCCATCAGCAACTGCTCCAGATCCATGTCGTTTTCATCTTCAATATCATCCCCTGGCCATCCATTGTCCTTACAATTATTAATTGGAATAGAGAGAGATGTAGGCTTATTGGTTGCCTCATTGCTTGAAATCTTCTGAACCCGCAGAGCTCGCCAGCTGTACCAGTTAAGAAAATGAAAGAAATGGCATCACTCCATAATAAAACTAAATGGAACATATCATTCTAAATCCAATACTTGATGAACGATATGTTCGTACATATTCATCAAATTTAAAAGCACCTTACCTGAGGCTCTGGCAATCTGCAAACAGGCAGCAAAAAACATATATTACCCGTTCTATTTCAGAAGATCTAATTTGCAGAGGAGCATATACCTGGAAACACAGAAAATAAGACATAGATAAAGAAAGCAGGTTCCTTTTTATTTAGGGTTATTAATAGACGCAAAGTTAAGCTAACCTGTGCAAGGAGGGAAAGATTCTTTCTGCAAGTAATGCATTGAAGCAGATCCGGGGTTTCCCTCGCAATTGGAAAGGGCCAATCCTGATCATTAGATATAGGAACACACTTTTGAGAATGCGGCATAGTTCAATATCAATACATTATGTTTACACTTGATCAAGCTTACATACAGGAAAACCTCCGATTTTTGTTGTGTATATGTCTGCTACTTCATTATTACTGCTAGCCCATTTCCCCGGCATGCCTAAACTGACCCCTTCCATAGTATTTATGATTCAAAAAGTTAACAAATGCGCCACCCTGAAAGCCATGGTAGCCAACAGAAACATCAGGATAATTTATTACACAGAAAAGCTATCAATACATATTAGATGAACAAAGCCTAGAGATACTGCAAATGTTAAAAATTTTAGCGGATTAAATTTTACGTGGCCTTTAATTCATATAACTAAAATTTCAAGAGGTTACCAATAGACATATATGCAATCAGTTCGATAGCTCCACTTCCAGTTTAAGAGATAAGCAAAACAAAACTGAACACAAATCAATCGACGACATGCACATCCAAAATTTATCAAAGCTACTAAACAATGCCATGGATAAATTCGGGAAGATTGAAGCAGTAAAACTAGTCGGCCGAAACCCTAAATCTCACCTCAGCTTAGAAACCTAGATGGAGCCGGCCGCAAGTGCGAAGCCAACTCGGCGGCGGAACGCCTATAAAGCGGGTGTATTTTAAAAAGTGGTTGATTTAGAAAGTGTATGGACTCCGAGTTGATTGATTTTGTGCGGACTCTGTGTAGAGTTTGACTGACTTGACAAATTCCATAGAAATTTGGAGAGATTTTGCATAGTTATAATTTTTAAAAGAATCCATTAAAGTCTATGAAGAATTAAAATCCATAGACCTCAAAATTTTTAAAGACTTTTTAAAATCTGTATTGAATACACCTGGATTTTTAAAGACTTTTTAAAATCTGTATTAAATACCTCTAGATTTTTAAAAACTTTTTAAAATCTAAATTGAATACACCCAGACTTTCAAACTCCAAAAAAATCTCATAGACTCTCTATCCAATACACCCCTAAGTTTTACTTTCCATTTCCTTTTCTTTATGCCAATTGTTTTCCTCTTTTAATTATCTTTTAATTATCTTTAGGGATATCAATGGGCGAGTGTGGGTTTAACCGTCTAAGGTTTAGGGGGAAAAAAGGTTCAATACCATCCGTTTTCTTTTTCAAAAATTCAAATCAATCATTTCTCTATTTTATTATCAAAACAGTCCGCTATAAATATTAATTATGTCTAAATCAGTCAATTTTTAACAAATTATGTCCTAATTGCTGACGTGGCAAGGATTTAAAATTAAATAACTTTTATTTTGTTCCATTTAATATTCAACCCAAATCAGTTATTTTTTTATTATTAGTGTACAACCTTTCAAATAATTTCATTTCAGGCCAAAAACATTAATATATTTTTATCATTATTAGTCCATTTATCAAATAAATATCCAACATACTTCCATAAATAAGATTAAATACCAAACATATATTGGGTTTGGCTGCCTTGCTACCGGATCTTCCAAGTTCCGAGATTTTACGAACTCTTTCCGCCCGACCGCAACCGATGGTTAAATCTATAGACAAATATAATAAACTTAAATAGTTACTCAATTAGTCCAATTTTTCACCATGTAAAGGCTAAATCAATATAATACCCAGCCCTAAGTATATAAAAGGGTAAGACAAACTATTCACACCAACCAAATAAACTTATTTCTTGCTATCATATATGATACTTCCTCTGTTTTTAATGTTTGCTACAGACCCACCCAGCACGTAGTCCAATGCACATTTCAAACAAGTTATAGCTCAAGTTCAGTAAAAGTAACAATTCTAAAAGTTCGATATCTGGTCGGTCGCACGGCCAATCAAATATTTATCCTGCTTCTGCAAACACAAATAATGTAGTACAGCACAATGTATCGTCTCCACAGGGACTGTGATTTGTAGTTCTAATGTATTATAAAAATAAAAATAAAGTTTGGGGGGGGGGGGGTGTTTGATTTGAATGACCTATAAATCTAAGGAGATAATAAAAATAAGTAAACAAAGCAAATATAAAAATGAAGACAAAGATCGAGATTTACTATGAATAAAAAGCCTAGTCCTAGGAATGATTTGGAATTGGTACTTGAATTAGATCATCGATTTAGTAAAGATTGAATTTTCACACCATTGATAAATTAGTTATAGTTACCAGGTACGCTTAGGCAACCAATTTTTCCTTTCCGATTAGATAACTAAGGTACGACCGTTAGTTATCCCTAATTGGGTACAATAATCCTAGGTACGACCGTAGGATTTAATTGCCCAATTGCATTATAAACTAGAAAAACCCAATTCGAGTAATCTACACATACGATGTGTAGATTAATGTCGATTATGCAATTCCTTGGGAAGGAACTAATCAACCCAATTGTCACCTATTCAAATAAGAATACAATTGCGGATATTCTATTCAAATTGACAACCAATTATCAAACTAGACAAATATTTGGGCCCTAAACATTCATCCAACTCAACAATTGCAACAATAAACATAGAAATTGCATAAATACCAACGGTTGAAAAATCCACAAAAGTGTTTAACAATCTCCCAAAATCCAAGTACCGAATCCAATCAAAACCTAGAACTAGAAAGGTGAATCTACTCCATAGTCATTGGAAAGAAGAAATAAAAAGGGATTACAACCATGAACATTGAGATAGATGGAATTTTGCTTGTCTTGCTTGCTTCAATGGTGTCGCCCTTTTCCCAAATTCCAAGTTTTTCCAGTCCAGTCTCGTGTGTCTTCCTCTGTCCCAATTTTCCAATTTTTGTATTCTCCAATTCCTCATCTCACCGCCCCCTGCTTTCCTTATTTTTAAAATCCCATGCAAGATTCCTTTGATTTCTTTCCATAATTACTCCATTAGCAAATTTCAACTAGCCACACAAGAGTTGCTCATGGCCATGATTAAATTGCTCATTGCTTGCTGCCAATTTTCTCTTGAAAAGCCAATTTTTCACTTGCTTCTACTCCATCATCTCCAAGCCTACAAAATAAGCAAAGTATGCACAAATAAGCCATAATCACACTTAATCAACTCCAAACCACTCAAAATATTAACAAAATGTATAAACATATTTACTCTCATCAAATTCCCCCACACTTAAATCTTGCTTGCCCTCAAGCATGAGTCCAAAAACCAAAAAGGAAGAACCAAGATTCAATATCAATAGTCTCACCAAAGCATAACCAAGTCATTCCAACATCAAATACATCAAGCCAAACCAACCTCACCAAGATAAAGTGTATGCACTCACTCTCAAAAGTGTATAGGTAATAGAACTCTCAAGTGATGAATCAAAAAGACGATCCCATAGGCTTGCTTCAAAATCACATCTCCCCTGCTTATAGAATTCATATCCAATGCATCAAATCAAAGGGTCTTTTATTTAGGTTATAACGGGGCCATGGCTAGGGGTAGGAAAAAGGGATGAATGGCTAGTGGGAATTGAGAAACCATATACAAATAATCACACTACAATTCAAACTTGTTGCAATGAAACGAAACTTAAACCATGAAATTCAAACCATGCTACAGAAACATATATAAAAGGATCACATGTAGCTCTTTTTCCTCTCTCAATCCTTTCTTTCTAATTGCTTTTCCTTTTTGCAACAACCCCTTGTCTTTTTCTTTTTTTTTTTTTTTTAAGTGGTTTTCAATAGCTTGGTTTAGTTTATTAGAGGAATTCCACTGTCTAAAAATTATAGACGGAACTTCAACTCTGTGGTTCATGACCCTAAGGTCAGAGGAACATTTGCCAAGCTACTTACGTCCACTGCCCTTTTTCTCTCCCTTTTTTCTTTTTTTTTTAGGGCTCTTTTTTTTTTAAGGGGTTGCTCAACTCTCAACAACAACAGTACTACAAAAGAGACATCGCGATTCTTTCTTTCTCACGCTCTCAATAGCATTCTATCAAACCAAAATTCCCATCTTCAAAGTTGCAACATTAAAAGAATTTTTCATGTGAAGATTCATAAACAATTTCTCAAATTCCCAAGGGTTCAAAGAAAGTGTATGGCTAGAATAAGAAAAAGGCTAATGGTTCATGGGGACGAAACAAATTCAAGAAAAATAGGATATGTCAATTAGGCTCAAAGTTGGCTCACTAGGGGATAAATAAAAGGAGGTGGGAAAATATAGGCCAAAAGGGGTAATCCTAGTGCCCTTATCATTTTCAACACACTGAACTGAATTGATGCAAGCTCAACATGTATAATGAAGCAAGTTCTAGAATGTCAAATTGAACACCATATATGCACACATCAAAGAAAATTTAAGGCTCAGATCTCACCGGGTTAATTTGTCAGTTGGCTCAACATACTCAATACCAAAATTCATCAATCATGCCAGGTGATCTTATCAATATAAATCCTAGACTCCCAATCAGGAACCAGACCACACAAAAGGGCAAGCGAAAAATATAGGCATATAAATAGCAAAATAAGTTCTACTCCCCCCACACTTGAATTAAACATTGTCCCCAATGTAAAACAAAGGATAGAAAGAGAGAAACTTCCCTGAAAGTCCAAGGGGAAACCGATGCAACGACTCATTGGCGAGCCGGATGTGGTGGTTGAGTGAAGCCTGAATGTTGGAAAAATTACCACAGGGCATGCTGGAGAGAGACAAGTGAATACGAGTACACATCATAATACCTGAAAAGCAGAAACAACCAAAGCAAGCAGCACCAAGATAACAAAATATGTCTAATTCAAGATCACCAATTCAGAAATACCTATTCATTCTACTCCACACCTTAGAACAATGAAAATTTCAATCCAATCATCATCCAACAATACCAAAACTAGCCACTGCACCAAATTCAAGCACCAAAAATTTATGCTTATCATCAACCAACAATCTAAATCAATCTGATTCAACTTTGCACTATTAACTCAATGATATTATCAATGAAAGCAAGGATTTCCTAATTCAAATCAAAACGCAATAGTGCAAACTAAAATCAGAAAATGCCCAACAAGACAAATCCACAGCAAATAATTCCAACAACTTCATAACAGAAATCTGAAAATTCCCATCACCACCAAACTTCAACAGAGAATAGAAAAAAGGGAAAGCTATCCTTTACCAACCAATCCCGTCGAGCATTAGCAATGAAACAAAGGAGGTCGCCGGAAATGGAGGACGGGCGCTGACTAGGAGGACGAGATGCGAGTGGCCTGCTGCGAACGGTGGAGGGGTGCTTGCGGTGGCGCACGACTGAGGGCAGAGCGAGAGAGAGAGAGAGAGAGAGAGAGAGAGAGAGCGAGAGAGAGAGAGAACGGCGGTGGCTGGGTCGCGACGGAGAAGGGGCGGCGGCGCTGCTCTCGGCGAGAGGGAGGGGGCGGTGCTGCGAGAAGAGGATGGTGCGTGAGAGGGAGAGAGGGCGAGGAGGGGCGGTGGCTGTTGAACGATAAAGGAGGGAGGAGTAAAATTTAGAATGTAGAGTAAAATTAGGGCAAATGGGTGAAATTGGAGTGGGCCCAATTTTGAGTAATTGGCAGCATTCTTTTCCTTGCTTGGGCATGGTCATGACCAAGACCCTCATAGTTTGCTGGAAATTGAGTCCCAAATTTACATAAAATCAGTCCACCATTTACACCTTGAGCATGGTCATGACTAAGTTGCCTCTTGTTCGCTGGAATTTTGATGACTTTTTCTTGCCTTGAAATCAGTCCATTATAGATACCTTAGTCATGGTCATGACTAAGCTCACTATGGCATTCTGAATTCTATCTTCTTCCTCCAAACAAATGATTCACCTATGCACAAAAACATAACACAAATTATTCAAGTTAAAAACATCACACTAAAATAAAATAAGAAAAACACACGAAATTTTAATAAAAAGCTTGGGTTGCCTCCCAAGAAGCGCTCTTCTTTATAGTCTTTGGCTAGACTTTCTTCTTTCCAACTCATCCCATCTCATAAACATCATGCCGGATTTCCCCAAATTTTCGCAATTTCACTTTCCTCCTGTACCCAGCACCACTCAAATTCATGCCACCATGCTTATCCCTTACTGCTCGAACCCACTTCTCCTCCTTACCAAGAGGAAGAGCACAATCAATGATATCTGGTGGATCATCAAGCTCATGCATGTCCTGCACACGAGGTTCAACAACATGAACAACACATAAAGAGTTAGAATTTAAATTGGGGTGCTTCATAGCATTAAAAAGATTATAATCAACTCTTTCTCCATCAAACTCCAAAGATATCGTGCCATGTTTCACATCAATAATAGCTCCTGCAGTACACATAAAAGGCCTACCAAGAAGAATAGGAGACGGGTTAGGACAACCTTCATCATTCATATCCAACACATAAAAATCCACAGGAAAAATTAATTCATTAACTTGAACTAAAACATCTTCAAGCACACCATCAGGATACGCATTAGTTCGATCAGCTAATTGAATGATAATTCCAGTCTTTTTCAGTGGACCAAGATTTAAGGAGTTAAATAAAGTTCTCGGCATAACATTGATCGCAGCTCCTAAATCAAGCATTGCTTTACTCACCAAAGTGTTACCAATTCTACATGGGATGGCAAACATACCAGGATCGCCACACTTATGTGGTACTTTTCTTTTCAGAATTGCAGAAACATTCTCACCAGCTATGATTTGCTCATCCCCTCTCAACCTCTTCTTGTTGGTACACAACTCCTTCAAGAACTTGGCATATGATGGAATTTGGTTGATTGCCTCCAACAATGGAATTGTCAAGTCCACCTTCTTGAAAATCTCCAGCATTTGCTTCCTCTTGTCTTGCTTTGGTGGCTTCTTCAATCTGTCAGGAAAAGGAGCTAAATTAGTTCGAGTAGGAGGAAGAGGACGAGATGTTACCTTTTCTTGAACTTCCGCCTCCTTCTCTATTTCTTTTTCAATCTCATCCTCATTTTTCTCCTTTGGAATGGGTAGGAAAGGACCTTCAACTTCTTTGCCACTTCTCAACACCATTGCACTCACATTCTTCGGGTTAGGCTCGGGTTGAGCCGGCCATTTTCCTTTCTCCCTCTCCTTTAGTTGTCTAACGTCGGATGACAATTGATTAATTTGGCTTTTCAATTGTTCAAAGGTTGATTTGGCATCCTGTTGAAATTGCAAAGTATTAGAAGCCATTGTTCTAACTATATCTTCCAAAGACATACCTGTTTGAGTAGGAGGAGGTGGTGGTGCATTTTGTTGTGGTGCTGAAGCAAGGTACCCAGGTTGTTGATTATTCACCACAGGTTGTTGATTCCGGTAACTGAAATTTGGATGATCTCTCCACCCCGGATTGTATGAATTTGAGTACGGATCATATTGCCTTATAGGAGCTCCTGACCAACCAGCTGCATTCACTTCAGCAGTTCCATCTTGTAAAGTGGGGCATGCATCAGTTGGATGGTTCGGGTTTGAACAAATCCCACATGCCCTCACATGTTGTATATTTTCTACAGCCATCTTCCTCACGAAAGTAGTCAGTTCTTTCAATTGTTGTTGAATTGACAAATCATTTGCCTCACTTGACTCCTTGGTTGGCATGCTTTCGCGGGTTCCAAATTGTTGTGCATTTTCCGCCATGTTGTTGATCAAAGTCCAAGCCTCTGCCGGTGTCTTGTTCACTAGAGCTCCACCACTTGCAGCATCAATTATGCTCCTGTCCATAATCAACAAACCATCATAAAAATATTGTATCAACAATTGTTCAGGTATTTGATGTTGTGGACATTTAATAATTAATCGATTGAATCGCTCCCAATACTCATGGAGCGTTTCACCAGTTTGCTGCTTGATGCCACAAATTTCTTTTCTCAGACTAGCAGCTCTCGACGCTGGAAAATACTTCTCCAAGAATTTCTTCTTCATGTCAGTCCATGTCGCAATACTGCCAGCTGGAAGGTAGTAGAGCCAATCCTTTGCAAGTCCTTTTAGAGAAAAGGGGAATGCTCTAAGTTTAATCTGCTCATCTGTTACACCGGCTGGCTTCATGCTTGAACACACAACATCAAACTCCTGGAGGTGCTTATGAGGCTCCTCACATGAAAGGCCATTGAAATGAGGAAGTAAGTGAATCAATCCAGATTTAAGCTCAAATGGTGTATCATCATCAATAGTAGGAAACGTAATGCATAAGGGTTGCTGGGTCAAGTCAGGCGCAGCTAATTCTCTCAAAGTTCTTTGAGCCTCGGCCATCTCTAACTCTTGTTCTTCCTCAGATTCAGTTTCACTTGATCCTCCACTGCAGCTAGACGAACGGGCTAACTCAACCACAAAATGCAAACCAGGGGGGGTAGTAGCTTCGAGCTGTTTTCTTAATCTAGCCTCTTTCCTTAGCCTACGCGCAGTCCTCTCTATTTCTGGATCAAATAACAATTCACCTGTAGAAGAGGAAAACGACATACACAGGGAAAACGAACTAGAGTAAGTAAAACACAAATAAAAAAAATAAATAAAAATCAAAATAAAATAAAAAGAAAATTAACACAAAAGAATTTCAAACACGAGTCCCCGGCAACGGCGCCAAAAATTGGTCGGTCGCACGGCCAATCAAATATTTATCCTGCTTCTGCAAACACAAATAATGTAGTACAGCACAAGGTATCGTCTCCACAGGGACTGTGATTTGTAGTTCTAATGTATTATAAAAATAAAAATAAAGTTTGGGGGGGTGTTTGATTTGAATGACCTATAAATCTAAGGAGATAATAAAAATAAGTAAACAAAGCAAATATAAAAATGAAGACAAAGATCGAGATTTACTATGAATAAAAAGCCTAGTCCTAGGAATGATTTGGAATTGGTACTTGAATTAGATCATCGATTTAGTAAAGATTGAATTTTCACACCATTGATAAATTAGTTATAGTTACCAGGTACGCTTAGGCAACCAATTTTTCCTTTCCGATTAGATAACTAAGGTACGACCGTTAGTTATCCCTAATTGGGTACAATAATCCTAGGTACGACCGTAGGATTTAATTGCCCAATTGCATTATAAACTAGAAAAACCCAATTCGAGTAATCTACACATACGATGTGTAGATTAATGTCGATTATGCAATTCCTTGGGAAGGAACTAATCAACCCAATTGTCACCTATTCAAATAAGAATACAATTACGGATATTCTATTCAAATTGACAACCAATTATCAAACTAGACAAATATTTGGGCCCTAAACATTCATCCAACTCAACAATTGCAACAATAAACATAGAAATTGCATAAATACCAACGGTTGAAAAATCCACAAAAGTTTTTAACAATCTCCCAAAATCCAAGTACCGAATCCAATCAAAACCTAGAACTAGAAAGGTGAATCTACTCCATAGTCATTGGAAAGAAGAAATAAAAAGGGATTACAACCATGAACATTGAGATAGATGGAATTTTGCTTGTCTTGCTTGCTTCAATGGTGTCGCCCTTTTCCCAAATTCCAAGTTTTTCCAGTCCAGTCTCGTGTGTCTTCCTCTGTCCCAATTTTCCAATTTTTGTATTCTCCAATTCCTCATCTCACCGCCCCCTGCTTTCCTTATTTTTAAAATCCCATGCAAGATTCCTTTGATTTCTTTCCATAATTACTCCATTAGCAAATTTCAACTAGCCACACAAGAGTTGCTCATGGCCATGATTAAATTGCTCATTGCTTGCTGCCAATTTTCTCTTGAAAAGCCAATTTTTCACTTGCTTCTACTCCATCATCTCCAAGCCTACAAAATAAGCAAAGTATGCACAAATAAGCCATAATCACACTTAATCAACTCCAAACCACTCAAAATATTAACAAAATGTATAAACATATTTACTCTCATCAATATCTAAAAACTACAAGACGAGACGAATCTAACAAGATCTCACTTGACTATATTTTAACTTATATAACTATGATAAAACTTTAAGTTAAAGTGTTTTTGTAAATAGTGCCACATTTGCAAATGTAGCTTTCTTTTAAAATCGGAGGGTGTATGTTACAACTTACAAACAAAACTCAACCAAACTCATTTATTCTAACAAACTAGTTAAGACTTAAGATGCACTATTTGACGAGTTGGACAGTTTCTATTGACCAAACTCTTGAGTATGATTATTCTTATATAACTATTATAACTTGCTGAGGAGTGATGCTAATTCTTTCTAAATCTATCTAGATCATTAATAATGTCAATAGTGATAATTTTTAATATTTTTAAGGGAATAAAGTTCCTATGGCTATTCGGTATTTGTTCAATGTTGAATTGTCACCTATAAGTGTTCAATACGTATTCAAAAGTACTGAATAACTATTTATAACATTCAAACTGATGTTGAAAATATAAATTCAGTACATTGTAGTTATAATTCATCACTTTATACTTCAACAAGTACTGAATTTCTTGCATTCAGCAAGTAACCGGATCCATTTTTAAGAGCATTAGTGATTTTTATTTTTTTGTTTATCCAGATATCACCATGCAACATTGCACCCAATACTAATTTCTCAAGGATCTGGTGGACATTGGAGGTTTGCCTATTCTATAGTAGAATTCCGCATACATAAAGACTCGAACTCAAGACATTTACATTTGTTATTTTGATTTCAATCTATAGGACTGATTTTATTGGAGGGGGTTCATGTCCTGAACGAGGATAATTCTGAACATCTAAATTTTATGTGTTTTTTGATAGTTAATATATATATGTAGTTTGGCCCCAATTTAATCAGATATTCATTCCCTAAATACAAGATTTAAGTAGTCAATTACACTATTAATAAAATGTTGTGATTACCGATCTTTTGGGGAGTTATGTAGGGAAAGATTGTTTCCATTTTATTTGTTTCTTTATTCCATATGATGCTTTTCTCCATTTGAATATATTTATGCTATATGATTTTACTAGTTTAGATTTAATTAAATCAAAACAAGTATTTTATTAATATCATACAACATGATCTTACTTTCATCTAGCATGATATAAATCAAATGAAAATAATTAAATCAAAACAAGGATTTTATTAAGAGCAATTCCCCAAAAATATACTTGAACTATACCAAAATTTTAACATTAGTACCTAAACTATTTTTCTGGAAAAAAATAGACCTCAACTTTATAATATTAGACAAATCTAGACTTTTTCCTTTTAAAATATATTATTTTAAAACCTATCAACTTTTCAAAACTATTATTTTAACCCCAACAATTTAAAGAAAAGTATATTTTGATCATCAAATTTTCTTTTTAAATAAAATACATTTAAACAATTAAACTATTATATTATATTAAAAGAAAAAATAATATTAATTATGTATAAATATAATCAAATAAAAAAAACTGGAAATAAAAATAATTTAAATTAAATTTAAATAAACTGATAGTATAAAATTAAATGAAGTTAAAATAGTTAAATAAAATAAAATTAAAAATTTTATTAAATTAAATATTTAAATTAATTTTTTTTACATTAGTTCGTCTATATTCCGTTTAATACAATATCTTTTACTCCATTTAACACAAACTAATATTATAAAATATGCTTTTATAATATTAGACGATTTTTATTTGACCATTTTTATTTTATTTATTTATTTAAATTTCATTGCATATACTTTTATTTTTTTTCAAATCTTTATTTATCTATTTTAATTTCATTTTATTTACGTTTTTATTTAATATAATATAATTTCATTATTTAATTATTTTTCAATTACAAATACTAATCATTATTTAATTATATTTTTCTTCTATTTAAGTGAACGGGGTTAATTTAAGAATCAAAATATATTGTTTTGAAATTCCTGGGCTAATATGAAAAGTTTCAAAAGTAAATGGGTCTTAAAAATATACAAAGGTGTAGTTTTTTCTAGCAAGGAAAATTGAGGTCTATTTTTTGCCAAAAAAATAATTTAGGTATTAATTTTAAAACTTTGATATAGTTGGGGTATATTTTTTGGAAATTGCTCTTTTATTAATTCCATACATCATGATTTTACTTCTATCTAGCATGATATGAATCCTACACAACATGAAAATAATTAAATACAGTGCAAAAATCTTAAATCAAATTAATAAAAAGAACTCATAATCTGAAAATTAAAGAAGCATTTTATTAATTTTACATAACATGATTTTACTTTAATCTAGCATGATATGAATTCCATACAGCATGAAAATAATTAAAATGTATCATAACAATCTTAAGTTAGATTAATAAAGAAGAACTTAGTAATTTTCAAATCAAAACAAGCATTTTATTAATTGCACACAACATAAAAATAATTAAAGATAGTGCAGAAATCTTAAATTAAATAAATAAATAAAATTCATAAAATGAAAATGAAAATAAGTATTTTACTACTTCCACACAACTGTAATGGAAAGGGATCATTAATCAAATTAATTACCACCCATAATGAATATTTTTTTCTATTTAAGTAATGAACTTTTATAAGGTAATAAATGAATCTCAAAATCAAACAGCATGAAAATAGGATAATACAACATTTGAGAACCAACCTGAATAAATCCATTCAGGATGCTAACCGGATTGGATTTTATTACAGCCCATAGACATGGTAAGTCAAACATTAATTTTAATGCTGTCCATGTTTGGGAATAATTTTCATTTTGGTATTAGGAAGGGCAAACCAAGATAGCTAATTAGGTGATAAATTACAAGGATAAATTACAAAATTTATTTCAAGGCATGACAATTGAGTGACATATTCTTAGGTGCAACTACATTCTTAATTTTTACCAAATCCCTTGTTTTGTGATAACATAATCATTCTAATCCATGATAATTATTTAGTTTAAATTAATTATTATTAATTTTTTTTGTCTGATATAATGTTGGTTAAATTTATCAACCAAATTACCACCAAACTCATCCAAGAAACACTTAATTAATTAATTTAAGAAAGTAAAATCTCACACGCCACTCTCTTCAGAGAGAGAGACTTGTCAACCAAAACCAATTTCTTTTTGCATTTGCATCGTCTACTCAAAAAGATTACTTTCTAGTTTTTTGTTAGTGAGTGCAAGTAAAAATAATAATTTAATAATAACTAATAATATAATTAAAAAAAGATGTTTTAGTAAATTACCTAGGGATCCTTCAAAATCTTTTTATACAAATAGAAAATATAATACCAAATCCAGTTGGTCTGAGTGGTATGAGCCTTTAACAGCTTAAACAAAAGTATTAGGTTCGAGCCTTTGTATATTTTGTTCTTATACTCATATGTGAATTGAAGGGAAGGAATAAAACATTAAGTACAGAAATGCTTTCCAAAAAAAAAAAATATTAAGTACAGAAAAGGAAATGTCAAATCTGATGGTTTTGAGGGGATGAAGACTTGGCTTAAGGTTGGGGGTTCGATCCCCACCCGGCCCGGTTCCTTATCCATCTCATTTGTCTATTTGTAATTTGTGTGTTATAGACTCCTCACCACTTTTTCTAGCTTGTATAAGTTGTTAAAAAAACAATATAAAAATTAAAAATTATGATGGTTTCGTAAATGGCCTAGTATTTGAAAATATTTTTTTATTTTTTATTTTACTTTTGTTTTTTAAGAAAGTAAAAGAAAAATGTACGTGTCTTGTTTCAATTATTTGTAAATTGTAATTCATTTGTATTATCACTCAGCCAAAAAAAGTAAGCTAATTTTATTATTTTTGTACATTTATAATTCCAATTCTCGCAGTAAATTTAAAAATAAAATTAAACTCGGTTACTTACCCAAATCTTGGGATTAATATATTATTGTTGAACCAACAATGGTTGGCTTAAGTGGATTGGGGTTCTAGTCGCTTAAGTGATGTCTCGAATAATTAGTATTAAGTCCAATATGGCTTGGGATACTCGGTAATTCACCAAAAAATAATATTATCGGTGAAAACTTTTCAATTAATGATCTCCTAGTATGTATTAATTGAAAGGGCACCAAGACTGGTGATTAGAATTCGGATTTTTGTTTTAAAAAAAATTATTATTTCAACCTTTCACTTATATAATATTTATAATAATTGAATCTCTACATGATTGGAAGATAAAAATTGAATTATAAGAAAAGTAAAATTAAGAAATTTTATTACCAATGCTTGAAATTCCCATGGGTTAGGGCCTAGGGGAGCCTGCTTTCGGGTGCTTATTTTTGTAAATTTATTATTTATTGTTCAAAAAAGAAAAACCCCTACTAAATTAATTATTTACTCACACCACTTAAACTATTAAACACTCGTACTTAAATTTCCATGTCCACAAGAAAGTAGCAGTAATTAATGGGATGAAGGGAGTAGTACTTAAAGTATCTTTTCTTTAAATGGTCACGTCTCATGTCTTCCAACTTTATGGTTGAATGTTTGATTTTCATCCGGTCCCTATTCATCTCTTTTATCCCTTTTGTAGTTTATATGACTTGGGATCCCACACTTTTACCGACACATGAGTATCAATGTTTAAAAAAAAATCAAAATTAATCTCGAGGTACTAATACATTTAGAACCTCTCTCAAAATACTCCCCCGTCCCACTAATTCCGTCCAATTTTCTTTTTTAGTCCGTCCCACACCATTGTCACATTTCCTTTTTGGGAAATAATTATATACTTTAATTACCAAATTCCCTCTAATCACATCACATCAATAAATAAATATATTAAAATTTCAAACACAGAACTATCACATCACACATAAATAAATCAATTAAAAATTCAAACTCATTACAATCACATCACATAAATTCCTAATTTGCCCCCAATTTAAACACTAATCTACCCTTACATTAAATCCTAACTATCCCCACATAAAATATCGTGCCCAAAAGTTTTGGGACACTATTAGTGGGACGGAGGGAGTAATATTTTAAATTCACCAAAAAAGCTCGAAGTTCAAACTCAAAACATTGTTTAAATTAAATTGTTATATATAGCCTTAAATTTCAAATATTTATTTATTTAAATAACTGAATTAACAATTAAAAACTCCATATTCTTATAGATATTGTAAATGTTTAATTCACATAACCGCCGCAAGTGTATATATCTAGTTGGTGTTGAGCTCCAGAATCCCATTTTTATACATTCCCAGTTTTCTTACACTTGAAAGCCTCGGCAGTTCTACAAATAGGCCATTCCCTTGTGTCCCCAAAACCCCAAACCCATTCGACCATTCCCCAAATACAACAAAAATCCAAGTTCCAAAAAAAAAGAAAAAAAAAAAAGGAAAAATGCTGCCCCCATTCGGCTACCTGGAAATCCTGTTGGCATTCATTTGCCTTTTCTACATCTGGTGCTTCAGAAACATCCACGGCATGCCCTGGAATTGGCCCCTCGTCGGCATGCTCCCCAGCCTCTTCTGCCACGTCCACCGCATCCACGACCGCTGCGTCGACGTTTTCCAGGCCTTCGGCGGCACGTTCGTCCTCAGGGGCCCCTGGTTCACTTCCATGGACATCGTCGGCACCGCCGATCCCGCAAACGTCCACTTCATCATGAGCGCCAACTTCGCCAATTTCCCCAAGGGCACCGAGTTCAAGAAGATCTTCGCAGTACTGGGCGACGGGATCTTCAATTCCGACTCCGATCAGTGGACCGGCCAGCGGAAACAGGCGCGGGCGCTCATCACGCACGATCGGTTTCGCCGGTTCCTCGTCAGGACCAGCATGGAGAAAGTTCAGCACGCCCTGATTCCTGTCCTGGAACATTTTTGCCAGAACGGGTTGGTCCTGGATCTGCAGGACGTTTTCCAGAGGTTCACTTTTGATACGACCTGTATTTTGGTGA
Source organism: Hygrophila difformis (assembly GCA_030278955.1). Classification (NCBI taxonomy): domain Eukaryota; kingdom Viridiplantae; phylum Streptophyta; class Magnoliopsida; order Lamiales; family Acanthaceae; genus Hygrophila; species Hygrophila difformis. The sequence continues at coordinate 13,631,706 of JAOANR010000012.1, read as the reverse complement.
CGGGTTTTGATCCGGGGTGTTTGTCCGTGGAATTGCCCGACGTACCGTTTTCCAGGGCGATGGACGACGCGGAGGAGGCGATATTCATGAGGCACGTCCTGCCGGAGAGCCTGTGGAGGGTCGGGAAGTGGCTCGGAATCGGGCACGAGAGGAAAATGAGCCAGGCTTGGGCCGTGTTGGACCAAGTCATAGGGAAGTACATCGCGATGAAACGCGAAAATTTAAATAGTTTACAAAATGACGAGGAAAATCAGGGGCTCGACCTGTTATCATCGTACATCAAAGGGGATTACAATGAGTTATCGACAGGGGATGTCCTGGAATGTAACAAAGGTGACAAATACCTAAGGGATACAATTTTGAACTTCATGATAGCGGGGCGCGACACGACGAGTTCTGCTCTGACCTGGTTCACGTGGCTCGTGGCGACCCACCCGGAGGTCGAGAAAAAAATCCGGGACGAGCTGAATTCGGTCGCCAACTCATCTGGGAAACGGAAAATGTTCGAACCGGATGAGGTCCGCGGCCTGGTTTACCTGCACGGGGCGTTGTGTGAATCGCTCCGGCTTTACCCGCCGGTGCCGTTCCAGCACAAGGCGCCCGTGCAGGGCGTGATGCTCCCGAGCGGGCACTACGTGCACCCGAAGATGAAGGTGATGTTCTCGCTATACGCAATGGGGAGGATGGAGTACATATGGGGTAAGGACGCGGCGGAATTCAAACCGGAGAGATGGATAACGGAGAGGGGGACGATCCGGTACGAGCCGTCGTACAAGTTCCTGGCGTTCAATGCCGGGCCGAGGACGTGCCTAGGGAAAGAAGTGGCGTTCACGCAGCTGAAGGCGGTGGCAGCGGCTATGGTGCATAATTACCGGGTGGAGGTGGTCGACGGGCACCCGGTGAAGCCGAACGTCTCGGTGATTCTGTACATGAAACAGGGCTTGAAGGTTAAGATTTCCAGGAGATCGGGCTTAGCTTGAATCTTGGCTCGATCATGTTGGGATGGATTGAATTGATGGGGAAATAAAATTGACATTAATATTATGATATTGGATTTGTTTATGTTGCTTGTTTGTGTTAGATTTAAGGATGCAAGAAAAGGCAGGGAAATTATATTAGCCCATGCTGTTGGTTTATATGTCTACTTTGCAGTGTTTGATTTTGATGTGTGTGTAAACTTGTGGGAGTGTCGTCTAGTATTATTTTGATTTAGTGAATTCTTTCTTTCTTTCTCTACTATTTCATTTTTAGTACTATGAATAAATGTTTTCTAAGATGTAATAATTGATGCGTAATAATTGATGCTTTCTTGAGGGTTTGTATAATATTCCTCATGAAAACAAGTAAAAGTGGAGCAAAGGAAGTAATCCCCTCCCTTCATGTAGTGTAAGCCTTTTTCTACAAATAGGAAATTCATACAATTCGAAAAACCCACTATTTTACAGATCAAACTTATTTTTGGGTACATGAGTACAATACTTATCAAAATTTGGGGTATAGTTAGTGGCTTTTAATAATTAAGTGCAAATTTTTAGTTTTCATTTGGACCATTTTTTTAAAGCAATTTTAAATTAAATTTATTTTTTTTTTTAATTTTTAGTACCAATTATTTAAACTTTCAATTTGTGATTTAGTTTTTTAGGTAAAATTTATATTTTTAATATATTTCATATAAATTCTACATTATTCTTTTTTAGCTTTTAAATGTTTTTACTTTTTACTATTAGATCAATTTAAATTTTTTTATCTTAAGATTTTAAAACTTTAACATTTAATTAATATTTTTAAATGTCATACCATAAATCTTTTTAATTTTTTGCTCTCCTTTTACTAATGTTATTACCATTTAGAGAATACTACATAAATAGACACAATCAACTTAGCTTGGCACTACTTAACAAATAAAAACATCCATATGGAGAATATCTTTAATTTACTACTTGGGTTTTTCCTCCTGATTTTCTTGATGGGGATTTAGCAACGGATGCATCCGGCGTGCGGTTCCCTACATTCTAAATCCTTCCAGAGTTCCTTTTTAGCTTTATTTTTTACTTTTGATTTTCCTTTTTTTTTTCCTTTCTGGTTTCGGCTCCCAAAAAGAAAAAAAGAAAAATCCAATCTTCTTTTTTTATTCCCAATGCAAATTGTGGATCGGGAGTACAACTCCATGGAGTCTTCTTTACTGTTGTATGCCTTCAGCGATGATTAAAAAGATTTAAAAAAATTAAAATAAATAATATTATTATTGAAGATGTAGTAGTAATATGATGACTTATGTAGATTGACAGTTGCAACAGCTATTGCTCCAACAGTTCGTACCAAAACAAAATATAGTTGTGGCCGTTCAACTCAATTGTCCCTAATTAAATCAATGATATATGATCGACTATAATAAAACTCATCTTCATACAATTAAAAGTCAAAACATTAGAGAGACATCCTTATAATATACTTAATAATATAGTAGAAGTTTAGGTAATAAAAAAAAAAAGCTGATAATCTGGAATTTATAGTTCGTTCAACAAATTCTATATGGATACTTTGAGGGAATTCAAGCCTTCAATTTTATGTATTATGGAACCCCAAGGTCCGTTTGATCGCCTTCGGGTTCCACTTTATCGTTGGGATTATGAGCCTATCCATATTTCTTAGAGTATAGGGAGGGCAGGGGGTTTGTGATCCTCAAACGCATCAGCCTCCCGTTTTCTGTCTCTATTGTGTCTTTACATAACCGTCTGGCATCTTTTAGAGTAGGCCTGGGGGATGTGTCTTGGTTCTTTACTGCCATATATGCCAATCCAGTCGCTTCCTCAAGGTGGCAGGATTGGGACAATATGAGGGAGGTGGCATCTATTATCCAAGGTCCGTGGATGGCGATGGGAGATTGGAATGAGATCCTTAATAGCTCCAAAGTGGTAGGCATGTCAGTGTCTCTAACCCAGTGTGAGAAATTTCGGGACATGCTCATGGACTATGGTCTAGAGTCTATTCATACCACAGGTGATAGATTTACATGGCAGAGGAATACGTCGGGGGGACCGTTGGCTAGAAAGAGATTAGATAGAGCTGTGGCCAACGGTGATTGGATTTCTTTATTCCCGGATTCGGTTGTTGAAGTCTTGCCGCGTAGGGGCTCCGATCACAACGGGTTGCTGCTTAAATGTGTTTGCTCACCTGGTAGTTCGGGCATGAGGCCATTTAGGTGGGAAGCAATGTGGTCGCAACATCCTCACTACACTCATGTTGTGGATGTTGCATGGGACATGGGGGGTACGCATATTTCTTCCAAGTTGGAATCTGTTAGAGATGCTTCACTCTTCTTTAATGATCACACTTTCGGTAACCTTGTGAAGAGAAAGAGGACTATCCTGAGGAGACTTCAAGGAGTGCGCTCCTTTTTGGCCAGAGTGGACTCCGTGCGACACCACATTCTTGAGGCCGAATTGATGAGGGAGCTCGATGAGGTTTTGAAACAAGATGAGACCTTTTGGTTTCAAAAATCCAAGGATAAGTGGATTTCTCAAGGGGATCGGAATACCCGATACTTCCATACCCACACAAAAATTCGGAGACAACGATCGAGAATTACGGGTTTGGACGTGCATGGAGGCTGGGTCACGGATGACACCACCCTAAAAAACCATGCACGACTACATTTTTCACACTTATTTGGAGCTTCATCTCACGAGATCACTCACTTGTCTGCATTACCTGGCTTACCGCCCTTACATTCAGTGGAGGGGCTTGATAGTGAGGTGACTATTGAGGAGGTGCATGGGGCTGTCAAAGAGATGGCGGCTTTCTCCGCCCCCGGACCGGATGGCTTCCCAGCGGAGTTCTACAAATTATATTGGTCGGCTATTGGAAATTCAGTCATGGACTTTGTTCACCAGGCCATGTCATCAGGTGCTTTTGAACCTGCGGTTTCTACTTCCTTCCTATGCTTAATACCGAAGATTGATACTCCCAGAGAGATTCGTCATTTCCGGCCAATTACCTTATGCAATGTCCTATACAAAATTTTGACAAAGGTGATTGTGAACCGCTTGAGGCCGTTTCTTCAACAATACATTGGCCCTTTCCAATCTGCTTTCTTGCCAGGCCGTGGGACTAATGGGAATGCCATCATTCTCCAAGAAGCTATTACCTCTTTCAGAAATCGTCATAGGAAATCGGAGGACTTCCTTCTCAAAATCGACTTGGAGAAGGCATACGATAATATCCCATGGGACTTTCTAGATGAGTGCCTCACTGAAATGGGACTTCCCAACATGCTACGCAATATTATTATGTTTTGTGTGCGTTCCCCTACCTACTCTATCCTTTGGAACGGCACGGCTCTTCCACATTTCACTCCAGCGAAAGGCCTCCGGCAAGGGGATCCTTTGTCTCCGTATCTCTTTATTATTGTCATGAAAAAACTCTCCCGGGCAATCCTGAATTGTGTGGATCAAGGTAGTTGGCAGCCTGTTAAGATCTCCCGGCATGCACCGCCCTTATCGCACTTGATGTTTGCAGATGACTTGCTCTTATTCTCAAAGGCCACCATCTCAAGTGCTCAATGTGTTGATGACCTGCTCGCCAGATTTGCAGCGCATGCTGGACTTCGAATTAATGTGGAGAAGTCTCTTGCTTATGCCTCTGTTGCTGTGTCCGCTGCATCCAAGTCAAACTTTTCCTTAGTGTTCAATGTGGGATTTACTGATGATCTCGGTAAATATCTAGGTTTCCCCTTGTTTCATGGTCCAATGCGGCAACACCATTTCGAAGCTATCTTGGATAAAATGTATAGGAGGTTGAGCACATGGAAGAGGGCTCTACTCAATCGTGCTGGGCGGATCACTCTAGCCCGGACTGTCCTCGCGGCTATTCCTTCTTACACTATGCAAATTTGTTGGTTTCCATCGGCTACGTGCGATAGAATTGATAAAAGCATTCGGGATTTCATTTGGAAGGATGCGAGTGGCAAGGGAATTCCGCTTGTTAGTTGGGATAGAATGGCACGCCCTCGTGGTTTTGGAGGCATAAGTATCCGTCGTGCCCGTGATATGAATATATCGCTGCTTGGGAAACCTCTTTCTGAATTAATCTTAGGTTCACCCAAGCCGTGGGTTTCATTGCTAACAAGCAAATATGGACAGCAGCTGAACATTAAACCAGGATCTTCAGTGATTTATCGATCCCTTACCAGGGTGGCACCTTACCTGATTGAGGGTTTTCAACTGAAGATTGGTGATGGTGGCAGCAGCTTTTGGTTTACCAAATGGCTGAAGGGAGGGGCCATCGGACCCAGGCTGCCATTCGTACATATCTCGGATTCTCATTTACGGATCAAGGATGTCTATCAAAATGGTGCTTGGAGTTGGTCAGACCTGTACACTAATGTGCCGGATGATATTAGACGGGAGGTGCAGGAATTCGGACCTCTTGTTTGTCATAGCATGGCAAAAGATCGATTGCATTGGACTCTCTTAAAGTCGGGACAGTACACTGTGGCTTCGGGCTATGCATGGTTACTCTCTACACGGGGCGTGCATGGGGATAGCTTGCGTTCCTGGGCTTGGAAGATTTGTGCACCAGAGAAGGTTGGAATTCTTGCTTGGTTGACAGCTTACAATGCTGTCCCAACTAATGAAATCCGCTACCAACGAGGCATTGCTCCCTCTGCTACATGCCAGCTTTGCAACTCGGCTTCTGAGTCTCTGTTGCATATGTTTTTTACTTGCCCATGGGCTAAGGCAGTATGGGATCAAATGGGAGGAGTTCCCTCGCACCAGTTGATGGACAGATATTCAGATGCTTCTCTCTTCCTTGCACAGTTTGGAAAGCATTGGACAGGTAGTCAATGGGCTGTAATTTGGTGTATCTGGATTGGACGAAACAACTTGTGCTTTAAACACGAAGTGCCAAATATTGCTTCTGTGGTCCGACGTGCCCGCTACCTTGGCTCCATATTCGAAAAGGTATGTAGCCGAGATGCACGAGTACAGGAGTTGCGCTTAGTCCATTGGAACCCCACCAGGGCCAATGGGGTGATTCTTCGTGTAGATGGTAGTTCCCTTGGGAACCCTGGCAGAGTTGGGTTTGGAGGTGTTTTTCGTGATGGGGATGGTCAGTGGCTGGAAGGTTTTTCTGGTTCGATTGGGATTTCTACCAATCTTAACGCGGAGCTTCATGCCATATGGAATGGTATAAAAAGGGCGCATAGCTTGGGGATTGAGGTTTTATGTGGCTATTCTGATTCTGAGGATGCACTTAGGCTGATTAGACAGGATATCGGTCCGGATCATAGCTATTTTACTTTGAACCGGAATATTCGTGATATTATGGCTATTCACCCGGGATACAGGTGGTTCCATATTCTCCGGGAGGGCAACTCTATAGCTGACGCCTTGGCCAAGAGGGGGGCGCGGGAAGTGGATTTCTTCACGACCTGGGCCTTCCCCCCAGATGATGTTCGAAGCCTGCTTTCAGCTGATATGTCAGGGACGTGGTACCCTCGATTCTAGTAGTTTTATTTCCTTTTTTTTGTTGTTTTCTTTTGCTTTGTTAGCTGACGCCTTGGCGTCCTTCACCCAAAAAAAATTCTATATGGTATCTCATAGGATAACTAATTAAGTGGCTCAACAACGAGTTGAATTCATTTCTAAAAGAAAATATTAAAATTTTCCGATTAAACAATGTTGAATTGGGATCATGTGGGACGATATAATGGATAAAAATTGGCCAAAAAAGAAGACGACGACAAAGAAAAAGGGAGGAGCAAAGGAATAAGAAAGGCGAAATTTGTTAACCCTTGGAGTCGGATTTTATATATGGGTATTTTGTGGTTTGTTTTTCGCCTAATTTTTTGAGCCAGATCTTATATTCTAATTGTTTAAACACTTTCAACTAGTTTTTTAAAATTTAAAAGTCTAAACTCCAAAGGGTCGTCTATTCGATATGATTAAACAAGCGACGCTACAAAAGAAAATGATTTAGTTACTGAATTTATACGTTAGCTATTTATGATTTAGCTGCTGAATCTAGCTAAAACATTAAGATTGTAAATTTAATCAATATAAGTTAGTACATGCGGGATCATATGTCAGAAACTTACATAGAGAAGTTGCAATGAGATGAAAACGGTTGGGAATTGCTAAACGAATTTATGAATGGTTATAATAATTAAGCAATTAAGAAAAGAAACATAGTAGTATCTATTTTTACGAAAATCTATAACAAGAAATGCACCATTAAATAGTACAACATCTGTCCCAATTAAAATGTCTTTCTTATTTACTATTTGTGAATGTCCCATGATAAATATCTTCTTTCTATAAATAGAAATAATTTTCCCCTTTAACAACTATGTATGTGGATCCTGTCATATACTTACAAATCAACTCTAGTTAATTCTCGTGCCCAACAGTAACACGACATTATAAATACGACGGAGGCAGTACTGCTAAATATGGGAATACAAATGTTTAGTAATTAGTAATCAGATGGAGGATGGTTGTGCAATCCTTGATAAGTGGTAATGACAAAGCTTGGGTCATCTCCATCCCTTTCCACTATTTTCTTCACATTGCATCCTCCACTTTTGCACTTGAAATAGTTCCTGCATGTATACACAAACTCAACATCATCCATATATCAATCATTAAATACACAATGAATTTCTTATTAATGAACAAATTTCTTCGCAACAATTACTAAATGATTTGCGACAGAATTTATTCCAACTTTTTCTTTGGGTAGTATAAACTTATTGTCTACCAACACTTTTGGCCATGCATGTTGGTAATCGAATTTTGCTATCCGAGCTGAACCTCTCTATGATGTCTATAGATAAAATATAGTACTTCCCGTGTTTCTTTTTTCTAGTCCTATTTCATTTTGTTGGGATTACACACCCTCACAAGTTTTACACACACATCAAATCAAATCATTGAATAGATATATGAGTGATTTATGAATAGAGTTATTTAAATTTGGCTCGGAACTTTATTCGGAAAAAAATATAGTGGATTATTGTTCAATCGAGTGTCTAGCTTGAGCTCGAACATAGATATATGATATTTGTCGAATGCTGGGCCAAATACTCATTTATTTATAATAAGTTTTATATTATACTACATGGCCAGCCTACAAATTCGTTAGTCTTTAGTTATATCAGCCCAATCAAAATTTACCCATTACAAGAAGGTACACTAATTTTTCTAGTGTTTAATGAATTATCTTTTTAAGGTTGAGCTTATCAACAATTCGAAAACAACATGGTGATGTGCAAAAACAAATGAGCTCAACCTCGAGTATTTCTGCGTAGAGTCAAGCTCAAGTACTCTATTACTTGAGCTCGAGTTGACTTGAAATCACACATATGCGGCACAATTTGTAAATTGAAACTTTTTAAAAGAAACTGCGTATATATTAAACATACGCAGTTTCAAGCCATACTATGGTAAAAAAATTCTTGTAATTTGTACGCCACATAAATCTATTGCTGGTTACCATGAGTATGCACGCGCTCACACATATATAAGTGTCACATTTATATTGAAAATGAAATGTATATATGTATTTTTCTTTTAAAAAAATGTTGCATTCATAAATAAGGAGTGATTTTTTTTTTTTTCCTCGAAGGTTGAGAGTCAGGGAACTTGATACTTGGGTCACCAAATAAGGGAGTGATTGAATAATTAATTCTTAGGGTTACCACCAATCTCATCAAAATCTATCCATATATCTTATATATACTCATACATTTGTTTAGGGGATATTCAGATATCCACAAATTATTGGACCCAAAACTAATCACTCGAGAATTTGGTGGACATTGAAGGGTTACCTCTCCCATAGGAGAATTTTGCGTGCATACACAAAAGTTTGAATTCGAGACTATTGCTTAAATTGCTAGAACCCCATAATACTATTTGATAGTTTAATCTATCCACGATATTGTTAAAATTGCAAACAACATAGTTTATTAAACAAGTAATTGGTTAAACTTTTTCTCTATTATTTATGTCTCTATCTAGGGTTTTATCGTCTTTGCTCCCATCCTTGTAATTCCTCATTCCATATCCTTCTCACATAGTACTAATTTTCTCATGAGCACCGAGGACTAAACCCTAAACCCTAAACCCTAAGCCGTGTTCGAGGACTACTTTCATTGCTCCGCGTTGGTCAGCCTTGGCACCCTGCCGTGGCTTCCTCGCTGCTCATCACTCAACCCTTATGCTCTGCTTTGTGATGCTTCTCATTGTCCGTCTTGCTCTGTTTTTGGGTTCTATCTGTTGATGTATTAGATGTGTTTTCGACGACTATGACGTGTTTGTGGTCCACTCTCTTTGTTACGAGTTCTAATTATTTCTTGATTATTACTTCTTGTTTTTGTGTATTCCTTTGTTTTATATTTTTTTAAAAAAAAATTATTTTTATTTTTATTTATTTTTTTATTTTTATGGAGGTAGTAGATTTGGTGCTTTGAATTTAATTTAGGTGGCTGCAATGAGTGTTTGATGAGGTTTGTGCAATGATTTTTTTTTTAATAAAAAAAGAAACAGTATCCATCATATATTTGTTTTAAACAGTGTTGATTAGTGACTGTTTAACCTCATCACTACAAAAATTTTAAAAATTTTAACGGAATATGATAAAAGGATTTCGTCGATTTATTCGTTATCTGGCTCACGAGACGAACAATAAGGCGAAAAACTGGTAAGTGACAAAGTTGAAAAGAACTATTTTCATGACTATAATCAAACTGCCCCATATATATATAGTATATATATATATATATATATCATCATCATTCATATTGAAAATAGATGTTATTTCTACCAATAGCAGTTGGCTAGCGGACTCCCCATAATCCATACTTTAACATTGCCACCTTTGGCCCTAATTAACCTTGATGCAATTGCCTTTTCTTGCGGTTTACTATGAGCAACTTTATTTTATATATTTTTAAATAAAAATTGCCCATATATGCTATTTTGGGGGGCCAACAATTTAATGATTTGATAAAAAAGTAAAGTTTTTGTTTCTTCTCAAATGTTGTCATATCAATCAATTACAAATTAGAATGTGTGGCTACAAAAAATCTCTTGAATTTATGAATTCGGAAGCAAAAAAAGAGGAAGTTGAAATATAAGTGTGTGTGTGGGGTTCTTTGGATGGAAAACTTTCTGATAACCTAAAATCCAAAACTAGTCCCCAAGACAATAATAGACACTTAATCTACAAATTAAAGCTCAAAGAATAAGTAGATCATGGCAATATAATATCCTATTTTTGCTAACAACAAACTCATCAAAACAAGTGAAGTTTAGATAAAACAAAATAAATTGATACTATAAATTAGATTTAATAATGAGTTTAAGGGTGGACTTATAAGTCGACCATATTTTGGTGCCAAATTCATAATCAAAATCTACTTCCCTCCATTCGAATGAACCCCGAATGCAGTGGTGATCTTCTTATCAATTATAATCAATTAGAGTACAGTGAATAATCATATAAATAATCGGTAGGATCGAAGAGGCTTAATTACCTTGGATATGGGTTGTTCTTGATGGCCTTTTTACCATATTTCCTCCACTTAAATCCATCATCCATGAACTCAAGATTCGTTTTTGTTCTGAAGGCAAACCTGCAGGTAAACCCTTCATCATCACCTTCTTCCTCGCCTTTAATATTCACCTCTCTCCTTCCTGGCTTTCTACAAAGCACAAAATTAAACAAACCTAATTTATATGATTTAATGTATCAATCAACAGACCAGATATGTATTTCGAAACTAATTATTTGATTAGTACGTTTTGCAAATACGATGATCTTGGTTTCTCTGAACATCATCTAAGTGTTTTAAACAAAGTAAGATTATATGGTTCTTGCATTTGCAAAACGCAATACAACCAAACACCCGATACTTGTTCAATCAACACGCAAAGTAAAATCATCTCTATTTTTATCTAGCTTTCAAATGCAATCTAATCAAAAGAAGTTGCATTTTCCATGCTAATTTTGCATAATTCCAATTCCAAAACATACCCTAATGTATTTGACTCGCGCTGGCCCTCGCCTTCGCCTTCGTCGGACATGAGATAATTAGCAATATCATGATACAGAAATGATGAAACGTGAAATTGGTGATGATCATCGATAATATTTCCAATATTATTGAAATGGTTGAGATGATCATGAGGAGTAGCAAAATTAGGGTTTTGATGATGCAACTCAGAGGGAGTAGTCTCCCTGTCCATTTGTGGAATGGAGGTTTGACAAATGCTAAGCAGCAGTACTGCAGCTTTAGTTTTAATTTTTTTTTTTATGTTTTTTTTATGTGGTTATCCACGTACTACCTCCGTCTCAATATATTTGTTACGAATGGTTTTTTGGCACTATTCACTGTTTAACTTTGATTCGAATTTTTATCATAGATATGAAAGAAAAAACATAGTTAAGTGAGATCTTGTTAGATTCGTCTAATCTTGTAGTTTTAGACAATTAACTTTTTATAACTTTTCATTATACACAATTTAAGTTATTAACCGTTAAAAATGTGTATCGGCATACGTACTGGGTGGGTCCATAATAAAATGGGTGGGTCCGTAATAAAATAGTGAGAGGGAGGAAGTATTTTACTCCCTTCGTCCCACTCCAAGTGTCTTGTTACTGTTGGGCACGAGAATTAAGGTAGAGTTGGTTTGTGAGTATATGGTGGGGTCTACAGTTGTTGGAGGTGAAAATTATTTCTATTTATAGAAAGAAGACATTTGTAATGGGACATCCAAAAATAGTAAGTAGGACATTTGGAATGGGACGGAGGGAGTATTAGACCTAAAACTAATTCTCGATAATTGTGTGGACACTGAAAATTACCGCTCCCAAAGCATTCTGCATAAAATATCTTTTTTTTTTTTTTTTTTTTTAACTTTAAATTCAAAAAATAAATGATTTTATGTTGGCCCTGGCCATATAAGGACAAATAGGAGTGTCATTTCACGGAGACTTTCACGGAAGGTGCTATACGGTTTAGCGGTGGTCTTCCGTTGGACAAGCTGTGACGTCATATGAATGACAACATAAATACTAGTATCAAGTTTTTAATTCTTAATAATTGCTCCACTATGATGCTATAGGGTATGTTTGGAAGCCGGTATATTTAGTGGTATATAGCAGATTGAATCAGTATATTCTCTCACAATTCTTTTTCCGAATCTACTATTCGCTAGCGGATCTGTTGACTCCCAAATATCCTCATAATTTTGGATCACTATTTTTAGTTATATATGAAAATATATACTCCCTCCATTTTCAAAAATTGTAACATTCATGCGTTTCACGTTTTCCAATGCATATTTTTAACGCTTAATATCTCAAATTGTATAAATGTAAAAAATTATAAAAATTTGATATTCTAAAACTACGCGACTAGACGAATCTAATAAAATTCCACTTGACTTTGTTTTATCTTGTAAAAAATTTGAATCAAAGTTACTAAATGAATATTAACAACTATGCAAATGTTACAACTATTTCCAAACGGAGGGAGTATATAGTAAAGTAAGATGTTAAATGTATTTACTATAATCATTATTTATATGTAATATTGAACTATTAATGTTATACGTGGCAAAAAGAATTTTAATGCATGTCCATAATGTAATCATATTATTAACATGTGTAAAACACATGTCATTGTACCAATTTACCATGAGTGACTAAGCATTAGTTTTTATCCCTATAAAGGGGGTTGTACGATCCTTTATGAGAAATGAAAAAAATTGAATTATGCTGCTTTAGTTTTAGTCTTGTATCTGCTGATCACTCTTTATCTTTGATCACACACACATAATTATCTATGATATTACATACTGCACCCGTTATTTTGATTTTGCAATCATATGTATATCATTCCTACAATAGCATCAATCTACGATTAAATAAATAATATACAATAATTAATAATTTTTAGGCTATTTTTTATTCTTTATTTTTATTTTTGAACTATTCAAAATATTCAATCATACATCTAAACCTTTTTGGCGGTTATATACACCAATAGGTTTACTTTGAAAACTCAAGTTAAGGGAACCTAGGCTAAAAATAAGGGGAAATAGATAATGTTAGGGTTACCGGATATATGTTTGCCCACTTTACCATTAGTTATAGAAGCGTTGGAAGAGAAAACTTACAAATGTTGGGCACCCAAAATGAAACCTAACTTCCTCCTAAAATCAAACACAAATACAAGGAAAAAAACTCACATAGTCCCACGGTCTAAAACGACGGTTGGCTGCCCGCGGCCGATAGTCGCTACACAACATTCTTCAATACATATCATGCATTCACATTTCAATACCATAAAAAACCTATAATATGACAACCAATGGATTTCCACCATATACAGCTAAATGCCTATCAATGGGCGTTTCTACAAAAAACTTAACGTTCATCAATGGATATCTGCGTCGAATGTGGCGGTCACCCCCTCTATTGATGCATGGGTGCCCTTATTTTTGTGTACAGTGCTCTACCGTAAACTCATAAATATTTAAAGGGTATGTTAAGTTTTTGCGTTTGATTGCCATCAATATTCTACCAATTTATATTTTTATACTCTAGATGCCCATAAATGTGGGGTTTTACCGTAAAAGCTTGTGTGCATATCTCCGAACCTATACTATAGTTGTGTTTGGTAAAAAAAAAACACGAAATGGTCTCTGTTAACCTGTCAGTCATAGCATATAACTTTTTTACCCGCCGCATTATAGATGACAATTTTATGTCCGAAAAGACAAAAAAGCCTTGGTCCGGACACTTGACTCGGACCGGACCAAATAAAAAGAACGGTCCAAGGCTTTAATTACTAAACATGATTAGAGTGAAGGACTTCGTCCGGCCAACCCACTTGGTCCGCACAATAATATAAGCGGACCAAGTTAGGGTTTAGGGTTTAGGCGGACCAAGCTAGGGTTTAGGGTTTTTCTGTTTTATTTTTCAGTTTTTCCTTTTTTTTTCCTTTTCTTTTTTTTTCTTTTTTTTTTCTCTTTTGTTTATTTTAATTTTTTCTTTCTTTTAATTTTTGTTTATTTTAATTTTTTTCTTTCTTTTAATTTTTTCCCTTATTTTTCCTTTCCCTTAATTTTTTTTTAATTTTTTCCTTTTTTTTCATTTTTTATCTTTTTTTTCTTTTTTTTGTTTTTTTTATCATTTCATTTTCATTTATCTTTTGCTTTTTCTTGTAATTTTTTTCTTTTTTCTTCTTTTATTTTTTTTATTTTCTTCATTTTCTTCTTGTTAATTTTTCTTTTTTTTTTATTTTTTCTTTCATTTTCTTTTTTCCTTATTTTTCCTTTTCTTTCATTTTTTCCTTTCTTTTCATTTTTTCTCTTTCTTTTCCTTTTGTTTTTTTCGCAAATTTTTTTCTTTTTTCTTCTTTTCTTTTTTTCCTTATTTTTATGTTTTCTTCATTTTCTTCTTGTTTATTTTTTTTCTTTCATTTTCTTTTTTCCCTTCTCTTCTTTTCTTTTCTCTATCTTTTCTTTTGTTTCCTTATTTTATTTAACTTTTAATTTAGTAGTGAATATTATTGCTTTGTAAATTGATTAGTACAATTGAATAAATTATATTACAAAATTATTATTATAATAGTAAATAAAAAAAACACTTATTATTCCACTTTTGAAACCAGTTTACGGATCCGTTATAATGCATTGCATTGTATAAAAGCCCCATTATTGATTACATTTTGGAAACGGAACATATATAATAAGCCTTCTTCACAGCATATCCAGCGAATAAGTCTCTGTCCTAAATGCACTATAATGAAAGAATACATTGCCGAATCCTCATATTCCCCCCACATATTGACGAATGATTCAAATAATAGAACACATTTAAAGAACCTGTTGTGCAGCACAGCTTCTGTTATAAGATGCCGAATCTTTTTATTCTCACGTAGAAGATGCTTCAAACAGTACTTCATTTATAGTTGCTTCCGAAGTCTTATTCTAATCGAAAATTAACGGTAGCGGTTGATCACAGAAACTTAACATATTCTCATTCCCAAAAAATAGGCATGATATTCAGAATGAACCTACACTTACACAAGCAAACCAGAGTTAATAATAATAATAATAATAATAATAATAAATAAATAAATAAATAAATAAATCAATAAATAAAGAAATTGAATTACCTTTGCCGATTTCTCTCATTCCCCATCAAGTTGGAAATTAACCTACAGCTGGATAATAATAATATTAATAATAACAATAATAATAATGAATAATAATAATAATAATACAACAAGATAATAATAATAATAATAATAATAATAATAATAATAATAATAATAATAATAATAATAATAATAATAATAATAATAAAGATAATCAACCTCGTTGTATGGTTGGACACCATGCTTCATTATGTTCCGACTTGCATTTATTCTCCCTATGTTCAACCTCTCTCAGCCCCCCTAAAAAAAGATTGGCTTATTTATGATCCTGCTCAAATTTATTCTCCCTATGTTCAACCTCTCTCAACCTCTCTCAGTCTCCCTCTAAAGATTGGCTTAACACTCCCTCTTTCATTCTTCGCAAAGGTTGAACGATGCCAAAAGCTACCGACGGAGCGCAACTTGTCGGGAGTTGTGGTGGAGCAGAGATATGATAATTGCCGATTCCTCACATTCCTCGCTAGTATAATTACTTTTGTAACCCTATAGGGGGGAACATTAATTTTATAAGCAATATTAGTAATTCCCCAGGTATTTATTAAGTATATATTTATAATAATACAAATATTATTAATAGTAATAATAAGTGTATTAATCATAATAATTAAATAATATTATAAGTAAAAGCATAAGTGTATCAACAAGCGAACGATACCATCTGTAATAATACTAAAAATAAAAAAAAATAACATTCCGGACCTTCCACGGGGAAACTGCCGACTTTCATATTTCCTCCATCCCAGTCCGTTTGTCTGAGTCGTTGGTGGGATCTGCAAATTCGAAACGTCACAAACAGAAAGGACGATGACCTTCAACATACCGACCTACAGTTAAACATTGAGATATATAAGAATGCCAACAGTGTGAATAATAGTTGCCATAATAATAACAATAATAAACGTAATAAAAATAATAAAATAACCACAACAATAACGTCTTTTGTGATTTAAATGTAAATAGCTTTTTAAATTTAACCTGAAGTTGCATACGACAGAAGACTGCAGAATTTTCTCATTCTCACGTAGCTGATGCTTCAAGCCTTGAGCTTGTAGCATTGTGCTTCGTGCATGCCCAACGTTCAACTCTTCCGCCTTAAAATAACTGGCCGGAGAGATTGGTGGTATGCCACCATCAAAACATTCATCATGATGTAGTGATGGTGCTTCTGAGTGTTGTCATTACCAATGCCGCCCATGTCCAAATGTTGTATTTCGATAATACCTACAGGTAAACATTACAAAATAATATCAAGAACGGTGAATTATTAAATATAATTTAATTATTATAGAATAAATTATTATAATAAATTAATAGAATAAATTATTATAATAAATTATTATAAACTAAATTATTATAAATTAAATTATTACAATAATTTAATAGAATAAATTAATAAATTATTAAATATAACTAATAATTATTAACTATTACTTATATTTATTATTTATAAATTATTAGCAAATATGATTAGTAAAAGGATAAGTACGGATTATTAATTATTAGTTATTAATAAATAATTTAAATAAATAATTGTTAGTACGCATTTATATTTTATTACTATTAATAATAATTTAAATAATATTATTAATAGTAATAGTATGTGTGTTAATTATTAATAGTAATAATAATAATATTAATAATAATAATAATAATATTAACTTATCATAATAAATTATTATAATAAATTAATAGATTAATTTAATAAATTAATAAATTAATAAATTATTATAATTCAAATAATTATAATAAATTAAAATTATAAATATTTAAATTTTATCAGATTAATAAATTAATAGAATAAATTCATAACTTAATATAATTTAATTTATAATTTATTACTTATACAAACTCGAGCAATTAAAAACGGACTAAGGGACCGGACCAAGTATAAATCAAAGGACCAAATATAAATGAAAGGACCAAGCATTTCAAAACTGCTTTACTCGGAATATTAAATTAACGGTCGAAGCAATTAAATGGGCGGACCAAGCATTCCAACCGTCTGGATGTGCTTTACTCGGACTATTTTATTAACGGTCGAAGCAATTAAATGGGCGGACCAAGTGAAAGTGAGCGGACCAAGCATTCCAACCGTCGACCATGTGCTTTACTCGGACTATTTTATTTACGGACGAAGCGATTAAATGGCCGGACCAAGTAATAACTGCCCGGACCAAATCGTGGCTTGTACAAGAAGCTGTACGGATTCAGTCTCTCCCCATTTTCCCCTTTCCTTTTCCCGCTCACGCTTCTTTCTTCCCCCCATCCGATCTTAGCGCCATTGAATCCGGGCGAAGCTTTGCTTGTTCCGGACGAAGTTCTTCCGGCCATCCTCCGTTCACCCTTTCTCCGGCCATTTGTGTTTAACTGTTGCGAAAATGGAGGATGCGAATGTGGGAGCAGTTTCGAGCGAAATGACATTGATTCCATTGGACGATGCGTTCTTCGAAGGTTTGCCGGAACATGCCACGCCGGAAACGTCGCCGCCACCGCCGGAAATTCCGGCCCCGTCCGGCCATGACCCAGTCCGGGTAAGTTTACAGTTCCGCGCATTCCAATTACGTTCCTTTGTGATGCAATGCTTGGATTGAAATTTGTGCTTCATATTTGCCATGTTGGTTAATTTACAAGTTTTTTAAATGTCTATGATGTTGGTGTTATATGGTATAACCGTTAGAGTATTTGTTGGATTGTATGCGTGAATTGTTGAATATGCCTATTAATTTGAATTCGTGTCTAAATTATTTGCTCATATGATTCTATGTTGGTAATAGATTTTTTAAATTATGGTAAGTGTGATGGGGCACCAATTTTGTACTGAGTTTAGATGATTTAAATTACGCGAATGATTACGGGGTTGAATTAGTATCGCGTAGTTGTTGGATTCTTTATGGAGATTGTTGAAATTGTCTACTGTAGTGTATTGCATATATTAAATTAATAGGGAGAATAATATATTAAATTATAATAGTAATAATAAATAAATAGATGATGTAGATTAATAATATGTTGGAACTATACATAATTTATAATATCAAAAGTAATTCTAATTATAATATTAATATTAATACTAATAATAATAATAATAGCATTTTATAATAATGATAATTTATTTTATTAATATATTGGAAATATACATAATTCATAATATCAACATTATTATTATTTTCTAATTTAAAATAATTCTAGTTATAACTACATAATTCTAATTGTAATATAATTACAATAATAACTACAATACTAATTAGAATTATTTTTTAGTAATATTATTATTTTTAATTTTAATATATTGTAGTTATAATAAATAATTAATAATAATAATAACTACAATTCTAATCATAATTACAATACTAATAATAATGATTTAAATAATTAGAATTATTTTTATAATATATCGCAAATATACCTAATTTGTAATATCAATACTATTATTATTTTTTAAATTAAAATAATAATAATTTTAACTACAACACTAATAATAATAATAGCATTTTGTAATAATGATAATGTATTTTATTAATATATTGGAAATATACATAATTCATAATATCAACATTATTATTATTTTCTAATTTAAAATAATTCTAGTTATAACTACATAATTCTAATTGTAATATAATTACAATAATAACTACAATACTAATTAGAATTATTTTTTAATAATATTAGTATTTTTAATTTTAATATATTGTAGTTATAATTAATAATTAATATTAATAATAATAACTACCATTCTAATCATACTTACAGTACTAATAATAATGATTAAAATAATTAGAATTACTTTAATAATATATCGGAAATATACCTTATGTGTAATATCAATACTATTATTATTTTTTAATTTAAAATAATTCTAATTATAACTACAATACTAATAATGATAATTGATTTTAATAATACCATGGAAATATACATAATTTATTCAAGATTAACAATAGTCTTATTAAAATGCATCCTCTTAAAAATCGAAGGGGGACTTCTATTATAGACGGCCGGCTGCCCAGGGCAAGAGCCCGAAGCTGACCAATTACATCCGGCACATTAAAGCGATCACACTCATCTTGGGGGAGTTAGAGGTGGCAGCTCCCGATATGGTTGCAGAGTTGAGGGGGTCATGTTTCGGGTATATGTTTAGAGGAGTCGAGGGCGCGAGGCGGCCTGCATGGTCGGCCACTGTATGTTGCGCACAGGGCATGGCGGCACTCATGTCCTACGAGGTGGCATTCCGCCACTACGGGCCAGACGAGCCGTGGGGTGAGGACGATGCAGTATGGTTCCGCGTCTGCGGCCATTTTATTCGCTACAGTCGCGAGGAGCACGCGCTGGTGACAGGCCTCCGATATGGGCATTCTGACTTCGAGTTGTATTCTGCTGAGGATCCCCTAGCTGGCGGTGTGTACGATAGATACCGTAGTCTCCTCCAGAGCGGATCGATGGACACGATCCGTGAGCATTACAAGGCGGGTGCTTTCCGACGGGCACCCGAGGACACACTGAAGGTTGCCTTGGTCCTATCCGGGTTTTACCTTGTTTTGGGACACGATGGCCACAGCCGGAGCCCTGAGCCATGGATGTGGCGCTTGGTGGAGGATAGAGCTGCCTGGAATGCATTCCCTTGGGGCCTTATGAGCTGGCAGGCGAGCCGGCAGTACATCCGGGACTACCCGACTGTGGGGGTGACTGACAGGGCGACCGTCCACCTGTACGGCCACTCCCTCGCATTTATGGTACGCCGCACATTGCTCACAATTTCATTAATCCCGTACTATTTTCCACTCTACATTATTGCATTGCATAACATTTTTTTGTGTGCTGCGCACTTACAGGTGTGGATGTGCGAGGCCATACCCGACATCGGCCAGTTCTATCTTTCCTCCACATCCGATGACCCAGCTTTCCAGCGCCCCAGGATGCTGCGCTGTGCTTACAAGAAGCGGACGACCGGGCTGGGTTGGCTGACGTTTTACACCACTGCGGTTAGTTCGTTAAAGTCCTTTAACTTGAATTCACATGTTTCCAACTTCCTATTCATGATTTGACGGTTCTCTGTTGCCTTGTAATAGCGAGTGTGTCATGAGAGACTAGTCCCCACACCGGAGGAGCTACAGGAGCCATACATGACGGGGATAGATGTGCCGACACCGGCGGGGCTGCGCTGGGCGAGGGCCCCTGCGCATCGGCCAAAGGGGCGGAAGAGGAGGATGACAGAGCAGGCCGAAGACACGGAGGCCGATAGGACGGAGGGAGAGGGTGGGAGTGATGGAGGCCGACGGTAGCGCAGGCGCACACACAGTCAGCCGGCGGAGTCTAGACGTGGCGACGGCGATGCACAGGAGCCGGTCGATGCCACCCCGGCGGCGACCGTACAGCCCGCAGCGGAGACGACTCTGGCCGGGCCGACTCAGCGTACATCGGCTAGGACTACGCCCCGGCGGCGGCAGCCCGCGGCCGAGAGGTTTGTGCCCGGGACGACGCAGGACGCATCCGAGCCGACTATGCCCGACCTGACACATCCCGCATCGGAGACAGGGGTGCCCGAGTTCACACACTCTGCACCGGCGAGTATGGACCCTCTGCTGCTATAGCAGTTGGTGGATGGGGTCTGCGCAGCCGTGGAGGAGCGCGTGCTTGTGGGAGTGGCGGAGGTTG
Organism: Hygrophila difformis; assembly: GCA_030278955.1. Taxonomy (NCBI): domain Eukaryota; kingdom Viridiplantae; phylum Streptophyta; class Magnoliopsida; order Lamiales; family Acanthaceae; genus Hygrophila; species Hygrophila difformis. The sequence goes on along the minus strand of JAOANR010000012.1, from coordinate 13,610,819 downwards.
TCGCGGTGACGCAGTTTCAGTTGCGGAAAGAAATAGAAGAGTCGGAGGCGCGCCTGAGGCAAGACATCGCGAGCCTGAGGCGAGATATCGAGCGCCAGGCAGGTGCAGTTCGCGAGGTTGTGGCGGTCGAGATTAGAGCCGCGTTGCGCACTATTCTCCAGCACCCTGCCGCACCGAGTCCGGGTGTGCGTCCAGGTGGTGCGACGGACCACTCGGTTGGTTCGGAGGGACATGCCACCACCCAGGCTGCCAGGGAGCGGGAGGAGCGGATGGCATCTATCGCACGGTTTTCCACCACTCACGCTCGAGTCCCTGAGACTGATTCTCAGTCGGTGGATGTGTCGAGCGAGGGGCGACCGTCACAAGTTGGCGAGCAGCCTGCTCCTTCGGACACCATTTGCACGCCGTTGCCGGGTGCGACAGGAGGTATGCATGCGTTTCCCATCACTTCTTAATTAGTGTTATGACCTCGTTTATCGTTTACCCGCATATTGCAGATATAGATGCACAGAGTTTGCGCACCGACAGCCCAGGTCGACCCTCGTCTCCAGTGCCTCCTGATGTTGCGTGCGCGGTTTCAGGTGAGAACCTCTGAATCTGTTGTCTGTCTCGTGTTATCTATGTTGTAAAATAGGCCACAAAAATTGACTGCATGAACTAAACATTGTTATTATTACATTTACGATGACCATGGCAGGGATGGACGCAGAAGGCGACCGCGCGGACCCCGCCGAACGTGCGGCGGATGCAGACTGCAGCACGGGTGCTGATGTTGAGACTGGTACTAGGAATACAACAATTCTCTGTCAACACCTACTTGGATGTTCTATTTCTTTTATTTATGATGTCGTTGCATGAATTATAGTGTTCTGACGTACTTTTTTCGCATCTATGACAGGGGTACATACGCGAGGGGGCGGGACGGCGGCTCATGCGGCCCCGACGGACCCTATGACGCCGATCCAAGGTTTGTTCAAATTTATGTACATTATGAGCCTTCACATAAATAACTTATTGGTATGAATTCTTGTAATTCCCTTGTTGCATGTAGCTCGGTCGCCCAGGGGCCCTGACGTTATAGAGCCTGACGAGGACGGTGATCGAGTGGTGTTGGTGAGGAGCGCACAGGATCCAGACCCGGTCCCCTTCCGGACCAAAAGGAACGGGCAGCTCGCATATCGGTGCCGCAGTCCATTCATGCGACTTACCAGGCCGCGGGCCAATAAGCGGATGGATGCGTTCAGGACATACTGCGAGAGCGGCGATTACTTGTATGTTTATGCAATCCGGTAAGTCCAGCTATACAAATTTTATAAATCATTAGTAATAAAGTTGGCATGTCATTTGTGCACAGGCTCGACGTCGGTATCGATACCGCGGTTGGTCCCGATTGGTTTAAGGAATGGTGTACGGATGAGTTATTTCTTCAAGACACCGTGAGTATAATTTTAAAAACTTCGATTATGCGTTACATATATGTGTGTAAAGAAAACTAATTCTCTCTCTACATTGCAGCACATAGATGCATACTTGGGTATTTTGCAGTTCAAGCCCAAGGACGTGCAGTGCAAGCCACGAACGGAGGGGGGCCAATATGCCTTAATGCCCTGTAGATTCTTGGTAAGTACGTATATTTCGTACGTTAATGTTTCGTAATTCCCGGTGAATTAGTATGCATCTTATGTCGTGTTATAATTAATGAGAAAATGAGGAACTTCACTAAAATAAGAAAACATAAAGGATACAACACCCGAAGAGTATCTATAGCGAAGGATAAACTTGTTCGAAACTGATAGATAAAGAACGAAAACAAGTCTTTCAAAACATAATTTAATTTTCATTAACTTTAAAAGTATTAATTAATTTTATTCTCCTCCTAATTTTTATTCAATTTAAAAAAACAAAGATGGTTTAGGCAGTTATATTTTTTCAGCTTAGCCAATTTAATAATTTTCATAATTTTGAAAGACCCCATTAATTTCCAGAAATTAATGGGGTTTCCATTTTATATATTAATTGTAGTTGGACTCCGTGACACTAATTTTCATTTTACTCTCTTTTAAACAGACAGGACTCATGCGAGACTGCTGGGACGAGAAGTTGAAGCTGCCCATGTTTGATGACGGCATCATTGCTTCGATGTCGCAGTACGTTGTTGGGGCACAACCCCAGTGGGGTTCGACTGCACATTGGGCGGAGTTGGACGAGGTTAGTAGATCCTTTATTCACATATAGATCATGCCGATATCCTAGTTCTCATGTTTATCGGGGCTTGTGCTTGTATCAGATCATATGCCCCTGGCACATACGTCAGCACTGGTTGATTGTACGGATCCGATTGGACACCCATACGATATATTTCCACGATTCTATATGCCATCCCAGTCGTGCGTACTCGCCTGAGAAGGAGGACATATTGAGCTCGCGTTTCGAGGACCTAGGTCGACTCCTTCGCATCTTCCCGGCATTGCTCGAGCATTCAGGATACTACCTGCACCGCCCCGATCTGCGCTCAGATCGCTGGTCCATCTCCCTGCCGTCCCCCCAGACCGTTTTCCACCAGCATGACGCCTCCTCATGCGGCGTTCTTACTATATTGACCGCGGCCGCGATCGTGTCGGGACGCTTCCCCGACACAAGCACCTTCCGCCTGGACAGCAAAGTAGCGAGAGAGACACAGGCATTCAGAGTATGGAAGTTCAGCCAGGACGTCAAAGGGGGACCTATTTACAGACTGCCCGACCCGCCCCCACCTACACAGTACTCGATTGAGCATGTCCATGAGTGACACCCCTTTCCACCGTACATATATATATATATATATATATATCTATGTATTTAGGGTGTACATATTGTTTCTTTCATATAGTAGAGCCAGTTTTTCTTCCCTTTGCTGACGTATGCAGTCTTTTCTTCCTTTGTTTACGTTTAGTATTTTAATTTATGCTAATATAATTATAAATATAATTATTTTATAATCATAATAGACATTAAAATTATTTTATAATTTTATAAAAAATTAATAAACACTATTGATTATTAAATATAAAATTATTAAATTTATTAAAAATTATCTGGGATGTACCCTACGCCCTTTATTTCCATACCCTCATGCCTAAATCCTTTGAACCATAAATGCTCAAACTCGCGCTTCCATGAGTTTAACTCCACCATTTGAATTGTGTCTTTGTCTGCCACCACTGAGTTAGAAGTTGGAAACCTGGGCGGAGTTCTCCTTGGCTGACAGTTCCATACTAATGAGGTTATGGAATTAGAAATTATATTACGATTTATCTTAACTCTTCTTCCCAAGTGAGAGGCGTGCTGGCTGGCGCTATAATTGCAGGCGGACAGTTTGATAATACCTTTTAAGTAGGGTTCATGCTGATGCAATGGTTAAACGGGTTTACCCCGCGCCTGGGTATGGGTAATGATGCAGAGGGCGGCCTAAAGGATTTAGAAACGAACATGGTGGACATTTCTACCACTACAGGGCGGGGCACGGATGGGTGGATATATTTTGTATAGTGCAGCGACGGAGCCTTACACGGCAGTGCATGAGTCGAATACATGATGAGGCAGTGCGAACTATGCCAATCAGCATGAATCATCTAAAAGTTCTGCAAGAAAAGATCTCTTAAACGACAGGATGGCTTTTCCAAAAGCGACGCTGTGCCAAACCAGATGCAGGTGGATCTTTATCAAGGTAACTACGACGCTGAGTTGATATTGCGATCAATCCGCGGCGCTCCTTTTCCTCTGCCACATCCCATTGTCAACAGAAAGGCGTAACGTAACAGCAGCACACTGCAGGTAATTTACTTTTGAACGATGCTGCTGCTCAATTGCATCCACTCTCTTCATTTGCCCTCATTGCATAAACTCACGATCAAATGGAAGACTTCAGTTTACCATAAGTCAAACCTTGAAGGTGGACTTGGTTCATAACCGAATCATCCCTATCTTCCATGCTTCAGTCCAATAATGCTGGCTTAAAATCGTGCCCATCTTCCATGGGACGAATTTATGCCATCATTACTGGACTGAAGCATGGAAGATAGGGATGATTCAGTTATGAACCAAGTCCACCTTCAAGGTTCAACTTATGGTAAACTGAAGTCTTCTATTCGATCCTGAGTTTATGCAATGAGGTCAAATGAAGAGAGTGGATGCAATTGAGCAGCATCACCGTCAGCAGGAAGTTACCTGCAGAGTGGTTCTGTTACGTGACGCCTTTCAGTGGACAATGGGAGGTGGCAGAGGAAAAGGATTGCAGCGGATTGATCGCAATATCAACTCAGCGTCGTAGTTACCTTGATAAAGATCCACCTGCATCTGGTTTGGCACAGCGTCGCTTTTGGAAAAACCATCCTGTCGTTGAAGAGATCTTTCCTTGCAGAACTTTTAGATGATTCATGCTGATTGTCATAGTTCGCACTGCCCCATCATGTATTCGACTCATGCACTGCAGTGTAAGGCTCCATCGCTGCACTATACAAAATATATCCACCCACCCGTGCCCCGCCCTGTAGTGGTAGAAATGTCCACCATGTTCGTTCCTAAATCCTTTGGGCCGCCCTCTGCATCATTACCCATACCCCAGGCGCGGGGTAAACCCGTTTCTTCAGCATTGCATCAGCATGAACCCTACTTAAAAGGTATTATCAAACTGTCGGCCTGCAATTATAGCGCCAGCCAGCACGCCTCTCAAATGGGAAGAAGAGTTCAGATAAATCAAAACATAATTCCTTTATTCCATAACCTCATTAGTATGGAAATGTCAGCCAAGGAGAATATATTTTAATTTCCAACTTCCATGTTGTGCCCCGTCTCAGCCATTTGCCAATCTTGGGTGATTGCTATGGACTGTGATTATGTCTCAGCCAAGGGAACATTTTTGAATGAGGCTGCCTTCAGGCAATCCGCTAACAATCGGATACCGAGGAAGGTGAGGATGCGGTGTGGGACGACGTCCTTCGGCGTTCTGACTAAGGGGCATGGAGAATCGGGACGGCCACTGATGTACAATTTCTCCTCGACGATCCAAAAATTCTTCAGCATTTCTTATGTCGAAAATGCTCATACTCTGCCAACTTCAGGTATGCATCCGACCATGCGGTTCGACGAGGTTTTGGGTACCTGCTTCGCACTCACGCTACTTGGCATGTTTTCTCGCGTCGACGTCCGTATGGAGGAATATTGCAGCCAGTCGTCCTTAGCCCACTTTTCCATTAATCTGCATGGCCCGGAAGTTCTAGATTGCCCGATATGTTTTGATGAAATCTAGACAAACAAGCAACGTAGATAGCACCATTAAGCTCGGTTGCATATGGTGCAGTCGGCTGAGAGAGGTTGAACATAGGGAGAAAAAATACCAAGGGGTCGACATGATCTCAAGCATGGTGTCCAACTATACCCGGTCTGCTACAAGCTTGATCATGTCGACCCCTTGTATTTTTTCTCCTTGTGTTCAACCTCTCTCAGCCGACTGCACCATATGCAACCAAACTTAATGGTGCTATCTACGTCGCTGGTTTGTCTAGATTTCATCAAAACATATCGGGCAATCTAGAACTTCCGGGCCATGCAGATTAATGGAAAAGTGGGCTAAGGACGACCGGCTGCAATATTCCTCCATACGGACGTCGACGCGAGAAAACATGCCAAGCAGGGTGAGTGCGAGGCAGTTACCCAAAACCTCGCCGAAGATCATTGTCGCCTGCATACCTGAAGTTGGGAAAGAGTTTGAGCATTCGCGTCATAAGAATGCTGAGGATGTTCCGAATGGCCCAGGACTAATTGTCCATCAGTGAAGTACATCCTTATTCTTGTCCCCTCGTTCGAACGCCAAATCATTTCACCCCGCACCGCAACCTCATCTGACTCGCCACCCGATCAGTGTAGTATGAATTGTTGTTGATTTTCAGGTTGTGTTTGACATGCAACCATCACTCTCTGATGCCTTCAGGCAAGCCGGTAACAATCGGATACTGAGGAAGAGGATGATGCGGTGTGGGACGACGTCATTCGGCGTCCGACTAAGGGCCACGGAGAATCGGGAGGACCGCTGATGCACAATTACTCCTCAACCGTCCAAAACTTCTTCAGCATTTGTTATTTCGAAAATGCTCGAACTCTGCCAACTTCAGGTATGCATACGACCACCCTGTTCGGCGAGGTTATGGGCAACTGCTTCGCTCGCACGCTCCTTCGCATGCTTTCTCTCGTCGAGCTGCGTATGGAGAAATATGGTAACCGGCCGTCCTTTGCCCACTTTTCCATTAATCTGCGTGGCCGGTAAGTTTTGGATTGCCCAATATGTTTCGATGAAATCTAGACAATTGGACATTCAGAGATACTTTCGAATGTACAGTTTGTCTGGATTTCATCAAAACATATGGGGCAATCCAAAACTTACCGGCTATGCAAATTAATGGAAAAGTGGGCAAAGGACGGCCGGCTACCATATTTCTCTATACGACGTCTCGACGATAGAAAACATGCCAAAGAGCGTGAGAGCAAAGCAGTTACCCAAAATCTCGCCGATAAGCATGGTCGCATACATACCTGAAGTTGGAAAAGAATTCGAGCATCCGCGTCATAAGAAAGCTGAAGATGTTTCAGAACAGCCCAGGACTAATTGTCAAACAGTGGACTACATCCTTATCCTTGTCCCTTCGTCCGAACGCCAAAGTATTTCACCCCGCACCGCAACCTCATCTGACTCGCCACCCGATGGTTGCAACTTCATCAACTGGACTCGCGCCGCAACGTTACCAATTGGTCTCGCGACGCAAATGACGGATGGGTTATTTCCGTACAGTTGGTCTCGTGCTCGCGCCAAGTGTTACCTTCTCGAACATGTCTGAGTATGATGCTGCACTATTCGATCTGTGCCAAACAAAGAAAACTGCATGAAATGAAGCTGCATCTACAAAATGCAGGAAGATTGTGTTGTAAGCACACAACGTTCGCACAGCTCTGAGTATGGCACAACACATAGAAGGGCCGATATAGGTATGTTGTAGCATGCAGCAGTGAAAGAGACGTTACTGACACATACAACCTGAAAAGAATCAATAATTTTTAGCCAGATTAACTTGTACACATTTCTCATGCTTTGATCATCTTTGTAACTGATCATATTTGCGTAGAGCATCAGCAACCGCGCTGCCCTGAACTCTCCGTAATGTGTACAAACGAACACTAATATTTTGTTGGAATGGGATTTCCAGAGACGGGCAACACGTTCTTACAAAACTCGAACTGTAAGAACATGTTGCTCCACTCTAAAAATCTCATCCCAACAAAAAATTAGTGTTCGTTTGTACACATTACGGAGAGTTCAGGGCAGCGCGGTTGCTGATGCTCAACGCAAATAAATTCATATACAGAGATGATCATAGTACGACAAATGTGCACAAGGTAATCTGGATAAAACACTAACTATTGTTTTCAGGTATGTATTTGTTAGAAATGTCATCTACTATGCATGCTTCCACATGCCGATGCTGCCCGACTATGTGTTGTGCCTCATCACAGGCATGTGCCAACGTTGCCTGCTTCGAACATAGCCTCCTGCATCTAGAGAGGCCGCAACATCACAAACAGCAATCTCGTCTTTCCTGCTACCTATTTTTTACGGCTTGCATATATCCTCTATATAGGACGATGCGGATAGTGACCATCACTCTCTGATGCCTTCAGGCAATCCGGTAACAATCGGATACCGAGGAAGAGGAGGATGCGGTTTGGGACGACGTTCTTCGGCGTTCGGATTAAGGGCCATGGAGAATCAGGACGTCTACTGATGTACAATTACTCCTCGACGATCCAAAACTTCTTCAGCATTTCTTATGTTGAAAATGCTCAAATTCTTTCCCCACTTCAGGTGTGCGCGGGACTTGTGTTTCGGCGAGTTTTCCTGTAACTAGTTCGCTGTCACAGTCCTTGCTATGTTATCACGCCGCACACCTGTATGGTGAAATGTGGCAGGCGACCGTCCTAATACGACTTTTCCATTAATCTGCATCTCCCGGAAGTCCTAGGTTGTCCCCTCTGCCTCGATCAAATGTTGCCATCTGGGTTACTCAGCGTGTAAGTCATGAGGAAATTAAGAACTTATTAATTCATCTAGATATGCGCATCTCATTATGAATTACACGCTTAAATAGCCAGATGTCTACATTTGATCGAGGCAGAGAGGACAACCTAGAACTTCCGGGCCATGCAGATTAATGGAAAAGTCGTATTAGGACGGTCGCCTGCCACATTTCACCATACAGGTGTGCGGCGTGATAACATAGCAAGGACTGTGACAACGAACTAGTTACAGGAAAACTCGCCGAAACACAAGTCCCGCGCACACCTGAAGTGGGGAAAGAATTTGAGCATTCGCCGCATAAAAAAGCTGAAGATGTTTCGGTTAGCCCAGGACTAATTGTCCAAAAGTGGACTACATCCTTATCCTTGTCCCTTCGTCCGAACGCCAAAGAGTTTCACCCCGCACCGCAACCTCATCTGACTCGCCGGCCGATCGTTGCAACTCCAGCAACTGGACTCTAGCCGCAACGTTCCCCTTTGGTCTCGCGCCGCAAAGTACGGATGGGTTATTTCCGTACAGTTGGTCTCGTGCTCGCATATTAGTGTTACCTTCTCGAACATGCCTGAGTATGATGATGCACTATTCGATCTGTGCCAAACCAAGAAAACTGCATGAAATGATGCTGCATCTACTAAATGCAGGAAGATCACACAACGTTCGCACAGCTCTGAGTATGGCACAACACATAGAAGGGCCGATATAGGTATGTTGGATCATGCAGCAGTGAATGCCGTTACTGACACATACAACCTGAAGAGAATCAATAATTTTTAGCCAGATTAACTTGTACACATTTCTCATGCTTTGATCATCTCCGTAACTGATCATACTTGCGTAAAGCATCACTAACCGCGCTGCCCTGAACTCTCCGTAATGTGTACAAACGAACACAAATATTTTGTTGGAATGAGATTTTTAGAGACGAGCAACACGTTCTTACAGAACTCGAGCCCGAAGAACGTGTTGCTCCTCTCTAAAAATCCCATCCCAACAAAAAATTAGTGTTCGTTTGTACACATTACGGAGAGTTCCCGGCAGCGCGGTTAGTGATGCTTTACGCAAGTATGATCAGTTACGGAGATGATCATAGGACGATAAATGTGCACAAGGTAATCTGGATAAAACACTAACTATTGTTTTCAGGTATGTATTTTTTAGAAACGTCATTCTGGGTGCATGCTTCCACATGCCGATGCTGCTCGACTATGTGTTGTGCCTCATCACAGGCATGTGCCAACGTTGCCTGCTTCGAACATAGCCTCCTGCATCTAGAGAGGCCGCAACATCACAAACACCAATCCCGGCTTTCATGCTACCGCTTGTTATCGTCGTGAGAGCTGGCTGGCGGGCTGCTACGACATATTCTTGGCAGGCACAATGATCAATGCTCCTGGCCCGCGGCAGGATACTGTGCCCGTGCGCGTTTTAGTTTCTACCTAGTGGGAATGATATGATCCGACATTTATTGTCATAAGGAATTAAGAAGTGAACCGTCGGAGAATGTCGAGAATTCTCACCCCGGTTTGTGCCGTGGCATGTGTGCCCACAATGCCTTCCGCACGAACATGGTGGACATTTCTACCACTGCATGGCATGTAGGGCATGGGTTCATTTTTTTTACTTAATACAACGATGGAGCCTTACACGGTAGTGGATAAAGGCATCCAGAATGACGAGCTCGCAAGACCTCGAATGACTAGCCTGTGCGTAAAGGTGTGTGTCCGCCCATCGGATGACCACTGAGCAATAAACCAATCATTGTAGGAATTTTAGAAGCAGATTTTTTGAAGTACGACTACAAGAGTATTTGAAGGTGCCACCCTTCCAAGAATCTGCTTCTAAAACCCCTACAAGGATTGTTTTAATGGTCAGTGGTCATCGAATGTGAGGATGCACACCTTTACGCACAGGCTAGTCATTCGAGGTCTTGCGAGCTCGTCATTCTGGATGCCTTTCTCCACTACCGTGTAAGGCTCCATCGCTGTATTAAGTAAAAAAAATGAACCCATGCCCTACATGCCATGCAGTGGTAGAAATGTCCACCATGTTCGTGCGGAAGGCATTGGGGGCACACATGCCGCGGCACAAACCGGGCTGCACATTCTCAACAATCTCCGACCATGCACTTCTTAATTCCTTCGGGCAAAGCATGCCGGATCATATCATTCCCACCAAGTAAAATAAAACTCGCACGACCACAACATCCTGTCGCGGCATAAGAGTCTGATCATTATGTGAGTCTAGAAAATGTCGAAGCTGCACGCCAGCCGCGTAAATAGGGCGTGCCGAGTCACGCTGGCCACTCCGGCATTCCGTCAGGCTTGCATATATCCTCTGTATAGGACGATGCAGATAGTGACCATCACTATCTGAACAACCATTCCGAAATATTTTTCCCATACCTCAAGTGTAATGAATAACATGTTATCCACATTCTTCGAGAATATTAATCTGCATGGCCCGGAAGGTTCCGGATTGCCATCTATGTCTCGATCAAATATTGACATATCTGTATTGCATGATCACATTGTCATCCTTCTTGTCTATCTTCTTATTGATGAATTTTGCTCCTGTCAACTTCGCAAACAAGCTGTAGCTGATTCCCAAACTGATACTGTCTGTCTTCCATGAGTATAATTTCACCATTCGAACTGTGTCCTTGTTCCCTTGTCTGCCCCGAGTTAGAAGTTGGCGACCCAGGCTGTTCTCCTTGCCTGACGGTTCCATACTTTGAAGGTTATAGAAAGAGAAATTGACTTTCCATTTTCTGAACTCTTCTTCCCAGGTGAGAAGCATATCGGCTGGGGCTATAATTGCAGGCCGACGGTTTGGAAACTTTTTTATGTAGGTTTCAATGAATACAATGGTTAAACGGGTTTCCCCCGTCCCTGGAGTATTGCGCATACTAATTGAAACCCGTTTAACCATTGTATTCATTGAAACCTACATAAAAAAATTTCCAAACTGTCGGCCTGCAATTATAGCCCCAGCCGACATGCTTCTCACTTGGGAAGAAGAGTTCAGAAAATGGCAAGTTAATTCCTCTTTCCATAACCTTCAAAGTATGGAACCGTCAGGCAAGGAGAACAGCCTGGGTCGCCAACTTCTAACTCGGGGCAGACAAGGGAACAAGGACACAATTCGAATGGTGAAATTATACTCATGGAACACAGAGAGTATCAGTTTGGGAATCAGCTACAGCTTGTTTGAGAGTGTTGACAGGAGCAAAATCCCTGAATGAGAAGATAGACAAGAAGGATGACAATCCACTGCCGATTGTTTACATTATGTGACCGATTGTTCGTTGACGAATGGGCATTAAAAACATGTTGTCCGCTTTGTTGGAGAATAATAATTGTGGCAACAATTTGATAGAGGATACAATTATTTGTCTTTCATACACTCCAATTACACTTGAAATCATAAATTCAACAACGGACCATTGCTCATTGTTACTCAGTGGGGCCACGTCTCCCAGGCATATGGTCCGGTACTATTCAAATCGGGGATATTCCGAGGCATGTTCTGCGGGCACCTCAGTGCCGTGTGGCCTACCTGACCGCATCTACTACATTTTTGTGGTGCACGCGGTCGCCTTTCTGATGTCCCGGCCACAGGCTCAACCGTCGCGGTGCAGTTCTTTCGGTTGTGGCCGGATTGGCCGCACCTGCGACATCTTTGAGGCATCCCGGCACGCGATGCTCTTTCCACTGCCGATCGAAGCCTGGTTGTTCTTGGTCTTCCCGCTTGGCGCGGGCATTCAGGCGTCTTGCATGGGGCGTCCGCAATTTCTGTTGGTACCGCCCAATCATTCGGGTGTGCCATCGGATACACGGGTCCGCTCCATGCATCCATCAAAGCACTTCGAAGATAGAAGGCGGCGGCATAGTGGGTTATTTCGTGCCTCGCTTTCCTGCATATTGGAAATACACCCAACTTATGTTTCCAACGCGATAAACCTCTGAAGCAATGATGTAATCGAATACTTACAGTATTGCGGCGACTACGTGGGAGCACGATATCAACATCTGCTGGAAGCTCTGGCATGTGCACGATGGGTCCTCCGTAAGGCTCACCGTGTACGACTTACTGCCGTGACGGACCTGGTACACATTTTCCAAACGCGTATTCTCGACATCCAACTTATCACCTATCGCTCGAGCATTAAACACCTCCCGAGTTGCCCAATCGGTTAAACGGTCTGTGTTTCTTGAAGCATCTTCATGTCTTCTCTTAAACCAATCTCCGACAGTAGCACGAATCACCTCCATCATAGCGCACACAGGCAACCTGCGTGCCCACAAAAGGACCTTGTTCATGCTTTCGACGATGTTCGTCGACATCATGTCGTACCGTTTACATAACACTTGAACATTTTCCAAAATCCTCTTTGCCAAATATTCTTCACACAAACTAAGCAAAGCCATCTTTCAAAATTTCCAAAATCAAACCTCAAAATGGATATGCAAGCATCAGTTTTTGAAAATCAAAGAGTTTTGATGCTTATTCAAATTTTCTCAACAAATTTCTGCAAATTCTTGTTTTTCAATGGTTAATCAAGATCTGCACTTCACAAAAGTTTCCAAAATCCCTTTTTGCATTGTTCATTGTCAATCAAAACATTCAAAAATTATGATTACAATAGCTTAATCCACTCAATCCCTATACTTTCAAGCCAAAACAGAATACAGAGATTGCTACACCAGTTTATGCCCATCGAATCAAAACCTACAAACTGCACAATTTATGCTCAAATCAACCCTATGATTGCAGGCCAAAACTCAATTTCACAAAAATTCAAGACATGGACAGAAATTTTCAATTCAACCCTGCCCTAATTCAACAAGCATTCAGGATTCCAATCGCAAGTCATAGCTTCAGCATACTCAAAATCGAATTAACCAGAGGATTGTACAAGTAATTTCGGTCAGGAAAGCAAATTAAGAACTTACCCATTCCTCAATGTAGACCAGGGAAGAGGGAAAAAATTAAAGCCCTAATCTGCGCAACTGATGGTGGGAGTGATGTCAGGACGATTGGAGGTGAGATTGGAGCAAAAATCAGAGACCCAGGATGTTCGATTGAGGATTGATGAAGTGACCGTTGTGAATTTTTGATGAGGGATTGCGGGAATGAGAAGGGAGAAAGAAGTGGGGGCTCGCGTAAAGGGAGAAGGGAGAAAGAAAACTAGCGTAAGGAAAAGAGAGGGCCAAAGGGAAATTTTCAGATTTTTAAGTTCCAATTCCTCTCTTCAGTATTGGCGTTTATTGACGCCATTCTCAGACCCCTAGCGTCGTTTCCCTTAGTGACGCCAAACCTGATAAATTTAATTGCTTCAGTTCTAGCGTCAAATGACGCTAGAATGCTTTTTCTGGCGTTGTTATTCCTTTCTACGCTAGCTCTGCCCACTCAGAATATTTCTCAACTTTCCACCTCAAAAATGTTTAGAGGCGTGAGGTTAGATATCAATCTAAAATAAAAATCCCTTCACACACATCTAAATCCTCCTAACCAAAGGCAAATTAGCTTGCTTATCACAGCACAATTCATAAGACATACCTCAAGTCGATCCCCAACTTACCAATCCTCATACTTACTCCTTGCTTAATCTGTCTTTCTCTGATTTTCCTCACAAAACAATCCAAGAATTATTCTTATGCTTGACGACCAGCTACAACCTATAAATACAATAAAACAGAAATTCAAAACAAAGAAAAAAAATAAAGAAACAGAATTATTTACATAAATAACAGTGCAAAGTTTCTCCAAAACAATGATCCCATCCATGCGGCTTCAATCAATAGCCGGCCTCATCACCACTTGCTCAATTTCCTTGGGCTCATCACCAAAATAATGCTTTATCCGCTGTCCATTAACTGTAAATTCTCTTCCATCATCTGCTTGTAGAACTACTGCTCCCGAATCCAACACTTGTGAAATTAGAAACGGTCCAGACCACTTGGTTCTTAATTTCCCTGGAAAGACCTTGAAACGAGAGTTAAATAGAAGCACTTTCTGTCCAGGTTCAAAACTCCTTGATTTAATTTTTTTATCATGATATTTCTTGGTTTTCTCCTTATAAATTTTGGCATTTTCATATGCTTGAAGGCGAATTTCATCCAGTTCATTCAAATCAATTTTTCTCTTTTCTTGAGCATCTTTAAAATCAAAATGAAGTGAACAACAAAAGAAAATCAAAAACACAACACTTAAAGCAGATATGAAGTGAAACAAATAAATGTCTTCTCAATATAGAAACAAGCAATTTTATGTAACATAAATGACAAAATGGGCTGGAATTTCATAAACTCGATGACTTGAACATCACATAATCAGTCACATAAAATCCATAGGCCAGGAACAGGCATCAAGGCATCTATCAAAATAAAAGCTTCTTAATTAGGTATGCTTTGAATTTCATTTCTTTTTATTGAGTGATTGATGATTTGGTTTCACAATTGAGAGGAACCCCACTATCCTTATAATGGACGAGGCTTCAACTCTTTTGTTCATGGCACTTTTGCTGAGTTGTAGACGATTGAATTCCAAAAGCTACTCGTGCCAGAGGAACAATGTGTCAATCATCCTAGCCATTATTTTTTTTTTCTTTTTCTTTTTCCTGCCTCATTTTTTTTCTTTTTTTTTTCTTTTTTTTTATCTATAATTTTTTTTTTTTTTAGAGGCATTTGGCTTTATATAATCAACTCAATAAAAAGATGTAAATTATTGCATACCTTTATGTTAGACCACTTTTGAAATATGTTAAGTAGATAATAGCCCCGACGCAATTTCTAACCAAGATTGAATGTCACCTTCTATGCACAAACTCAAATATAACCTTGTTTTAAAAATTCCAGCATTTGGTCATCTTAGATACATAAAACATGGCTTGGTTCGTCATTGAGAAGACTGAAATTTGTGTATAAAATAATTGATAAAAAGTGTTGAGTTTCTCAAAAATTTCCAAAATTTTTTAACCAAGCCATAATCTACACCGGAGTATATGCTATTTGAACTCAAATGCTTCCAGAAAACACCTAACTAAACCAAGAGAAGCTAGAAATAAAGCAAACATGATAAAGCAATAAAATCCCTATAAGCAAATAATACAAGCATGCATCTTCATGGACATTACCAAGCAATCATCAATATAATAGCATATGCTTTGCATAAACAGAATTTCAATACTCTTACCACGATTCCAGAAATAAGCAAAAGAACAATGTCACGTGGTATCATGCTCAAATGGTCACAATATTGACGCCCTGTTCCAGATTTGAATCCTTAACCAAGAATAATCCCACCTTGTGCTCTCCAGTGTTATAATCATCTCCCAAATTGAGAATTGAAGAGTTATTGGCCTATGAAAATTTCTCAATGTATAAAATCCTCAACCTAAAACATCTTACAGACTGTTAAATTCACATGGTAAATTATCCAGGCAACCCAATACTGAACAAAGAGAGAAAAAGAACAAGGAACAATATCACCTGGAAATTACTGCCTCCAATCTGTGATGTACCATTATGACAATGATATCCCAACCTTGAATCAAATCACCTTGTCACTTTACTCTCAGTTCGAGTCAACAAGTCAGAGAATATCCTGCATCAGACTTCACACAACCTTTCCAGATCAAAGCATCACAAAAATAATAGATTGAAGCGACATCATTCCCCAAAAATCAAAACAAAGCAGAATGAAAAATAAAAACTAACTAGGAAACAAAGAACCGAACATCTAATATAATAACAGGTCATCAACCAAACACTTAGTACATAACAAGCTCTAATCCACACAGATCAACAAGTGCTAATATGTATTCAAACCACAGCCAAAAAGTTTCTCAGTTTCAGTTCCTAAAAGTTAGCACTCAATCTCACTCACTATCATCATTCGACTCAGCTTCACTTTCACTCTCATCATTATTTTCTTCCTCCTGTTGCTCACTCCTTGCTCCTCCAAGGCTGTCTAACCGTGCCAAAATCTGCCTGCATAGTCCTTCAACAACACCAACCCTTGCCTCCAGTCTATCCATTCTTCCTCTGTCCAATTCTCTTTCCTCCCGATAAACTCTCCTCCATTCACCCATATCTTCCTTCAGTCTATGAACTTCTACTGCTACATTTAAGGAAGAAGAAACTTCCTGTGTTGCAGCAGCAACTCCTCCCCTCCTAGATCGAGTGGTTGGTCTGTTACCTTGCGAAGCTCTAGATGTAGCATTTGCTTGTGGTTGTGGAGGTGCACTTTCCCTAGACTGTGTTGGAATATCATGATCATTAATCCTCAAGGGTGCAGCAGGTTTACCAGGATGTCCTTGAATTTTAAAGGAAATTGGAAGTTTCATCACCAAGTCAAGCTTAAATGGACTCAAATCTACCCCTGCCTTCTCACATAATTGCCAAATTAAACAAGGAAATATCAGTTTTGTCCTCTGGTCCAGAGTTTTCACCTTCAGTTCATTGGCAATAATGGTGCCGATGTCAACAGGCAACCCTACCTTAAGACGGTAGACAATCAACAGGTCATTGGCATTAGGAGCAGTGGTGTGATCCGTGGGCGAAATTTTTGACCTATAGAACAAGAACCATTGATAATTAGGTGCATCCATAGCAGAACCCTTGATTCTTGTCTGATCATTTTCTTTGTTGTACACGACACGTCCCTGTAGCTCAAATAAAGATTCCAAAATTAGCTTCTTGTTCCTTTCTTTCTCCTCATGAGTGTTAATAAAATCAAACGGATCTCCCCCTCCTGGAACTGGCACCACTCCATACAGATCATTAATTACCTCTGGACCATATGGCACCTCCACTCCATTCACCCAAGAAATGTACCTTTCCCTGTTCAAGTGAGCATTGGCAGTGAACAATCTTACTAATTCCCACGAGAACGTGCCCGTGTGATGTTTAGCAAATTTTTCCCAACCTCTGCTCTGTATGGCATCCTTCAAATAAATTCCATTGAGATCGTGCTCCATGAACCCCTTGTCATGGACAATGTCCCTGCCTTGCATTCTCAAATAATAGGTAGCAGCATCCTGGTCAATGAAGCGAGAGGTATCATATGGCTCACCAATAACTGGAGGATTAATCAACGGAGGGGGTTTTTTTCTTGGATTCTTCAGTCCTGTTGCTGCCCTATCTTCCTCAGCAGCCATCTCTTCTCTTACTTCAGGTGGTGCTGCTTCATGCTCACGAATGGTAACCCCCTGCTGCCTTGCCCTTTTTCTCTTCTTTGACAGAATCTCCTTCAAAAATTTAGCATAAGCCGGCATTTGAGTGATAGCATCAGTGAAAGGAATATCAATCCTTAATTTCTTCAAGATTTCCAGAAATTTAGCATAATTCTTATCCTCTTGCACTTGTTTCAGGCGCTGTGGATATGGAACTCGTGGTTGATACACTTTCACAGCATCCTTTTTATTTTCACCAGTTGAATTTTCGCCAACCTTTGTCTTCCCAGCTTGTTTCCTCTTTGTAACTGGTGCATCATCCTCCACTTCAATCTCTGAATTTCCAGCAACCCTATCTCCATTAGTCTGTCCAGAGTCATCATTCCCCCCATCTTGTGCATCTTCCTCCTCATACTTAGCCTCATCCACAACATCCTCAAATTTATCTTGATTAGGGTAAGGATCAGGGAGCTGCTTCTTGCTCCGAAGTGTTAATGCCTTGCAATGCTCCTTCGGATTAGGGTCGGGCATGCTTGGCAAGGTGCCCTGTTGTCTCTGAGAATTATCTCGAGCAATTTGACCAACCTGAACCTCTAGATTTTTCATCGAAGCCTGAAGTTGCTGGATGGTTTGTTGTTGAGCCAAAACTAAATCCTTGAGGCTTGGCTCATCCGAATTCTTCCTTCCCTGTTGATTTTGTGGCTGGTATGATTGGTTTTGAGGTTGATAAGATTGACTTTGTGATGGAACTGGTGGATATTGGGTATTTGGAGAAGGTTGCTGTTGATAAGACATTTGTAGCCTATTTTGATTGTAGTGAGGTTGATAGTTAGGTGGGTAGGGCTGGTTATTATTTTGATAATATTGATGAGGTTGATATGTTTGTTGTGGGTAAGGTGGTGGCTGCTGGTATGATGAGGATGAAGCATTGTTGTAGTTCCTAGGCTGGTTTCTCATAAAGTTCACATCCTCCACTTGTGGCTCCACTCCTTCACATTGCATGGCTTCTTGAATTTTTCCTTCAAGCAAATGGCATTTTTCAGTTTCATGAGATCCATGGCAGATCCCACAACGAGTTGGTGGAGTGGGGACAGCCCTACTCTTCTTCAACGAAGTGACTTCCCTCATCAAGGCATCCAGCTTTGATTCCATGGCCACCTCCTTGTCTACTTCATACAAACCTCTTGTTTTTCCCCTAGCAGCCTTTTTCCCTGGAAACTTCTTCATATTTTCTATCTTTTTCTCTACAATCTCCTTGGCTCGTGTAGGGCCAACTGACAAAAATGAGTCTCCCGCTGCAGCATCAAGCAAATTTCTCCATTGATCCGTAAGTCCATTGTAGAAGAAATGAATTTGCTGCCATCCTTCAAAACCGTGGTTAGGACATCTAGAAATTAAAGAATTATACCTATCCCACGCATCCTGTAATGATTCATCTTCTTCTTGCACAAATTCCTTAATACGCTCTTGCAATTCAAGCACTTTTGCTGGAGGGAAGAATCTGTCCAGGAACAACTTCAACATGTCATCCCATGTAGTGATCTCTCTTAATGCCAATGTGTTGTACCATGCTTTAGCTTTGTCTCTCAAAGAAAATGGAAATAGGCGTAATTTGATGGCATCCTCTGAAACTCCAGTCAGCTTAACCGTATCACAAAGATCCAGAAATGTAGAAATGTGATCCACCGGGTCATTTGCTGGAGAACCATTGTATTGGTTCGATTGCACCATGGTTATCAATGCCGGTTGAATCTGGAAATGCTCAGCATTAACTGTTGGCCTTGCTGCTCTATTCAACCTTGGATTATTACCTCCCTGCAAGTATTCTTCAATTGATCTCTCAGGTGGTACAGGGCCATTTTCATCATGTGGTGGATTAAAATTATTTTCCTCCATCGTGCTAGCTTCAGTCTCAACAGAATCCTCTTCACTGACTAAGCTTCTTTCGTCATCCGATGATGAATTCACAAATACTTCAACTTGTTCAGGCCTTCTTCGCTTCCCAAGTTTTAGCAGCCTGAAGGTTCTTTCAATTTCAGGATCAAAATAAAACTCACTTCCTCTTTCACTTCGCACTGCATTAAACAAAGAACACAAAAATTAATGAACATAAACAACAATAATTATATACAAGAATATATACAATTCAATCAAAATAAACTTTAAACAAACAAAGTTACATTTAATTCCCCGGCAACGGCGCCAAAAACTTGATACGTAATTTATGCTCAACGTATTTTAGTCGCAAGTATACGACATCGCATCAAATAATAAACCGGTGAAGAACCGAGTCGAACCACAGGGAATTAAAGTATATTATTTCATACTTTAGTAACTTTGCATAATTTAAAGTTCAATTAATTGAATGAGTTGAAAAATTAGTCGAGTAGACATATCTAAATTCTACAAAAACAGAATTTTAATGAAAAGAACTAGTAATTGACAAAATTTAGTTCTACTCTAACATATTAGCTAATTAATATGTTCATAGGCTGCTTATGTCCTGATTTAAGAATCAAAATTGGCTTGATTAAATTCCACTGTAAATTAATGTCGTGTTCTCCAACATCGAAACATTATCAAAATCCTAGAATTAATGAACTCTAAAATCATCTTCCAATTTCATTTAGAGCACAAATATTCCAGTGACCTTGCATCAAAAATTTAGGAGACTAAATTAAATATATTTCGCCAAAAATTCTTAATCTTGTAAACTCATTATGTGATTTATGAATTTACAAAATTTAAATATCAGGACATTAAGAATATAGTAATAATTTCCAAGACATTCATGTATAGAGAATTCACTAGCTCTAGATTGTAAATCATCATTCATCCAACAATGCAATATTTTATGGATTGTATTATTGATTAAATTACTCATCTTTTCCAGATTGAATAATTCAAATCAATTTAAGAATCTGAAAATTAGTCTTCCAACTTGAATTTTCAGAATTAGGATCGCAGGCAAAGAAAATTGAATTTGTTCCCCAGACTGGTACTAAAATTCTAAGTACTTTGTCATCTCTCGATTTGTACAAAGTACTTCTATAATAATTCCCTGCCATTCAAAGAATAATACATAGAATATGCAGTTAATCGCTCAAACAAATTTAAGGAATCAAACAAATAATGTAGGAAATACTCCCTTCGATGATGTTTTATTCATACTTCAATGTGTCTCGCAGAATTGTTCTTGAGCACACCAAATTTGCAGTCGAATCTTCAATACATGCAGTCTGGAAACATACTACATAATAATTATTACAGCCTATAAACTTATATCTACTAATCTAAGGAAATAGAAACAACGATTACAAATTCCTAAGAAAGCATGAAAATCTGAAAGTTGGAGTGTTTTTGGATGTTGATTGATGATGTCGTTCTGTCTCTCCAACCCTCTGATGTATATCTCGTCTATTGCCCTCGAATTGCTTTTAAAAACCGACCAAAAGAACCACAGAAAACGGGCAAAGAAACTGACACAACGAACTTGGAACTGTCGGACCTAGCGTAAATCGACGCTAGATTGCAAAAGTTAGCGTAGTTGCTCTGCCTGACGCTAGCCTTAAAAATCAGAATTTTTGCCTCTTCAGTTCTGGCGTTAGTTGACGCTAGGAAGCTCTTTTTGGCGTAGTTACTCACATTGACGCCAGCTGCTCCATGCCTTAGAAAATTTCTCCATTCAACTCAACCTCTTGCAACCCCATTTTACTCCAAGCTCCTGCCAATCATAAAACCACATATAAATCCATTGAATCCTCATAGAAATCATTCCAACAACACACTCATGGATTGAATGAGTCATACAACAATTCAGATTAATCAATATCAATGCAAATATCCAACAAAAACCACACATTCTAATATAATAACCTAAGAACAACTAAATAAGCTAAAATCAACTAGAAATAAAGAAAATGGAAGAATTCAAGCATAAATTTGCATGAAATCCGGTGTAGATGAAGGCTAAAATATAGGTCCCATTGGGAGCTATCAACCGTCGGACGGGACAGTGAACTCGCGCGAAGCGTTCTGGCCTTATTTCCTCCATCAAATGTCTATACGCGCTCGGATACCCATCCCTTAGGGTAGCCATATGCCGGTCGTACACGGACCTCTTGTGTGCATATGCCGCTCCCATGAATGCGTCCTGGGCTCCCTTCCCCCCGAACCGCAACAGGTTCTTCGCTAGGTGCACGCAGCATAGAACGTGTGGATTCCTCGGGAGCGCTTGCTCCACCGCAGCTCTAATTGCGGGCGAACCGTCAGAGATTATCAACACATTGTCGTTTGGAAGAAGCGCGGCCCTCATCTGCGTCAGAAACCATCTCCACGCCCTTGTTGACTCTTTCGGTCCGACCCCAAAACAGAGCGGAAATATCTGATTGTTCCCATCTTTCGTCACTGCCACGAAAAGTACTCCCTTGTACTTCCCCTTCAGATGCGTTCCGTCAATCACGATGAAGGGCCGCATCTCTTTCCACCCAGTAATTGACGCATACAACGCATAGAAACAGTACAAGAACTTATCCTCATCATCAACTACGTACTCCGTATAGGTCCCAGGATTTTGCTCCCGCATCATATACAGGTACGATGGAATCATTCGGAAGGAGTCGTCATGCCCACCAAAAATGTATGAAATGGCATGAGCCCGAATCTTTCTCGCCATATCCACCGATATTCTGACGCCGTCCTCCAACAAGCGCGCCCGAAGTGACTCGGGTCCCATCGTCTCCGACCCAACCGCCACCACATTCGCATAATATGCCCCCAAGTGACTGGACGGGAGTCTCGTGTCTGGAATATTATCCGGGTTAAACGTGCAATTGTGTGGTACCAATCTGTATACGGTCCATATCGATGGGGTACCTCGCGCGCGCATCTGGAAAGCGCATTCCTCCATGGAACAGCGCACCCAATATCGTGTTTTGTCCGACTTGCAAGTCACGTACCCACATCTCTCTCCGATCAAGTACTCGACCAATTTCTCCTGCAACCGCCTCTTTGTCGCAAACACTGATCCCACTGCTAGTGGTCTATCCACGGTTTCATCGACGTACGGGTCGACGTAATCTCCAGGCAGCTCAAGCGGTGGACGCGGCAAATTCCAGTTCCCGCGTGTCATTTGAGGAACCGTGAACCCTTCTGCCGGCAGTCGCCTCGCTGGATCGAGGCCAGCATCGAGTCCCTCTATGGATCCTCCCTCGCGTACAATTCTCCAGAAGGCTTTGAAATAGGTGAGTATCAAGCGATGCCCTGCCAAATCTTCAAAGTCTACTTCCGCTGCTGACTCACCCCATTCATCCTGCCATTCTTCCTCCTCACTCTCATCACTCTGGTCATCCTGTGCCTCATCCACCACGTTATCCTGCGCGCCCATGTACTCATGGTCTGATGCATTCGCTACATTTGTCTCACCCTCCTCTAGCCCGGTAAGGGTTGGATAACTTACAGGGATGGTTGTTCCGTACTCATTACGACATTCGTCTACATATTCTGGTACGTGGCCACTGCTACTAGCACCTGCGTTCGGAGCCCACAACGGATTCCGCGACGGTGGATTACCGAATATGAAGTCCGACCAACTCGTCGCCCCGGACGCGTAGTACGTACAACGGGGGTGTTGTGTGTAATTAGTTGATTCATTCGTACATTCTAAACATTGTCGACCATAAACTATTAATACATTTAAAAAAAATCTTTTCGCACATATTAATACAACACTACTTCTAAGCTACTATGATCACCATAAACTATTATTTTCATTACTGTTAATATAAATGAAAATGTTAACGTATTATTGGTTAGCAGAATTATAATGATAAAAATAATTGTCCTAATAATTATCAACAATTCATAATATAAATATAAACGCAATTTACCTTAAGTTATACTAGTATATTTTAAATTTTTCATTTTCCTACCATGACAGATTCTATTCATTTAATATAAATTTTTAAAAAAAATTTTTAAAAAATTTTTCATTTTTCATTTTCATTGTAAATTTTTCAAATTTAATTTTTTATGAATTATTATATTATTATTACTATAAATTTTTAATATATTATATTTTTATTTTTTAATTTAATTTAACCTTATTATTAGATTATTATTACTTTAAGTTTTTTAATATTTCTACACATATTCTTTTCTTATTTCATTTTGGACTTCAACAAATAATAAAGTAAATAATTAAAATAACAATAATAATAATAACATAGTAGTAATAATAAAAATAATTAAATAAATATTTTAAAATTTCCTTTTTTGAATTATTATATTATTATGACTTTAAATTTTTATTATATTAATTTTTTATTTTTTAATTTAATTTAACATTATAATTATATTATTACTACTTTAATCTTCTTAATATTTCTACATTATCTTTTAATTTCCATTTTAAACTTCAACAAATAATAATTAAAATAGTAATAACATAATAACAGTCAAAGTAATAATAATACTAATACAAAAGTAATAAATAAAAAAAATCGGAAACAATAGTACTATTTACTTATAGTAATCTATTAATATTTTATTTATAGAACAGACAGAATAATAATAACTTGTGTGTTCGAGTACTCGATAATAATAATTATAATAACATAGTAATAATAATAATAATAATAATTAAATAAATTTTTTAAATTTAATTTTTTTGAATTAATATATTATTATTAATTTAAATTTTTACTATATTTTATTTTCATTTAATTTAACCTTATTATTATATTATTATTACTTTACACTTTTTAATATTTCTACATTATCTTTTAATTACCATTTTAAAATTCAAAAAATAATAATTAAAATAATAATTAAT
The DNA here is from genome assembly GCA_030278955.1 of Hygrophila difformis. Lineage (NCBI taxonomy): Eukaryota > Viridiplantae > Streptophyta > Magnoliopsida > Lamiales > Acanthaceae > Hygrophila > Hygrophila difformis. Next base: position 13,586,708 of record JAOANR010000012.1, on the reverse strand, counting down.
AATACTAAAAACAAAAGAAATAAATAAAATAAATCGGCACCAGTAATACTATTTACTTATATAAATCTAGTAATATTTTTTCATACTATAGACGGAATAATAATAACTTGTGTGTTCAAGTGCTCGAAAAATAATAATACTAATTTATGTCGCCTTTCTTTTTTATTTGTTCATTAATCTACAATTACTATATAGCGGTAAAATGTATCCAAATCTATATCCATTTATTCATGCAAACAAAAAAGAATAACAAATTAACAATGTACATTAACGAACTAAACAATTAATTTAACATATTCATATAACATAAATACACGAAAACAAGTACAAGTAAATGCAAAAAATATGCATGTACAACGCAAATACTAAATTCAAAAGTAAATAGCACGTATAAATACTTACGATTAACTGTGTAGTCAATATCATCCGCACGGTTTGCTTCCCCTCCCAACAACCCTTCCGGACCAAACAACCACGACGAGTCCATTGTTGCGCCGGCCAAAATACAACTGCGCACAAGTTATTCAAAAACCCAACAATTTTTAATAAATGCAGCAATATATTAAATTAATATGCAGCAATATATTTCAAAATATGCTAGGATCGCCCATTATTGGACACATCAAGCTTGGTCCGTGGATTATAACACAGAGCATGCTTGGTCCGCATATTTAATGCACGGACCAAGTAGCAGGGTTAATATGACACTCTTCATGCTTGGTCCGCATATTATTGGACCAAGCATTATTGCACGGACCAAGTCATAATCGACAGAATATAAACACACAGCATGCTTGGTCCGCATATTTAATGCACGGACCAAGTAGTAGGGTTAATATAACACTCTGCATGCTTGGTCCGCATATTATTGGACCAAGCATTAATGCACGGACCAAGTCATAATCGGCAGAATATAAGCACACTGCATGCTTGGTCCTTATATTTTTTCGAGCGGACCAAGCATTGAACAATTAACCTTTCAGAATCGAAAGGTTTAGCAGTGAAAATTTTTTTGTATAGCTGAAATAAAACCATAGATGTATGTATCCGCGTTCGGATTAAAAAAATTGACATTATCACACAAATAAAACCTTAGAAAAATTTTTAAAAAAAATCACAGAAAACTTAGAAATCATAACAATATCTACTTAATCAAAAAAAAATTATAACTTACCAACAATAAATATATCCGCGTTAGGATCTTCAATGGAAATCAAACTTCTTATAACCCTTCACGGCGGATCTGAAAATTACAAGGAAAAAACTGAATTTATACGGAACAATAAAAAAAAATTAATCCACAACAACGACGATGGTCGGCGGATTAAAAATAATCCCCCACCAAATTTATACGCACAAGGAAAAAAAATGGAACAATATAATCATACCCAACAATGACGATGGCCGGAGGATTAACGTCGGTCACGGAGAAAAATGAATGGTGGTGAACGGACGCTGTAGATCTGGATCTAGATCTAGAGAAAAAGAGGTGGCTTTTGAAATGGTATTATGAACGCTGAACGGGCGGGTGGTGGGGGAAGTGGGGAATATATTCCATGCACTCACGAGAATAAATGCAGACGTTATGACAAAGGGGTTGCCTTCCCGAGGCTTGACTCGGTCAAAAACGCTTGGTCCGCTCACAACAATGGGCGGACCTAATGGAAAAGCGGACCAAACAGCTTGGTCCGGAGGACGGCGGCTTGGTCCGCCAATTATTATATAGCCGGGTATAGCGAATTCCCGGACTAAGAGGATTGCTGTTGCTTGGTCCGCGACAGCGCTATGCCCGGATATTAATAATGCGCGGACTAAGCTTAATATTCCGAGTCAAACAGTCCTAATTAATATCATTTAGGATAATCCTTGATCAAGCTTCGCCCGGGTATTTTATTTGGTCCGGGTCCGGTCCAAGTATCCGGTCCAAGAGGCTTTCCGTCTTTTTGGGTAAAAAACTGACATCTATAAAGTGGCGGGTAAAAAAGTTGCTGCAAAAGTCTGACCGGCCACAGTCATCATTCACCCAAAAAAAAATAGCGTTTAGTATTTGAAATTTAAATTTCCTGTAAATAATAAATATATTCCATTCTAATAATATAATTTTAAGTTACACTACAAAACACTAAACTACACCCTACCCTAACTTTTAATTTTTCAAACTCCAATCTTTAAACTATAATTTTAAACTCAAACATCAAACATCATTGTTCAAAATAATTTTAATGTAAAATTATTTTTCATCCTAAATATCATATTCCAAAATTTAAACTCTAAATTCTACTTATTTCTAAAACATAGGGCCTGTTTGGCAAAACAGCTAAATGAAATTAACTTATTCTAGGCTATTTTTTTTGGATAAGTCAAAGCTAGGAAGAAAAGTAAAAATTAGGACCAAAACAGGGAGGTTCAAACCATATATATATATAAAGCGATAAAGATAAACCTAACTGCTAGGAAGCCAAATGCCTAGCACATACACATCCAATTCCTCCCGAACAAGATCCGGAGGAAAAGCCCAAGTGGTAAAGAAGTCTTCCACAAATGCCCTATGATTAGCATATCTATCTTCAATCAAGAAAAACTGAAGTAACCCAAAAGGCCCAACTCTTCTAGCGGTGTAATGAGGACTAACGTATGCAACAGTGGTAAACCAATGCACATTGCCTGATTCCAACTTGAAAGCAAGAAGGCGGTCCCTAGTGTCCGCAACCTAAATTTGAACATCCGTCCCATTCTTTCTCAGTGCCCACACTCCTCCAAACTTCCCCATTGCCTCCTGAATAAAGATAGGGGTGTGCTCGGCCTCGAGCAGAAAAGATTGAGATTGCAAGAACAATGTTTGAGGCTCAAGCAATTGAAGCCCCAGACTATGCCTAATAAGAATCCATATCCCACCAGCTCAACCTAGTGCCTCTTGAATGCAAAAAGGACCGTAACCCAGATTCGAGAAGAAGAAAGCAGAGCTCTTAAAGGTAGACTGGGGTTCAAGGATGATAAATATATCCAGATCAATCCGACGAATAACATCACAGATACTTCTTCTAGAGGAATTCCCCAACACTCCACCGATGTTCCAAGACAGAAGTTTAAAGGTTTTAAAATCCATAACCATACATACAAGATAAATGGAGCAACTGGCCCCTAGATTTGTATATCGCGGACTCCATCCGGCGGTTCGCCCTGCAACTCCCCCTGCGGAAGGGACGTCACTTCTGCCTTTGAAAGCAGAACTTGGAGCCAAATAATTTCCTTCACCGTGCCCTTTTCCTTTTCCGTCACTTCTGTACTCTCTTCGTTTTCCTGGACTTCATGTCGGACTGTGAATTCCCAGACTTCGTGTCGCAGTTTCGCGTTCTCGGAATCAAACTAGTCAATGCTATTATCGTTTTGCACGAATCACTTAGGAGGTCATTTCCTAAAATACTTAAATACTAAGTATAGATCTACCTACCTAAATAACCCAGTGTCGTGCATTGCAATTTATGCAAAATTTGAAAGTATAGAATGCCTAGGTAGAAGTCGTGGTTCAAAAATTCTTTTCTAGAAAATTGACTGTTGAAAAATAGTTGGATGCTCTGATACCACTCTGTAACACCCCGGTTTTTCCGACTCGCGGGTGTTACCGCCACACCTCCTAAATAAGACTCGATCTGACACATCGGGCTTATTCAAGAGATGCTAAGGCTAAAATGAGTATACCAATAATCCATTTTCAACAACAATTAACAAATATAATATTTCATTAAAATGAACATAATTTCTCAAAACAATACAGTGTAGGGAGAGTAATCATTTTTGAGTTTATACAAAAGATACCAAAATCACAACGCAACGTTGTCAAAAGTCCGACATCTTCCAAAACAAATGAAAAGTTTATGTTCAGAAAATATGCAGGTGTAGTGCTCCCTTCCCCTTTCAGTCTTTAATCTTAACCTGGAAGGAAAAAGAATGAAGAAAGAAGGATTATCAGCGACGTATTCGCTGGTAAGTTCCCTATACTCGGAACCAAAGGACAACCAAACAATTATAGACAGAAGAAGGCTGCTTTAAAATCAATAAGCGGGAGCTCAACAATAGGGGCAACATAATAATGGTACTCTCAAATTAGCAACCAGCAATTCAACAATATATAGTATTAATTTCGGGAACAACCCGAAATCTTCAACAAGGGCAAATGCCAAGATATGAATAACCATCCCAATGGTTTCATGCATGTTAGAGGGATTCAGAATGAACCTCACACTACGTATCATGTACTAAATCTCGGTCTCACCCGATTTCAGTTAGTTCAGTGTCACTCTCTATGGCATTTTCCAGCACCTAGTGAACACGGGCCGTCACACGGCAAGTCAACCTCAATCATGCTCGTTATCTATTAATCAATAGATAATTACGCTTCAAGGGCGCCCGCAGGCCAAAGAGTCAACAACAAGTTGGATTACCTCACTAGGTTCAACAAAGATCATCAATGAATCGGTCTCACTCATATATGCCATGAAACCCCTCGGCGGGATGGCTATAACCTATGTTGCCGTACTTAGGACATATAGTCAAAGTGGTTATTTATACAGCGAGTGTCTACGTAAATCAAAGGAAATTGGAACGAAGCCAAGGGAAATACGCGACGGAAGCAAATACAGCAGGAATAACAAGGCTAACAACTAAAAACAAGATCAACGAACGAGAAAGCGACAACGGATATTGTAGGCCAATAAGAAACAATAAAAGCCTACTACTAGTAGGGCAAGAACAAAAATAATGTCAACTACTAAAGCAGGAACAAAATAAAGGCCTATTACTAAAGCAAAGACAACCTAAGTAAATAGGGAAGGCGGAAAAAGGAAAGCCAAGCAAAGACAAATTAAATAAATAAAGAAAGCCAATAAAAATAATAATGGCAGAAAAGCATAGAAAACTTACAGAAGAGTATAGGAAACTTACTCTACCGCAAAATTTTAAACTAACACCGACTCGCCTAGCGGAGCCTCAGCGTCTTCCCAGCTATTACTCTGCTACTAAAATTTAAACTAAGGTCCTCCTTTATAAGAAAGACCAAGGCCGGGGCGACGCAAATGCATCATCCCACTAATAATAATAATAATAATAATAATAATAATAATAATAATAATAATAATAATAATAATAATAATAATAATAATAATAATAATAATTTTAACTTTAACTCACCAAAGCTTACCATAGGTAAGCTAGTAAGTTTTGTGAATGGATTTAAATCCATCCGGCCACCCACATATATATAGGAACTTTGATAAGGAAAATATTGTAGACTAGCCGATGTGGGATTCCATATAATATGTATTATCAATATTTTTTTTTTAAAGCCTACGTCACATACACTCTTGATATTCATCATTTTTTTCCCTAAAAAACAAAACTAATTCTTTTTTTTTAAAAAAAATATGTATGCTACGTATGTATAAGTATATTTGAATTGATAGTTTTAAATAATACTAGTAGCAATTAACAAGTCTAAAAGTACTAGTAATACACTTTAAACAACAAAATAAATCTTTAATAAAATATATTATTTTTTTTTTAAAAATGCAACATTGCTCTTTAGTAAAATTTTAATAACTACAAAAATAATCCCCAAAAATAATAATGAGGATATAATCTCGTAATAATAATAGTTGCGGGTACATTAAAATTTCAGGGTGTTACTGTAATACCCGAGAAATTACCCGAATGAATTCCGTTCCGTCATTATTATTATTATTATTATTATTATTATTATTATTATTATTATTATTATTATTATTATTATTATAAATCCTTTTAATTTTAGAAATTTCAAGTTAATATATGTCAATAATGAGGATGACTCTCAATTGCCGTTTCTAATATTAGAATTATAGGATAAGTTTCAATTGGCATAGGATTGTATCTAGACTACCAAATTTGTCAAGGAATTATGGTATTTGAAAAATGTCACATGCCTAGCAATCCTTCCCAACTTATTCCCAATCCAACCTATTCCCAATCCATGACATGCCTAGCAATTATTCCCAATCCCATTACTTATTCCCAATCCGTGACATGCCTAGTAATTATTCGCAATACCATTCATTATTTAATGATACACTATACCCCTAATCAGCCCCCAAAGCCACCCATTTGCACTCCATCCAAAAATAGGTTCATTGGAGAGTGTTGCAAGTGTTGGGGCAATCTTAAGGCTTTGATTTGAGGATTTATTGATTCCAATCTACTCTAAGGTAAGTTAATGTTGTGCCTTTCAAATTTTATAGCTTTTGGTTGAGTATTCATTGAGGTACAACTCGTAATCCAATCCTTGACAAATCTGTGATTTAGGGTTTCTTCAGGATAGTTTCTTTTGTTCATCTTTGTTCGTCTAGATCCGTTCGTTTTTGGGAAAACTTTTCTAAATGAAAAATGTTCCTAACACCTTGAATATGATATCTGTAAATTTTCACAATTTTTGGACATGATTTGAGCGTCGAAAATTCATCTGGTATTTTCTGAAATCATGTTGGCAGAATTCGTTTCATGGTGTAGTCAGTTTTGTTGTTCATATTACTCCTACCTATGGTCGTTTCCAATGGTTAATGTCTTCATGAAAGTTGTTCCTTTATGTGTCTAGATCATCTCTATAAAATTTCATAATTTTTGGAGTATGTTTGGAATTTTTATGAATTTTTAAAGTGACTGTGGTCGAATGAACAGTAGGATTTACACTCTTTGGAAAAGATGGATCTGAAATCATTTTTTTTTAGGTCACTTAGAGTCCGATTTTGAAGAAGCCTATTTCTATGAAAAATGTTCATTTGGGTGTGTTCTAGCTCCTGTAAAAATTTCGGAATTTTTGAAAATGATTTGCTAAGTTTCCATATGCGATTTCTGAAACTGCCCAAAGGACTATTTTTGTCGGTAAATAGTACTTGTGTATTTTGATGATCAATGAGTCGAATGGCTCTCATTTTTGGAAATATGTGAAATCTGGACATGTGTGATTTTGTAAAGTGTAAAAGTATGGTTTTGAAACTTTGTAAGTTTTGATCGAGTGGGATGCCCAATGTTTTAGAGGGTAAGTGCACTTGGCGTGAGCTCGTTGGGCCGCCCCCTCTTTTTATGTGGCCAAAACGGCGCATATGATATTGTGGTTTCGTGTTAGTAAGAGTCTATACTCCTAGATGTATTCGTATGGGTTGTCTAGGGCTCCGGAGCGGTCTGTATAGGGTCACTGCTATCACATCCCTCGTGGGTACGAGTCCCAGAGGTGGGTTGATTCGAAAGGGCATGAGCCTAGAATCGTTATTATCGCCGGCTTGTGGACATAAGCGCCCAAGCGGATGTTGATCTGAAAAGGCTTCGGCCCAGGATCGTTGATACTGACGGCTTGTGGACATAAGTGCCCAAGCGGGTAATTTGGATGTCCTCGATCAAAACAAACAATGGTAAAATAATGTGTTTGGGCTCTTGCGGGTTTGATTCCCCAAGAATGGTTATTCTCGATAAAAATGAACATTGGTAATTAAGCGTGTGGTAAAGTGTAAAAATTTTCGTGAATTATTTTACTCGCTTATTAAAAAAAAAATAATAATTCCTATCTTTTAGTTACTCTTCAAAAAAACTTTAAAATTCGTTATGCTATACATTAACTTACTCAGTACCGTTGTACTGATACATACGTTGTCTCTATCTATTTTTTTTTCAGATGTTGAAGATTAGCGCATGGCATTTACACTTGGGATGGAAATTTCCGAAGACTTGTCGCACTTGTTTTTAAATTCTTTTACGAATCCCAAACTCATGTTTGGCCGTGTTTGGCCCTTAGCTTCCGCACTGTTTAAAATTATGTATGTTAGACTTAACTCTGATTTAAACCTTCGGGCACTTATTGAATGGTTTTTAAATTGTTTTTAAGTATTGGTACAACTTAGCCTTATCATCTTCTCAAGTGAGCTCGAAATGGTTCGCGTATTGCTTGGGAAGGTGTGGCGGTAGCATCCCGGCCTGGGTGACCAAAACCGGGGTGTTACAAAGTGGTATCAGAGCCCGAATTTTTTAAGCTATTATTTTTCGGCCCAATTAGAGGCCCAAAATATTAAATATTATTTTTAAACTTTTTTCACTACTATTTCCATGGAAAGGAAATTTATTTTAAAACCCATGGAAAAATATATCTCAAAAATTCGACAAGTCTCAAAATATTATTATTTTTGGGGGGTGCATATGCATTAACATATGTGCTTGAAATGTGCAAGATATTGATATGTTAAAAATTTATTTTTAGATGGCCGACCCAAAGCTTTTTGACATGATGACCGATATGCTATGTTCGATGACTAGTATCATGCATGAGTTAAGACATAGCCGTGATGAGGTTAGTGTATATAAGGACCATGTAAAAGGTATCGAGAAAGAGTTGGAGAATTTGAGGAATGCTCGACAGCAGGATTTGGGCCGTATCGCTGCTCTTGAAACTCTGTTTCATAAGGAGCAACACAACAACCACATGCTTAGGGGACGTGTGTTCACCTTGGAGCATGAGATTGTTGACCTTCAAAACCGACTCAATGCACCGGAACCTGAGGAGGAGGAGGACCCGGATATGTATATTGATATTGAGGGCGTGGAGGAGGAGGAACCAGAGGCAGAGGTAGTGGACCCACCGATACCTCTTGACTCCGATGGCGAGTATGAGCATGACAAGGCACTCCTCGGCTACTCTCCCGATTATCTACTAGATTGATCGCATCATATCGTTTGATTATCTATTGCTTTCCGTATTTCATATTACCTTGATTTGCCTTCCATTGTAGCTGCTTTATAATTTTTCCTAAATGATATAGTGAAGCATTTTCCCTTTCCTTTGTTGCGTCGTCTCTTTTAGAATTCTGCGTACTTGAGATGTTAGAACTTACTAACTTGGCTACTAACTTACCGTAGAATTTGATTCTTACCCTTGCGTGCTTATCTAACAGAATGCCGCCAAGGGGAAGACCGCGAAGGGAAAACCCTGCCACTAACAATGCCAACCCTAATGTACCCGCCGAAGGTGGGGCACCACTGAACCCGAACGGAGCAAATGGGCCAGTGGGTGCAAACCCACCCAACGTTGGAGGTCAGGCGGGCGCCGTACCCAATGTTGTGGATGCACGGCTGAGGACAGTAGAGCAAGTCCTCATAGCATTGGGCAATGCCGAGGTTAATAGGGCCCAAGCGGCGGTACTCCGCCGGCAACCCGTATTAACTATCTGGCAATGGTAAACCCCTACCAACCGCCCCATTACGAGGGACATGAGGATCCCGCAAAGCTAGAAGACTGGATCAGGACATTTGAAAAGCTTTTGAACGCCGTCAGATGTCCCGAGAATGAGAAAGTGAGAGTAGCGACGTACTACTTAAGTGGGGAGGCGGATGAATGGTGGCAGAACCACCAAGGAGGGCTAGCTGATGGCGAGCAAGTTTATTTTTGGGAAGAATTCAAGGAGATGATGAGAGAGAGATTTTACCCCCTTAGCACGAAGACTGCTAAGTACGAAGAGTTTATCAACCTTCGTCAGGGTACTCAGAGGTACAGGAATACTATGCGAGGTTCAAGGAACTCGTCCGTTTCGCTCCAAGACTGGTACCGACTGATGCTGACAAAGCCCAGAAATTTGAGATGGGGCTGAACCTCAGCATCAGAGAGATTTTAGTTGGCGGACAGCACACAACTCTGCAGGCTGTTTACGATCATGCAGTGGCAATCGCGCGGGTACAACAGCTGAAGCGCAAGGACCATGGGGAGTCGAGCAAGGGCCTAAACAACTTTGATAAGAAGAACCGGAAAAATAACACTGGAAATCACTTCAGGAGGGGAAATGACCAAGGGAGAAATGACGGTCAGAAGAGGCCAGATAACAGAGAATTCAATCGAGGAGGTCAAGGAAACCGGAGGCCGGATAACCAGGGCGCCTTCATACCCAGATGCCAGAAGTGCGACATTCCGCACTTGGTGCGTGAATGCCCAAGACCGGGGCATTGTTACCGGTGTGGCCGAGAAGGCCATATGAAAAAGGAGTGCTGGACGAGAGAGGATCGTATCGAGAAAAGGCCGGATCTGCTGAACCGTCCTCAAGGGAACAGGCCAGCTGGCGCGAACCAGCAAACCAATCAAGGTCAGAGGGTTCCACAGGCACAGAGGCCACCTCTAAATCACAACCAACAGGAAAATCAGGGGGGAGCAATGGGACGCTTGAACGTGATCAACCAAGCGGATTTGGCCGCTCAGGGAGAAGTGATCACTGGTACGTTTACTGCTTTAAGCGTACCCGTTAAAGTTTTGTTCGATTCAGGCGCGAGCTGTTCTTTAATATCTACAAGGATTATATCTGCCTTAGATCTTCCAGCGCCTAAGAACATTAACTTAGGAATTCAATTACCATCGGGCAAGGTGATATCGTGTTTGAAACGATACGATTGAACCCCGATAGTAATCAAGAACCTAGAATTCTTCGCGAATCTAGTTGAGTTTGATCTTGGGGATTTCGACGTCATCTTAGGCATGGATTTTCTGACTCAATGCAAAGCTGTTATTGAGTGCCAGAAGCAGAAGATTTCCTTAGCCAAGAGTCGAGGGAGGAAGGTTGTGTATTACATGCAGCCTCGAAAGAAAAACGCTAAGGTAGTGAATGCCTTGAGGTTCTACAATCTCATACGGAAAGGCTATCACTTATATGCATGCTATGTGCATAACCTCAACGATGAGGGAAACAAGATCGACGAGATCCCAGTCATAAATGAATATCCTGACGTTTTCCCAAAAGATATTCCAGGGATGCCACCTGAGCGAGAGGTTGAGTTCACGATTGACCTGGTACCTGGAACCGAACCAGTATCCAAGGCGCCTTATCGCATGGCACCAGCAGAAATGAAAGAGCTGAAGGAACAACTAGAAGAGTTGTTATCAAAGGGTTACATTCGACCGAGTACGTCACCCTGGGGAGCGCCAGTCCTATTCGTTAAAAAGAAGGACGGTGGGCTTCGGTTATGCATAGACTACAGAGGTCTTAATCAAGTCACGATTAAGAACAAATACCCGCTACCCAGGATCGAAGACCTTTTCGATCAACTGAGAGGAGCTTCGGTATTTTCCAAGATCGACCTGAGATCGGGATACCACCAACTGCGTATAGCCGAGAAGGATATACCGAAGACAGCGTTTCGTACGAGATATGGGCACTACGAATTCACCGTAATGTCCTTTGGTCTCACAAACGCTCCCGCAGTATTCATGAACCTCATGAATAGTGTTTTTCGAGAGTTGCTGGATTCTTGTGTCGTCGTATTCATCGATGACATTCTAGTTTACTCAAGGGACGATGAGGAGCATACGAAACACTTGCATCAAGTACTCGGAACTCTGAGGAGAAATCAGTTGTACGCAAAACTGTCAAAATGCGAATTTTGGATGAAGGAAGTCGCATTTTTGGGGCACATAGTATCGGCTAGGGGAGTGTCGGTTGACCCGGCAAAAATATCGGCAGTGATTGATTGGCCGGCACCGACAAGTCAGACAGAAGTAAGAAGCTTTCTTGGACTAGCCGGATACTACAGAAGATTCGTGAAAGATTTCTCCAAGATTGCAAGGCCAATGACCCAACTGCTGAAGAAGGGGTTAAAGTTCGAATGGACTACAGAGTGCGAAAAGTCTTTCCAAGAACTCAAGAAAAGACTTACAACAGCGCCAGTCCTGACACTTCCATCAGAAATGGAAGATTTTGAAGTGTACAGTGACGCTTCAAAAGAAGGACTCGGGTGTGTACTTATGCAAAACCAGAAGGTTATTACCTACGCATCGCGACAACTCAAGCCGCATGAGGAGAATTATCCGACGCACGATCTAGAATTAGCCGCGGTGGTGTTCGCTCTCAAGATTTGGCGACACTACTTATACGGACGACCGTGTCGGATGTTCACGGACCACAAGAGCCTCAAGTACATATATTTACTCAAAAGGAGTTAAATATGAGGCAACAGAGATGGCTTGAGTTAATCAAGGACTACGACCTGGATATAGCCTATCACGAAGGAAAAGCAAACGTCGTGGCAGACGCAATGAGCCGAAAGGCGAAGCACACGACAAACACTCTTATTTTACCGTCAGGACTATATATGGACTTAGCAAGGTTTGAAACTGAACTAGTCCTTTATGGGACTGTGGTAGAAAGGGTGAATGCCGTGACGATTGAATCTACCGTATTTGATGAGATTCTGGCATCTCAGCCGGACGATGAGAATCTCAAGAGGATTAAGGAGAAGATGGATGAGGGAAAAGCGGTAGGATTCGCAGTCCACGATGACGGGAGTATTCGCTTTGAAGGGAGGTGGTGCGTTCCTCACAAGTGTGAGGAATTGAAGCAAAAATTAATGGAAGAAGGCCACAGTACGCCTTATTCAGTACACCCTGGTGGTGATAAGCTGTACAAAGATTTGAAGAAAATTTATTGGTGGCCGAGAATGAAAAGAGATGTTGCGGATTTTGTGGCTAAATGTATAACTTGCCAAAAGGTAAAGGCAGTACGGCAAAAGCCATTGGGATTGGTGAAACCGTTGGAGATCCCAAGTTGGAAATGGGATAGCATCTCCATGGACTTTGTCTCGGGCTTACCAAGATCTCCTCGAGGGATGAACAAAATTTTGGTAATAGTTGATCGGTTAACAAAGACTGCCATCTTTATACCAATGAAAGACAATTGGTCGATGGATCAACTAGCCAAGGCGTATATCGATAATGTGGTTCGAAGACACGGAGTGCCACATGATATTATTTCTGACCGAGACAGTAGATTTGTCTCAAATTTTTGGACAAAATTACAGGAAGCCTTGGGAACCCAAATCAAGATGAGCACAGCCTTTCATCCGATGACCGACGGACAGACTGAGCGGACAATTCAAACGCTTGAGGATATGCTTAGAGCGTGTGTACTTGAATTCAAGGGAAGTTGGGAGAACCACTTACCGCTAATTGAATTCTCGTATAACAACAGTTACCATGCTAGCATTGGCACGGCACCGTTCGAAGCTCTCTATGGACGCAAGTGTCGCAGTCCGCTATGCTGGACAAAGGATGAAAATTCTATAGTTGTTGGACCTCAGCTCATTGAAGATATGAGTAAACAGATCCAGATTATCCAACAAAAGATGAAGGCCGCACAAGATCGCCAAAAGAGCTATGCCGATACGAGGCGACAAGAGTTGGAATTCCAAGTGGGAGACAAGGTCATGCTAAAGGTGTCACCCATGAAGGGGGTGATGCGATTTGGCAAACGAGGGAAGCTGAGTCCTCGTTACATTGGTCCATACGAGATTTTAGACCGTGTAGGTACCTTGGCCTACCGATTGGCTCTTCCACTGGAGTTATCACGAGTGCACAACGTGTTTCATGTTTCTCAGCTGAAGAAATATGTACACGATCCAACTCACATTTTGCAAACTGATGTGATTGAGCTGGACGATGATCTGACGTATGAGGAGTATCCGATCGAGATACTGGACGTCAAAGAAAGAGTCACAAGAAACAAGACCGTGAGAATGGTAAAGGTACTATGGTCCAATCATGGCACGGAAGAAGCGATGTGGGAGTTGGAATCGGATATGAAGCAGAAGTATCCCAACCTTTTTCAACACGACTCGTGAGCAGTTATGGGGACATAACTGTAGTCCTAAGGGGGGGAGGATGTGATACCCCGCAGAGAGTCGTCACGCGCCGAGGTAAGAATTTAATTTTCAAACCTCAAATATTTCATGCGTGTCAATTATTACATAGTGCGACCCAACTTCGAGGACGAAGTTGATTTCTAAGGAGGGTAGACTGTAATACCCGAGAAATTACCCGAATGAATTCCGTTCCGTCATTATTATTATTATTATTATTATTATTATTATTATTATTATTATTATTATTATTATTATTATTATTATAAATCCTTTTAATTTTAGAAATTTCAAGTTAATATATGTCAATAATGAGGATGACTCTCAATTGCCGTTTCTAATATTAGAATTATAGGATAAGTTTCAATTGGCATAGGATTGTATCTAGACTACCAAATTTGTCAAGGAATTATGGCATTTGAAAAATGTCACATGCCTAGCAATCCTTCCCAACTTATTCCCAATCCAACTTATTCCCAATCCAACCTATTCCCAATCCATGACATGCCTAGCAATTATTCCCAATCCCATTACTTATTCCCAATCCGTGACATGCCTAGTAATTATTCGCAATACCATTCATTATTTAATGATACACTATACCCCTAATCAGCCCCCAAAGCCACCCATTTGCACTCCATCCAAAAATAGGTTCATTGGAGAGTGTTGCAAGTGTTGGGGCAATCTTAAGGCTTTGATTTGAGGATTTATTGATTCCAATCTACTCTAAGGTAAGTTAATGTTGTGCCTTTCAAATTTTATAGCTTTTGGTTGAGTATTCATTGAGGTACAACTCGTAATCCAATCCTTGACAAATCTGTGATTTAGGGTTTCTTCAGGATAGTTTCTTTTGTTCATCTTTGTTCGTCTAGATCCGTTCGTTTTTGGGAAAACTTTTCTAAATGAAAAATGTTCCTAACACCTTGAAATGATCTCTGTAAATTTTCACAATTTTTGGACATGATTTGAGCGTCGAAAATTCATCTGGTATTTTCTGAAATCCTGTTGGCATAATTCGTTTCATGGTGTAGTCAGTTTTGTTGTTCATATTACTCCTAACTATGGTCGTTTCCAATGGTTAATGTCTTCATGAAAGTTGTTCCTTTATGTGTCTAGATCATCTCTATAAAATTTCATAATTTTTGGAGTATGTTTGGAATTGTTATGAATTTTTAAAGAGACTGTGGTCGAATGAACAGTAGGATTTACACTCTTTGGAAAAGATGGATCTGAAATCATTTTTTTTTAGGTCACTTAGAGTCCGATTTTGAAGAAGCCTATTTCTATGAAAAATGTTCATTTGGGTGTGTTCTAGCTCCTGTAAAAATGTCGGAATTTTTGAAAATGATTTGCTAAGTTTCCATACGCGATTTCTGAAACTGCCCAAAGGACTATTTTTGTCGGTAAATCGTACTTGTGTATTTTGATGATCAATGAGTCGAATGGCTCTCATTTTTGGAAATATGTGAAATCTGGACATGTGTGATTTTGTAAAGTGTAAAAGTATGGTTTTGAAACTTTGTAAGTTTTGATCGAGTGGGATGCCCAATGTTTTAGAGGGTAAGTGCACTTGGCGTGAGCTCGTTGGGCCGCCCCCTCTTTTTATGTGGCCAAAACGGCGCATATGATATTGTGGTTTCGTGTTAGTAAGAGTCTATACTCCTAGATGTATCCGTATGGGTTGTCTAGGGCTCCGGAGCGGTCTGTATAGGGTCACTGCTATCACATCCCTCGTGGGTACGAGTCCCAGAGGTGGGTTGATTCGAAAGGGCATGAGCCTAGAATCGTTATTATCGCCGGCTTGTGGACATAAGCGCCCAAGCGGATGTTGATCTGAAAAGGCTTCGGCCCAGGATCGTTGATACCGACGGCTTGTGGACATAAGCGCCCAAGCGGGTAATTTGGATGTCCTCGATCAAAACAAACAATGGTAAAATAATGTGTTTGGGCTCTTGCGGGTTTGATTCCCCAAGAATGGTTATTCTCGATAAAAATGAACATTGGTAATTAAGCGTGTGGTAAAGTGTAAAAATTTTCGTGAATTATTTTACTCGCTTATTAAAAAGAAAATAATAATTCCTATCTTTTAGTTACTCTTCAAAAAAACTTTAAAATTCGTTATGCTATACATTAACTTACTCAGTACCGTTGTACTGATACATACGTTGTCTCTATCTATTTTTTTTTTTTTTCAGATGTTGAAGATTAGCGCATGGCATTTACACTTGGGATGGGAATTTCCGAAGACTTGTCGCACTTGTTTTTAAATTCTTTTACGAATCCCAAACTCATGTTTGGCCGTGTTTGGCCCTTAGCTTCCGCACTGTTTAAAATTATGTATGTTAGACTTAACTCTGATTTAAACCTTCGGGCACTTATTGAATGGGTTTTAAATTGTTTTTAAGTATTGGTACAACTTAGCCTTAGCATCTTCTCAAGTGAGCTCGAAATGGTTTGCGTCTTGCTTGGGAAGGTGTGGCGGTAGCATCCCGGCCTGGGTGACCAAAATCGGGGTGTTACAGTTACAATTTACCCCACTTATGAAATGACTTCGTCCCCGAAGTCAATATTTCGGTCTTTAAAAGTGAGTTATGTAACAACCACCAAAACATGGCAAAATAAAATCGTATCATGTTGAGAATGGCGTGGTATTGTATATTGGGGTATTACATTATCCCCCACTTAGAATTCTAGTTATGCCCTCATAACTACGTCTTTTTCGGGGAAGAATTCTTGATACTTTTGTTACATCTCGGCTTCCATTTCCCAAGCTTGCTCTTCAGTGCCATGCTTCGACCAAATAACTCTAACCTGGCGTGTCGTCTTCTTCCTCATTTTTCGCTCCTCAATGTCGATGATCCAAAGGGGCTTCTTTTCAGAAGTGAGATCTTCAACCAAAATTATTGTTCGTGTGGAGGACATACGTTCGATCGTGATCGTACTTTCGCAGTTGTGAGATGTGTAAAACATCATGAATTGCACTCAATTCTAGTGGTATAGCAAGCTTATAGACGAGATTACCGACACACTCCAAAACTTATATGGCCCAATGACTCACATACTGAGTAAGTTAACACACAACACTGAATCATTGAAATTTAGGGAGAGGGATTTTATGAAAAGTTGGGTTTTAGAAAGGAGCGATGAATTTTAAAACGCAAGGTTATTTCAGTTTCAAAATACTTGTTACCATACTTGTTCCATGAATACATTCTTTTACCATTGGCATATTATGATCGAGGACTCCTCATTCTGCTTGGGCCCTTATGTCCACAAGCCAAAATATGATTGCAGCGGCCTCTATACAGACACACTCCGTAGCCCCAGATAACCCATACGGATACACTCAGGAGTATAGACACATACATCATTCACTAATGATTGCAGCGGCCTCTATACAGACACACTCCGGAGCCCTAGATAACCCATACGGATACATCCAGGAGTATAGACACATACATCAATATGACTGCAGTGGCCTCTATACAGACCCACTCCGAAGCCCCAGATAATCCATACGGATACATCCGGGAGTATAGACACATACAACAATATGAGTGCAGCGGCTTCTATACAGACCCACTTCGGAGCCCCAAATGACCCATACAGATACATCAGGGAGTATAGACACATACGTCATTCCACAATATAATGCCGTTTTGGCTAGAGAGGGGGCGGCCCAGCGGGCTCCACCAAGTACACTTACCCTCAAGAAGATTATAACAAGGCGTCCTTCTCGATCTTTTAGCACAATGGTTTAAAAATTTCTTTTCCTGAAAAAAATGATTTCCGATCATATTTCAACCATTTCAAAGTAAGTCATTTCGCAAAACACTATATCGCAGTTTACGCCAAAATCGATTTAAAAATACATGCACCTTCAAATGAAATTTGGATTGAAGATGCCCAACACATAGAGGCAACAAATTTCATATTTGCACTTTTGAAAATAAGGACCGGAAACAGTTCAAAAATCGACATCTTTGTAACATAGTGGAAAACTCATACTACAGCAAGATTTCAACAATTCATGCTTCCATTTCAACAGTTGTTAAAAATACCAAATCGTACTCAAAAACACTGAAATCTTTACACCAACTAGATAACATGTAGAGACCATTTTCTAAGAAGAAACCTTTTTAATTTGGCCACTACACTCGGCCAAAAATAGGGATTTCAGCAAATCTTAATTAACTTCTAATTCACTAACAGTGAACAAACGAACAACAGTGGATCAAAAATCCATAACTTATTCAGGGTTTGACCAAAAATCACCGAATTTGACAGGGATACTGTTAACAAGATTTTGAACATTTCTGAAGGAACGATTGATAGAAAATAAATTTATCATAGTCAAAAAGGATCTGTACTCTCTTCTTTTTCCTGGACTTCATGTCGGGCTGTGAATTCCCAGACTTCGTGTCGCAGTTTCGCGTTCTCGGAATCAAACTAGTCAATGCTATTATCGTTTGGCACGAATCACTTAGGGAGGTCATTTTCTAAAATACTTAAATACTAAGTATAGATCTACCTACCTAAATAACACAGTGTCGTGCATTGCAATTTATGCAAAATTTGAAAGTATAGAATGCCTAGGTAGAAGTCGTGGTTCAAAAATTCTTTTCTAGAAAATTGACTGTTGAAAAATAGTTGGATGCTCTGATACCACTCTGTAACACCCCGGTTTTTCGGACTCGCGGGTGTTACCGCCACACCTCCTAAATAAGACTCGATCTGACACATCGGGCTTATTCAAGAGATGCTAAGGCTAAAACGAGTATACCAATAATCCATTTTCAACAACAATTAACAAATATAATATTTCATTAAAATGAACATAGTTTCTCAAAACAATATACAGTGTAGGGAGAGTAATCATTTTTGAGTTTATACAAAAGATACCAAAATCACAACGCAGCGTTGTCAAAAGTCCGACATTTTCCAAAACTAATGAAAATTTTATGTTCAGAAAATATGCAGGTGTAGTACTCCCTTCCCCTCTCAGTCTTTAATCTTAACCTGGAAGGAAAAAGAATGAAGAAAGAAGGATTATCAGCGACGGATTCGCTGGTACCCTATACTCGGAACCAATGAACAACCAAACAATTATAGACAGAAGAAGGCTGCTTTCAAATCAATAAGCGGGAGCTCAACAATTGTAATACCCCAGATTTTTATCAACGTCCAAAGGAATAAAATTTATTCCGATCAATGTCGAGATATCTCCGAGAAGAAGAAAATAATTTATCACAATAAATTATTGCTCGGAAATGAAACGCCGATAGATTCAAATTCAAAATGGAATAAAAGAGGGAAAGGAAGCCCGAAGACATTCCATGAATTGAGTCAAAATAATTGGAATTAAATTCAAGAAGGAAAAGAATTTTAATTCCAAGAACTCGTGAAGTCGAAAGAAATTTAATTACACAAGTTATTGCACGGGAGTCAAAAGACGACGAATTGGAAGCCGACGAACCCGAGACCGACGAACTTAAGATTTCAAACATGAAATTCATTTGAGTCGAGATAAATTTAAGATAAGAATTTATGATCCGAGAATGACCCGAAAAATCAAGCCCGAAAACGTAGGAGGACAGAAGTCCGAAAGAGAGGAGAAAAGGCCCGACGGGATCGCACGGCCCAGTCCGGACGCACGGCCCAGACCAGGCCGCGCGCCCTTCGAGCTGTTTTTGGCTAAAAACCGCCCCAACCCCGCGCCACCAAGACAGCAGCTGCCATTCGCGCGATTTCGGGGATTTCTTGCCATATTTCGACTCCCCGACTATGGAAACCCGATCTCAGACAAAGGGAAGACAATTAGGTCGAATATGGGTGATCTCCCACCCCATATTCAGTCATCAACAGCCCCTCCCCATCCAAGAATCTCTCCCAAAAACCGAAAACACAAAGCCTTACCTTCCGACGACTTTCCGACGAATTTCCGGCGACCAAAAATCGACCGTGGAGGCGTGTAGATCGAAAGATACAGGCTTTGGATTGTTGGTAAGGGCTAGATTAGGTTCCTTTGTCGTTTACAAGCACAATCATCATTCTAACTTACGGATTTTTACTTTCGACTTCGTTTCGGGGCCAACGGAAAGGAGACGGAGTAATCGGGACGTGTTCGTAGCAAGTGTGGGCGCCGCGATCGATCCGAAAATGTCCTAGACACCATCCCCACTGTAAGTTAATACTTACTTGGTTTTGGGTGACTTAAAATGCAACCAAACATATGGATTTAATAACTCTAAAATCTGTCAACACGAAAAACCCTCGGCGCAATGATTTTGTGTGAATTATTCGAACCCTTAAAACTGCTCAAACGGAAAAACTTAAAACATGAAAAATGCTCCTAAGACATAGATCTAGTTTGTGTAAAATTTTCATAATTTTTCATTGAGGTTTGATATCTGAAAACGGCCGAGAAAGAACCTGCCTTGAGAGTCGAACGTGAAACGGTGGCAGATTTGAAATCGGACCAAAACCCCTATTTCGAGAGTTCAAACCCAAAAACTCAAAACTAGACTTTTAATCCTAACACATAAATCTAGGTTGTGTAAAAATTTCAGCCATTTTCGTTAACGTTTGCTATTTTAAATCGCATCGAAAAGAGACTGCTTTGACAAAACGTGTGGAAATCTGTCTATGAATATGTTCGAACTTAGTGAATTTATTTCTATAGTTTCTAGTCCAATTTGATCTTTACAATCTAAATGAAAGTTGTAGATAATCATGTCTAGTATGTGCATATTAAATTTCAGAATTTTTGGAGTCCATTTGATATGTTAAAAAGTCGAGATTTTAAACTGTGTCAAACCTGAGTTCGGACAGTTTTCTGATTGCATGATAAAATCGATTTTTGACATGTTTCCTCAACTTATTTCGAAAAAGTTAAAACATGAAAGTTGTTCGTTAGGGTGTTTTGCATAAAGTGTGAAGATTTCAGAATTTTCGGGCTTGAAACGGATTTTTAAATGAGAAAGGCGCAAACTGTGACGCCAAGATACTTTTAAATCGAAGGATTTTGAAATTTCGAAACGAACGATCAAAGATTTGAAATACGATACATCTATACTTTTGAAAAACCCCGATACATTAAAACTAAACAATACATGAGATACTTGGGTGGAGGGTGAGTGCTCTGCAGGGTGCCCCTCTAGCCTTTCTCTTCGGGCCTATAATGGACGAGAGAAATTAGATGAGATATTACGCCAATCGGCGGGAGATACATGGCCTACTCTCTCGGGTTTGTCCGTATGGATATCCCGAGACTCCGGAGTGTTACTGGGTATGGCAGATACGGCTGCTGGCCGCCGGATCACCGGCTAAATGAGATACTTACGAAACGGCTGCTGGCCGCCGGATCACCGGCTAAACGAGATACTTATGAAACGGCTGCGGCCGCCGGATCACCGGCTATACAAGATACTTACGACACGGCTGCGGCCGCCGGATCACCGGCTAAACGAGATACTTATGAAACGGCTGCGGCCGCCGGATCACCGGCTATACAAGATACTTATGACACGGCTGCGGCCGCCGGATCACCGGCCATACAAAATATTAAGGAATGGTTACGTAACGGGGAATTAAAAGATTTAATATTTTTAAGTATTTATTTAATTATGCACGTCCTTAAATTACGTCTTTAAATTATGTCTTTAAATTTTCATATCTTATGAAATTATTATTATGGAGAAATGCATGTTCAAATATACAATTAAATTATTTACTTTAAAATTTGTAAATGGAATATCCTTGTATGCATGCCTAGGAGAAAAATTTAATTATTTAATTAAACCCCTTTTTCATGTGTGTTAAATTATGAACGTGTGGAAATCCTTGTCTTCTAAATTATGTAATTAAATTTCTATTAGTAGATGAATTAAATTTTAAATCATGTCTCTTATGCATATGTTTTCCTTAAATTTAATTAAAGATTTTGAAACCCCTTGATCATAGTAGGTGTTAACTTACTCAGCACGTTTTGCTGACCCAAACCATTTTTCCCCTTTTTCTTTCAGAGTATGTGGATTATGCATCATCATATGCATACATGGGAATAATTGGGGGAAAACTCTATATTTTAAATTCCTGTATTTAGTTACGACTTGCATGAACGGGCTTGTTTAACCCGTGTTTTGGCCATGTCGGCCCATATTTAAATTTCCGCTGCATTACAATTATATATATGTAAATATTACATTCCGCTGCAACTTTGATATTATGATTTTAATTTATATTACAATGGGCTGTTTGAATGCTTTAAATTCTGAAAAACCATAGCCTTGCATCTCTTTAGCAAGCTCGGAGAAACCGTGTCTTGTTAGGGAGGTGTGGCGGTGACATCCCGGCCTGGGTTATCAAATCCGGGGTGTTACAAAGTGGTATCAGAGCCCGGAATATTTTTAAACTATTATTTTTAAGTATTATTATTTTTAAAGTTATTATTTCTAAACTAGTAATATATTTTAAAGAGCCCAACTATTATTTTGAAGTTAAAGCCCAAATTTTTAGCCCAAAAATTTTTAGAAGCCCAAATATTTTTTTGAAGCCCAAGAAATTATTTTTAGCCCAATACTTTATATACTTACTATTGTGGGCTCAAATTTTTTTAGACCCAATACCTGTATTTTTTTTAAACCCAAATAATTTATTTCTCTGGCCCAATATAGTGGCTCAAACATTTTTCCCTTATTCTTTAAAAAAAAAAAAAAAAAAAAAAAAAAAACTATCCATGGAATAAACTTATTTTTAAAACTCATGGGTAGAAAAATACATGCATAAATTAAATTTTTATTGGGGGGGATTGCATATGCATATGCATACATAAATATTTGTACTGACCTTTTATGTGAATCGTTTGTGATACATAACCTTCTCACTCTAGTGTTCGACTTGACCTTGAGTCTTGACTTAGAAGCGCTAACTTGAGACTAACCTTGCCTTAGTCCTAGATCTTGATCACTTATAAACTCATCTTCGCGTGCTTAATAACAGAAAATGGCACCTAAAGGAAGACCTAGCAATCCACCCATCCCACCCAACACCAACGAAGAGCGACAACCCAACGTACCCGTGCAAGATGTTAGTGCACCCAATCAAGGAGGGGAAGTAGCCTCCATGCCTAAGAACTTAAGTGACCGATTAAGAATTATAGAGGAAGCTGTGGTTGCCTTGGGGAATGCACTAATCAACCAAGGGCAAGGCAAGAGGAAACGAGACCACAGAACCGATAACTACTTAGGAAGGAACCATATTCGGGGAGGCCCGAATAGACCACCTCAAGGCAACGGTGGAAGAAACAGAGGGATGGTTTACAACCATGGTGACTATACGCCACCATGCCCAAAATGTGGTAACCCACATTATGCGAGAGGATGCCCTAAGCCCGGAGCATGCTTCCGATGTGGTCGACATGGTCACCGGCTGAGTGACTGTCGGACACGGATAGAGAACATCAACAAGAGAGAGGATGTGACCACTCGTCCTAAGCAACCTCAGAACCCAGACGATCGAAATGGCAAAAACCAAGGGCATCGATCCCCTCAGAAACAAGACCAAAATCCGAACCTTCTGGAGAATAATATGTAGGCAGTTATGGGGACATAACTGTAATCTTAAGGGGGGAGGATGTAATACCCCGTAAGAATGCATAAGCATTTATTTTTGAAACCCGAATAGTTGTATCCCAAATAAACAAATTGAAATTGTTTTGAACTACGTCATGGCTTGATCCCTTCACAGGGTACGTAGGCAACTCGGAAATTTCAATTCTGGGTTCAGTCAAACAATAATCAAACAACAAACAATCAACGATTGAACAATAATTCAATAACACAATATCGCAAAATAATAAAATAAACAAAAGGACCCTAACTCCTAGCGAGAGAAAAGCCGAAACACAACTTCGAGGACGAAGTTGATTCTTAAGGGGGGTAGACTGTAATACCCCAGATTTTTATCAACGTCCAAAGGAATAAAATTTATTCCGATCAATGTCGAGATATCTCCGAGAAGAAGAAAATAATTTATCACAATAAATTATTGCTCGGAAATGAAACGCCGATAGATTCAAATTCAAAATGGAATAAAAGAGGGAAAGGAAGCCCGAAGACATTCCATGAATTGAGTCAAAATAATTGGAATTAAATTCAAGAAGGAAAAGAATTTTAATTCCAAGAACTCGTGAAGTCGAAAGAAATTTAATTACACAAGTTATTGCACGGGAGTCAAAAGACGACGAATTGGAAGCCGACGAACCCGAGACCGACGAACTTAAGATTTCAAACATGAAATTCATTTGAGTCGAGATAAATTTAAGATAAGAATTTATGATCCGAGAATGACCCGAAAAATCAAGCCCGAAAACGTAGGAGGACAGAAGTCCGAAAGAGAGGAGAAAAGGCCCGACGGGATCGCACGGCCCAGTCCGGACGCACGGCCCAGACCAGGCCGCGCGCCCTCCGGGCGGTTTTTGGCTAAAAACCGCCCCAACCCCGCGCCACCAAGACAGCAGCTGCCATTCGCGCGATTTCGGGGATTTCTTGCCATATTTCGACTCCCCGACTATGGAAACCCGATCTCAGACAAAGGGAAGACAATTAGGTCGAATATGGGTGATCTCCCACCCCATATTCAGTCATCAACAGCCCCTCCCCATCCAAGAATCTCTCCCAAAAACCGAAAACACAAAGCCTTACCTTCCGACGACTTTCCGACGAATTTCCGGCGACCAAAAATCGACCGTGGAGGCGTGTAGATCGAAAGATACAGGCTTTGGATTGTTGGTAAGGGCTAGATTAGGTTCCTTTGTCGTTTACAAGCACAATCATCATTCTAACTTACGGATTTTTACTTTCGACTTCGTTTCGGGGCCAACGGAAAGGAGACGGAGTAATCGGGACGTGTTCGTAGCAAGTGTGGGCGCCGCGATCGATCCGAAAACGTCCTAGACACCATCCCCACTGTAAGTTAATACTTACTTGGTTTTGGGTGACTTAAAATGCAACCAAACATATGGATTTAATAACTCTAAAATCTGTCAACACGAAAAACCCTCGGCGCAATGATTTTGTGTGAATTATTCGAACCCTTAAAACTGCTCAAACGGAAAAACTTAAAACATGAAAAATTCTCCTAAGACATAGATCTAGTTTGTGTAAAATTTTCATAATTTTTCATTGAGGTTTGTTATCTGAAAACGGCCGAGAAAGAACCTGCCTTGAGAGTCGAACGTGAAACGGTGGCAGATTTGAAATCGGACCAAAACCCCTATTTCGAGAGTTCAAACCCAAAAACTCAAAACTAGACTTTTAATCCTAACACATAAATCTAGGTTGTGTAAAAATTTCAGCCATTTTCGTTAACGTTTGCTATTTTAAATCGCATCGAAAAGAGACTGCTTTGACAAAACGTGTGGAAATCTGTCTATGAATATGTTCGAACTTAGTGAATTTATTTCTATAGTTTCTAGTCCAATTTGATCTTTACAATCTAAATGAAAGTTGTAGATAATCATGTCTAGTATGTGCATATTAAATTTCAGAATTTTTGGAGTCCATTTGATATGTTAAAAAGTCGAGATTTTAAACTGTGTCAAACCTGAGTTCGGACAGTTTTCTGATTGCATGATAAAATCGATTTTTGACATGTTTCCTCAACTTATTTCGAAAAAGTTAAAACACGAAAGTTGTTCGTTAGGGTGTTTTGCATAAAGTGTGAAGATTTCAGAATTTTCGGGCTTGAAACGGATTTTTAAATGAGAAAGGCGCAAACTGTGACGCCAAGATACTTTTAAATCGAAGGATTTTGAAATTTCGAAACGAACGATCAAAGATTTGAAATACGATACATCTATACTTTTGAAAAACCCCGATACATTAAAACTAAACAATACATGAGATACTTGGGTGGAGGGTGAGTGCTCTGCAGGGTGCCCCTCTAGCCTTTCTCTTCGGGCCTATAATGGACGAGAGAAATTAGATGAGATATTACGCCAATCGGCGGGACATACATGGCCTACTCTCTCGGGTTTGTCCGTATGGATATCCCGAGGCTCCGGAGTGTTACTGGGTATGGCAGATACGACTGCTGGCCGCCGGATCACCGGCTAAATGAGATACTTACGAAACGGCTGCTGGCCGCCGGATCACCGGCTAAACGAGATACTTATGAAACGGCTGCGGCCGCCGGATCACCGGCTATACAAGATACTTACGACACGGCTGCGGCCGCCGGATCACCGGCTAAACGAGATACTTATGAAACGGCTGCGGCCGCCGGATCACCGGCTATACAAGATACTTATGACACGGCTGCGGCCGCCGGATCACCGGCCATACAAAATATTAAGGAATGGTTACGTAACGGGGAATTAAAAGATTTAATATTTTTAAGTATTTATTTAATTATGCACGTCCTTAAATTACGCCTTTAAATTATGTCTTTAAATTTTCATATCTTATGAAATTATTATTATGGAGAAATGCATGTTCAAATATACAATTAAATTATTTACTTTAAAATTTGTAAATGGAATATCCTTGTATGCATGCCTAGGAGAAAAATTTAATTATTTAATTAAACCCCTTTTTCATGTGTGTTAAATTATGAACGTGTGGAAATCCTTGTCTTCTAAATTATGTAATTAAATTTCTATTAGTAGATGAATTAAATTTTAAATCATGTCTCTTATGCATATGTTTTCCTTAAATTTAATTAAAGATTTTGAAACCCCTTGATCATAGTAGGTGTTAACTTACTCAGCACGTTTTGCTGACCCAAACCATTTTTCCCCTTTTTCTTTCAGAGTATGTGGATTATGCATCATCATATGCATACATGGGAACAATTGGGGGAAAACTCTATATTTTAAATTCCTGTATTTAGTTACGACTTGCATGAACGGGCTTGTTTAACCCGTGTTTTGGCCATGTCGGCCCATATTTAAATTTCCGCTGCATTACAATTATATATATGTAAATATTACATTCCGCTGCAACTTTGATATTATGATTTTAATTTATATTACAATGGGCTGTTTGAATGCTTTAAATTCTGAAAAACCATAGCCTTGCATCTCTTTAGCAAGCTCGGAGAAACCGTGTCTTGTTAGGGAGGTGTGGCGGTGACATCCCGGCCTGGGTTATCAAATCCGGGGTGTTACAACAATAGGGGCAACATAATAATGGTACTCTCAAATTAGCAACCAGCAATTCAACAATATATAGTATTAATTTCGGGAACAACTCGAAATCTTCAACAAGGGCAAATGCCAAGATATGAATAACCATCCCAATGGTTTCATGCATGTTAGAGGGATTCAGAATGAACCTCACACTACGTATCCTGTACTAAATCTCGGTCTCACCCGATTTCAGTTAGTTCAGTGTCACTCTCTATGGCATTTTCCAGCACCTAGTGAACACGGGCCATCACACGGCAAGTCAACCTCAATCATGCTCGTTATCTATTAATCAATAGATAATTACCCTTCAAGGGCGCCCGCAGGCCAAAGAGTCAACAACAAGTTGGATTACCTCACCAGGTTCAACAAAGATCATCAATGAATCGGTCTCACTCATATATGCCATGAAACCCCTCGGCGGGATGGCTATAACCTATGTTGCCGTACTTAGGACATATAGTCAAAGTGGTTATTTATACAGCGAGTGTCTACGTAAATCAAAGGCAATTGGAACGAAGCCAAGGGAAATACACGACGGAAGCAAATACAGCAGGAATAACAAGGCTAACAACTAAAACAAGATCAACGAACGAGAAAGCGACAACGGATATTGTAGGCCAATAAGAAACAATAAAAGCCTACTACTAGTAGGGCAAGAACAAAAATAATGTCAACTACTAAAGCAGGAACAAAATAAAGGCCTATTACTAAAGCAAAGACAACCTAAATAAATAGGGAAGGCGGAAAAAGGAAAGCCAAGCAAAGACAAATTAAATAAATAAAGAAAGCCAATAAAAATAATAATGGCAGAAAAGCATAGAAAACTTACAGAAGAGTATAGGAAACTTACTCTACCGCAAAATTTTAAACTAACACCGACTCGCCTAGCAGAGCCTCAGCGTCTTCCCAGCTACTACTCTGCTACTAAAATTTAAACTAAGGTCCTCCTTTATAAGAAAGACCGAGGCTGGGGCGACGCAAATGCATCATCCCAATAATAATAATAATAATAATAATAATAATAATAATAATAATAATAATAATAATAATAATAATAATAATAATAATAATAATAATAATAATAATAATAATAATAATTTTAACTTTAACTCACCAAAGCTTACCAAAGGTAAGCTAGTAAGTTATGTGAATGGATTTAAATCCATCTGGCCTATATATAGGAACTTTGATAAGGAAAATATTGTAGACTAGCCGATGTGGGATTCCATATAATATGTATTATCAATATATTTTTTTTTAAAGCCTACGTCACATACACTCTTGATATCCATCATTTTTTCCCTTATAAAACAAAACTAACGTTTCTTTTCTTTTTTTAAAAAAAAAAAATATGTATGCTACGTATGTATAAGTATATTTGAATTGATAGTTTTAAATAATACTAGTAGCAATTAACAAGTCTAAAAGTACTAGTAATACACTTTACTAAATATAAATATAAGTATATACATAATACTCATAATTACCTTTAAACAACAAAATAAATCTTTAATAAAATATATTATTTTTGTAAAAAAATGCAACATTGCTCTTTAGTAAAATTTTAATAACTACAAAAATAATCCCCAAAAATAATAATGAGGATATAATCTCGTAATAATAATAGTTGCGGGTACATTAAAATTTCAGGGTGATACAGCCGTGAACAGCCTTAGGGGTCTGTGAGTCCATTTTCTTACCATTAATCGGAGTAAAGGGCTTGGAGGAATGGGTTGCGGTTTGCTTCGGCCTGTGAAGCTTTTTCTTGGTGACCTTTATCCAGTCCCCAGAATCGGGTTGGGCTGGAATGCAAGCCTTTTCCTGAAGCGCAGGGTTTTTAGCCAAAACTACAGCTGCAGACTGAGGACGTCGACTTGGGACTTTCCCCATTCGAGTAAGAATTGTCCCCGGGATTCTTCAGGGATGGGACATAGTCCTTTTCATTAAAAGTGCAAGCCTCTTCTTTATTAGTGTCAATAGCAGAGATATCTTTTTTGTCTCCAATCACCGAAGTGGGAATGTCAACTGTCCCCTTGGAGTAAGAATTGCATGCCTTTTCCTTTCTTTTCAGATCAGCGTCGTTGTGTTTCTCGGCCACCTCTGGTGCCTTTTCAATTTCTTCCGCCAGAGAATGCAGGCAGCTGTGACTGGCATGCCCATATCACTGGCAGCTCGAACATAACAAGTGTAATCCTTCGTATGCAACCTTTTGCCATGTTTCTCCAACCTAAATACTAGAGACCACCGAGAGGCTTAGGTCGATCTCTACACAAACTCGGGCATATCTTCCTCGATTAACATTCTTTAGACATAGCATTGACTTTTATAGGTTTACCAATTCCGGAAGCCACTCTGTGCAACATGAGTTCATCAAAGAACTCTAAGCATAACCAGGGGAAGCGTGCCCACACTAGGGTTTTCTTGGGTCTTTTCTCGTTAGCAATAAATTTTGGCCTCCATGGCCGGATAGTGAGGTAACTGTCTAAGACCGTCCATGGGCCATCGTTGAGCACTCTTCTCTGGTCTGCTGCCCTATCAAACTTAACAAGAAGAAGCCAGCATTCATGTTAATCATTTCAAAGTTATTGTGAATATCCCATATTCGGGCAAGCCTCTCCTTGAGAGCCATATAGCCAACCCTCTTACCAAGAACAGAGATAATAAGCCCATCTACGAAAAAGTACCGAAGAATTTTCTCTCTCTAGGATGGAGCCTCACAAGAGCTCCTTCCCTTCGCCTCTGTCCTTTCCCGCTTTCCCGGCGTCTCCCCTGCCTTCTTCTCCTAACTCCATGGCTACTCTAGCGAGCTTTTCGCCCAATTCTCCTCAGAATGAGTTCCAGTTTCTGTCTGCTTCTAAAGTGTCCTTCAAGGACAAAGTTTTGGAGGGCCAAAGTGCTGATCCTCCATCCCTCATTGAGGACCCTGCAAATGAAGAAATGGTGATACTTGACTTCATAGATGGGGACCATCGGAAACCTCGTGTTACGGTCGACCCGAGAGTCTATTCGAGGCAATTTGAAATAAATTAGATTATTTAAAAAGAAAAAATAAATTAAATATGTTTAATCAGATCTTTTTAAAACCGCTGTAAATATCATCATTTTTGAATTAGTTTATTCTAGGCAAAAATTTGGCCTTGAAACTGCCAAACAGCTAATTTCAAATAATTTATTATTCACATAATCAGTTAACAGCTAACAGCTAATTGGTCCATAGTCTATATTTATGTGCTGTAAGTAAATGGAAATGGAGTAGACAGTAGGTAATTAAATGAAGATAAATAACAGTGGGAGAAAATGGTGGTGTCAATTAGGAATAATGAAATGGATTTTTCATTCCGATCAGGTTTAAGTCCTGATTCAGGATCTCCAGAAGTGATAAAAATAGGGGTTAACATGCTACGAATTATTTTAATACAAAATGTTGTAAATAGTGTATGATTTGTTGCCATTTTGAGTGGATTGTAATTGTCTTAATTAACAGCAATGCCCATAACCTACGTGACACACATCAGAGCAATGATTTCAATGTCCTCATACACGTGTTACAGGTAACGGAAGGATTTCCTTCCCATTTGAAAGGGTTGTGCTTTTGTTTTAATAAAAACGTATTTTTTCTAGGCTCATACCCTCAAATCCAATCACCCACATGATGTGAGGGTTCTTCCAGGCATGTCCTGTTATTCTATCCAAACTAGTTATAATCTACCCAGCATTTTGGAAGAATTCTTCTGGCAACTCGATTAGATAAATCTAGGAACAATTGCTCACTTGTCTTTTACCATTAATTATGGTCGATGTTGCATGTGCGATATTATGACCAAATTGCTAAAGAAAAAATATTGCCACTTAACTCCAAACATCAAATCCAGCATAGCAAACATGCCAAGTGATCACATAAGCATCATATCATTGCATACACTTTTTGTTAACCACAAAACCCGACATTTGAAAGTGATCTCCTATCAAATTAATAATAACAATTATGCTTGTTAAAATTTCTTCTTTTTTTTCGCTTGGCGGATTGCCCCCCGCACGGCCTCTAATATAGTGTTTCGTCGTCGTTTTGGTCCAAATCTTCTCGATTTCACATTCAGTGTTAAGCGATCTTCCTCATGCGTAATAACCCCACTTAGACCAGCACCGACTACACCTACTATACACCATAAAACACGACATCGTGTTACCATGCTTACTTTAAAAAGTTAATATATAGCATAGATAATTAGAAACTCCCAACATGGTTACTGTACTCATTCAACGTTCTCTTTAATAAATATAAGCATATCCACATACTGGATGTAGCACCAACAATTTCCATCAATCATAATATATTTTCTATTACCATATACGCATACAACATGTGATAAATAAACGTTTAGCACCTGTCATCACATAGTGTAGCATACATATTGAGTTTAGCACATGTCATCACATAGTGTAGCATACATATTGAGTGTACATAGCGTATAATAATCTAGACAAACAAGTTCTAAAACAAGCATTAAAGCATAATTTACCCCTTTCCTTAGCACCACGGGTTGCGTCCGCCAATTTTGCATCATGAGGGAAGCCATCACCGTCAGCTAATCTATCTTCTTCACTACCGCTTATAGCATCTAATTCTATCGTCCCATCAAAGTCGCTGGAGCCACCTTTAATGATGTTGTCCTACAGCGTCCTTGCGGTCCACGCCTCATCTGTCGCATATCCGTCCCGAGCGTAAACAAACTCACACTCTCCGGATATCGCGTCGTTGTCGTCGTCTTCAGGAACATGTTGTAGTGGCTGCCTTCGGTGTTTTGAAGTAATTGTAGAATTCAAACCCTATTTTTCCTCAATTCAAAGCAGGATGGATAACAACCCCAAGAAACAATTATGGCAGTGTTCCTCAATCTAAGGGATTATATAATCTTCCCGTACGTTTTGCAAGAATTTAATTCAATCACAAAATTGTCTTTCCATATGTGGTGTGGCAATAAAAACAGCAACAAATCATATCACACAACATGCAACATATCATAATCGGATTGTATCATTTTCTGGAGATCCGTAATATATCAATTCTGGACACAAACTTAATTATTTTCATGCTATTCAATCATGTACCATAAGACTGACATATTCATATTTATCTATATATAAACAATATCCTTTATGAACAATAACCTACCCTTATGAACAGTAACCTACTAATTCTCTCTCACAAAAATTCGATTATGAACAGTAACCTACTGATTCTCTCTCACAAAAATTCCCTTATGAACAGTAACCTACTAATTCTCTCTCACAAAAATTCCCTTATGAACAGTAACCTACTAATTCTCTCACAAAAATTCCCTTATGAACAGTAACCTACATATTTTCTCAATATTCTCTTTCTACACGCAATCCAATACGCATCTCTAATGATCAATAACTCATCAATAACTCAAAATGTGTATTTTAAATATTTAATATTTTAAAACTACATGACGAGATGAATCTAACAAGGTCTCACTTGACTATGTTTTTCCTATAGATATAGAATAAGCTAGGGGTGAAAACGAGTCGAGCCGAGCTCGAGCCTGGCTAGGCTTGGCTCGATTAAGTAAAAATTCGGCTCGCCTCGAGCTCGAAGCTCGATGAGCTTTAAAAAATTGAGCTCGGCTCGAGCTCGACATAAAAAAGCCGAATTCGAGCTCATATGTTAATAAATGTGTGTCGGGGCTCGCTCAAATCACACAAGTTACAAAGATTGATAAAGAGGACATTACCACTGGACCACGTCCCCATTCCCAAATTAAGCTCGATATAAAATTAGGAATAATTGTCAAATTATTAAATAATAAGCTTAAAAACTTGAAGGATTAAAGTTTAATAGATTTAATATAGTATTAAACTATTTCTAGTTCCTACTTCTAACCATAAAAAAGAAAAAATAGAAAAGAAAATTTATAGGAGTAATAAATAGATTCTATATTTAATATGTATAATTGATATGCATATATATCTATATATATTCGAGCCTATTATCGAGCTTTCGAGCCGAGTATTGGTTAGCTCGGCTTGGGCTCATTAACATTCCGAGCTGATCTCGAATTCGAATCGAGCCTTTTTGAATCGAGCTTTGGTCGAGTTTTGAATCGAGTCGAGCCCGAATATTTTACGAGCCTATCAGTCTCATTTACACCCTAGTATAAGCATTAGTCAAAACAGGATAATAAACAATGGTAAAAGTCAATCATTTTTCCTATAAAAAAAATGAAAGAATTGTATAAAAGCATAATTCACTTTAAAATATAGGAGAACAAAATTTAAGCGATAATCATATTAGATAATTTAATTTCAACAATTATTATAGATACAGAATATTACCAAATAAAATACTATGTAGCAAAAAACTTTATGGGTTTATAATATTTATTCTTTAAATATATTTTCATTCTTAATCAATCTTTTTCGAATTGGAATTATAGTTAATGAATATATGATAAATTGTGAATAAGTACTTTATAAATTGATATTATATATTCATATGAATAAAAAAAATATTTGTATTAGATAAGTTAACTAAATTAGATAAATTGCAATACGAAAATAAGTTGATTAAACAATAGTCACTCACAAGAGTATTTCTTATATTTTTCTAATTTAATGTGGAAATATCTATACCTTTATGAAATTTGTAATTTCTCAACGATTTAGGATGAATTAATATCAATAATCAAGTATTCAGTGCAATGTTATTTCACGTGCTTTCTTTGTCAATCTACAACATTAGAGCCGTGAGTAGAAAGTTTTTTATATTCAATTTTTTATTTTTTTGTTATTTCAACTATTGTTTTTTGGTAAACATTGACACCCATGTGTCAGCAAGGTATGTGGGAGCCCAAGCTACCACTATCGTTTGTTGTATAATATTTTTTAAGGAACTAAATTTTAATATATTATAAAATATTGGAAACGATATATGTCTATTGATCGATTGTTTTTTCATATACATGTAATACTTAAAATAGTTTAAGTAATTTTGGGAATATAAGCCATATAATAAAATTGAACAATTTTATTTGTTAAGAATATTTTTATTCACATTGTCCATATTTCCGCGGGTGATATTAGTTCATACAACAATGATTCCGCCAAAATCGAAACACCATCTAAAAAAATCCTATACATGGGCCGTCCTTCTAGGGTTTCCTCTAGGGCGACCAAGAGTTCTTCGATTTCGCTGTCGGCCATCCATGATCCGGGGGGCACGTCTCCTTCTGTTGACCACATCTTCGATGTTCCGGGGCCTGTCGTCGCAGCGGCGTGTACGGGGGGGCCTCATACTCAGTCGTTCCGTGATGTTATTCTGAATACGCCGCCACAGGAGGAGCCGCTGGCGAGCCCTCTTTTTGTTCCTAGGGATTGGATTAAGGAAAGTCTTGCTACTATAGATGATGAGGGTGTGCATGCTCGGTGTCCAAAGATTTGGTTTCAGCAGTCGGTACTTGAAGAGCTTGGAGAACCATGGAAAGATGTGCTTGTTTTGAAAGTTTTAGGGCTAACGGTGGGTTACGTAGCCATGAAAGAGCGCCTAACCCGTGCATGGAAGCTTCAAGATTCGTTTGATTTATTGGATATCGGTTATGGTTGTTTCTTCGCCAAGTTCCAGAATATGGACGATCGAGAAAAGGTATTGACGGGGGGCCGTGGATGATATTTGACCACTATCTTGCGGTTATGCGGTGGTCTCTTGATTTCAACCCTAAGAAATCCAAAGTTACTACTGTTCAGACATGGGTTAGGTTAACGGAACTCAATCAGATGTTTTATAATGAGAATGCCTTGCGGGTTATTACAAGAGCGCTGGGTACACTTATTAAGGTGGATAAGACTACAACGGCCATTGCAAAGGGTCGGTATGCACGGGCATGTGTTGAGATCGATTTAGACAAACCCTTGCTGGGAATGCTCGATGTAGAAGGAGACACGGTCCAGGTCGCTTATGAGGGGTTACACCAGTTATGTATGCGATGTGCTCGATATGGACATGCGTGTGAGAAGTGCCCGTTAGATCGCGTCCAAGCAGGTGATAAGGCCACTTCCGAGCCTGGCCAGTTGCCTTCTACGGCCGAGACTCTGCCTTCCCCTTCTGTGGTGGCGGCGGAGGATCGAAGTTCTTCGGAGGTGGCGGACGGTGGAGTGGATGGCTTAAGGGTGGGAGATTGGATGGTGGTTAAAAGACGGAAGCCACGGCTGTCAAAACCTAAGGGTGCTACAGGTTCTCATGCTGATCAAGAGAAAGGTCAGGGGGGCATAGCCGTGCTATAGTCTCTCGGGAGGTTGGTCCTCAAGCTATAACGGATAATGCATTAAAGGTTGATGCGGTTTTGGTGTCTCAACGTAAGAATGTGGAGGTGGTTCCATTGGGCTCGGCGCTTGAGGCCCCCCCTGGCGCTGATGGTCCTGCCAAAAAGAATTCCTCTCAGGTCAAAAAACTCTTGCATGGGGTGAAGAGGACGGGATTAACTAAGAAACCGGGCAAGGGAAAGGAGTCTCAAGCTGGGGGTAAGGTGGATGTGGACAAGCTCTTCCCTGATAAATTTCGTCACCTGCTGACTGATGGCTCCAGGGTCGAACCTTCAGTCACCTCCGGACTAGGGCGTCAATTGGAGATTATGCTGGCTAATAAAGAGGTCGGGGCCATGGCAATTGAAGGGGATCCGGGAGGGCCGGTGCCTAGTGTGCCTGGCGTGAGGGCCGTTCCTACTGATAATTTGGTCGTAGTGCCGCAATCATTGAGTTTAAGGATTTTACGGTGCTTGCATGGAATATCCGTGGAGCCATGCAAACTAGCACCCAACGCCATATCACGGATGTTCTTCGAATATACAAACCCTCGGTCCTAGTGTTGATGGAACCTAGGGGTGCTTTTGATCGTCTTAGAGTGTTTCTCTACCGACTCAACTATGCGGCGGTATACATTGAGGAGTGCGTGGGACAGGCTGGAGGAATGTAGATTTTGTCGCATCTCGGATCACCTTATAATATTGTGGTTTTGGATGTGAAGCCGAGGCTGGTCACCTTTCAGGCATCGTGTGGAGCGGCTTCGTGGTCTCTCTCTTGTATCTATGCTAGTCCATGTGCGAGGAACAAATTACGGGATTGGGATAATATGAGGAGTCTTAGCACCATGATTCAGGGTCCTTGGTTGGTGATGGGGGACTAGAATGACATAGCGTATTTGTCAGAGTCAGTGGGCATGAATCCGAATATCCGACAGTGTGAGATTTTTCGGGATATGCTTAATGATTGTGGATTGCATGACATTCATTCGACGGGGGATCCCTTTACTTGGCAGCGGAATACAATGGGGGGTGCCCTGGGCCGCAAACGGTTGGATCGGGCAGTAGCCAACTTGGCTTGGGCCATGTCGTTTCCTCAGGGATATGTGGAGACGCTTACTCGACGCGCATCAGATCACAATGCGCTGCTTCTTCGGTGTTGTCAGTCTCCAGTTGCCGTTGGGCCTCGTCCGTTTTGTTGGGAGCATGCATATTACCGCCATGTTGTGGAGGCTGCATGGCATGGAGGAGGGGCGGCCATTCAGCAACGCCTTGCTCAGGTCCGTGCCGCATCCATTCACTTTAATGACTACACGTTTGGGAATATATACAAGCGGAAGCGTAGGCTGCTTAGAAGGCTGGATGGGATCCGCAGGTGTCTTCTCCGGGTGGACTCGGCTTGCATGGTCCGTTTGGAACAAAAATTGATGCACGACTTGGAGGATCTTTTGAAGCAAGAGGAGATTTTATGGTTCCAGAAATCTCGGGATAAATGGGTAACTCATGGAGACAGAAATACTCGATATTTTCATTCACAAACGGTTATTCGTCGTCAGAGGAGTAGGATTATGGGTTTGGAAATTGATGGCCAGTGGACTACGGAGGATAATAGGTTGCAAACTCATGCTCTGAACCATTATCGTTAGCTCCTTGGCCAATCTCGTGCTCAGGAGAGTTCAGTGGGATGTCCGTTGCTTTCACTGATTCCTATGCCATTTGCGGACAGCTTAGGCGAGCCTGTCACCTTTGCCGAGGTCTCGGAGGCTGTTAAAGGGTTGAAAGGGTTTTCGGCGCCGGGACCGGATGGATTCCCTGCTATGTTCTATAAGCGGTATTGGGATTCAGTTGGTCATGATGTATGGCAATTTGTCCGGCAGGCTATGCTAGATGGTTGCTTTGATTCTTCTCTGGCTGCGACATTTATCTGTCTTATTCCTAAGGTGGCGATTCCTCGGGAGATATGACAGTACAGACCAATCAGTTTATGCAATGTTGCTTACAAGATTTTGACTTAAGTTTTGGTAAATCGGTTGAGGCCTTTCCTCCAGGACTTTATTGGACCTTATCAATCAGCTTTCCTTCCGGGGCGAGGCACGTCGGGTAACTCCATTATTCTCCAGGAGGTGGTGTCAACTTTTAGTAACAAAAGTCGGAGGTCCTGTGATTTTCTGTTGAAGGTTGATTTAGAAAAGGCATATGATAATGTCGACTGGGTTTTTTGGAAGGATGTTTAATCGAGATGCAGCTTCCTGCTGCATTGATTCGAATCATCATGTTCTGCGTCCGATCCCCCACTTATTTGCTTCTATGGAATGGGGTACTGCTACCTGCCTTCTCTGCCGCTAAGGGGGTGCGCCAGGGTGATCCTCTATCTCCGTACTTGTTTTTGATTGTCATGGAAAAATTATCTCGGTCTATTTTGGCGAAGGTTGAGGAGGGTGGTTGGAAACCGGTCAAGGTAGGAAGACATGCGACATCTCTCTCACACTTGATGTTTGCGGATGACCTCTTGCTATTTTCCCAAGCTTCTTTGGATAGTGTTCGGTGCATGGACGAGGTTCTTTCGTCATTTGCGCGCCATGCAGGCCTTCGTATGAATGCTAACAAGTCGCGAGCCCTTGCTTCTGCTACGGTTTCCTCTAGCTGAAAACAGGAGGTAGCTGCCATCCTAAACATTGAATTTTGTGATGAGTTGGGTAAATATCTTGGATTTTCTTTGATTCATGGTGCGATGCGTAGTACTCATTTTGATTTTTTGATTGAGAATCTTAATGCCAAACTTGGGAATTGGAAACGAGGGTTGCTCAATAAAGCGGGACGGATGACGCTAGCTCGCTCAGTCCTAGCGTCCGTCCCTACGTATGTTTTGCAGTCAGCGTGGCTTCCGTCCTCTACTTGCTCTCGAATTGATCGGTGCATCCGAGACTTTGTTTGGAAGGATTCTACTGGACGAGGGCTGAACATGGTTGCATGGGATAAAGTGGCCTTGCCTCGGAAGTTGGGAGGAATTGGAATTCGGAAAAGTAGGGATATGTACGTGGCGATGCTTGGAAAAGTGTTTGTCGATTGTTTGCAAGGTTCTTCCAAGCCTTGGTGCCGGCTGCTACTGGATAAGTATGGATGTGCGAATGGCCACTTCGTCTCTCATCCTGGTGCTTCTCCTATATACCGGGCAATGTGTAAGGTAGCTCCCATTCTCTTGGAGGGGTGTCGTATGCGAATAGGGAATGGTGCTAGTAGCTTGTGGTATTCTTCTTGGTTACGGGGAGGCCCTATTGCGCCTCGGATACCCTATGTACATTATAATGATGTTGATGTGTGCATTAAAGACATATATCTTCAGAGTCGCTGGTGTTGGGAGATTCTATACACGGTGATTCCGGAAGCCATTAAAGCGGAGGTCAGGGAGCATGGGCCACTTCCCATTCATGCACATATTGCTGACTCTTGGTGTTGGATGGGTACGGCGTCGGGGAAGTATTCGGTGTCTTCAGGCTATGCATGGATTATTCATCAGAGAGGGTATCAACGTGATCCTAGTCGGGCATGGGTGTGGAGGATCCGATGTCCAGAGAAGGTGAAGGTGCTCTTGTGGTTAATGGTGCATGCCTCCTTACCAACAAATGTTGTTCGGTACCGAAGGGGCCTGTCGAATTCAGCTACTTGTATGGTTTGCAATCGGGCAGAGGAAGATCTGTTCCATCTCTTTTTTGAGTGTCCATGGGCGGCGGATGTATGGCGGAAGCTGGGAGTTACGCATGGCAGGGGGTTGGAGTTGCTTCAGGCTGGTGATGTGTTGAGCTTGCAAAATATTTGCCGTCTATGGAAAGGCATTCATTGGGCAGCTCTATGGAGTATATGGCGAGGCCGGAACGAGCGCTGCATGAGGGGACGGCCAACGCACGTGGACGAGACTGTTCGGATGGCGGTTCGAGTTGGGCAAGCCATCGATCGGGCGTTTGCTACTCCTGGTCATGTGGGGCACATTCGCATGGTCCATTGGAATCCGCAAGGCCTTCAAGGTGTGTTGTTACATGTGGATGGGAGTTCCATGGGTAATCCGGGGTTGGCGGGGTTTGGGTGTGTTATCCGCTCTGGTGATGGGCAGCGGGTTGAGGGGTGTTCGGGGTTTGTTGGCTTTGCTTCAAACATTGTAGCGGAACTCCATGGGATCTGGAATGGCATGAAGCGACTCCATGCTCTGGGCATTACTCGAGCTTCTTGTTTTTCAGACTCTATGGTTGGTCTCCATTTGATGAACGCTGGGGTAGAAAAAGATCATGTTTTGTTTCCCTTGCTTCACCTCATTGCGGAGTTAAGGGAGGAGCATCCGGGGTTTACGTGGTATCATATCCTTCGGGAGGGGAATTCGGTGGCAGATTCTCTGGCTAAACGAGGGGCTCGATCAGAGGAGTTCTTTACTACTTGGGCTTTTCCGCCGGATGAGACTAGGGCTTGCCTCAAAGCTGACTATGAAGGCGTTTGGTTTCCGCGGCTCTCGTAGCTTAGCAGTTGTCTTGCTTATTTCTTTTTCTCTTCCCTTCTCTAGTTATGAAGGCGTTTGGTTTCCGCGGCTCTCGTAGCTTAGCGGTTGTCTTGCTTATTTCTTTTTCTCTTCCCTTCTCTAGTTCTGTAGTTTTTTCTTAGTTTTCTATCTTTGCCGACGCTCATCCCTAAACCCTAAACCCTCATGCGTCACTGTTCAAAAAAAAAAAAAAATGATTCCGCCAAAATCAACGGATAAACAATCAAGTGCTGATTAGTCACAGATCCGGTGTGAAACTGACATCTGTTCGATGATGAATTGAAGGCAATAGTCATATGTGTTTTATTGTTGAATTAAAAGAGGAAGAGTTTCCTAAATGAGCAAAGCGGCCGCTCTTTCGCCGCAGTCGCGCCGCCTATTCAACCTTCTCCGCCACTGCACCCACTGCCAAAGCATCCGCCATGGCCAGTCCCTCCACGCCCACCTCCTCAGGACCGCCGCTTTCCCTTCCTGCCCCGTCCTCTCCACCACCCTCCTCAACTTCTACGCCAAATGCCACCTCTTCTCCCAGGCCCGTCTGCTGTTCGACCAAATGCCCGGCAAACAGCACGACCCTGTTTCATGGAACATTCTCATCACTGCCTACTCCCAACTCGGCCTCC
The DNA here is from genome assembly GCA_030278955.1 of Hygrophila difformis. Classification (NCBI taxonomy): domain Eukaryota; kingdom Viridiplantae; phylum Streptophyta; class Magnoliopsida; order Lamiales; family Acanthaceae; genus Hygrophila; species Hygrophila difformis. Next base: position 13,546,373 of record JAOANR010000012.1, on the reverse strand, counting down.
CTAATTATTCAGTTTCAGCTCTGGTTCTATTCAATGAAATGCTCCAGCATCACTGCCTGCCTAATTCCCACACTTTCGCTGGTACTTTTTCTGCTTCGGCTGTTTTGGAGGATGCAGTTGTGACCAAGCAGGTGCATTGTCTTTTATTGAAGTTGATCGATTGTTGTGATGTGTTTGCATATAGCTCTTTGCTGAATGTTTATTGCAAGTTGGGATTTTTAAAAGAGGGCCGCAAGATGTTTGATGAAATGCCTGAGAGAAACTCTATTACTTGGTCCACTATGATATCTGGTTATGCTTTTCAGAGGCGGGTAAAAGGGGCTTTCGAGGTTTTTAAAAAGATGTTATCTTCGGGAGAAGAGGAGGTGAATGAGTTTGTATTCACTAGTGTTCTTAGTGCTTTCACGACCCCTGAGAATTTGTATAATGGGAAACAAGTTCACTGCTTTGCAATTAAAAATGGATTGTTGAGAATTGTTTCTGTAGGGAATGCTGTTGTGACAATGTATGCGAAGTGTGGGAGTTTAAATGATTCCATTCGGTTGTTTGAGCTCTCAAGTGACAAGAATGTTATAACATGGTCTGCAATGATTACAGGGCATGCACAATCCGGTAATGGTGAGAAGGCACTGAAACTGTTCAATGAGATGCATTTCTATGGGATAACGCCTAGCAAGTACACCATTGTCGGAGTGCTTAACGCTTGCAGTGATACAGAGGAAGTTGGTGCAGGAAAACAAGTGCATGCGTATTTGATAAAGTTGGGTTTCGAGTCCCAGATGTATATAATGACTGCTATGATAGATATGTATGCTAAATGTGGGTTAATCGTTGATGCTCAAAAGGGATTCGACTATCTTTGTCAGCCTGACCTTGTGTTGTGGACATCTATGATTGCAGGATATGTACAAAATGGAGAAAATGAATGTGCTGTTACTTTGTACTGTAAAATGCAAATGGAAGGGATTGCTCCGAATGAGTTAACTATGGCTAGTGTTTTAAAAGCATGCTCCAGCCTTTCAGCTTTGGAGCTCGGGAAACAAATGCACACACACGTTATTAAGAATGGGTTTAATTTAGAAGTTCCAGTAGGAAGTGCTCTATTGACCATGTATACAAAGTGTGGCAGCCTTGATGATGGGAATACAGTCTTTAAAAGGATGCCCGCAAGAGATGTGGTATCATGGAATGCAATGATTTCTGGTCTTGCTCAAAATGGCCGTGGAATCGAAGCTCTTAACCTTTTCGAAGATATGGTAATGCAGGGTGTAACGCCTGATTATGTTACCTTTGTAAATGTTATTTCTGCCTGTAGCCACATGGGACTTGTTGGTCGTGGTAAGGAATATTTTGGATTGATGTCCACCAAATATGGTATACTCCCAAGGCTGGAGCACTATGCTTGTATTGTTGATCTACTTGGTCGTGCGGGGAAGCTTAGTGAAGCCAAAGAATTTATTGAGTCAGCAACTATCGATCATGGTCTCTGTTTGTGGCGTATTCTTCTAAGTGCCTGTAGAAACCATAGGAACTTTGAATTGGGTGCTTATGCGGGAGAGAAACTGGTTGAGCTAGGATCAGAAGAATCATCTGCATATGTGCTTTTGTCAAGCATTTATACAGCCATGGGGAGATTGGATGATGTCCAACAAGTTAGAAAGATAATGAGTATGAGGGGGATAAGCAAAGAGCCAGGCTGTAGCTGGATTGAGTTGAAGAACCAGACCCATTCATTTGTTGTAGGGGACTTATTGCATCCTGAGATCAAGACCATACGTAAGGAGCTTTTGAGGTTCAGTAAACTAATGAAGGAGGAAGATGTTTTCGACCTGGAATATGATACAATTTAGGAAAAGCAGTGATCATGTGTCCAAAAGGTATCCCTACGTTAGCTTCATATTTGCGGTTGCTTTTCCATGAAAGATTGGGTAATAACAGGAATCAGTTGTTTTGCATTTAATCATGTTGAATGAAGAATTGCTGGAATTGTGAGAATTCGAAAATTCAAGTTGAGGGCCAGAGCTGGATGATTGACCAGCCAACAGTCCTCCACAAAAATCCAATTACAGTATCCAGAACAACCCTTTTCTGGAGCTTTAATACTCCTTCTCTTGTATTTTTTTTCAAGGGGAAGAACACTTTCTTGTCGACTTGCAGCCTAACTTGTACCCTACGTTGTGGCACATGGAAAAAAGGGCAGCAAGTTAATTCAGTCTGAGAAGAGTTGTTCATATACTGCTTGCTGTATATGCAATGGGAGAAATTTTTGCGCAGATGCTGGTGTTCAACTTTTACTAGTCACTAAAAAACGATCGTATACACTTATAAGAAATGGCCAAATAGATGTAAGTATGTAACCAAGTTGTTATCTTTAAGAGCATTTATAGTGGAGACTCTCATATTACACAGCCAAACGTGCAGGTTCTGCAGGCGTAGCGTAGGATACATGTAGCTTAAGCCGTAACCCATTGTACAGTTTTTCTAGGCATAGCTGGTTATGCAATTTCGGATTGTGGCCCGTCCTGCAATGCTCAAGACACTTGTTCACCACATCTGTCTCATTACATGAGTGAAGAAATTTGGACCTGTGGAGTTTGGTGTTGAAGACACTATATGAATTAATCTGTTGTTTTAAGGGTGCTGTAAATTGTTGCTACTCCAAGTCTGTTTGCTGTAAAATTCTTTGAATTTCTGTCAATGAGTTGATGCCAAATTTATGTAGTAATTTGCACGATGCATTAAGAAGATTTGCGGAAACACCAAGTTTTGCCCCAATCATTGATTTAGAACTGTCGTTTTGCTTGTTCCTCTTCCTGCCGCCTTTTTTTTTCCTTATCCGCCGATTTCCTTTGTCTCTCCATCTTTTTCTCTATTCGACTTGACGATGATAGGTGAAAGAAGTGGAGATCATACATACCAAAAGTAGCACAAAATAAATGGTGTACTGGGCTTGCTGGAGCATCAGCCAACAATTGCAAATCATTTGAGGAATTCTGGTAGTTAGATGCAATATAGAAAGCGATCATCCTCTATAAAAGCAACATCACATCCGAAACATACCAAAATCAAATTACATTAGAGTAAGTTAGGACATTAATACTCGGTGAAAAACTGAATCAATAGAATGCCTCTCATGAGCATATTTTTTTTTATGTTTACCTGTGAAAATAGTTCACGGTCCATGTGATGGAAGAAAAGGGTGTCTGTATTGACATAGTACAACAGATCACATTCACTTGGTGGGGGTAGTCTGTTCTTTAACTTGTAGGCATTGCCTGCTAATGCTAGGGATAAAATTAGTGACAGCCAGACATAATAAGCCATGAAGCCAAGATTCAATGGGATCACCAGAAGAAAATCCAATGGATTCACTCAGCTCAATCTTTCTAAAGAGTCGACCTACTATAAAAGTTCATCAATGATACACCAATTACTGAATCAAAATTTAGCTACAAGGCATACCACATCTGTTATAAATTCATTGCTCTTATTTCATTAAGGGTTTTAGCAATGAATAATCAATAACCAAGTATTACGTAAATTGTAAGGTACAACAAGTTCAAAATTACGATACAAACATTTAGGCAAGCCAGTAAAACTAACATTGATGAACATCACTGTCCTGTTGATAAGTTATTCTTACCCCCCACATAACCATGCTAAAAAGGGTGTGCAACATTTTATTCAGAATATCAAAATCAGAAACCCCTCAAAAGAATTTCTCCACATTTTCTCTTCCTATTAATTTCATTACCTAATCGAGTCCGCCATTTCTGCATAGCTCAGGCTCAATTGTTGCTGTCAATACCTACCCTTCCATGAACACCACTTCAGTTTCAACTGGAACCACAGGGGAGAAACCCCTAATATACCCCTCGACATCCTTGGATCAAAGACATCAAATTGCACTCGACTTAATGTGTCCAGGAGAATCTGTGTAGGAACAGCTGGTAGAAGCACTGGACGTGCCTCATCTGGCACTGTTCCAGCCAATTCACGAGCTTTTTGAAGATGTGCATTGGCAACAGATGCCATCTCAAAAACAGCGTTGCTCAGTTCCTCACGGGAATCGATGCAGATTTCAGATTGCTCACCCTGCTTTATCAGTAGCCCATGTTTTTCGGCAACCTTAGTAGGTATGTAGGGAAAATGACGATTTCGACTGGCATGGAATGGCAGAGATTTGAGAAGCAAGGAAAGGCCACTGGCCTTGCCAATGTGGGAAGCAGCATGATCCGCTGCAGCAGACCTGATACCACCAGCTTCAAGTGTTGAGTACAAAATGGTTGACATGGTGTCCTCAGCGTATCTCTCCAACTCTTCCACAGTTTCTGGCATATCAGAAACTTCCCTTCGGGCATCATTGATCCGAGCCTCCACAGATCGCCTCAGCCAAGTCTTGCTAGCCTTATGCTCAGACATTATATGAGAAAGTGCCTGAGCTACTGGATGCTCAATTAGCTTGTTGGAATAGATCTTGTCAATGGCTTCTTTCCACCAAAGCAGGCGCATCAGACCAATCCTAGGATCGGAAGCAACATCCATTGCTCTTGCAGTTTCAACATTAAAAGCTCGGAGTGCAAATGCAGATTTCCGCATGTTTGGTGGAAGTTCAAGAAGGCAAAGATAGTGGTGATAATCATAACTTCGTACTTGCTGGACACAATATGAGAAAGCTGCTCGGATACTGCTGGATGTTGAAGTGCCATTCATCGGTTTCTAAGTAGCTCCTCTGCAATGAATCAAGATTTAATATAAAGTGTCATGATTAAGAGGCAGTAAAAATGTATGCCTACTTGTAAACAAATGTCATTACGATCAATAATAATTCTATAAAAAATAAAGAACAAAGATTGAATAAGTGCACATTGACCCGTACTTTGCACACCAAAACAGCTACTTACATACTCTCTCCATTACCTTTTATTTATCACCAAAGGGTCGATGGTGTATCACACTACCTCTATAAGCTGACAAATAAAACGTAAAGGAGGAAATACAATTTAACTATGCGATGTAATATTGCATGACACTAAAAACTAGTGTATCATTCCTATAACCTACTTTTTTGTGTGTGCAATATGTGGTTCAATTTCCTATTCTCCTAGGAAGAGAGGCACCACATGAGGAGACCAAAAAAAGACCCCCTATGCAATTTTCTCAAATCAAATTAAAATTTAACACAACAGTCCATATGTATAACCGAACAAGAACTTTACCTTAAGACTCTTAATAACAGTCAAGGCCAACTCAAACAATGAACAACCTCCATACCATAGTGCCATAATTGAATTAGAAAGTTCTATAATCAAAATCAAGTTGAGCCTCATCCGTTTTGACCATGAAGGCATGAACTCAGTTGATGAAACCACGTATTATCATGTGAAAGTAGAAACATTTCGTTAACTGAATTAATGTATGTTTGCTGAGAGGTCGAAGTGGTAAAAATAATAAAAATTACAAATTGCTGTAAACAGATTCCCACTTCAAAGTTCAATTCTATAAAGGCTAAAAACAATTTAAAGTTGCACTCGGGCATAATCAGTTCAACTTCATGTACACGTCTTATTCCTTCAACTCTTGCAGAACAGTACACATATCAATCCACAAAGTACTTGCAAACTTTAGCAATGTATTACCTCAAGCAAACCAAACTGCACTGATATGTTGATACAGAAAAAGAAACTGCAGGCCCCGACATTTATAACGAAAAGATTACCAAAAAGCAGTGTAAAAGAGAAAGAAGAAGATTGTTTAACTTATTTCTTAGATGCAAACATTCAACTGTTCCGTTTGGCAGGGGAAAAAGAATCCCTTTTTAAGTGTAAGAAAATAAATAAGGCAACAAATAAAACCTGAACTGCCTCCAGATTCCAATCGGCAGAAGGAGACAAATGCTGATTTCCACCAATTTAGCAACTGAAATCCGACAGCCAAGACCTCCAATAGCACACCGCTGCCGTCCTTCACCAATCTGCCGAACGCCGATGTTGCTGTCGCCTCTTTTCGCACCCAATGCCACCGTCCAGCCTCGGACGAATTCTTGATCCAATTTCTTTGCCTAAACCCTTCGGACGAGGAAGGGAGCGTTGCGGAGGAAGACGGGTTGCGTTTGTTGGTTTTGAGAAAAGGAAATCAACTGTTTAATTTGCAATTTGACCCAAAAAATATGAATCCCAGAATCTATGGTGAAATTTACATTTCTACCATTTACTAAAATGTGGTACTATTAAATTAGATCCCATCAACTTTAAAATATCTCATTTTGGCATGAAGATTTGCAAAAAAAAAATTATTCCACCTCAAAGCTCAAAACAATAAATATAATTATCCAACTTGTAAAAGACATTAACACTTACTCAAAAAATGCCCAAAAATCACATACCCTAAAAAATCTTGGTATCATAACACAAATTTGATTTTATGGCTTAACGACTGAAATTTCGACCGACAACAAGTTCATTTTGACTAAATAAAGACTGAAACAATGATGACAAAAAGATTTTGATTGCAAATCCGCAATTGAATTAGTGATTGAATCGGTGTCGTTTTTATTTTTTAAATGTTATACTTTTAATATAATATTAGTATATATTATACTCCCTCCGTCCCAGCTAACGTGTCCTGTTTGACTTTTTGACACTGTTCATTGTTCTACTTTGACTCGATTTTATTGCATGTATATATTTGGAAAAAATAGTCGATTTGGGTCTTGTTAGAATCGTATTATCATGTAGTTTTAGAATATATATTTTACATAATTTTTTGTTATACACATTTTGAGATATTAACGGTTGAAAAAGTATATTGGATTGTGTGCAAAAGTGAAACAAGACAAGTTAAGTGGGACGGAGGGAGTAATATACATATATAATATGTATTCCGAATTAATATCCGTATTCAATAATAAAATTTAATTATTAATAACTCAATTATATATAAAGAAAAATTATAAAAAAAAATTGATATTATAAAACTACATGATTAAATAAATCCATTTCATTCGATTATGACTATACTAAAAAAATTGAATCAAAGTTAAATCTATGAATAGTATCAACTATGCAAAGTGAAATGTTATTAAAAGACAGAGGGAGGGAGTATATGTGATTATATTTTCAGGATGATCTCAATTCTCAACATAATATTTCATGTGTGTTTAGTGTTGTTTTACTAGTTAGTTTGTGTTTTGATTTATTTATTTACTCTGAAGCTTTCTCTCATTTACTCTTGAATACTATCTGCAGCTGCAATTTCAAAAGAAGAACATGGATCAAAATATGAATTCATGAAGCATACTTTTCCCAGTTGCAGTAACTCCACCAGACCTCCTCCTCCACCTCAGCAAGTTGATTACATATGGACTGGTGATGCATGGAATCAGAATATTTTCCATATGGGAAATTACCACTACATATATATATAATCAAAATCACCTGAGTTTATCTTGCTTCTGTCAAAATCAAAATCAAAATCAAAATCAGTCACCAACTGATTCATCACAAGTACACAAGAAAGAACAAGCCAAATGACCTCAAGATGTCTCGCCTAGCAAATACTAAGAAATACTGATGATATGTCTCAATCCATGCATGGGAACGAACACATTCGAGACTCGTCTTTCATCATACTATGAGCTGAGGAGGGCCCAAGTTTTCTATTGCACGGAGAAATTGACCACCAGAGGCTTTAATTTGCTCCTCTACATGGCCGCCACATGAGTCATTGGGAATGCACTCCTGCAATCAATCAAGCATACACATGGCATTCAATGGAAAACCAAGAAAACCAACCAAATTGGAACGAGGAGGAAAAATGAAGCCGCGCCAAGGGAGAACATTCGCACCTACCTCCATTTTCACATATTACACCATCTAAATCCGCATATATGACAAAAAATGAGATTTCTATACGGGCCTCTCTCAACTTCTCAAATTTTTTTTAGTATCAGCAACAGATGCAGCAGCTTCCATATGGTAAATGTTGGCCGGCCCAGTCAATTCCATAGAACAAAGGATGAGCGTTAAATGCAGAAAACAATTCACTTCACTTTCCAGTAATAATACAAGTGATCGAAAGAATGGCATTGGATAAACGGCAAAGCACCTTTATTGCTGTTCAAGTACAACCATCTTTTGGATTCTAAAGAAAATTTAACATTACTAAGTAGTAGTACTAGTAGTTTCCAGCTTTCCAGCTTCTAAAAGAAAATTTAACATTGCTGTTCAAGTGATCACTTTCCAGCTTTTGGACTTCTGGTTAACATTACTAAGTAGTTTGCAAATCAAATCTTTTGCTTCTAAAGAAAATTTAACTGAACCTTACATTTATCTTCCAGATTACCATCTCCATATTACAAGCAAACAGTCAATTGGTTTGAGATATATATACGTACATATATAGACTACATAATACATATAGAAATGAACGCGCCTCCTCAAACGTAAGCCCCCAATTTTCTTTGACCTCCATAAGGTTTGCGAAATCCCCTACAACTTTCTTTTCTGAGATTGATTTGAACCTGACACATAAACTACAGGAAGGACAGACAGTACCAATTTCCATCTGATATTTTAAGAAGCGGGGGGGTATTCAAGCAATATCAATATTCGATGGTACTCAAAATCACATTCGTCCCACAAAATAGAACATTGTGATTTTCCATTGTCCATGCCACAAACTTTACAGATTCCTTCTTCCCAAAAGAAGCCCTGGGAAGTGAACTGTTGAATACATGTATAATAAGTAAACGACTCACTCTTACTGCAGTCTCAGCATTTGGATCATTAACATTTGAAACCCCAGATACTTTGTGGACAAGGCTAAGAACCTGAGTGGAAATAATTGAGCTAGTGCATAAAATGACCAATCACTTAACAGAATGTCAATCTTCAAACATGATATCACACAGAAACAAGAGTAGAAAATCCCTTGACTTGGAGTTCCAACAAGTGGACGTTTTCAGGACCAAGAAAAAATGCAGGCAACCTTTGACAAATGAAAATCAGCAGCCAATCCCAATTAAGTTTTGAATTGACAAACAAGAGACTCGAACATATTTTAATCAAAAGTAATGCTAAGGTCCAGCAGAATGTTGTGAATAATCAAAATGAAAATCAAGAAGCAAAAAGAATTCTTATGAGGAAACCATCATCTAACCAAAAATGCATTAATATGTGAATACACCAAATAAATTGCATCAACAAACCAAACCTCTTTCTTGTACAGAACTTCAATCTTCTTGGACAACTTTTCAGCCACAGTAATCAAATCTGACCGATCACTGTATACAGTATGTATATCATGCCAGACCTGTTGTGAAACATTAGGGGGAAGAAATCAAGGGCATACAAAAAATAAGACATCCCAATGCAGTCAACCTAAGATTATCATGCACTGTGAAGGTGAAGTTCATCATAGACAATATGTGAAATCCTGAAAGCGAAACATATTGTTTTTCGATTGAATAATCTGCTAGGTCAACATTACTGACAATTTCCTCATACACAGACCTTCTAAACAATGCTCTACGTCATCAAAACTCAGAAACAATTATGCATGAATTTTTTTTACTAAAATACACGTAGCTATATCGAAATATTATTACTATGGAAAGTTCTATTCTTCAAAATTCATGGGAAATACTTCACTCGAAGGGAATTGTGCAAACATTTTATTGAAAGATATTAAAACCATCTACAGATAATGATCAAAACCACCACCCAGACAGTGTTAGTGCAGGAGTGCCTAGGGATGAATGATGTTGGAACTTGAAAGCACATTGATTGTAAGAGTTTGGGCGCGACTAGGGAGTGATTGATGTTCTTGTGGGCTCTATGGAACAATGTAGGATCAAACCTGCCTTCACATTGACGCCGGCAACAGTCAACACCTTTGCTCCATTTTCCTCATTGATGGATGGTACAGATTGACAAGAGTATAAGTGGTAGTTTGGCCCTTTGCTACATTTGTTGCATTAATTTATCTTGTTTGATTTTTTTTTACAAATGCAATTACTTTTGGTTCATTAATTCTTTTACCAATTCAACAAATTTTAATTAGTTTTTACTTATAATATTACTTATAAACTACTAATAGATGGATGTTATATTTGCAAGGATTAAGTGTTCAAAAAGTAAATTTATTATTTAATACATTGTTTGAGACCGTAAAAGGTCCCATGTAAACAATAGTTGAAAATAAATACAAATTAAGCTATACTAGCAGGGGCAAAAAAAAAAAAAAAGAAAAAAGAAAAGCTAAAACTAGAAAGCAAGTAAAACTATACTAGCAGCAGATCTTCGCCGTGCATGTGCCAGGAAACGTCAAGATTTATATCACCTAGAAGAACGACGGCTTGGTCGGCTTGAAGAAGACCCTAAAAAACACGCCTAGTAGTTGATGCTTGATGCCTCCAATTTGCTCGCCATTCTGAAAGAAGCTGGTATGTTTCTCCTCGAAAAATTAGAATTGATTGGTTGATGACCTAAGTTGCTTCTTGAGCCACCAGAATTTGATGATTCCACAGCAAAGAGGGAGGAATCATGTTCAAGGAATGACAGAATTTCCAAAATGTCTTCCAAATCTGATGCGTCACTCTCAAAGTCGGGAACACAGTGATCACTTAAGAACCCTTCTTCAACAACCCATCCAAAAATATATGAATGATAGGCAAGTGCATCCTCCAACTCCCTCTACTCCATCACTGCCCAATCTGATTCCCTAGTGGGATTGGGCTCCGATGGGCATTTGGATGGATGCACCTCCCTGGCATGCCTCCTGAGATCCCGATAATTTCCACTGAAACTACATGTTTCCAAAGAACAACTTCTTATTTTGGAATCCGATCCATGCATCTCCGGGCAGGCTGCACAACCTTCCATCCTGTTACCACTCCCCTGCAAAGTGGGCAGGCAGTGTAGTGGGGAAGGATGTTCTACAGGCCCAGCCAACTTGCGCAACTGATCCAGACAATTGGAATGGCGATGAGTACTGGTGTCACAGATGAAAGGACGACAACCCTTGTCATGCAATGAACAAAGTAACAGGACACGGCATTGTGTGGGTGCTCCAAACAGATGGGGCATCTAACTTCTCGGACATCAGTATCACAATTGTCGCCATTGTCACAATCATAAACCCTAGAGGCACGAGAGTAAGGACAGGCCGTAGCCCGGTCATGGAAACATGATATGGATTCACCCGCATATATTTGGCATTTTTTAAGAAACCAGAAGCCAAATAATTATAAAATCTACGCTCAAACCAATATCACAGATTAAGAACTTCGCTAATCGCTAGAGAAGAATTCAAGATAATCTTGATATGAAAAATTAATGAATGCAAAAAATGAACGAAAGTTACAACTTTGCAGGCTATTTATAAAAGGAAATCGAAAAGTGACCGCCATTAATTCAAAATAAACAAACTCAGCCGGTTAACCGAGTTACCGCAAAAAATAACAACTAATAATACTACCTCCGTTCTCATAATAATGCAACATTCCATGTTTTGCCACTATTCATCCATTAATTTTGATTCAAATAGTTATACAATGAAAAACATAGTCAAGTGAGATCTTATTGGATTCGTCACATCTTGTAGTTTTAGAATATCCATTTTTCAAATTTTTTTACTTATACACAATTTGAGTTATTAATCGTTAAACATATGCACTGGACTACGTGCAATATGTGAATGTTGCAGTTTCAAGAGATATGCAGGCAAACAAAGGGGAAAAAAATGAAATGACCTATAAAACAAAAGAGGTTACGGACTCACCGAACCGGCCCATCTCTTCCTTTATTGAAAGCATATACGTGCCGGAGAAACGACCATCAAGCAGGAGCGCCGGCCATTCCCGGAGCGGCAGCGTCACTGCTGTGTGAACGGTATTCTACAGTAGTTTAGTATTAATTTGATAAGCTCGGAATCAATCGAATAATAAAATTATTGTAATTATTAAACTTCAATATTCAGTTCGATTTATAGATTAAATTTGATATTTTAACTCATTTATCAATATATTTATATTAACTTGTAAATATAGTGATTAGAATTAAAATTTTAAATTATTTAGTAAAATAAATTTTTATATTTATATATAATTTAATATAAAATCGAATATCGAATCGAATCAAATATTAATCGAATATCAAAATTTCGAATAATTTCGAAACGAATCACGAACGAACCAAAAATATTTTATTCGTTTACAACCGTATTCTACAACTAACTTCTTTCCAACGGAATGTCAGAGGTTCGATTCCCCACCGGCCCTTATCCTTCACTTTTATTCTTTTATTCCTTTTTGTAATTTGTGTGCTCCTACCACCTTTTCTAGCATGTATAGTCTATTTAACAAAAAAAGAAAAAATTGTTTTATTAAGTGGAAGATCGGTGGGCCTTATTGGGCTAATGGATTTCCTTCTTAGGCCATCTTCAACCCTCACCGCTATTTTACAGTTACACAAACTCTATTTTACCGTTAAATTTACAGTTTTCCTCTATTCATCTCCAACCCAAAACTCTAAATTTTCCTCCACAATAGAATATTCTATTTTGATTCTCTTTATATTTAAATAATTTAATTAAAATTATATTTGTATTTATATTTATATACATTAATAATATTTTCATATTGAAATTATTTTCTTAATATTTAAATATAATATTTTAAAATTTAAAATATGAAATTAAATTTAAAAAATTAATAATAAAAGAGAATATAATAGACAGCAAAAAACTGAAAAAATATGCTATGAATTGAGATAAAATAAAAATCAAAAATAAAATCAAACCAAAAAGTATACAGAAAATGAAAAAAAAAAGTTTACCGTGATGAACAGTGCACCGCAAAAAATTGCGGTGCACTGTTAAGAAACGCCAAAAATGGCAATTGGGGACGGTATATTTGCGGGCGCGTTGGAGCGCCCGCTACCGCTATTTTGATGTCCAATGCCATTTTTGAGTGGGCGTTGGAGTTGGTCTAAGAAACGCCAAAAGTGGCGATTGGGGACGGTATATTTGCGGGCGTGTTGGAGCGCCCGCTACCGCTATTTTGATGTCCAACGCCATTTTTGAGTGGGCGTTGGAGTTGGTCTTATACACATTATACACTATTATATGGTTAGGCTGGACTGGATTTTCTTATATTATTGTTCTTATTTTATTCTTATAAAATTATATTATTTTCTTATATTATTCTTATTAAAGTAAATTATTTAACCATATTTGAGCAGGTTCATAAATATAATTATGAATTTTTTTTTTTGGTAAACGGTGACACTCATGTGTCGGCAAAGGTGTGTGGGAGCCCAAACCACACAAATTACAAAGGGGGATAGAGGGGAGGGGATAGGGGCCGGGTGGGGATCGAACTCCCAACCTATGGTTGAGAGAAGGGGGACTTGACACTAGGGTAAGTCCCCAACCCCTAAATATAATTATGAATTTGATTAGGCATACTAATTAATTTACGAACATATTAAGTATATATTCATAATCTTGGTCAGCCCAAAAATACTTCTAGAATCCGGGTCGTCCCATAATATGGAGTTTTGGATTAAAGCCTCATATTTTAAGTAGAGGTGTTAATTTCAGGTTTCAGATCGTGTTCGTGTCGTGTTGAACAGGGGGTATAACACAAAATTCATAAATCCGAACACGATCCGAAACCCGAAATGACAAAAACTCGAAATGAACATGACCCGAAACCCGAAATGAACCTGATTTGGAAAAAACTCAATGACTAAACCTAAACCTGAATTTTTCGTATCGGTCGGATTCGTTTATTCGAGTCATGTCTAAAATTGACACGCCTAATTTTAAGTGCTTATTTTTCAAAAAAAAATAATAAATAAATTCCTTAATTGTTTTAGATTTAATAAAAAATTATAATATAGAAAACTGATATTTGGGATTTATTTAGAAAAATTTTCTTATCCTCGTAGGAACCTCTTATTAGATCACTTTTTTTCGTTGGAATAAATGATAAGAAGCACAACTCTTGTTCTACCGGACACCACCTTAGGTAGTGAAAGTATGTGTCACGTAAATTAGAAAAATATGTAATGCTTAATCATCTAGATGGTGCTTTCAGGATGGAAAACAGGATGAGGTCTATTCTAATGAATACTAGAAACTCGAGCATTGCAGAAAATGAAGGAAAATATATGCAAAAAAGCATTAAAGGAAAGCAAATAAAATTAAAGGAAATAAATTGAATGAAAAAGACATTAACAAAAATGTAAGTTTTTGGATTGGTGTTGGAACCTTTTCTCAGTATAGGAGTTGCCTATTTATACAGATGTAGGTGCCTTTCTACAAAAGACACCTTTTGGAAAGAGTCTTGTCTTAATTGGACGTCAGTCTGCTCACATCTTTCCTTTCTTAGTGTGGATAAGCCCTTCTCAAGGATTGGGATGCTTCCTTGCTCGGGACATCATCGTATTGATTTGACTCGAAATCATCTTTCTCGGGTGGCAATGCTCGGGCAGTTTGATTGGTCGAACTTGCTGTCTCCGGGCTACGCCTTTATTTAGAGTAAGTGGCTTGCTCGTGATGACTTCTCCGGTGTCCATGGTCTGGTCCTGGACTATCTTCATTTGCTTAAGCCTAGTTATTAGCCCTACATGATTTGGGCCTAGAATTGTATTGGGCTTTATTAACACAAGTTTTTATGTGTTAACTGATTGCCACCCATTTTTCAGTAAATATGGTCCTAAGTATTTAGCCCTTTTTGCTGAAAAAGTGATTTTCACCGGATAACTTCTCTAGTCGGTTAGAAATTCCCTTGTAGGATTGCGCCCTGTATAACAGGAGCCCAACATAATGAGGTATAAATATATTCTTACAATAACCGACCTCAACACGTCTTTTCAAATTTCCTTGTCTGTTCTTCTCCCGTACTTCACATTTCCCCGAATTCTTACTAAAACCCTAGTTTGCGCAGATCTTAGTAGTTAATTATGGAGCACATTCTCGATGAAGCGATGAGTCTTTCGCTCAATTGTTCCGTCCTAGTAGATTGACGGACATTATTCCCGCCACTGAATCTCCAGAAGTTTCGATTTTGCCTGCTAGAGATGCTATCCAAGTCTTAAGACCCTTTTTTCCAAACTCTCGCAAACACAAAGTCGCAAGACCTTGCAAAAAGAATTTGCCAACCCTCGGAAAGGGGCGATGATTGGTCAGCGCATAGAGATGGATAGCATGATGTTGCCCTTTTGTGAAGATCAATGGAGGCGATAAAGTATAGACGGAGCCATTAGTCTTTTCCAAACTCCCCACATAACTAATTATTCGTAACCCATAAATTCGGATGACGATACAATGAAGCGGGTGTGGCTTGGGTGCAATTAACAACATATGTAGTTGGGATGTCGGGAGCCCCAAGAGATGGCAATCGATGGAGTGATAGACGCGCTTAAAAGAATGATGGAGACATGATAAATGATGCTACGATATGACTGTGAATTGAATGTTGTTTATGCTTTTTTATTTTTATTCCACTATGATTTTTTATCCTTGAATATAAGTGAATTTTGTGTTATCATTTTCGTTTATGATTTTGTATTATTCTCTACATCCTTGAAAAGCAAATGAGTTCTTTTCGATTGAATAAATCACATATAATCACACATACATCACTTCTTCCAACCACACGTCATTTCGCACCACTATCCCATCACTACATCATGCATGAAGTGTCTATTAGCTGCAGACATCAGTTTATAGGTCGTACACATCACCACAGTATGTACAGAGAAATGTCCAAATGTACTTAACTCTATTGCAATGCAACATTTGCAAGAAAGTTGTTGCTAGAATTGTGTGAAAACGGACTAACATTACAAAAGGTTCAAGTTGTTACAAAAAGTAATTGTGGAAAAACCGACTAGCATTACAAAAAGGCAAGAAAGTTGTTGCAAAATTGTGGGAAAACCGACTAGCAGTACAAAAAGTCTTTGCTAAAATTGTGGGAAAACCGACTAGCAGTACAAAAAGTCTTTGTACACATCAAAGAACATTACCGCACCATCAGAATATACTCCCTCCGTTTAGAAAAGATAGCTACATTGGTAAAATTGACACTTTAATTTGAAGTTTTATCATAGATATACAAGTTAAAATATAACCAAGTGAGATCTTGTTAGATTCGTCTCATCTTGTAGTTTTTAAATACCGAAGTTTTAGAATTTTTACTTCTACCGAATTTGAGTTATTAATGGTTTAAATTGTGCATTGGACTGCGTGCTGGGTTGGTCAGTAGCTATCTTTAAAAAACGGAGGGAGTAAAAAATATCCATGTTCTATACGCTAATTCTTATGCATAAAGTCCCTATTCTGTATTTCAACAAATCCATAACAATTAAATCATGCTCTGAATATGAATACGATTCCATTAAATCCTATTTCCTACATATTATTGCAAAATGAAAAATACATAAGGAATCCAATAATAGAGTTCAAATAGATTTTGCACGACTATAATCAGCAAATAAGCCACTGGTTTAATTTTTTTTATTTTTTTTTAAATCCACTAAAAACACCAATTACGATAATATACCACTACAAGATTGTACGGTGCATTCTAAAAATAGGTCAAATGACCTCGTGATGGCCTATATTGATAATCATATGCATTGTAAAAATAAGTCACCATCATTTGACCTATGTTTACCATGCACAATAAAAAATAGAAAATATAAAAAATAAAAAATGGCTCTCGTTGGCCTATTTTAATACTCCTATTTATCTCTTAATGTTAACAGCTCAACTCTTCATGTAATAAATTCTCATACCATAGGTTGGGTATAATTAAACAATACAACAAAAGAACCATTCATTTATCCTGCTTCAACACTGCAAAGCATAAAAGAATAATAGTAAACCTAAAATTCCAAAATTTATATAAGCCTGCAGTGTGGCCTGAGACACACAAGTATGGTTAGGATTTTTCGGATTTTTTCCTCCTCTTGTTTGATTTAGAACTGTGGTCATGCTTGTTTCTCTTCCCGTCACTTTTCTCCTTCTCCGCCGATTTCCCTTCCTTCTCCATCTTTTTCCGATTCGATTTTATGCTAACCAGACCACCAGGGAGAACCTTTGCGCCATTGTTTTGCAGAGCATTCTCGAAATCGGCTTCTTTATCAACAATGGCATACTCTTGGAGGAGATTGGGATTCAGCACACCGGCTGCATTGGAATTCATGTTATCCTGAAAATAGTGTTGACATGAGATTATTCTTCCTTCGTTCACAAATAAAAACAGAAGGTGACAAATATTATAGTCAAAAACATTGACAAACCTCAACTTGCTTTGCTCCATCATTCAGATCTTCTTCCACGGATATGGGATGCGGCTCCAATCGAATCTGAAAACAAACCGCAATCAGAAAGAGACGGAAATTGAACTGCAGTTAGCGCTACAGTTCTTCACTTACATCTTGTAGTCGAGAATTGGTCGACTGTGACCCGCCTTTTCGTGCATCATTGCTTAAAAATTTGTATAACTTCTTCATGATTTTCAGGTACAAGGAGAGTACCTGCGCTCTTTCCAGGTGCATCTCTCCCTGCAAACCACATTCAGACAATAATTTTTTGAAATAAAATACAATAAAAGGAAAAGGAAAAAAAAAAAAAAAAAAAAAAAAAAAAGAGATATTTCCAAGTATGGACCCTTGGATAATAAACTTGCACCGTTCTCCACTCCATCATTTCCAGTAAATATCTATACTCTCAAATAAATCATAGAAGGCAGATAGTAGTATTTACTAAGAGCAGTCACATAATCTTCCCTGAAGCCCCTCACTCCCTCTAACACATACTTTACATTTTCCCTTTCCACTACTACATTACACATCAAAGTTATGCTTTTCAAAAAGTGAAGGAACATGTACCTCGATGTACGACATATCTTTTTCTTGCAGGCCATAACAAAGCAAAACTGAAGCCTGGACATACGATAATGAAACTGGAATTTTCTCCCAAAAGTATGCAATAGCAAGATCCCGTACAAAACAATCCGTCTGTAGCATGCAAATTCATTAATGAATCACTTCATAATCCACAACCGAATGAACGCCAAAAAAGCACTAAACTGAAAATTATACGAAGGGAAATACCAAGGCTTTACATTAAAACAATGTCAAATTGCTTAATCGTAATGAGCAATGAAGAACAAAATCAGTAGGAAAATGAAAATTTGGAAAGGTGTCCATCCGCACAACAAGAGACCAGTATCTGAGAATTTGTTTAAGGGTTAGGAAAAAAAAATAATTCCTACAAGATCTTACTTTGCGATAGTCAGCTAGATTGTTGGCATATGCTTCAAGATCAGTCATACCATCTGTTTCATTTATAGATTTTAAATACTCATCAGAGGGCAAGGTAATATCTGTGTCAGAGTAGTTAATCCTTGGATCCAATACACTGCAAAAAATGAGGGACATAAAAAATTACATGAAAGATGATTCCAGAAGTAAAAATAAAAATAAAAATAAATGAAACCAACACAACCCTTGAATCCAATACACTGCAGTAATGATGTAAATTAAAACATAAAAAAAATAAATAAACAAATAAATCGATTCTAACAAGGAAAATCTAACAAAGATCATACCTCATGGCAAGCTTGTATTCCATTCTACGGAAAAAATCACGGGACAAAAGTTTCGTGAACCTCTTCCTGAACACTGTTCACATTATGAAAAGGTTGAATCTTAGCTCTGAATTCTCTTTTTTCAATTAAACAAACATAATGAAATCGGAGAAACCTTGATAGAAATGGCTGAAAAAACCCAACTCGTCTGATCCATTAGATTCAATATCATCAACATTTAATGGCTTCAGAACCATGCAAGTGTGTTCGCCTGTGACATTGCTCTGAGTTTTGTAATGAGAAACAAATAAAAACAGGTTCCATCATTACATGCAATGAAAAGATTTAGCCATCCAAGAAAGAAAAGTTAAATCTTAACTGGAACAGGGCTAATGAAGAACGGAGCGAAGTTATGTTTCCTCCAAAAGCGGAAAAGGTCTAGAGTAAGACCAAATGAGACTCCAAGGTAATGTAGTTGTTCTGGTTTCCTTTCTCGAAGAGGTACAAGCAATGGAGGCAGATTGGTCCTTGGCTTTATAACTTCTTCTAGCAGAGATGCCTGACGCAATAGAAACTTTAAGAGCCAGATCACAATAAAGATAGATAAATTTTACCTAAGGATCAGGGATAAATTAATTGGGCAAAACAGTTTTCCAGGGTCTGCAACAAATTTTCTATACTTTCATTGAGAAAATAGGTCAACAAATGGCTCACATGTTCCTCCTCCTTTCTTATACGGTGTTAAAGGTGAAGTCAAATAAATTGGCAACCATTTTCAAGTTTCCAGATTATCATATTGCAAGATGATGAAGCATTTTAACAAACAACATTGATGGAGGCGTGAGAGTGAAAGAAATAACTAATATCCAGAGAGGTGCTCTGGAGATATATCGCAATAAGACCAAAAAAGATGACAATAGACCTTCTCTGCCGCTTCAGTGACTCTAACGGGAGAATTTTCTTGACGCTCATCTGCATCAAACTCGGAGATTGGTGTCATTTGACCATTGAAGTACCTACAAGGGCCAATTGTTTAATGTCACAAACTCATTCACCTCTATCCAGCAGTAATTGGCAAAATTATTGGGAATGTGCATCAAATAAAAGGAATTTAGTGATAGGTTTTCAATATGACATCCCTAGTCGAATCTATCATGGATTATTTTCACATGAATGCCTTAGTCCTAAACATTTTGCAAATAGATAATAACTAGAAATTCTGCTCCCACAGGATTATATAATTTAGTGAATACAGCTAGCACACATTTAAAACATCTAAATAATTTCCCAATTGACATTCAAAAGCAATTCTACATGATTGAATTTCGTGGACAAGAATTAAATGCAATTATCGGCAATCATATAGGACTATGTAAACAAGTCATTCCTACATATTTTCATCCAACAGAAGCAAAATATAATATAGTCCTTGTAATAATATTAGACCCACCATCCCATTGAAGATTTTGGTTAGTCAACCGAAAAACTTAAAACTCATCGATATGATAATGGATCAAGAAAGGAGAAACCAGAAAAGGCCTGAAATCACTCATAGGTGTTACATGTGCTTTGACAATAATAGGTTACAAACCAAAAGAAAGAACATATTTCTCCTGTGCACGTTCTCAAAATTTGCAAGTCGAGACCCCTAAGAATCAGAAAGCAACTCCTAAGAGAAAAAAACGAGCATACCTTGTCAAAAGTTCAACAGCAACTGAGCCATATCCAAGCTGCAATATTTTAAATAAATGTGTTCAACTAGGGGAAAAAATTACACTATATGAACCAGAAATAATTAGTGTTAACATTACCCTCATTGCATTTGGATGTGTGGCAATACGCACAATGCGGGCACCTGAAAGGCTAGGGAAAACTGGATCCCTGAACTCGGAAAAAAATTTCCATGGTATTTGATCTCCAAAGGGCTGATGACCATCTGTTAAGCTCTTTAAGGCGGATTTACGAGAAATTTGTCCCTCAAAAGAGATCTACATGTATGTACATGCAAAGATATTGTAAATATTATGATCACGCCCAATGTTGAGAATTTTATACAAATAAAGCATAGCTTCCCATTTGAGAGGGAAAAATTGTGGTGGGAACACAGCATCAAAGGTCAACAATCAACACGAAAAACAATGTGAGTGCCAACCAAACAGCCAGGCTCCGAAAAGCTTGTTTGTGTTTGGGGAAATAAAGATCTATAGGAATAAATACAGTAGTCAATAATTTGTCTTGGTTTGAACCCAGTACCATTTCATGGTGTTTACAATGTTACAACTGACCAAAGGAAAAACAAAAAAGAAAAGAAAAATGCAAATTTGGAGCACCATCGCTAAAAGCAACGACACCTTTTACAAGATACCTGAACAACACAGAGGATATCAGGAAGATGATTCTGGGACTCATCAACAGGACCTGTCAAATAATAAATCAGATTTCCTCTGGTAGCACTCTAGGTGAAAGAAATGGAGATCATCCATACCAAGTAGCACAAATAAATGGTGTGCTGGAGCATCAGCCATCAATTGCAAATCATTTGGGGAATTCTTGTAGTGAGATGCAACATATAGAGCCATCATCCTCTATAAAAACATCCAAAACAAACCACAAACAAAACTAGAATAGGTTAAGGCAAATACATATAGAAACTTGATAAAATGCTCCCATGTAGGGGTGGGCATAGGGGTCGCGTTAGTTTGGTACCCAATCCAAAGCCGAAAATTTGAAGATATTATTATTATTATTATTATTATTATTATTATTATTATTATTATTATTATTATTATTATTATTATTATTATTATGATTATTATTTTTTTAAAAAAAAAAAAAACAAAAACAAAATCTCCACAGAAATCATAAACAATTGTTCATGGAAGAGACACACTATATGATGATTAATATTAAATTACATCGCCTTATGTTTCCTTCTTCAACCTCATTTCGTCCAACACAGAATTGAAAGAGGCTGGCAAAATTCTGTGAGAGAAACAAACTTTTGGTTCTATCTTGTCTAGTCCCCAAATACTGATTCCTCTTGTCAGGTCTCTTATTAATTATTGGAAAATACGTTTGGTAATAAGACTATTTGCTCTATATACTTCCTCCATCTCGTTATGTTTTTTACACTTCCATTTTTTACGCAGTTCAATGCACATTTTAAATCATAAACTCAAGTTCGGTACAAGTAAAAATTATAAAAGTTCAATATTATAAAACTAAACTACATGACAGGACGAATCTAACAAGATCTCACTTCATTATATTTTTTTAACTTGTATAACTATGATAAAACTTTAAGGGAAAGTCTATGCGTGAATAGTAACACATTACCAAATGTAAACAATAAAACGAGACGGAGGTAGTAAGTGATAAAAGTCTCTTATGTATCACTTATTTACATATTATAAAATCAGGTTTAAAAATTTGTCTTATCGCCTCTTATTCTCTCTTTTTTCTCAAAAAACACTGTTTTAAAAATGAATTGAATATGAATGAAAAGGCTTGGCCCTCCTTTTCCACCGGAAAAAAAAAAAAAAAAAAAAAAAAAAAAAAAAAAAAAAAAATTGAATTAAATACATTGCAAAATTATTAAACATATCATAAATTCAGAATCACCTAATGTCATTAATATAGTTTTGTTTAACATATAAACAATTAACTAAAATAATTAATAGGGATGACAATGGTTTCGGGTCAAACCCGGAACCGAATGGCCAGTCCATTGATTGCATGTAGAAAGATTCGATAACATTTGTAGAGTCTCATCCCAATAAGGTTTGCATGTCATCGTCAAAGAAAAGATTAGGATAACCAATTTTACGAAAAATGGCCAGTGAATCCTAAAAATTATGTTGCATGTACCTAGTTGAGCTAACAAATGAATAAGCAATATAAATCCCTTACCACAAATAGTTGGATCCACAACATCAGTGTTGCAAACTACATCACAGATTACGATAAAGCACACAATTTCTTTTTATTCCGGTGAATGTACCATAACATTGACTGCAAATTGCTTTACAGCTGAAAACGTATAAACAATGAATTGTTGATAGAGCCTGCCACCAATTCGTACAGTTTGTCCGGAATAAAATGATAGGTGAATAAATATTAGTGAATTAACTTATGTTCTTATTAAAAAGCAACATACATTGCTCTAATATAAACTTGAAGGTGTAAGAATAATACTCTCTCATAGTAACTTTCTTTCTCTTTTGATAATTACCGAGAGTCTTTTGGTACCTTAAAATCTACGTAGAAACCATCCTCACCATATGGGAAAAGTAGAAGATATTGAAGTTACATCATTAGATGAAAATAATATCACGATCTTCACATTTTAGATCGCCGTCTCTAATCATCAGAATTGCAATTAAATTATAAAGGGCAGATATGGTTTTCATGGCCGCATTCTCATGTTTGAAGCAATCTTTGGTCATTCGAAAGGTTTGGACCAAATCGTTGTCTTCTAACATCTTAATAGGACCTTCAAGAATTTCTTGCTCGATGTTGGAGGAGTTATGGACATTTACAGACTTCAATCTGGTCTGAATTTCATTCTCGGTGTCATAAATGTACAATTGACAAAATTTGGGTGTTTCATATCATTCGGAAATTACCTATCTTATGATGATCCATTACGAAAATATTTTGGCCTCAAATATTATTTTATCGAATTGTCAATTTTTCCACTGACCGAAGAGAAATCCACTACTGTGTTATAAGACCTGATGCAACTTTGGGTCCCTTTTATTTAGCATGTACAGAACCATGAGATATTTTGGTGACGGCTTAACTTTGGAAGTTTAATATCTCCCTTTCCATAGTACATAGAAAATAGAGGATAAATATTTCTGTTACCTTAATTCATATGCTCCTTGTCCACACTACAACGAATACATACTGTAGTTGGGCCTTCAAGGCTACGATATCCTGGAGATATTAATATTTGTAAGTCTTTCCTACCATTGAATAGTGAGGCTGAATGTGCAATGTTATCTGTAGGATTTTGAATTTATGTTTGCGGAGAAAGAACTTCATTTTCATCATCTAACTGAATCATCTATAAACTTTATAAACATTTGTATTTGAATTTGGTTGGATCGATAACATTTAATCAGCTAAGTGCAGTTATATTGAGAGCTTATATAGATGGCACATATTGCAGGAAATCAATATAATGATATTAATTTGCTCCATCATCCATCAATCAATTACCAAGAAAAAACAAAAAAAAAAAAAAGGAAACCTCAAAAGGCAATTTCTATGGTTGTTAGAGAAAAAAAAATGCATCCACTAATAAACGGAAGAAGTAATGATTGACTTGACATTGTCGTTTGATGACATTACCAAGAAAAATAGTGAGATCTATGAAGGAAATTCCACTCACTGTTTAATCTTGGCATGCACATCTACAATAGCTCTCAATATAACCACCCTTGCAGATGAAATGTCATTGAACCAACCAAATTCAGATGTAGATGGTGATAATTTTCCAGTAATGATTATTCAAATGATATTTTTTTTTTATATTTTAAACACGAGCTAGATGATGAAAATTCTATAGATATGATTGTGCATTCAACCTCACTATTCACCGGTAGAAGACGCTTACCAATATCTCCTGAATATCATAGCCTTGGAAGCCCAATAGCAATATGTATTCATTGTAAAGTTGTAATGTGGGACAAGGAGCGTGTGAATAAAGGTAACAGAAATAGTCCTCCTCTATTTTTTATGTGTTGTGGAAATGGGGAAATAAGGTTAAGCCAACACCAAAATATCTCCCAGACCTATACCGTCATAAACAAAGGAGCATCAGGTCTTATAACGCAATAGTGAATCTCTTCAATCGGTAGGAAAATTGACAATTCCATAAACAATGGGCGAGACCCAAATATTTACTGAATGGTTGGTGTTGATCAACATAAAATGGGTAGTTTAATACCAAATGATGGTGAAACGCCTAAATTTTGTCAATTGTACATTTATGACACCAAGTGAAATTCTGTGAATGTACACAACCCTATCATCGAGCCAGAAATTCTTAATGGTCTCATCAAGATATTAGAAGACAACCACCATTTAGTCTAAACCTTTCGAATAGCCAGAGATCGCTTTGAGCATGAAAATATGGTTGATATGAAAGTTGTTATGAAAGTTTCAAGGTCTACATGTGGCTGTGAAAACCATATCACTAATTCAGATGAAATTGCAGTTCTGATGATTGGAGATGACAATCCAAAATGTGAAGATCGTGATATTATTTTCAGCAACAAGACTATGGGATTGAAGAGGATACCTACATTACATCATCTAATGATGTACCCATATGGTGAGGATGGTTTCCATGTAGATTTAAGGTACCAAAAGACTCCCGGTAATCATCAAAAGAGAAAGAATGTTACTATGAGGGAGTATTATTCTTACACCTTCAGGCTTAGATTAAAGCAATGTATGTTGCTTTTAATAACAACAGAAGTTAATTATACTAAATTAACAAATATTTATTCACTTGTCGTTTTATCCAGGACAAACTGTACGACTTGGTGGCAAATTATATAAACAATTCATTGTTGATGCATTCTCAGTTGTAGAGCATTCAAGGTTACGGTACATTCATCATTATCAAAAGAAACTGCGTGCAAACTTGTACCGTAATCTATGTGATGTAATTTACAGCACTGATGTCATAGATCCAGCTATTTGTGGCAAAGGATTTATATTGCCATCTTCATTTGTTAGTTTGGCTAGGTACATACAATATAAATTATCCCGATCTTTTCCTAGCGTGACATGCAATCCTTATTAGGATGAGATTTTATAAATGTTATCGCTTCTTCCTGCATGCAATGCATGCAATACAGCAATCCAGTGGACTGGCTGTTCGATTCCAAGTCTGACCTGGACCCATTGTCGTCCTTAGGGATGGCAACGGGCCGGTTCTGGGTGCAGTTGCCCTTGCCAATTTCACTTTCACCATCAACAGCGTCTGAGGCCTTGGTGTCTTCATTCTCGAATCTCAGCACAGCAGTCCAGTCACTCACCTTCACCTCTCGAATTTCACCTTGACCTCTTCAGTCTCAAATCTCAATTCACCACTCAGATATTGGTTTATATTTATTTTGGTAACATTGATTTGTGGTTTTGTTATGTCTGTTGTCTTCATTTATCATCTTCGTTTTTTGTTTTCTGATTGTCTACTGCCTGCTGGTGTCAATGGAGACCTGCTGTGCAATTGTGCACAGTGCAGTTGAACAATAGGGATTTATAAAGTGATGAGTTTTATGAGTTATTTTTTGATTTTTGAGATGTGAATCGTGATGTGATATGAAATGTGTTTTGACTGTTTGTTCATTGTGAGTTATGGAAAGTTTGCTCGAACACTATCATTTGCTAAATTATTGAAATAATAATTTATTGCATTTAAAGTTGCCATTTTTCCATTTAAAAGATTTATTTAAAAAAGGTGGCGGAAAGTGGTTGTGTAGCCAACATGTTGGGTACCCACCAAGAGTGGGCCGCAGTTGGCTAATAAAATTTTGGCCCCAAACCT
Organism: Hygrophila difformis; assembly: GCA_030278955.1. NCBI lineage: Eukaryota > Viridiplantae > Streptophyta > Magnoliopsida > Lamiales > Acanthaceae > Hygrophila > Hygrophila difformis. The sequence continues at coordinate 13,520,208 of JAOANR010000012.1, read as the reverse complement.
ACCAAACCCCATCCAATGCCCACCCCTATCAATGAGCATATATATGTATGTTTACCTGCAAAAATAGTTCACTGTCCTTGTGATAGGAGAAAAGGGTGTCTCTATTGACGTAGTACAGATCACATTCACTTGGTGGGGGTAGCCTGTGAGAAGAATGGAAAAGAAAAAAAGAAAAAAGAAAAAAAAAAATAAGAAAAGAAAAGTTTAGAACAGGAAGAAGACACTATCCCGTAATCTCTTAAGTCGTCACTTATAGGCATTTACCTGCTAATGCCAGGGATAAAACTTGTAACATCCAGACATAGTAAACCATGAAGCCAAGATTCAATGGGATCACCAGAAGCATATCTAATGGATTCACTCAGCTCAATCTTTCTAAAGAGACGACCTACAATAAAAGTTCATTAATGTTACACCAATTACTGAATCAAATTTTAGCTACAAGGCATACCACATCAGATGTAAATTTAGTTCTCCTATTTTCTATTTAAATAGGACGCAAAAGTCTCCATCTGGCAAATTCAATTTTCCAAGCCTCGTGCATAAAGTAAAATACAGTTGCAACAAATGCTTTCAAAACTAGACTAAACATGGAAGTTCAACTTGTTAAATAAACAATGAAGAATATAAAACAAGCTATAACAAGAAGAAAATCTAGACAGATTACAGATCATATTTTAATTCGTTCAATTACAGGCAGGACCAACAAAAAATAATTACATTCTAGTTCTAGTACATAAAAGGATCAATAATCTGCAAGCATCAGCATACTGCAAAATTACAAACAGAAAACTTTTAATTACATGTTTTCACTGACTTAATGAATTAACTCTGGTTTTTTTATCACACGTAGCCTCAATGCAACACTATTAGGATCTGTACAATACCAGCTTCACGAATGGGCACATTAAAATATTTTCTGATACGCACTTCCAGTGAATATTTTAACAAACAATTATCGTTCTTTTTTCTACCGAGACTCCTGAAGCAATTCTGACTCATCATATATTAACTACTTTCAACTCTCAGTGACAATTTTTAATCACCATACAACATAAGAAACTACCAAGGACATATATGGGATACAGAAATGCAAAACAGAGCAGTTTATCAATTCCAAAAGTTTTAGTATAACAACCCAACAACCCTCTCCTATAAAGCACAAAACCAACTGGAATTAATTACTGACAAGAGGAATCAGAGTAACAAGTGAAGGCATGCCACTGAAAAATCAGAGTGAAAGAGATACCTGAAAGAGCATTGTCACTGCTTCGACTTGACAACTCCTTTTGTTCCTCGAGCTGCTGCAGCAGTTTTAGAGATAAAGACCTTCCTGTACCTTCATAGCTTTGATAAAATAAAAATTAAAAATTTTGAATAATCACATTTTGCTCTATTGCATGAGGCTAAAATTTAATGTCATGCATAAGTGCCAACTATCAATTCAGAGAAGCGGTGCTTCTACAAAAGCATTGCAGTTTGGGGCAAGTGTGAGATATTTCAGATGGAAAAAGAACAGAGTGCGCATATCTATTGTACCCATTCACTGTAGATGACAAAAAGACTAGATAGGGACCAAGCAAGGACTTCACAACTGGTAAAGGGATAGCTGCAGCTTCATCAACAACCAACAATTCAACTTGCAAAAGCTTTTCATGATCATGAGGTTGTATATACTGCACAAATATTACGGAAATCATCAGTTAACCACATATAAATATACAAAAGTAACTATATTACATTAACCAAAACAATAAGAAAAAGAATAGATGATAGTGGGTTAAAAACTTGGGGAAATTTGAATTCACTTCCCATCAGAAACTTTATACCACCTCAGTAATCATATCAGAAAAGTATTCCAATTTAGTACCATTGTCAATTTGTCATAGAACAGGTTTATGATAACACTTTAGCATATCCTTCCTCCATTTTTTTTAAGTGTAACGTTTCTCATTTGCACGTATGCCAATGCACATTTTCAACGAATAATAACTCAAATTCGGTACAAGTGAAAAGTCTAAAAATTTGATATTTAAAAACTACAAGATGAGAAGAATCCAACAAGATCTCACTTGGCTATATTTTGTCTTCTATAACTATAACAAAACTAGAAGTCAAAGTGCTACAATGAACAATAAAAAAAGTCAAAACGTTACATTTACAAAAAAAAAAGGAGGGAGTATATTTGATTAGAAAATGGTATACATCATGTATATAGTTACTAGTTGTATATATCGTCATAAATATAAATAATTGTATATAATTTTAGAAATTGGAGAATAATTTGTGTAATATAATGCAGCATTCTCGTATATACTGGTTACAACTCTAGGATATGTCATATATAATTGTGAGAACACACAATATTAAATTGTAATATATAAATAAAATATAGGGTATCTAACTTGAAATCTCAAATTAGTTTGCGGGTACAAAGACAGTTTATTACCATATGAAGTGGGGAAGGAAGAATATATTTGGGTTACCTATGTCATAAAAGTATATCTCTTCTTTAAAGATTTTCACTAAGAGACGCAGCAAAAGCAAGAACATGATTTTTTACTGACTTGGCAAATGGGCAAGAAAGTGGAAATTTAGTTTCTCCACCTTCCAAAACAAATGTAAGAGGTATACCAAAGCAGGCACAAAAGATAAAATTTTCAACTAATGAAGGAGATGAGTTGTGTATTGTTGATTCAACAAAAGATGTATACTTGAACGGGAAATTGAAACGGCAAATGACCACTATATGGCTCCTATTTTTGCTCACAATAAATAATGCAATTACTATAACCCACTTACTTGAATAGTCTGTCTGTGCTGCTTGTTGATGTTGATCTGAACAGTTGCTCTCTTGAATTCAGGATTTTTGCTTTGCACAACATCATACTCCAAGTGATTCTGCAAATGGAGCTCTCCCATTTCAAATTTTGTAGCACATTCTAGTTCTTACATACTGCTTCGCATATAATCCCCCCGGCTTGTACTCCAGGTTTGTACTTGAATTAAACATCATACGATGTATGAACGACATTCCCAAGTATGAATTGAATAAAACCAACGTAGAAATTAGGAATGCAATTAGTTTTTTTTTTTTTTTGGTCAAACCAGTAGCCAGATTGCCAGATTGCAGCAAAGGGACATTTTTAACAAAAGAAATAAGGAACTTTCAGTTAGGAGCACATGAAAGCTACTGACAGAATACATAATGAAACAACACGCAAACCTCATACCTTGTAGTCAAGCATATCCAATCCCTTGCATATGAATTCAAAGAGGGTTTTCAGATTTTCTGGGCTAGGTGCAGTCACAAAAATATTGGAATAACTGAAAGAGTTAATTCGAGGTTAGCATACACAATTCCAGAGAGAGAGAGAGAGAGAGAGAGAACAAAAAAGATACGATTTCAAGTATTTATATTAATTCCACATTACCCTGCTGCAACAGCACCAGCTATTGCTAAACCAAGAGCAGCTGACTTCCCTCGGCCACGAGCGGCAAGCAAAGCAACTGTGCCTCGAAGATTCTTGCTCAGAATAGCATCAAGGAACTCAACTACAGCTTTCCCCTATTTGAAATGATAGAACAATAAGAAACAAATTGAATCATATTAATGAATTGCTTCCAAAGTAACTATTTACCTGGTCCATCGTGCAACACTTTCTGATTAAAGGCCCAACAGGGAAATCATCATTCAGGTTTTCCTTTAACTTGGCCAAATCTCTTTCAGCTTCTAAAAGCCCCTCTGGATCCTTTCAGACCACAAATAATAGAAAATTATCAACCTATGGCTGATACCAATAGTTCTAGTACTAAATTTTGGCTCAGATACTATCAAGGAAACCAAGGACATGAACCATTTTAAACCAATAGGAATAAGGATCTTTAATGACCAAATGTTGCTGTAGTTCGCTATAGGAAAATCCCAGGGCTATCATAATTCTAGAAAGCAATAAGCTTACCTCTTTGGCTGGTACTGGGGTGATTGATTTCATATGCGAAGAAATTGGAAGAATGTTTAGCTCATCATCCATGACAATACAAGCTTTGCAGGAAGCAAGTGAAAGCAAGAATCGTTCATTGAAACGTCCAGAAGCCTGAGCATGTGATTCCGTACGAAACCTCTCATGGACATCCTGAGAGTAATAACATCTGGAAATGCTAATTTACAAGTACCAAGCAAAAACAAAAAATGACAACATGCATATGACAATATACAGCATATCCATAAAACAAGTCTTCTCTATGCTGACAACCTTTTAAATTTAATGATTCCTACTATCATGTTCTTTGTTCAAAATTGTCTCAGTTGAAATTCTAACAAAATTTGAGGAAAATAAAAATCGTACCATAACCATGGTGTATAGACTAGTGAGTGAGGAAAGTGAGCGGAGCATCAAGATTATTATTCCACCACCTTCGACCGTTTCAATAGTCCTCGCTAGTAGATTTGGCGTCAAACCTTCGAAATCCTTATATGCAAAAAGTAAATAGAAAATCACAGGAAAGAGAATGAGCATCTTTCATTCGAATTATGAATGCTTTACTAGAAGGTATTGAAGGTTCACATTGCACCTGTAATATACACATGCCATATGTGTTACCGAGAACTTTCTCTGACTCATTATAAAAGCAATAAGTTATTCCTGTAGTTTCAAGGAAAAGTGAGTAAGGATCAGCTTTCTCTGGATCCAAAAGCCCCCTCTGCATTAACTTCTTCAATTGCTTGGCTCGCTTCTTCTTATGACTACATTACCAAACAAAAAGGAATAAAATTAAATGAGACACCCTGGCCCTATATGAGAAAGCCCAATATGCGTTAATCAATTAAGAAATATATGTATATATATAAATATAAATATAAATAAACTTTAAAAGGAAAAATCTCATTTAAAAATGAAGTAACATGAAGTAATGACCTAGATAATAATAATAATAATCATAATAATAATGATATGGGAAACAACTAACTAGAAAGACAACATATTTTATAAACATTGTTATTAATTTATTTTCATGTCATGTCTCAATGTCGGATGCATAGAGACCAGACCTACACTGTTATTGTTATATATTGAAATTTTATTTCTTTGTGAAGTTATGGCCAAATATCGCAAGTGACAGAATCTATAATAACAAGAACATCAGGGAAATATCACGCCCTTTATGCAAACCCAAAACTCCATGATGCAAAAACAAAACCAAACTTGTCAAAATCAAATTTTAATTTTGTGAAATATCAATAATTGATATCGCTTAAGTTCTCTGCCTTATCAAATTACTAAAGAGTACACTTCAAAGGTGAGTAAAAATAATAAAAGGGAACCTGCTAAGGTCAAGTTTGTCCTTGTAGCACCACAACACCGTTGGCCTTGACTTTGCCACTGATTTGCTCAACATGTGATGCAAATTCACAATCTGTTTGATCAGCGTTACAAGCAATAGAAACAAGAGAACATAAATCATAAATCATAAATACACATTAAAATTAAATAGTAAAAAACTAAACATAAAAATTCTAACATAAATACATCAAGATTCAAAAATCCTATACCTGGTCCCGTGACTTGTCACCGACAATGACGAACATGGAACGGTGACGGGCTTTGACGCCATTCTCAATTAGAGTTCTGATGCGCTCGTCTACCTTCTTCCTCATCTTTATGCACTCCAATATTCAAATGCTTCAATGCCCTTTCTGGCAGGCGAAGTGGGATGCCCGCGGCGACGAAGGGAGAGAATCCTTTAATGGCGGAATGGGGAATGATAGGGTTTAGGGTTTAGTAAACCGATAAATTATTATGATTTAAAATATGGCGTATTGTGTGTCCGTACCAAACAAATAAAAATAAAAAAAAAAAAAATGGAGGAAGTAGTATTTAAATTTCCGTTTGGGAGAAGAAACCCGGCTGAATTATGGGCCGGTTTCGAGGATAGTGTAAGGTGGGCTTTCTTCCGCCTTTCTATTATTATTCTTTTTCATCCGAAGGAAATACTATAAATTACTTCACAATTGAATAGGAATGGCAAATTGGCAATGAGCCGGTTTCGTGATAGGAAGTAACATCCCGTTTCTAAAACTATTAGTATTTTTAATCCCAAAATTGGCTGGATCCCTATCGGAGACCTTATCGGAAATATTCATCAGGTATCATAATTTTCCCGATCCCCATCGGGGACCTTATTGGATCCCTTACAAGTCAACTTTTAATTTTTTTTTCGGCAATGATCATAGTCATATTATTCGAGACAAGTTTCAATATAAATTACTCCCTCCGTGTCATTGTTTGTGTCTCACTTTCCTTTTTTGAAAATTAGTAAATATTAATCACCTACCACTACCATTAATAAATTTCAACTCACAACTATCATATCAAATATAAATAAATCAATTAAATATTCAAACACATTACAATCAAATCACATAAATTACTAAGTTACCCTTACTTTAATACTAATCAACCCTTACATTAAATATTAATTATCCCCACATAAAATACCGTGTCCAAAAGTTTTGGGACATTTCTAATGGGACAGAGAGAGTATATATCAAACAAACATATGAATTGTAAACAATAAACCATAATCAACTTTAAAAGTTCATAATAGTTTCCAATATATAATCAATCTATCAAACTAATGGGTATTGATAATTATTTTTTACGAAGCCAAAGGTCAGATAAAGGAGTTGTGGAAACCCATGCCAAGGATTGAGAAGTCGGGTGGGTAATAATATAAAATATATCGGGGATGTACCGGTTAATTAACCACTAAAACAAATCCTTATCTTTTTTGTAATTATTTACAATTGGTTATGTAAAATTCATAAAAATAAAATATTAGTTATTATATAAAATAAAATATAATAAATAATATATAATTATATCGGGGATTGGCCGGGGCGGGGACTACTTCCCCGTCCCCATCTCCCTCCGCGATAAAATCCCCGAAAAAAATCCTCAATCCCCGCCTGTCCCCTATAGTACTTTCTCCAAATCCAAACCCAAAATTCGGTTTTCAGTTTTCACCATTGGGTACGGGCTTTTTGTCATCCCTACAATTGAAGAGGTAGTCGTGTCATTGGTATTGTATTATTTCATGTGTATTAACTTGAACAATATATAACATAGGAAATATTTGGGAGTCAGCGGATTCGCTAGCAGATAGCAGATTCGAAGAGCAGATTGTCTTACAATTCTCTCTCTGAATCCGTTATATGCTAGCGGATCCGCTAACTCTCAAACATCCCCATAATAATTTTGTTTCCTTTTTATAAATATATAGTTTGTTATGCTTCAATTGCAAGTAAAATAGTAAAACACTTCATTGTTTAATTGGTGAAAAACATGAGTGTGTTGTCATTCAAGAAGTACACTAACCATACTGTTATGAAAATGATCGAAATAAGACTTTACTATAAATAACGAAAATATGTATGAATGATCTACTGTTTTGAGCTGGTAGCGTCTTTTACTTGGAATTAGATTTTTCTCTCACGCTCCGTGCACGGGTGTTACTTTTGTCGCCCAGGGCGGGATATACTAGTTATATACTGTATATTATAGTTTAAGGTACATATCATATTGGGATGGCTTGGGCCCTCCCATAAATTTTGCCACCAAGTATATAGTATCTTATAAATATGTATTATATATGCTAGATATCATTCCATGATTACTTATTTGTTCTTATACATTTTAAAAAGCCCAAAATTATATATTATCTTATGGTTGTTGGCCAACTTATATTGAATTAAAGTTTGCTCTATACTAGTGTTTGTGTCATCTTCCTCTCCACTAGGTTTTTTGTTGTTCCATCACGAATCCACCATCATTGCAAATCGAACTCCAAAATTTAACTATTTTCTAAACTATGAGTTTGAAGTTTGAACAATGCAATAACAACAAAGAAAAGCATAATAGCAACTTCTAATTGCTATCCATCTCCTATTGGGTAATTTTTTATTTTTTTTTTTAACTTTTTGCAAAATAAAATGGGTTTTCATATGCTTAACTATCTACATTTTGTATAACGTTACTTGAACAATATTTTAAAATAGTTTATATTTGGTTTTGGCTAAGATTTTTTTTGTGAATTTCTTTTAGTGAAATCGGTCCTTCCTTATTAAGATTCCTGCTGGTTTTGCCACTAAACATGGATATATATATATATATATATCTATATCACTACATGAATTTTATATTTTAGTGATCGTAAATTTTGGTAGTCAAATACTAAAATTCAATCACTAAAAAAATTATTGATCAAACCCATAATCGAAACTTGTTGGCTAAAAAAAATCTAATAACAAATTAGGTAGTTGAATTGAAATTTTCTTGTAGTGTAAATATCTGGTTGCACACAACTATACAAGCATGATCACGAAAGATCAATTAATAGGTAAAACAAAATAATATGGATCATGCATACTTTGATTGATTAGCCCGATACATTATTTTATTAAGGTTAGTCACATGTTTACTTTGCTGCATGATATTTAATTTGGCCCTTGATTATATAATGGTCCCTTGGTCCGTATTAATGTGCTAATTCATGGAGTTAATTTTTTTTGAGAAGGCGAAGGCCAGAAAAAAAGGAAAAAATACAATGAAAAGGAAACTAAAGAAAACTGGCAGGGAGATCTAGATCCTAGGGAACCAGACTCCCGAAGCTTCCGCAGTCAAATCCCCTGTGACAAAATTTGGGGGAAGGCCCAAGTAGTTTAGAAATCCTCAATCGCAGCACAATGTTTCGCAAGGGCATCAGCCACTCGGTTTCCTTCACGAAGGATGTGATGAACTGTGCAAACCTCCAGAGAGCAGCAAGTATCCTTAACCTTTTGGAGAAGACCAGCAAAAGGGTGATAATTGAAATTAGTTTCCAATAATCGAAGAGTGACTTGAGAATCCGAATAACAAGTGATCCTTCGAATGACCATCTGCACCACATGCTCCAATCCGGCCAGAAGAGCAGAAACGTCCGCATAGAGATTGTTGTATGCAAATCTAATTGAGTGGATGGGGGTTCTAGTCGCTTAAGTAAGGTCTCGGGTTCGAGCCTTGTGTATGCAAAAAACTGCTTTGGAAGAGGCGCTCTTAATTGCCCTTGCAGATTTTCGAGGGATTAGTCTTGGGTCCAATAGGGCCTGGGATACCCTGGTATTCACCTAAAAAAAATTAGTCAATGTTATAATTGAAACTGAACGCAACATGCCCCATATATAAATTAAAATGTGCAACAACAAATGTTTATCAATGGAGAAAATATAACCATATGAAGATGAGGTGAGATAGAATTAAAGGAGCTTGAGGTCCATCAGTGGCTGGTATCATGCAAATGCAATCAACTCAATTTTTTTTATTTATTACTATTATTTTTTTATTTTTTAGAGGTTGTATAAATGTGGGAGGATATATAAAGAGATGTTATGATCATAACAACATTATTTTAACATTGCTATTTGGGACATGGGGAATTGGTTTTGGACTTTGGTGAGTGAAAGTGAGAGTGGGATATACACATTTTATATTTATACATCTTGTAGAAGTATTAATTAAAAAGAGACTAGTGGAAAGGTAACAAGCTTTTTTCTTTCAATAAAAAGTCAATGATCCACTCCTATCATCTATAATTACAATCATGTCTCTTCACTCTTCATTCTTTCACTGCACACAGAGAGAGATAAAGAGAGAGAGGAGGGAGATTTGGAGCCAAGATTTATCATCATTGTCATTTGATATATGTTTTTGAAATCAGGGGGCAACAAGGAAAAGGATACCCTAGCTACAAATTCATGTTATTAAAGAAAACCTATATTTGTTTCCACCTTTCTCTTTATTCCTCTTTGTCCAAAAGCATTTTGATTAATTAAGGGTCGGTTTGTCTTCACACTTAAAAGGTACATGTAATACTCCAATACTACATACACAATTAGTTCTGGCAGAATCTTGCCTACACAAAACAACATGGTATAGTAGCTAGGTAATATATAATGGAAAGGAACTTGTGAGTATGATGAGAACTTGTTGAATTCCTAGTGAATAAAGGGGAGGGATAGGGGACCGGGTGGGAATCGAACTCCCAACCCATGGTTGGAAGGCAAATGGAGATGACCACTGGGGTCAAGTCTCATTCCCCACGAAATTATTAGTTTTTTTCTTTTCTTTTGCATAAGCCGGAGCCAGACAAAAAATATAAAAAGAAGAAAGGAAAAATAAAGCATAAAACAGAGTTAGAGAAGAAGCTAGGGCCGGGGAAACCACACGTCGGATGCATCCGCCGCCAATTCTCCAAGGACAAAGTTGGGAGACAAAGCCCATGTCCTGTAGAATTCTTCAATCAATGCTCCACGTTTGGTCAATCTATCTGCTACTTGGTTGCCTTCCCTGAGAACATGAAAATCCTACACTCTCTTCTAGTTTCTCAATAAATCCAATAGACGTAGAATCCGAATAACAATAAATCTTCTTCACACCCAAGTGAGCAACATATGCTGGGCCCTCAACAAGGGCAAATACTCCGCAAAGAGGTTATTGATTACTAAGGAAACCACAACCACCTCCTAGCCATTACCCACTCGTATCTCGGACCACACAACCAAAGCCCGAAGGTCCTAGGTTCCTAGAAGAACTTCCATCAACATACAGAATTCAACATATAGAATTGTGCCAGTACCACCTTTCAAAATTATTAGTTGATTTGTGACTTAAAAAAAAATAGAAAATAAAACAGGATGAAAATATCCAATCATTCAAAATAAATAAATAAATAAAAATTATTGGGAAAATATGAATGGGAAAGGATAGAACTTTTGCATATACGACTAGTGTAGATAGGTACTGAAATTAGAAAGAATATACAAATAAGCTACCAATAATAATACTTGAAGGATCAAATATATCTAGTGAAGAACACGGGAAAAAAACTCAAATCGTCCCATATTTTTCAAAAATTTCCGAAAACGTCCCTTAAAAATTGAATTAACTTAATCCGTCCCATAATTTTCTTAATTCTAGCCAAATCGGTCCCAAATGCATCTTAATTGCCCTGGAAGCTGACGTGGCACACAATTAGTGTGGTCAACCTCGGATTAGCTTGGTCAATGGTTTTTGGACCCGGTTCCTTGCTTACGTGGTGGTCCGGTTCAAGGTAGACATATGGGTGAAATCCCTAAATGTTTTCCCTCACCCCGCTGCTACCCCTCTCCCCCCACCCTCTCTCGCCTCCAACAACTTCGCCACCCAACCGCTGCCACCGTCGCCGTGCCGCTCTCCCTCGGCCCTCTCCTCGCGGCTTACGTCTCTCTCCTTCCCTCGCTGTCCCTCTCCTAAACCTGTCGCCACACTCGCCCGCTGCCCCTCCTTCTACCGCCGCCCTACAAGCGCAACTGCCGCACCAAACAGCCACCGCCCAACCACACCCACTGTTCCCTCTCTCTCTCTCTCTCTGTCTCTCTCTCGTTACCTCATCCCTTCCCATCGGTGCTTTTCTCTCTCGCCTCTGCCGCCTTCCACGCCGGCCACGTCCTGCAAGCGCCGGCCACTACCCTTACGCGCCGCTGCCAGCGCCCACTCTGCCACTCGCACAACCGCCCTTCCTCTAATTCGTATTTCCTCCATTACTAATTTTCAATTTATTATCTCTAGTATGAATTCATTATGTTTGTTGCTTGTTTACAGTTTATGAGACTAGGGATCGGGGTACTGAAATTTAGGATTCTTGAGAGTTTGTCTAATTATGGATATTAGTGGGTGTTTTAGATCAGATTCTGAATTTTCTGATTTGCGTGTTTCCAACTGTCGAATTTGGGATTTTGTTTGTTTTAGATTATTAACTTTCTGATTTGGGTGTGGATGTGGGGGGGGCGCCGATGTACAATAATGTCGCCGGAGATGGTGGCTGGCGGGAAATAGGGAGCAATATTTGGGCGCTGGTTTATCATTTCCAGAGGTTCTCGGAAATCGCCTGTCACTGTTTAGTGTCTCCCCAAGGTCTCTGTTTCATTTCTAAGTTGACGTGAAAATGGCGCCGGTGAAGTAAATTTGGGTATTTTGCTCAAATGTCAACATTGAGGTCCAAATAAATGAATCGGATAGACCGAACCAGCCAGGTAAGCAATGAACCGGGTCCAAAAACCATTGACCAAGCTAATCCAAGGTTGACCACGCTAATTGTGTGCCACATCAGCTTCCAGGGCAATTAAGATGCATTTGGGACCGATTTGGCTAGGATTAAGGAAATTATGGGACGGATTAAGTTAATTCAATTTTTAAGGGACGTTTTCGGAAATTTTTGAAAAATATGGGACGATTTGGGTTTTTTTTCCTGAAGAACACAGAGAAAGTTAAAGACAAAAGTGTATGCACACATCAAGCCACCGAATTGAAAAATACTACTTATTTTGTACATATACATGAATGATGGATTAGTGTATTACTTATTACAAGCCTTAATAAATTAGGAAAGGACAAATATATCAAGCTAAGAATTAAAGGTGAAAGATCAGAAATGAGTAGTAGTCTGCAGTGCAGTGTAGTGCATGATGTGAATATCATGTGCAGCCCACACGACAGAGTTGACAATAAAAATAATAGTAAAATACATGTAATATCAGTACAGATAATGGTACCTGTTACCCTGTCAGAAAATGCCAGAAACTTTTATACCCGCCGCCTTACGGAAGTTAGTTTTTTACCCAAAAAGACCAAAAACCCTTGGCCTGGATACTTGGCCCGGACCGGGCCAAATATAATTGCACCGGCCAAAGCTTTAATTAATAAAATACTTAGAGTGATAGCTTGGCCCGGACATATACACTTGCCCGGACATATTTATACACATGCCAAGTTAGGTTTTAGGGTTTTCCAAGCCAAAGGGTTTAGGGTTTTTTCAGGTTTTTTAATTCTTTTTTTAGCTCAAAAGTTTTTTAATTCTTCGTACAACTAATTTATTATTATTATTATTATTATTATTATTATTATTATTATTATTATTATTGTAATATATTTTTTTATTATAAATAGTTATTTGTATAAATATTTCCTCTTTTTTTTTCTTTTCCCAAAATTTTCTTTTTTTTTTCCTTTTCTTCTATTTTTTTCCTTTTTCTTTCTTTTTTCTTTTTTCTTGTTTTCTTTTGTTCTTTTTTTTGTTTTCTTATAAATTTTTCTTTTTTTTTTCTTGTTTTCTTTTGTTTTTCTTTCTCTTTTTTCTTATTTTTTTTTCTTTCTTTTTTCCTTGTTTTTTCCCTTTTCTTCCTTTTTTTCCTTGTTTTTTTTTCTTTTCTTTATTTTATTTTTTCTTTTTTCTTTCTTTTGTTTTCTCTTTTTTTTCTTGTTTTCTTTTATTTTTTATTTGGTAGTGAATATTATTGACTTGAAAATTGATTCATATGATCGAATAAATTATATTATAAAATTATAATACTAATACTAATAATTATAATGAATAAACACATATCATTTCACTTCTTCGACATCATTTTTGCTTTTAAATGAAGTATTGTATTGTATCAAGTGAAGCCCCGTCATTGAGATATTTTGGAGATCAAGCATATATCAGAAGGCTTCTTCACAGCTTTTCTTGCGAAGAGGTTTATGTCTGAAATGCAATATAATGAAAGCATAGCATCCGAATCCTCTCATTCCCTTATAAATTGACGAAAAAATCTTAAAATAAGCTATATTTAAAGAACCGGTTAAAGTTAATAATAATAATAATAATAATAATAATAATAATAATAATAATAATAATAATAATAATAATAATAATATAATGGCGATGCATAATGAACTTACATTGTTGCAGATACCCATTACGGAAATGATCACATCAAGGAAGCACATTGGCACAAGGTTTTCAGTGGTGCTTACATTTCTATGTTTTCCATACACATTCCGAACATTGCTTATAGGTTCATCTTTCTCGTGCAGGTGATATTTGCCGAACACGCATCATCCGATTATTGTTGGAAATTGATCCAACAACCTTTTCGTAACTGTCCACTTTCCAAATCCCTTAGAATCGAAATTTAACGGAAGCGGTTGATCACGGTGAGGTGATATTTTTCGATTTCTCCCATTCCCCATCAGTGAGAATATACGTTAATAAACTAGTAATTGCAGTTAAACAACATAAAAATTAGTCTCGATTTTAATAATAACTTAAACAATTACACCACACAACTACTGTATAAATTAAATACTATTGAATGGTGTAATCCACAAAATTACTTGTCTAATTTTGTAACTTTATTAATTTACGCATAACCTATTGAACTGTTACGAAATTGGGAAAAAAAAAATTATTAAAAAGAGAAGAAGTATAAAGAGATAATTAAAAAGAGAATTGTTGTGTACTAGGTCTGTATATCATTACTCAAAACAAGCATCGAGGATAGCACATTGGCAAATGTCCCATTGGTTGTTACAACTTCTTCTTGCCCCTGCACATTCCAAACATTGCTTATAGATTCCTCTTTACGTGTAGGTGATATTTGCCGGGTGTGCCTCCTTCGAATCATTGTTGGAACTTCATCCAACAACCTCTCTATAACTGCCCATTTTCGAATTTTCGAATCGAAACCTAACAGAAGCAGTTGATCACGGTGATGTGGAAATGACTTAAATTCAGGCCCGAAATCCTTCTAATGGCCTATTTCTCTAAATCAAAATATCATGGCTCAAAAATGGAAATGACTCTTCTGGTGGTCTATTTTAATTATTACCTCTTATTATTATTATTATTATTATTATTATTATTATTATTAATATTATTATTATTATTATTATTATAATAATATTTTTTTCTATTCTTCAAATTTGTTATTTTGTATAAATATTTTATAAACAAAATAATCTGTATTATAAATAGTTATTTGTATAAAGATTTTTTCTCTTTTTTTCTTTTCCTACAATTTTTTTTCCTTTTCTTCTATTTTTTACCTTTTTCTTTTTTTTTTCTTGTTTTCTTTTGTTCTTCTTTTTTTTGCTTTTTTTTAAAAAAAATTTCTCTCTTTTTTTCCCTTTTTCTTATTTTTTCATTTTCTTTCTTTTTTTCTTGCTTTCTTTTGGTTCTTTTTTTCTTTGATTTTTTTTCATTTCCTTTATTTTATATTTTCTTTCTTTTCATTCCTTTCCTTTTTTCTTTTTTTTCTTGTTTATTTCATTTGGAAGTGAATATTATTGACGCGAAAATTGATTCATACAATTGAATAAATTATATTAAAAAATTATACTAATATAATAATAATAATAATAATAAAAATAATGAATAAACACATATCATTCTACTTCTTCGACAACATACTTGTCGTTAAATAAAGTATTGTAGTGTATCAAGTGACGCCCCGTCATTGAGATATTAGAAGCCTCATTCACAGCTTTCCCAGCGAAGAGGTTTATGCCCGAAATGCAATATAATTATACCATAGCATTTGAATCCCCCTATTCCCCTATAAATTGATGAAGAAACTGAAAAATAAGCTACATTTAAAGAATCGGGTAAAGTTATAATACTACTACTAATAATAATAATAATAATAATAATAATAATAATAATAATAATAATAATAATAATAATAATAATAATAATAATCCTGGATACTTTTTGGATTTTGCAGACTATTTTTCCTTATTAAATTTAATTCACAAAGGGTTAATCAGTCATTATATGCTCATTTTTAGATCAACGGCTCTTATTAAAATACATAAGCATACTGGGTTTGCACGTAATCTGCTGACTAATTATGCGTCAACGGACACATCATCAATATCTATATTTAGAAAATAATCTATCCTTAATATAACAAAATCTAGACAAAATCTTCATATATATTTTAAAAATAGGTAGTATATAATTTATTACAAATCTATATATAAAAATTATTTAATTGCATACATAATATTTTAAAAAATATTAATATTATAATATTATTAAATAAATTTAATTTGGTTAAAAAATGTAATCATATATCAATATAAGGAATATAATAATAATAATCATATTTTAAATAAAATATTTCATTGAAAAATGATGTAAACATTAAATTTACCCTAAAAATATTGATTAATATAAAATGGCTAATAACCAACAAAAACTTATTATATTCTAAACAAATTCTATATATATTTTTTTTCTTTTCAAAGAAGAAAAGAAACAAAGGGAAAAAAATACTAAAGCACATCCAAGTTTAATTATTAGGCATAGTATCCTTAATCCAGTAATTCTCATCTATTTCAGTATAAAATAAAAAGTATATAAAATTCAGAGTAAATTGTTATACAACTATTTTTATAAATAATTTGTACTGTAAAAAAAAATATAAGGAGTATATTAGTATAAACAATAAGTAAAGATTTACGGTAATCATAAATAGATTGGGGTTGTAGCAATATTTTTACCCAAGAAAACTCTAATATTAAGTGATCATGTTGCATGTCCAAACAGGGTATAAAACGTGTTAATTCAATCAAACTATCATTTATCATTTTATTTTTCACAAATAATAGCCTAAAGTAAACAGTTAAACATAAAATATAACTATAAACCTATCAAGTTTGGCCATTTATAATCTTAATTTTTTTGACAAAAATACACCTAAACTTTATTTAGTTTAAAATTTCTACCCTTATACCTTTTAAAATATCAAATTAGACCTCATCATTGCCTAAATTTAGGCCCGGAATTCCAACCCAATGGCCTAAATTTAGGCCCGGAATCCTTCTAATGACCCATTTCCCTAAATCAAAATATGGTGGCCCAAAATTGGAAATGACTCCTTCTGGTGGCCTATTTTAGTTATTATCTCTTATTATTATTATTATTATTATTATTATTATTATTATTATTATTATTATTATTATTATTATTATTATTATTATTACTATCATACCCGCCCGCGCATTGCGCGGGAAGTAAAATTTATATATTTGAAAAATTCAAATAGTATATATATTACAATATATATATATATATATGTGAGTGATGTTGTTGAAATTGGGGAAGAAAAGTTGGATGAGGTGTTGAAAAAATGGGGTGGGAAAGTGGGGGGAAATTGGACTATATTGTTTTTATAGATAATATATAGATATATAGATATATAAATTAGTACTACTACTACTACAGTTAGTATTATTTTTAGTAAATATATAATTATATATTAATTTTCGGAGCAGTGATATATTTTTTGCGGAAACGTGACCTGTATATATACATTAATTAATATGTACGAATCTTTTCCATATATTCATTAATCTATCACTTAATAATTTAAATTTCATATATACACTATAGATTTCATATAAATTTGAAATTTCAAATATTTTAAAAACTGAAAATTGTTTAAACTCTATATAAATTAAAAATTAAATATCTTTTAAAAACATAAAAATTTCAATTGTCATATACACGTTAATATATCTTTAACATTAATAAATAAATATGATGTGCAATGTACATCTTGATGAGATCGTTTACTATACCAAAAAAAATATAACCATAATTGAAACCAAACATACACAAAACTACTGGCATTACAATATGATATCATATTAAAACATAAACTCAACATAATTTTAGTTATTAGTGCAGAACCTCGTCATAATAAACATATGTTGCAAAATCTGAAAATGTCTATTTATGTCATAATAATCATTAGAGATGTAAACGGGTAGGGTAGGGTACGGGTAGGTCACCTCCACTCACTACCCGAAATATAATTACCCTACCCTATTACCCTAAAATTAAACATCGGATAGGATTCGGGTAATACCCATCGGGTATGTGGATTATCTGCGGGTAAACAGGTACCCGAAATCTTAAATGTTACATGGTTAATTGAATCTGCCCGACCCAACTTTCATAAAGAAAAAGAATTATTTTTTACCATAAAAAAATAAATAAAACCTTCACTATTGCACGAAAACTAAATTTAAAATTCATAAATCTTTTTATTGTCAAATCTCAAATGCTAAGAGATTTGAAATATATAAAAATAAATAAGTATATATATAGATAAATAAATAAACATATATTTAATCGGGTATCGGGCAGGGTAATCGGGTAATATATGAAATCCATACCCTACCCGCATCCGATATGATTTATTTCGGTTTCAGGTAATAACCTACCTGTTACCCGATTATTTCTACCATACCCGTGCCCGATACCCGATTACCTGACGGGTACCCGACCCGACGGATAAAGTTGACATCCCTAATAATTAAATGGTATAAAACTGAAAATGTATAAATAAATAATAAATTCAGGATTAAAATCTAAAATAAATAAAATAAAAAATGAAAAATAATAAAATCTAAAATAGATAAAATAAAGAATGCAAAGTAATATAATTCAAAATAGATAAAAATAAAATTTCAAATTTCAAATTTCAAATCTTTCAAATATTTTTTAAAATGAACATTGTGGGAATTTCATATAAATTGGAAATTACATATATTTCAAAAATTGAAAATATATAATGAATAAATAATTAAATGCAAAAGTTTAAACTTAGTAAATTAAAAAATACAAAATTATACAGATAAAATAAAAACTGCACAAGCTTTTTCTACTTGTCTGTGATTACTCGGTTGTTGGGATAGCGCACTAACAAAGCTTCCGCATCGATATGTTATCCTGGCAATTTAGAACACCACTCTAAAATCTTACATTTTTGCAATGTCCTATTTTTTTAATAAAGTTTTTCCATTCCCTTTAATTGATTTCCTTTAACTTATTTTCTTTAAATGCTTTCTGCATTACTTTCCTTTATTTTTCGCGATGCTCTAGTTTCTAGCACTCCCTTGGTATAGTCCTCATCTCGATTTCTATCCTGAAAGCACTATCTAGATGATTCAGCATTACCCCAAAACGATAATAACATGTTGGCGACCACAGTGGGAGACGAAACTCCTCAAGGTGATCAAGGATCTCCCTTGTATAATCTTCAGAACCACAAGATCCGTAAAAGGAATACAAGAAGCCATGCAAAATGTTTGAGAAATCTTCGAGATAAATCAAACGAGATGGCTAATGCAGGAGATCAAACCACCCCGCTCGTACCAGCACAACCGGAGCAGAGATTTTGCCTATTAATCCTCCCGAAAGGTCACAAAAGGCAAACTCTGGGTCAACGAACACGCCTTCATTCATGATGGATGAGGCCATGTTCGAAAGACTAACCGTGACAATGGAAAACATTGTCACCAGATGACTGGAGACAGCATTAAAAGCACTTATCAGGACCCCGAGTCTCGTAGGGAACAATGTGACTACTTCAGCTTCGCCCACGATAGTGCCCAACCAAGTGTTGTACTACTATCAAGGGTCAAACTATTCATGGTACCTTCCATTGGAAACATGGGGCCTTCACATGGTAGGGCAAGGCTCTTCTCAGAATCATCCCTATAATGTGACTGCACCCACATTGTCCTTCGAATTACCAACTTCTTACACGACCTCGTCGGTTGTACAGCCGACACTATGGATGGAGACTGGTGAAAATGCCCAATCCCGTATGGGAATCTCCTTCAATTCATATCCCGATGAACGACCAAACGGGAGGTAGTGGCATGAACACGCCCCACCACCACGGACAAACAATGTCCCGGTTAGGCTCCCTGAATTTCGGGCGCCTGGGGGATTTCAAGATGCTAACCGAGTTAACGCGACTCGGGGGGGCAATGCCACCACCATCGCCAATATTTGGCGGGAATATTCCTCTGGTTAATAATGGCGGGTAAGAAGGATTTCAAAATCCACCACCACGCCAACAAAATCAGGAAATTCGAGGATCTAATCACGTTCCCCTGAGGAACCTTCCTCCTCTGCCACCGTTGGTACCAGGCCAATTCGAGCCACAATGGTTGCATATGGAAGAAGAACACCTAGCAACCATGTTGTGACGACTATGATTAAATGTCCCCGAGATAAACATGCATGTTTATGAAAGGCCTTATCCGCCCCACGCATATGAGAATAACCCTCTGCCAAATGGCTTGCGGATACCCGATTTCTTCACCTTATCAGGTGAAGAAGAGACATCCATTATGGAACACATCGGCTAATTTATTACCCAACTCGGGGAGTTAGGACGTAATCAATTCCATCTGATGCAACTATTCCTTCCTCATTAACAAAGACCATAATTAATTCCATCGGATGCAAATTATTCCCTTCCTCGTTAACAAAGATTGTCTTCTCATAGTTCATTAGCCTGCCCGCAGGCGAATTTGTCACATTGCAGCAGTTAGAGGAAGCATTTCATATGCGGTTCTACAATCCATAGCCAACAGTCACGTTGGTTGAGATTCTAGAAACCAAACAAATGGACACTGAACCAACGATTAAGTTCATTGAGTGGATGCGGAACAAAAAAGGAAAATGTGAAACCGCTATTTCTGAAAAGGAAATAACTGACATTGCAGTTAAAAACATAAAACTCCCTTTAAAAAAGAAGTTAACCCCCCCTTGGACATTCATGACCTGACGACTTTGTCCTCCAAAGCGATAAGAGTCGAATCTCTACTCAAGGAGACACAAGAGTCAAAAGGAAAAGGGGAAAGAAAGAAAAAGTCGTATCAAGTTGCTACCATGCATGTGGACAACGACAGTGATCAATAGAAGGCTTGCAATCAAGAGGCCGAGCTCCACATTTGCAGAGATTAATGCCTTGCTCCAGGGATTGGAATTTGTTGTTCGAATGGGGATGCGTCGGGTGCTGTGCTACTCTGATTCTCTATCTATTATTGCACTATTGGATTTCCATGATAAATGCCATCCCTTTGCACCAATTCTTCTGAGAATCCATGAGATTAAGGAATCATTGGATTTCTGTATAATTGCTCATGTATATTGAGAGAAGGCAATAAAGTTGCCGACAGTCTTGCAAAACACGAAACTTCGATGGATGAGTTGCAAAACATGAGGCTTCGATGGATGAGTTCTTCACAATGTGGGTGTTTCTCCCGGACTTCGTTTGTACGGATTTAGAGGCCGATGCCCTTGGTGTTTGGTTCCCAAGGGATTAAATTCGTGATTTCTGTTTCTATTTAATTTTCATGTTAATTGTTCTTTGAACCTTTTTATCTATTTTTATCCAGCTCCGGATTCGAAGAAAAAAAAAAAGGCGAGGGTGTAATATGTGTTATTTTAATAATTTAGTCTTTCCAAATTACTATAACATTGGAAGCACACAAAACTGAAGAGCGTACACAGGATCTAGCGTTGCTGTTCAACTTGATGGTTTGAATCTTCTTGGTCTTCCCAAATCCGATACAGATCTTTTCCCAACTCTTCCCCTGATCTTACTATCGTAACGGTCCAACGGAGAGCTTATTACCGGTCCATAAATATCGGATACTTATTACATAGGCACAGTATTCCCAAGTATATTCTGGAATCTGGAACTCAAGTCAGAGGCATAACAAACAAAGGCAAAATTGTAAAATACTAAGCATCAAGAGAATGTGTGCTGAGTTTAAATTATCTGGAGATACATTGAGCAATTTTCAAATAGAAAGAGTAATCAAAATACAAGTGGGTTGTATGCTTCTATCTCAATATATTTGTTTCCATCCTTCACACGAACGTATATAAAGACATGAAATCAAACTTGTGCCTGCAGGATTTTTATAAAAGAAAAAGAAGAGGGGTGCCTTACAGAGAGGGTTACGAACAAGTTAATTATGGTGCTCTCACCTCCTTTGATAGTTCAACTTCCCTATGCAATATGCAAATGCAACAGCAAAAGCAAGAGGATATAAAACCAATATGATGCCCACTAGGGGCAACATCTTGTACTGAAATCCAAAATAATCTTCAATAAATGCAGCCACAGACTTGGTTTGGCCAAACACTTTGATTTGCTGCTCCACATCTCCATATTGTGAAGTGAAAAAGCCATTCAAGGACCAAGATGTAGGAATCAAGTAGTAGAACCATATCCACCATTCGGGAATTTCCTGTAAGTAAATCATCACCCAAATTTACCCCAGTTATTTTTCAGAAAAATGACATTTTAATTTTTTAGTACTTCCTCTTTTTCTTTTATTTGTCATTGAGTGTTCATAGTGTGTCTTACTAATCATCTTTTTTGTCACAAATGGAGTAAACAAAGTGTGAATAATAAATATCAAACAGGAAAGACCATTTAGGTGAAGAAGATTCATCAGCCTTATATTACAAAACATTAAACAGGAAAGACTCCAAGGACAAAATCCAATACTCTTCCAAGAAAAGGACAAAATCCAATATATTTTAAGATGCTTGATATGACTTAACAAGGGACACTTTTCTCTTGAGCACTCATGTAGCAAAATCAGAAGTTTAAGCGCTTAACTTAGAGTGGATAAGCCCTCATAAGTTTTTCGGGAGTATGCAAATGAAGACAAGACATTTAGGTCGGGTGCTGTAAGTGAAATGTGTTGAAAACTAACCCTGTTAATTTATGTGAAGCTATCATGAAAGATTAGTTTTTGCAAAGCACTGCTCACCTGGCGAGGAATCAGAAATCCAGCAAACAAGTTGAACATTGTGTAAAATGCAGACTGTAAAACTGCAGCTATGTGAAAGCTTGGGGTAATTGCAATCAGCATCATTCCAAGGTAAGTAAAATATAATAGCGTGCAGAACATACTGTAGAGGTACCAAAACACCTTATATGCTGACCAGTAGTATCCTATCATTGGATATGTGATGATGGTGAATAAAAGTGCTTGAGCAAAGACATACGGTATCTCAATTATGACCTGTAAATATCAAGATTCGTGAGAATGTTTGTTCATGGAAAGGATTTGAAGGCATGCTATAACAGATGCTGAGAATGAAAGTCATAAATGCCCCCAAACAATACCTGTGCAGCAGAATACGCCCATGAAGCATACATTCCAGAAAATCTCTCTCTATAGAAAACAGTACGCTCAATGCTGATGGACTTTAGCACTGATTTGGAATTGCAAATGCCACAAAAAATTGTTGAGCTATACATTGCTCCAAGTAGAGTAAATAAACTCTGTTGATTTTGTCTGCGGAAGCAAAATGTAGTCTTAAAATTGCTAAGGGCATTTATGCGTGCAGTGAAAAGTGTATTAGAAAGCAAAATTCAGAGTTCTGGGAAAGCTTGGGGGTAATTGCAATCTGCATCATTCCGAAGAAAATATACTTACAATTTCTTGCCATGATCCCAGAACAGGAAACCGAAAAGAAGAGAAGCAATAATGATATAAATCAAGCGCATCAAGTTGTAAGAAGGGCTTCTCCAGTAAGACCAGTAGTGCTTCCAGAGGCAAGTTTTGAATTGTCCCCAACCATTTTGAGAGTAGTGAGTAGGAAAATGTAAATTCTTTGAACCAGGAGGAGGTGTACTCAGATTCTTGACAAGCTCTTTGTTATTCCTATCATTGAAGACAATTAGCAAAAGATGTAAATGAAATACTATGGGCTTACAAGAAAATTACGCACATACCCATCAATGGTTTCATTCTAAAAACCAAAATGCATTCAAATCCAACTAATCTTAGATAATAATTTGATTTTGGGCATCTCCAGGAACAGATTTACGACGTTTGCCTCAAAAGAGCAACTATGTTCATTACCAGGTGATGTATGTGTTCCAGATAATATGTTTACGGGTAATTTCATCGAAGCCAAGATGAAAAGTCCATGCTATTACTTACTCATGTAAAGCAGAATTGATGTAAATCTCTGAAAAGTCTAAACCAAGTTCCGCTTCAGAAGAAGCTGAAGTGACCTCCAACATCCATGTAGCCGGATTGCGACCATCACTAATTTTTGGCACACCAGAGATATCCTGTTCAAATGCCAAATGGGTAATTATAGCTCAAAATAATTTGAATGTTCACATTAAGAAGTATATATAGATACCTCAAAATATCGAATAACATTAGAAGACTGTTGACCCAACGGTCCACAATAGATCATGCGTCCTCCGGTTTTCAGTAGAAGCAACTGGAGGTACAATGAAGGTAGCAGCAATTCACGTGAATAGAGAACATAAGGGAATGTAAATAGCAAAAAAAAAAGAAGAAATTAAAAAAAAAATTAAAAATAATAAAAATAAAAATCTACAAATAATGCTTCAAAGATTACATCAACCTGGGGTTAAAATAGAGGTTGATTTGGATTTAAGTTTGCAAGGATTTTCTGTAAACAACTCTTTTTCTCTTTCATGAAATAGAGATATGATTGACATAACAAATTAAGGTGAATAACCTCGTCAAACGCTTCGAATATATCTATGCTTGGTTGGTGTATGGTGCAAACAATTGTCCTCCCAGTATCAGTAACATTTTTCACTGCACGCATAACAATTGCTGCTGCTCGAGCATCCAATCCAGTTGTAGGCTCATCCATAAAGATGATAGAGGGATTAGCAACAAGTTCCACAGCAATAGTCAGCCGTTTCCGCTGCTCAGTTGACAAACCATCAACACCTGGCATACCTACTAAAGCATCTTTGATCCCATCAAGCTCAATAATTTTAAGTACTTCTTTCACAAACCCCTACAAAGCCAAACAAATGTTATATCAGGGAGTTGACAGATAACAGGACAAGAAGATAGAATGTTGAGTGCGTGGTGCCATACAGATTTTGTCTTAGGATCGATATCTGGATGAAGACGCAGCCAAGCAGAAAAAGTAACAGATTCTTCCACAGTTATTTGAGGGCTATGTACATCCGTTTGTTCACAGTAACCTGAAATCCTAGCGAATGTCTTTTGAACTTTGGGATAACCTCCAATTTTTATTACTCCTTCCACAGTCCCACTAGTTTTTCTACCAGAAAGAACATCAAGAAGTGTTGTTTTTCCCACACCACTGACACCCATTAAAGCTGTAAGGACACCAGGTCTAAATGCTCCTGTGATATCACGGAGAAGTTGAAGCTTTTTCTGAGCAAAACCACGCTCTTTGATTGCCTGGAAACAGAACCAGTAAGTAAACCATGAATCTTGAAATAGCATATTCATGGAAATAATTTGAAGTATCCTGTCAAGATCTTGCTGTTACCTCAGAAGGTTCAACATAGTACTGCACATCCTGAAACACAATACTTAGTGGTTCAAAAGGTAAAACCATTCTACCTACAATATTCAATAAAACTCATTAAGGTAACAGCTATATATTATTTCAAACAAAGCATCATTAAACTTTTTCCAAACAAACTTCAGTTTTGCACAAACAAGGAATCAAAAAGAAAAACTTAACCACTGTGAGAAGATCCATCATTCTTGCTCGGATGAGAGTGTCTAAATTGTTTCTTTACATGGTCTTTATTGTCCAATTCTCCAGAGCATAATTCAGTGAGCTTTTCAGAAGAAATTATGGCATGAGAATCTGACACTGTTGCATTGAAGAGTGTATAATCAATCAACAAAGGCCATTCAGAAGTTTTACATTAACTACACATTTTGTTACCTTTGAAGAAGCTTAAGGCCAATGTAAAACCGGTGTTATAGACAAATGTAAATCCGAATAGAGCAACAACTGATATCCAAAACAGATGCTGATCAAAGCTTAATCCACGGTTTTCAAGTGTGATACTTCCAACTGTTTGGTTTCCAAGTGGGAGCTGCATAAATTATTAAAAGAACGAAAAAATTGGCACACATTTTGCATAACAATGATCTAAAACCACAAATTCCACTGCACCAAACAGAATACATTCAAAGAACCACAGTGGAGGACATGGCACACAAATCAATGTCATTGATGAAAAGACATCAGGAGAAAAATAATCCACAGTCCTAAATAACACATTTCTGTTACTTACCAATTACCGTGTTTAATTTTAAAAATTTCACCATTCTCCTACCAAAATACTAACTTATGGCAAAATTCTTTCAAATTAGATATGTAAGGATATGGAGAGGCTAAAGGATGAAAACATAGATGGTGATGAATTAACTTCAATGTAGTACTATATATGTATAATAATGAACTCAAACTTTTGAGGATTACATAATACAAATGGAAAGAAACCTTAATGAAATTTAGATATAATTTGTTAATGCCTAAACATTAAATATTTACTGTAAACTTGAAAGAGGAAAAACATATACTACTATTATACAATGATCATTACAAGATAGAAGCTCCATATATCCCCAACTACAAGGGAAACAAAGGATAATTGATGCTAACTATACCAATGACTATAGTCTAAATAATCCCTAATTCAACGAAATATACTCTAATGGGAGAAGCATATCATTCTAAAATAATTAATAAAACATAATATTCTTGTAATCCCTTTTAAGCTGATCGTCTAAAACAAATAGAGTGATCAGTTTAGACAAAACAATAGAGACCCAAAATGATTATATCTGCCATAAATTATTTGTTGATGAGAAGCTGTTAAAATTGCAGCACTAGAGGATAAAGCAACATGTACAATGACGTAAGCATGGCACCCTTCTAAAGTTTAACAGATGAGGAACTTTTCTAGTATTTCTTTCCTTTTTTTTTTCTTCTTTCTTTTTTTTAATACGTAAACTTTGTAGAAGCAACTTTCCCAATTAACTTTAGGCTTCGGAATCTTATTTTAGTTAGGGATGAGATCAAGAAGAGTCAAGTTTGAGTGATAAAGTGCTCAACCTTGAGTTTAATGCAACTTTTTCGTGCTAAAACTCGAATAGTTAGTGTTAAATTTCACACTTTAGCTTGACCTAGAGCGTTAATTTCATACTTATGAAGTTCAAGGTCGATTTAGCCCGTGCCTGTAACATAATTAAAAAGTTGAAAAATTGAAATTAAAAAAAAAAAGTATCGTAGATAAATTGTAAAATTATATATTATATGTGTTAGGAAATCAAATAGTTATATAAGCTAATATATTTCACTTGTTAATAGATTTTTCAGTAAAATACATAATTAATTGATTAATTTAAAAGAATAATTAAAAATATAAAAATGTACTACTTTTGTACTTGATGAGCAGTAATTTTTTAGGAAAAAAATGTCAAAATGGTGCCGTAACTTTGCCAATTTTCCAATTTGGTGCCATAATTAGAGTTTTCTAATTTGTGCCATAGCTTTGCTAATGATCTTCAAAATGATCCCATCTGGCCTTATTCACCCAATTTGCTAACATGGCACGCGATTAGTGTAGATAATTAATTTAATTTTGCCATGTAGGTTATGTAGGCATTGACTGGGTTTGACCTACACATGTGGATACTTTCTGACCCATTTGTTGAGTGGGAAGGAGACTATTAAATTAGAAATAGGGTTAGAACTTATCCATGTGTATGTCAAACCCAATCAATGCTTACGTGGCACCTACATGGCACAATTAAATTAATTATTTAAACTAATCTGATGTCACTATAACAACCCTACCCCGGATTACAGATTGTGTGGTGTTACAAATGGTATTAGAGCTGACAACATCTAAAGTAACACCCTATCTTTCCACTGCGCTGAAAATGGGGGTGTTACAGTCACGACAATAAATTGGGATGATTAAGGCCCGATGGGACCATTTTTTAGACCATTAGCAAAGCTATGGCACTTGGCACCAAATTGGAAAATGAGCAAAGTTACGGCACTATTTTTGCATTTTTTTCCCATAATTTTTTATGCTTCTTGAATTTGACTTAAAAACAGATTGTGCAGATTGAGTGCTTGACATTAATATTTATAAGTTTCAAGTTGAGTATGAAGTCAGGTTCAAGCTTCTTGACGTTACTCACCTGGTCACCCATAGATTAGGGATATTTTATACAGAATGGCAACACTAGCACAAAATTCACATTTATGAGTTGCTCCAAGACATTGACTAGGGACTATAACAGGGTTCAAGTCTTCAAGAGCACACATTGCACTATAAAAATAGTCAATAAACTGAATATTGATGCAGGTTGATTGCTAAGAACAATACTCAAAACAAAAAACAAAATCTCAAAAATAAATGAGCTATAAAATTTTGTGGAAAAGTTAAATGGAAAGGCAAGTACCTAACAACACATGGAATCATGTTTTTACCTTTTGCCATCTAGGAGCAAGAAATTCATTTATTGCGAGGCCTATCTCCCCATATGATATTGGAGAAACCCAAAAGCCCCATTTTAACCAAACTGGCATGGATGCTGCAAGAAAGAAACAATGTTACCTGAGAACCAGAATCCTTGAACAGAGGGACACTCTCCATGACCCAATTTTTGGCTAAAGAAACAATTTAATCAAAGTCAATATTTCTTACATATTGGGATAATAAAGCCACCCAAAACCAAAGTACATAATGTTGTCAATGCAGCAGCTATTGAAGACGCAACCACACTCCGGAATGCTGCTCCCAGAAAACGGAACAGAGATATAGAGGTGAAGTGTAAAACAAAGAATAAGACCATTTGGCAAAAAAACCTGGTACACAAATTTCCATGTGTTGCTTTATCTCAAATCAAACAGAAGCAAGAAAAATTTTCTTAATTAAATAAATAAATGTTCTTGAAGAAACTATAGAATAGAATATGCCATTTCACCTCCCAGTCTCTGGGCTATATCCGATTGTGTAGTAAGTAAGAGACGTCCACACCACAGCTACTAATAATGAAAGAGGAATTTTTAAAATGGTAGCTGGAACTGCATATGCCCATGCAGGATACAAGTACAGGTCCCTTTGTTTGTAAAAAACTCCTAGTCTTTCTATAGTCATGGACAGTTCAGGTAGTGCATCAACTAGTAAAATAATGAGAGAATAGAAAAGGGCACTCAAGTATTTGTTGGCATGGAGAAGATCAGCACCCATCCGACTCCTCACAAATGTTGTCATGGTGACAGATGCTATAAAGACAAGCTGCAACAAAGAGCTTTTAGGTGCACATAGGAGTATATATAATAATATAGACATATTATATTACAATCAATAGAACATAAGAGAAACATTTGTTATTTCTTGTAATGCATGAAATAGTCGCAAGGAAATGTGGGGGCTAACCTGAACAGACTTGAAAACATAAACAAAGTAGTTCCTTTTCATAAGAAGAAATTCTCTTGACATGCAGGCTCTAAAAAGAACCCATTTTGGAAGTGGATAAACATTAAAATTAATTGCATTTCGGTCATTCTTGGAATTATTATATGGCACAGAAAGCTCTTCAAATAGACGTTTTCCATTTGCAGATTCATTATATTTCCTTGATAGCTCATCAACTGAGATATAGTTGAATTTTTCTGCACCTCTGTGCCAATATTGCTCTTGATCTTTCCTCGACATTACCTGCATACCAGTATGATATTTCAATTTAAATCAGAAGGCATAAAATAAGAAACAAATAAAATAAATGCTATCTGTGATCTTGCCTCCTGAAGAAAATCACCCACTCCTTTCCTGGCAGGACACTTGAATCCACAATCATAGAAAAATTCAACAGCATCAGTTCGAGGTCCCTGATACACAATCTTTCCCTCAGCCATTAAAATGATGTCATCAAAGAGATTATAGGTTTCCGGTGCTGGCTGAAGAAGTGAAACTAATATCGTAGCACCACTGATATGGGCTAGTTGTTGAAGGCAAGAAACAAGTTCGTATGTTGTTGAGCTGTCTAAACCATTAGAGATTTCATCCATAAATAAAACTTTGGCTGGTCCCACGAGCATCTCACCTGGACCACATCTAGATTTAGATCTTTAGAACATCTATTTGCAGCAAAATTATTTAAAGTTGATAATAAGAAAAGAGGCATGCATGGGGTCTGCATCCATGCCCTCGGTATATAAGACATATGTGGTCAAGACTTTGCTTTTTAAATAATGCCTCAAACTACCTGTAGTCAGTCTTTTCTTCTGACCACCAGAAATCCCTCTTCTCATGACATCTCCAACAAGAGTGTCAGCACATACATCAAGGCCAAGAATCTGTAATAAAAAGGTGGTGATATGAAAACTATTAATATACGTAAGTGGTGGAGCATAAAATATTTGAAATGAATTAGATGATAGTTCATGAATGAGTGTACCTTCAGTACATAGTCTGTCTGAAGACTTGTCCTCTGTCCTGCCACAGAAATTCCCTGAGGAAACAACCTGTGTTATAGCCCATTTGAACGTTTGTTCAACTATAATGTTAAAGATCAGGTTTGTTTTATATTTTGTACGTTAAGCAGTCATGTGGCATGCCTCTGTTATCTGCTATAGTATGATATTTCAGATATAAAGTGTGCTCCCCAATCAATGCTTATCCGTGCCAGTTTATTTGACTTGTCATTATTATGCCATTATATTAAAATAGCATTGACAATCAATCAGAAGCAGACATAGAACGAGTGCTTAATATTCACACTGTGCACTTAAGCCAAAGAAAAGAAGACAACAGATTATCGGATATTTTTTAGTGATTTACAAAATTTGCAACATTTGGCCAGGCATGTAAGTAGATGGATGAAGTTCTTTACAATAAGATGGAGAATTACCTTCATGTAAACATCCACATCTGGATCTGGAACAATTTTTGCTTCCTTTTCCCTTCTGATGAGTTCTGTCAGAATCTCTATGAACAAAGGACCTTATAAATTATATAGTGATCCTATAACATACAGTGCAAACTATAAATTTAATTTCTCTGTAAAGAATTACAAACCTCTTGTATTTCCAGTACCCTGACAGCGAGCCGAAAAATCAAGTGTTTCCCTGACAGTGATCTCAGGGATATGGCAATCATATTGGCTTATGTACGCAGAAGTTTTCTGTGGGACAAACTCTTCAAGCTTATATCCATTGTATGAAATCTCACCTGTGACCTGAATTTAGACTGAACCATTTATCATGAACCTTACTAAAATTTCTCATTAAGATTCAAGAAGATAGTGTTAGGTATCAAATCCACCAATGCTGAAAATTGTCATAAGCATCTAATACCGTAATACGTATGCAAACAGGTTATGCTAGCTCGACCTTCAATTATTATTAGGCTATTTTTTCCATAATGCCCTATTTCTTCACATACCGCTGTCATTGGCCATAAGTCAGAAACTATGCTCGACACATCAACCTCATTTTAAAAAGTGAATACACTGGAAAGTCCAGCAGTAAATTCGTTGGCATCAAACCTAACCAAAACAACATAGCGCTTTAACCATAGCTCAAGGGCCAGAGAATAAATTCAACATAATCACCTCCACACTATCCCTCTACAATTAAATCCACATTTTTGGCCCATCATAGACAAGTGATTGCCAGTCCATAATCAAGTTATAAAATGTCTCTGTGGTTTCCTTGGTGAGACTTACTCACAGGGATATATAAAACGGAAAACTCAAAGCCAGGTTACCACAGAAATTGTACTTATAAGGTCAAAGTACCTTATCCATTAACAGAAAACTGCCACAGAAATTATACTTATAAGATCGAAGTTCCTTATCCACGAACAAAAACAGCCATTAACCATATCCTAACTAGCATCTAATTAATCCCATCTTCCAAAAAAGAAAACAAGGAATTGAAAAACCAAAAATCACTAGAAGACTAGTGTTACCTTAAGTGATTTGTTCAGATTTCCTGAAAGTGCTTTCAAAAAGGTACTCTTCCCACATCCGGGAGGACCAAGTAACAGAGTCAATCTAGGACAGCAAAATAATGGATCATATATTCAACTGAAGCTGACAGTGAATATATTCTTTCACTCTACTGCACAATCAAGAAAAGTTAAAAAGATTTTAAAAAATTGAAAATTTTACCTTCCTGGCTTAATAACACCGCTTACATCTTGAATTATGTTTATCTGAGCCTCTCGCGATGGCAAACCCAGAAATCTGCTAGCACTCTGCCAGATATCACCACATTGCTCATACAACCCAATTTTGAAACCACGTCAAACATACAATAAACAATTATTGACAACAATTTCTACAAAAGTTAAAGTAGCTACTAGCTAACCCGTAGACGAACGCCCGCATTATAAAATTATATTCTCAATCCCAGTTACTGTAGAACCCTAAATCTTCATTACTTATTGAAACGAGTGAAAGGCATAATCACCAGTGAATGAAGGGTATGCGTGATTGCCCATTGCGTATTGAATGGTTGTGTCGGATGAAGGTTGCTGAAGTGTGCTACGGTTTGGTTTGGCGCTCAAAGAAAATCAGTAATATTATATTAAATGAATAAAGTTTTCGAAAGGTGTATTTAATGGAAAAATATCATTTTTTTCAATTATCAAATTATATAAGAATAAATATAATTAAATAAAATATTAGTAAATTATTCTAATCACCTAAATTTAGAACATACTACGTATATTTTTCATATA
Source organism: Hygrophila difformis (assembly GCA_030278955.1). NCBI lineage: Eukaryota > Viridiplantae > Streptophyta > Magnoliopsida > Lamiales > Acanthaceae > Hygrophila > Hygrophila difformis. The sequence continues at coordinate 13,487,942 of JAOANR010000012.1, read as the reverse complement.
ATTATTTAAATTATTAATTATTAAAAATATATATTAAATATTAAATATATATAATCAAAAGTGAAATAAAATAAATATATAAAACTCTTCAAAACAAATAGTAATATATAAAAAACATAGATAGTTACGGAGTACTTTATAGAAAAGCGAAAAAAAATGTATATATATTAATTATATTCACTATCATGCTTCCTCGGTTTGTAGTTTATGAAAAAAAGTGAAGCTCGAGTTTAATTTAATATTTGTAAATTGAGAAGATTTGCCGAGGCTTGTTGAGAAGATTTTTTGTTTATAATTTATAAATAATTTTTGGAAAATATACTTAAAAGTTCAAACAATACTTGTTTATAATTAACGAATTGATTTTGGTGAATTATCGAATGAACTCGAGTTCAAAATTTTAGCACCCAGGTCATTTTTTTTTTTTTTTGGGAGGAGCCATTGAAGCCATGTCAAACTTATTGATATATTATGTTTGTTGTTTTACCGTCACATTTTGTTTTAAATGATAATGGAATCACAAAGATAGAATAGTGGAAGTCTTTTTTAGGTAAATACCAGGTATCCCCAGACCTCATTGGACACAAGACTAATCCCTCGAGCATCTGAAAGGGCAATTAAGGGCGCCTCGCCCCATCCACTCTGCTGTTGGTTATAGTGGAAGTCTTTGATGATTACGTGAACACTGTTACTTATATTAACTAGTAAGTAACCCGTCGAGACTCGACGGGCATAATTATATGTTTTATATAATACATATACTTATATTATATAAAATAATAATAAATTGTATTTTGAATAATGAAAAATGTGTAATGATTTTATATATATTCGAAAGAGAATGTATATGATGATATAATTTAATTATACCGTCTTCTTTAGCTTTTGTGGCTTGTCATGTACAAACTTAACAAATCAATAAAAATAATTATTAAAATAATATTTTTATTTAATTTAAAATTAAAGTTAAAATTAAATAAAATTTAAATATAACTATTAAGCATAATATAAAAAATTTCATCATGATTTGTTGAAAATTTCATTGCTGAAAAGCTTATTGGTAGGGGCTTATACCTTAAATCTTTATTTAGTTATTAAAATAAAACAAAATCTCTGATTGTAAATCTTCTAAATCAATACCGGCTTTGTAACGCAAAGAAATCAATACCGGATTTACCATCAGCTACATCAAGTATCAATTTTGCAAATTTTGTCATATATAAATTTTATTGTAAACAACATTTCTTGCGGTATCTTGAGTTAATCATTCTTAATTCCATATTACTACTTTGAGCCACATTTTGTTAGTGACACGAAATATTGCAACATAATTGTTCATGGCTAAAAACTGGTTTTGAAAGATAAAGTCCAACATTATTTACAGATTGACACTGACTTTTTTTAATAACCGTAGCAAAACAAACTGCAAGTTAAAGTTTTCTCATTTGAAATCGAATTGGGAATTTTTTAAATTAGATAAGTTTATAATCATTCTACCAATCAAGAATTTTTTTACTTTCATGGTTCCCGCAAGCTAAGTTAGTTTAACTTCAATTTTATGGTTCCCCATCTTGGTTACTATCAATATACTTTCATTGAATAATTTATTTGATGGTTCTATATTACTAAAGGCATTACTATGTAACCCTCATTCAACTATATTTCCTGAATTGGTAATTCAGAACAATTGATCGTGTTTAGATATTCCAATGAAATTTATTCATTGGCATTATTTATATTTCATCCTCTTGACAAATATTGTTAGAACTTATGTATACTCCCTTCATTTTTTAATTCTTGCCCCATTGGCAATTATGCTACTGTTCACACTTAAAGTTTTATCATAGTTATACAAGTTAAAATATAGCCAAGTGGGATCTTGTTAGATTAGTCTCGTCTTGTAGTTGTCCAATATCAAACTTTTAGAATTTTTACTTGTACCGAAATTGAATTATTAATGGTTTGAAATGTGCATTAGACTGTGGGTCCGAAGCAAGGATAAAAAAAAATGGAGGAAGTATACATTTTTATTTGCAGGCATAAGTTCCATGATATAATCATTGATTGTACCAAACAATCTCATTGGTAGGGATTCGTATAACACTATCTTTAAAAATGTCTGGATTTGAAGTTGTGCAGTTTATATTTGTATAAGTACCCTCATCAATTGTCGCTACAGGATCTCCTGTAGAGTTTGTAAATTTTTCGTATGGAAATGTAATATCTAATTGCACATTTCCAAGATCAATACCAGCTTTACCAATTACCATGACCATTATGCAAATTTCTGTCATATATAATTTTCATTGTAAACAACATTTATTGTAGTATTTTAAGTTAATCCATCTCAATTACATATTAATACTTGGAGTCTTCTCTTTTCAGTGACACGGGATATTGCAATATATCACTGACATATGGGTGAAAACTGATTATTGAAAATAGAGTTCAACCTTATTTAAATATTGAAATTGACTATTTTTTTAGTATTCATAGTAAAACAAAATGCGGGTGGGAATGTTTTTCTCCGAAATCGAGAATTTGGTTAATTCAGACTGGCTCATAATCGTTCTACCAATAAAGAATTTTCATCCCAAATAATGTGCTTTGTTTTAATGAGAATAGAGGTTAAATAATTTTCTAGGATAAGTTTTTTGCAGGTAAAATCCTCGTCACAATCGTGTGGAATAACAAATCTAGAAGTAGTTCTACCTCTTGGAAGGAGTAGGGGTGTATTCCACTGGATGCTACCGGCAGCACAATATCACAACGTAAATTATCGATAAATGTTTTCTCAGTTCCACAACGTAAAGAAAAAAGAATCAACTCTCATCACTATCAACTATATATATATATATATATATTATTTTATTATAAACATTCTTCTAAACATCAATCAACAAAAGCAATAGCTTATCATAATCCTTCATTTCTTCCTTATTATAAAATATCTCTTCTAGTATCAATAGATTATTTGTTTCACACTTTAAAACTTCATTCAATACCGGCATTCTAGAGAAAATTTTCAAATTTATAGAATTTGCAACAATTAGCCTATCAATTTCTAACAAAGCGTGATATATCTTTAATTTGTTCTTCGTCAATTACAAATCTGTTAAATATAGATTAATAAATTACTTCATCCGTTTGTTTTTTAAGTGTTCCACTTTTATTTTTTGGGTGTTTGGAAATAATTGTTATGTTACCATATTTGGAATAGTTTGAAGGTTAAATTTTTTTACTAATTATACTTAAATTATTAATTTTTTTATACTAATTAATAAAACTCAAAAGGAATAAAGTCAAATGTTATCCTTCAACTAAATTTTAACTTAACCTTTAAATCATGTGACATTCCTAGTGTTACATTTATTTAAAAAATGGAGGGAGTATTTCTTAAAAAATAAATTAAAAAAATTAAAATTTGAATGGAACCAAAAAGCAGCATTCCGTTTTCAAACAAAATACAGTATAGGGAATATGAAAGAAGAGTAGGGCAATGTCTGCCAAAATTTGAATGGAACTTGTACGCATAAGAATGAGTGGTATTTATAGGCTCAACAAATAAACAACAATGTGGGAATAAAAAAAATGCAAAAGTCTAAAATAAATAAATAATATATGAAAAAATTGAAGTTTCAAATTTCAAATCTTTTTAAAACTGATATAGTGTGAATTCCATATAAATTAAGAAATCATATCCTTTTAAAACTAAAAATTGGATAAATTAAAGATTGTGGGATAAAATAATGCAAAAATCTAAAATAAATAAAGAAATTAATTCAAAATTTGAAATTTGAAATCTTTTAAAAGCTAATAATTGTAGAAATTTCATATAAATTAAAATATATATATCTTTTAAAAACTGAAAATTGGGTAAAAATAAAAATTGTTGTAATAAAAATGCAAAAATCTAAAATAAATAAATAAAAAACCAAAATCTAATATAAATAAATGTAAATATACAAAATTTTAAATTTCAAATCTTTTATAATTGGAAATTGTGGGAATTCCATATAAATTGATAATTTCATATCTTTTAAAAAATGAAAAAAGTTAGGATTTCCATATCCAAATCAATATATATTTTAACATAAATAAATAGTAAATACATAACAAATACAAAAATCTAAATTTAATTAAAAAAATACAAAAATCTATAAAATTGGAAATTTAGAATGAAGACACCACGTTAAATGTTGACTTGGTTGACCACTAATGGTATTAATAATATATAGATTAAGATTAGATATGTGATTATGCGACAAACGCTTATTAATTAAGATTAGATATGTGATCGAGTATGCGCCAAATAAATAATACTCCCTCCGTCCCATTCCAAATGTCCTACTTACTATTTTTGGATGTCCCATTACAAATGTCTTCTTTCTATAAATAAAAATAATTTTCCCCTCCAACAACTATGTGGACTCCACCATATACTCACAAACCGACTCTATCTTAATTCCCGTGCCCAACAGTAACAAGACACTTGGAGTGGGACGGAGGGAGTACTACTTACTACATACCAAAAAAGCAAAATAAAAAAGATGGATTTTTTTTTCCTTAAAAATAAAAGAGGATAAGAAGAGAGGAGGAGTAAAGAGATACTTCTAATATTTTAGGTCAACAAAAGTTGACAAGTACTATTTCTATTCCTTCTATCAGGAGATTATTATTGATCGAACATCCTTTTTTCCTTTCAATTCTCAATCAAAATCAACCCTCAAACCCATAATACCTTTAACGAAAAAAACACATTTAAATTACTATCTCATCCTTCTCTAAAAAATAAAAGAAATATTGCATATAATTGTTCACGTAACATAAATATCCAACATTTTTTGGTTTTGGAGAGGTCTACCCACTAAATTTACTTCTACCTTCAAGATTATTCTTAATCTCAAAAGCGTTTAAAACCTTGTTTTAAACCCGCCAAATAATAATAATAATAATAATAATAATAATAATAATAATAAATTCGATCTTTGAGCGAAAAATTATACGAGCAACTCACCCAACACATGGTCACGAGGGAATTCCATAGAGTTGGGAGGGGATGATGCGTTCCATGCACAACCTCACACTTAGCTTCCACACATAGATTTCGATATCTCACTTCAACGTTCGCCACTTCCACACCGACCCTGCAAATAAAATCAAACTAAATATCGAATCGAATAGAAAAAAAAAACAAACACAATCAATCATCATCATATCCCCATATATACTTAATTACCTCTCCATGCGTTCCCTGATTTTCTGCAAGAGATGAAGGTTGTCGTGTGGGACATGTTTTACGAGCCTCTGGACAAGCGTACGCTTCTCACTTGCACTAAGTTTGGACACATCCACCTGCATCATATCCCTAAACTTTTTGCCCTCTTCCATGCCGCCGCCATCATCTTCAACTTGGAACAGAGACGACGATTGGAGGCGTCCGAGCCGCCTATCGATGGATGCTGCAGCCCATTGTGTGTGAAGATCACCACCATCTTCTTCTTCCATGCTAGCTATAATGTTATCAGCTATTTGATGTTTGTTCTACTCTGAGGATGGTGAGCACTCATCATTGAGAGTTCCAGAGGAAAGATATATAGACATCCACCAAAATTGCCTTGCATCTTTTTGTGGCCGGCCATTGGGATATACTTTTTGTTGCTTTACTTGTGCTACTTTTTAATGGGTGCTAGTGAAAGAGAGAGATCAATCAATTATGCCCATGTTTTATAGTTAGCCGTTACCTCACGATATTAGAATATACTAATTGATTGTCATAATAGGATAGAGTATTAAAAGACAAATCCAAAGAAGTGAAGAAAAGCAAAAGAAAAGGATTAAACACGATTTGTTATTTTTGTTTTAAAATGAAAAGGAAACCCTTTGATTAGCTCTTGGGAATTGGGATAGACAATCCCAATACGAGTCATTCTATGGTTGATCAGAAACAAAGAGATATAGGTTTAGTGTATTGAATTTATTTTTACTATAAATAAGTATTCATATATATGAATAAGTTTATCATTTCTCCAGTTAAATTTTTTTGATAAACATGTATACCTAGGTTTCGGTAAAAGTATTTAGTTCAAGTCATATAAATTATAAAGAGAGATAAAAGAAAGGAATATGAGGTTGAATGGGAATCAAATCCCAATATTTAATTGGAAAATAGAAGAAATGACCATTGGAGTCAAGTTTCATTTGCACTACTTAAACAATTCAGTACTTATAGATAATATTGAGAATGATAATTTACAATACATTTCATCATTTGCACACGTGTCTTAAGGTTGCCAAGCTGCCACATAGCAATGCATTGTATTAGTCACTATTACTTCTATTATTTATGAAAGGGTGGCTTGGTCTTGTATTAGTCACTATTACTTCTATCAAATGGCGGCACCTAGGGTGGGTATTTTTTGTTGGGTATCGGGTATCCGACCCGAATCCAATAGGATTTTGTCGGGTTTTAATTTTGAAACCCAACATTTCAGATACCCGACTCGACACTCATCTATCGGGTTGGGTATCGGTTTTATAATCTGATACCCGATCGGTATCGAGTACCCGACAAAATAAATATATAAATAAATTTTAATCTTTTTTTCACTAATATTTATTTATATATTTTGCTTTACAATATTCATATATATTTGATAATAGTAGTATTTTTTATTCTATGTGGTGAAAAATCAAGTATAAACTTGAAAAATTTATAAAATCTCAGATATTTAATTTTTTTTAGCATTAGTGATAGATAATTAATCTTGAATATGACAATGAATTTAAGAATCGAAGATAATATAATGAGTTACATTTTTTATTTTAATTAATAATGTCACCGTAGAACAGTAAATTTAATTAAATAATACTAATAAATAAGATGACATTAAATAAAACTGAAATTTTATATTCAATAAAAGATGATAGTTATTATTATTTTAAACTAAGAAATTTTTTTAAAAAAACAACTAGTACTACCACCATAGTTCTTATTATTTTAAATTGATAGTTATTATCATTTTAAATTAAAATGAAATTTTTCTTATTAAAATTTTTAATAATAATATAAATGAATATCAATTATCTTAGTTTTTTTTTAAAGAATTATGTAATTTGGGTTAATAATTGTATTTTTAAAAGTAAAAGTAAATAAAGGAATACATATATATTTTTTAAAATAATATTTTTCGGGTATCGGGTACCCAAAAATCCCGACCCGACAAAGTCGGGTACCCGTTTTTATACGGGTCGGATATCTATTTAAAATACCCGATATTGTCGGGTACCCGAACCCGACAAACCGACCCGACGCCCACCCCCTATGGTGCTATGGTGCTAGGGTGGTCAGCTGACCACCATGGAAAAAAAAAATAATATTATTTTTTAAATTTTTTTAATTTCTAATATAAAAATAATATCATTAATAAATAAATTCAATTTTTTTTAAATTTTTGTAATTTGTATAGTTTGGGCTCCCACACACTTTTGCCGATACATGAATGTTAATGTTTCCGAAAAAAAAAACCTTCAGCCTAATTATCGTACCCAACCGTAACAAAATATATTATATGGGATGGATGAAGAATTAGCTAAATCTTTTACCACCCTGAATCGAATTTCTAGTTCCGCCATTGGTCTTTGTTATCCTATAGGAGTCCAGGTTGCACTATTATTGAGATGTAGACAATGGAATGGAATTTACGCATCATACTCTATACTTCTTTTTCAATTTTGTTTATTATATACTCACAATATATATTACCTTATGGAGTACTATGTTATATATACGTATTACTTCTATTGATTTCATATATATGCGGGATCATGGTTATATAGTTATACGAAGTAGTATTTAATATAACATGTTATTCATATTAGCGTTCTTAGCGTGTCAAGTGCATAATGGTGTATTGCTTGGAAAATATTTCAAATTTGTAAAGAAAAAATTTTGATGTAATCTATTTTAATTATTTTAGTATGATTATAACTAACATTTCGAAATCCTAAAAGTTAGATATTGAAATATCCATTTGAAATAAAAAAGTCTGGAAAAGAACATTGACCAAAAAAAATAGCGAAGAGTCAAGACCGCAAAGGAAAAAAATGACAATCAAGAAATCTTAGTGCTCTATATGTATGGGATAAAGAAAAAAAATTACGATTTCAGCGTTTGAGTGTCAGATAACGGCACTATTTAGAGGGTATTTTAATAAGTTGTAAGAAAATAGATTATCTGATTATTATGTTTTTAAAACGTAAATAATCAGTTTAACCGCTAAAAAATGGTGCTGCAAACCTAATTATTTACATTTTGAAAATACAATAATTAGATAATCTGTTTTATATCGCTTATCCAAACACCTACTTATGATTTCAAGACTATGAATCTAATTATAATTCAACCATGTTCAGAATAATATTTCAATGGAAAAAAGGTTAAATGACCATTATCTTTTCAAAAAATCCGAATCCATCCTTTTTTAATTTTATTACCGAATTAATCCGCTACAAATGCTATCCAGATCAGTCCATTGTTCACTAATTATGCCCAAATTACTGACGTGACAAGGATTTAAATTTAAATCAGACACGTGGCATTATATTAGTCATTTTTCTTTTATCTTTTTCCAATTCAGTCCTAAACTTTTGTTTTGTTCCATTTAGTCCTCTATCCAAATCAGTCTTTTTTATATTAATTGGTCTCCAACCTTTTAAATTATGTCCTTTCAGCCCCAAAATCTTAAATTTTTATTATTATTAGACCATTTATCAAATAATTACCCAACATGCTTCCGTAAATGAAATTAAACTTCAAACCTCATACATTGGTTTAACCTTTTTTCCATATTCCAATTGAATATATGTAACAAGAATGGGGAAAAAGAACCAAATCATCCAATAAATTAATCCAAATTTACCAAAAGATCCAAAAATTAATGAATTAACTAAAATCATCCACTAATTTGCTTAATCCACGCCAAATCGATCCAAAAATCCCTTAATTGCACTCGCTGCTCATGTGGCACAATGATTAAGAGAGTCAAAGCATATTTGATGGGAAAAATAACCAAATCATTCAATAATTTATCCAAATTTTCCAAATGATCCAACAATTAATGAATTACTTGGATCTTCAATTACTTGATAGCCTCCAACCTAAATGCCTTCAAATTTCTAGACGGGTCAGCCACAAACTTTTCCTTGAACTTGTTGGCAAGCCATGTTGAGCTAACATTCTCCACCTTTGTTGTTGTCTAACGGACTTTTGTGCAGATGATGTAGTTCTGTTTATGTTGAAACTATGCAATAACAACAAGAACTGAACCTGACAGTTCGATAGTTGGATGTTGCTCCTGTGTTTGTTTAAACCGATTCTATAGGTTCTAATATGTCACTCAGAGTCTGTAAGTTATATCCTTGTCATTAGATCAAGTTGTAACTTTGAAAATCCACTTTCTATATTTTTCTAGAATCGGTGTTCTCATGATATTCTTGATTTCAATTTTTTGAGAGTGTAGTGAGTCTTTAGTGATTGTGTTCTACACTTAAGATAACTTCTTGAAGATCACTGAAGACCCTGCGCTTAATCTTCTTCAATTGGCAAAACCGAATTGACTATCGTTTTCTTCATCACATCTAAAGGTTCGCTTTCGCAAAGGAACCTATAGAAAATCAAAAGGATTGAATCCAAGATCAGCTGCTAATCAAGATCAACTTAATAAAGATCAGCTGTTGAGATCGCATCAAACTGGAAGTGTTCATCCAGGGTCTGAAGTTATGGGTGGGGGAGTCTAGACTGCAGATGTTCTACTGGATTAAGTCTAGTGTATAGAGTTTGATGTCTAGTTCTTAGAAAGTTCAAGTTTGTCTTTTTTAGTCTTAGATTTACTAATAGTACCTAGATTGGGATCCCTCAGACGTAGGCCGAAGACTTTTAGGTTGGAGGCTGTCAAGGAATTGAAGGTCCAAGTTAATTCATTAATTCTTGGATCAATTGGAAAATTTGGATAAATTATTGGATGATTTGGTTCTTTTTCCAGTCAATTGTGCTTTGACTCTCTTAATCCATGTGCCACGTCAGCAACGATTGCAATTAAGAGATTTTTGGATCGATTTGGTGTGGATTAAGCAATTAGTGGACGATATTAGTTAATTCATTAATATTTGGATATTTTGGCAAATTTGGATTAATTATTGGATGATTTGGTTCTTTTTCCCAACAAGAATGTGTTGATAAAAAAGTTGTTAGAGAAGATATTATCAACATCGCATACCTTAAAATTATTATTAGAATAAGCAGATAGAAAAAAAATATCGAATGTTCTGAATTGATGGTTGAAATACCATGCATGAATATCTACATGGTCCATGAATCTTATTTTGCTTAGACCAACAGATTTCATGGGTATTTACTCTAGTCATATGTTCTGATAGAGTCAAATTTTGAAACGGCAAAAGAATTTCCAGAAGTTGTGCCTACAAGAGGAAAAATAATTTGAAGAAAATTTCCACAAATGTGGCAGGAGGATAGTCCCACAATGTGTGGTGCAACCATTGTTTTTTGGTAAACCTGAGGCCAGAAAAGGTACAACACAGACCAAAAATACATCAAAAGAAAGAAATAAAAAGAAAGACAACACCGAGGGAGAAACAAACAATGCAACTAAACAACATTAATATCTTGGGTAGCACACACCCAGAGCATTAATCATCAAGTCTCTCAAGACGAAATCTAAGAGAAACGCCCCAGTAGTAAAGAAATCCTTCTTGGAAACCCCGAATTTTACTAGACAATCCGCCACCCTATTACCCTCTCTCAACGTGTGAAGAAAATGGCATTCCTCAAACGAATCCCTCAGGCTGTGAAGGGAATTTTTAACTCGATGAAACTCCCCCCAAGGTTCCATCATCACAACTACATAAGGCTTATTCGTTTGTAGACATCAAAAACGTGGCGTTGAGTATTTCTATGCATGGCTCGACGAACGTTCCATGCAAGAATAGTAAAAGATTTTAATGCATTCATAAGGAAACTGATGTGGTAGGAATAGAGCCCTTAAACCTTCCTCCACTTCTGCCATGAGATGGTCAGGATTGGTTCTCTTAGGTTTTGTGTTATTCTTCTTATGAACAACATCAAGCATGGACTCTGTCTCCTTCCCATGCTCACCCTTTTTCTCGATGCTAGCAGATGGCCTGGCCCACTTGGAGTTTAACGAACCTTCATCCTTACTAAGCATCTTGGCCTCCTGGCGAATCAAAGCTGTGTGAGCTTTGCCTTTACCAGTAATATAGTTTCTCCTATCCATATGATTAGTGATCTGTCTAAGAGGTTTGGGGCACAAAGAGACTACCCTGTCCTTCTTGTCATGCTGGGCCGATTTGATATCCACTGTATTGGGCTTGAGGGACGACCCAAGTGCTTTTCCTTTAATTCGAGTTTCTAGCCGACTTCTTCTTAATGACCTTGATCCATTCTCCACAAAGGGCTGTAAAGGGATTTCATCCACCATCACGTGAGGCCAATGGCGGAAGTGTATGGTGGCTTGGGGGCCGCCTGCCCCCCGAGTTCAAAAATTGTCTTTAATTTTTTATATAGTATATGTATTTTAGCTATTGTACAAAATAATTTTCTATAATTCCGCCCCCCAAGCTCAAAAATTGCTATAAAATTTTTATATAATTTTGTAAATTTGAGCTATTGTAGAAGAGAATTTTCTATAATTTAATACCAGGACAAAGAAGTTACTATGTTTCTTTATTGGTGGACTTTTTTTTTAGTGAAACAGCCTGAAGAGGCTAGCAAAGAGGAGAAAAAAAAATAATTCAAAGCAACAAAAGAAAGCTAAAGACTTTTTTTTTTAACATAGGCCTATATGTTCCTTATTATTATTTAAATAAAATAATAAATTTGACCCAATATCTAAAGTAAAAAAAATAGACTAGAGAGAGCTTGTTTTTTTACCCTAGCATCTTACCTGAAGGAACGACACAGTGCCACAAAATTGAGAAGGAATTTCAATCTTTGTTTTTCCAAGAAGTCAAGAACAATGAGTAAGTTTGATTCTCTGTTTCTTCTTGCTTGAATGATTGGTGTGCGAAATTTAATGCTCTGTCACCACTGCAATGCGGTTCCGCTGGATCTAGAATTCTAGATGTATTCTAAATTTGATTATACATTGAAAATGAGTATATCAAATCCACTTATGTATTCTTTAGACAATTAGTTAATTTAATTATATTTGTGTTTCCGCCGGTAATGCATTAAAAATGTGATGTTGTATTAAAAATTAGTATATGAAATCTATTGTTGTAGACATTGATTTTGTAATTATTTTTTATTATAACTGAAATATTTATCATGTTTAGGACAAAATAAAAAGATATTTTCTTCCCAATAGTTCGAAACCAAATGATGCTCCTTCCAGCTCTATAAATTTGAATTCTAGAGATGTTAGTAATATTACATAAAAAAGTCCGGGTAGAGTTAAATGAAGAGAGTGATATTATTGGTGATCCAGGAAATCAAAAATCAATTGATAGTTATCCTATTGAAATTAGAGATGAACTAAGGCGAATATATATGGCAAAAGCACCTTGTCAACCACTTGGACATAACTTTCCATCAAGGATTTTTGGTCAAGAAAAAAAGAAAATTTCAAGTAGCATAGTTCAAGAATTTCGTTTGGTTAGAATATAGTGTGTCTAAAGATGCCGCTTTATGCCTTTGGTGTTACTTGTTTGGTGAAGATAATAAACATGGAGAAGATGCATTTACGAAAACTGGATTTAGAAATTGGAAAAATGCTACTCAAAAGTTGAAAGAACATGAAGGGGGTGGAAGTAGTTCACATAATTATGCTAGAACAACATGTTTTTGATATAAAGATCAAAAGCCTAATGTGGATTATGTGAGATTGCTTATCGCATTTGGTTGACGGCGATTGTTGATGTTATTAGATATCTTTTGGGACAAGGCCTAGCTTTCCGTGGACACGATGAGTCGATGGAGTCCACCAACCGAGGTAATTTTCTTGAACTTATTACATGGTATTGTGAACGGAATGAAGATTAGGAAAGTTATGGATTCAAATGTTGTAGCAAATCATCAATTAACTTCTCCTCGCATTCAAAAGGATATTATTAATGCTTGTGCTACAGAAGTAAAAGGTAGTATTTTGACAGAAATTGGAGAAAAATATTTCTCTTTTTTAATTGATGAGGCTTGAGATTGTTCGGTGAAGGAGCAAATGTCGAATGTGTTAAGACTTGTGAATGATCATGGAGCAGTGATTGAACGGTTTCTTTGTATATTGCATGTCAATGACACTAGTGCACAATCCTTGAAGAATGGCATTGGTGATTTTTTTGCAAAGAATGGATTATCATTATCAAGACTTAGAGGTCAAGGATACGACGGAGCTTCTAATATGCGTGGTGAGTTTAATGGACTAAAGGCACTCATTTTAAAAGAGAATAAACACGCACACTACATTCATTGTTTTGCTCACCAACTTCAATTAGTTGTTGCTAATATGAGTCAAAATGGACATGTATGTAGTTTTTTTGAGTATCTCACTATGATTGTTACTATTGTTGGAGCTTCTTGTAAAGGGAGAGATAATTTGAGACAACAACAATACGATGATTTGATTAAATGGATTGAAGGCGGCGATGTTCAAACAGGAAAGGAAAGAATCAAGAGATTGGTTTAGTTCGAGCTGGTGATACTCGTTGGGTTCCCATTAAAAACCATTCTTCGACTTTTCCAATTGTGGAATCCATTGAAAGAAGTGATTCAAGCTATATTTGAGGATGGTGTTGATTTGAGAAGTCGAGGCCTTGCGGTTAGTTTGGTTGATAAGATGGAAAGCTTTGAATTTGTGTTCATTGGTCACTTGATGATGCATTTCTTGGGAATGATAAATGCTTTGTCACAATTTCTACAACAAAAGAATCAAAATATATCTCTTGCCGTGCGGTTAATTCAGACATTGTAAGATGAATTGAAAGAATTTAGAAATAATGGTTGGGATGATGTGTTGAAGGAAGTTACCCCCCTTTTATTCTACAAATGAAATTGTGGTGCCTAACATGGAAGATGGAATTCCTGGTCGTGCAAGAAAAACTATTGATGGTCAACGAAAGACTTATCTCCATCATTTTCGAATCGACATCTTTCTAGTGGTATTGATTTTTCTTTATATTGTTAGAAAATATTAAACAATCACTTTATTATTATTATTGTTGTTGTTGTTATTGTTGATGTTGATGATGATGTTATTTCTTTATAATGTAGGTTGTAGATAGTATTTCTCAAGAAATGGACTCTGATTTTCTGAATCAACTACAGAGCTTATTATGTGCATCATGTGCCTTGATCCTAGCAATTCATTTGCTAATTTTGATCTTAAACGAATATTTCTGTAACACCCCGGTTTTTGGTAACCCAGGTCGGGATGTCACCGCCACATCTCCCTAGTAAGACACGGTTTCTCCGAGCTTACTAAGGAGATGCAAGGCTAGGTATTGCAGTGTTTAAAACATTTAAAGCATTCAAAATAGCCCATACAATATAAATCGAAAATAATAATAGCATAGCGCAGCGGAAATATTTAGTTTAGTACAGTATCGCAGCGGAAAATTTAAATAGGGCCGACATGGCCAAAACACGGGTTAAACAGGCCCGTTCATAATATAGTCTATGTACGAAATTTAAAAGCAAAATAAAAGTTCCCAAAATCCCATGCATGATTCGTGCTCACACATGCTCATTCCACATATTCTGTAAAGAAAGGAATAAAAACGGTTTTGATCAGCAAAATTGCTGAGTAAGTTAACACATGCATGATCGTAGGGTTTAAAAGCCATAACGTTAATAATTTAACAAAAGCATGATAATAACATAATATTTGATTTCATATAATCCATATCATATAGCACAATCTATCTCAGGCTCTATTTAATAACACATATCACATGGTTTAATCATAAAAGCCATAATTTTAAATAAAACATTTAAATAATTTAATTGGACAACAATATCATTTAATCTAGTTTAACTTAATTTAGAATCCCCATTACATTCCCGATTTGGTATTTCAAGTTTCACGATAAAGATCGCGATGTCAACAAGTTTAGCCGGTAGCCCGGCGGCCGCAGCCGTATCAGCCATACCCAGTACCACTCCGGAGCCTCGGGAAACCCATACGGATATTCACGAGAGTGTAGGCTCTAAGTTTCGCCGTTTTGGCAATATCACATTTCAAGTATAGCGCGCGGGGTCACCATCGTCCATTACGGCACGAAGTGAATCGTTAGGGGGCACCCTGCAGAGCACTCACCCCTAATTTTAATTTATCAAGTTTGTAAGGGGATTTAGTTTTTAAAATCTGACTTCCAATGTATTAATTTAGAAATAATATTTCAATTCGTTTCAACCCTAAAGGTTAATTCCATGTTTCGACAAGATTTCAAAATTTCGTTTCGGTAAATCACAGTTTACTCCAAAATTCGTCTAAAATCAGATTTAATTCCAAAAATTCCAAAATTTCACATCTGACTCGAAAACATCAAGATCTTCAACTTTCATGTTTTAACTTTTTCAATCCGAGATACCTAAGTAGGTCAAAATCGCTAATTTTCGCATAACAAGAAATCTGTCCGAGTTCAATACATCACAGATCAAAGATTTCAGTTTCTACCATATCAATTCAACTCCAAATTTAATGAAATTTGACAGGGATCATCTTAAGACATTTATCTACAACTTTCATGTTCGGCCAAAGATCTAAAACAGCCTAGATCCTATGTCAAAAACGTGATCAAGATCATTCCTAAGTTCTGTCCAAGATTTCAAGATCTAGATTCAAACAGTTCGGTTTCAACGGGTTTTCACCTATCAAATCAACTCCAAAAATTCTCAAATTTTTACAGTAGCTAGGTCTAAGTCTTAGGAACGTTTTTCGTGTTTTAAGTTTTTCCGTTTGAGTTCGTTTTAAAGGTCGGAAAAATTCAACAATTCTGTTGCGTCGGTAGGAAAACAAAAGTGGACAGATTTATGATTCTTGTCAAATCTTTTAGGTTTCGAATGTTTTACAATCTCCCAAAACCATGTAAGGTCAACTTACAGTATCTATGAACGTCGGGAATGTCCAATTCGGAGGCGTGGCTTCCAGATCACCGTTTCTCCTCTCCGTTCGTCGGGTTCTACGATCTAGATTCGATACGGGGGTGTAGAAAGAAAAAGGAGATGATTAGGATTCGTTTTCGAATCGTTTATTGAATAAGGATTGGACCGAGACTTACCACGACTATGGAGATCTGTTGCGAACTCGTCCAACAGCGTTCGTCTTGGTTTCGTGCCTCCGACGACTCCGGATTTAGGGTTTCGAACGTATAGAGTGCTTTAGGGTTTCGTAAACTTGTTCGGGGCTCCCAAGGGCTTATTTATAGAATTCTAAGTCCCTAGGGCGTCCACGGCCGACCTAGAACTCTGGAGTCGAGAGGTGTTCAACCGAAAGTCGAAAAATCCGCGTTCGGGTGAGAGATTCACGCAACAACCAAATCTGTGGGGTGGCGCGGTCGTGGCGCGGTTTTCCCCTTCCAGCGCGCGGCCACCGCGCCGACTTCGCCTGGACTTCGGTCCGGGCGGGTCGTGCGATCCGTCGTGCGTTTCCGCCTCTCTTTCGGGTTTCTATCCCTCTTTGCTCCCGAATTCCGATTCCCGGGGTATATTCGAGCTCATACTTTCTTTCTAATTTTATTCTTAGTCTAGTTGGATGTTTTGGACTCGAATACTCGAGTTCATTAGTGTCGGGTTTTGGTGTTTCATTTATCCATCCTTTTATTGAATTAAATTCCTTTAATTCCTTTTTAAGTAAAAATCTCATTTCTCATTTCCTTATATTTATTTATTTCTTTTATTTGCTGGTTTTGTTTATTTATTTATAGTATTTATTTTATTTATTATTTATTTATTTACTTATTGTTTTATTTTATGTTGGAAAATTCTCGGGTATTACAGTCTACCCTCCTTAAGAATCAACTTCGTCCTCGAAGTTGTGTTTCGGCTTTTCTCGTCTCGTGCTAAGGCCTCGTGTTTGTTTTATTATGTTGTGACTGAACTTAGAATTAAACTTCTAAGCTGCCTACGTACCCGGTAAAGGGATCAAGCCATAACGTAGTTCAAAAGTTTACAAAATTGCACGAAAAATTAGGGGGTATGACATCCTCTCCCCCTTAAGATTGCAGTTATGTCCCCATAACTGTGTCGGAATTGGTTTGGAACAATGTCGGGTATCGTTCCCTTATATCGGATTCTACTTCCCAAGTTGCCGTCTCACTTTCGTGATTTGACCAAAGAACCTTGATCATTTTGATGGTTTGGTTCCTCGTTACTCGTTCCTTAGTATCGAGAATACGCACTGGGACTTCTTCGTAAGTCAAATCTTCGTCTAGCTCAATTATCTTTGGTTGAAGTACATGTGTCGGGTCCGGCACATACTTCTTTAGTTGTGAGACATGGAAGACATTATGAACTCTATCTAAGTGTGGCGGAAAAGCCAATCGGTAGGCTAGAGTTCCGACTCGTTCTAGAATTTCGTAAGGTCCTATGTATCGAGGACTTAACTTCCCTCGTTTGCCAAAGCGCATCACCCCCTTCATGGGTGATATCTTTAGCATGACCCTATCTCCCACTTGAAATTCTAGGTCTCGTCGTCTCACGTCGGCATAACTCTTTTGACGGTCTTGTGCGGCTTTCATCTTCCCTTGGATTACTTTGATTTGTTGAGCCATGTCTTCGATAAGTTGTGGTCCCACTACCACGGACTTATCGTTTTCTTCCCAGCTCAAAGGGCTTCGGCACTTTCGTCCATACAATGCCTCGAAAGGTGCCATGCCAATACTCGCATGGTAACTATTATTATAGGAAAACTCAATCAAGGGTAAATGAGATTCCCAATTTCCTTTGAATTCCAACACGCATGCTCTCAGCATGTCTTCTAGTGTTTGGATTGTTCTCTCGGTTTGTCCATCCGTCATCGGGTGGAATGCGGTGCTCATTTTGATTTGAGTACCGAGAGCTTTTTGTAACTCCGTCCAGAAATGAGAGACAAATCTACTGTCTCTATCGGAAATGATATCATGGGGTACTCCATGTCGTCGTACCACATTATCAATGTAGGCTCGGGCCAATTGGTCCATAGTCCACGTGTCTTTCATTGGGATAAATATGGCTGTCTTCGTTAGCCTATCCACAATCACCCAAATCTTGTTCATGCCTTTAGGTGATCGGGGTAATCCCGAGACAAAGTCCATTGAGATGCTATCCCACTTCCAACTTGGAATCTCTAGTGGTTGCATCAATCCTAAGGGTTTATGTCGCACTGCCTTAACCTTTTGGCAGGTGAGACATCTCGCCACGAAATTCGCCACTTCCTTCTTCATTCCCGGCCACCAATAGATCTTCTTCAGATCTTTGTATAGCTTGTCACCTCCGGGATGTACGGAATACGGCGTGTTGTGCCCTTCCTCCATCAACCTTTGCTTTAATTCGGCACATTTAAAAGGTACACACCATCTACCTTTGAAACGGATGCTTCCATCCTCGTGGACAGCAAATCCTACTGCCTTCCCTTCGGCAATATACCCTTTTATCTTCTCGAGTTTCGGGCCGCCCGGTTGAGCGAGTCGAATCTCGTCTAATATTGGAGTCTCTACGACCATGGCATTGACCGTTTCTCTTACTGTGCCAGGATGCACAAGTTCTAACTCCAATCTTGCCAAATCCATGTACAATGCCGGCGGAATTACCAACGAGTTTGTCACGTGTTGGGTTTTCCGACTTAGGGCATCGGCTACCACATTCGCCTTCCCCTCGTGGTATGCTATCTCTAAATCGTAGTCTTTAATGAGCTCCAACCACCTTCGCTGTCTCAAATTCAACTCCTTCTGAGTGAATATATATTTCAAGCTCTTGTGGTCGGTGAACATTCGACACTTCCGCCCATAAAGATAATGCCTCCATACCTTCAGAGCGAAAACGACCGCTGCCAACTCCAGGTCATGTGTCGGATAATTTTCCTCGTGAGGTTTTAGTTGGCGTGATGCATAGGCTACGACTCTCGAGTCTTGCATCAAAACACAACCTAAACCTTCCTTCGAAGCATCGCTATATACTTCGAAGTCACCATTCTCTGATGGTAATGTTAATACGGGTGTGGTTGTGAGTCGTTTCTTCAGCTCTTGAAACGATGTCTCACATGCTTCGGTCCACTCGTATTTTGCTCCTTTCTTAAGTAGCTGGGTCAAAGGACGTGCAATCCTCGAAAAGTCCTTCATAAATCGTCTATAATATCCGGCTAATCCAAGGAAACTCCTTATTTCCGTTGGACTTTTCGGAGTTGCCCATTCAGTCACGGCAGAAACTTTTGCCGGATCCACTGATACTCCATCAGCGGATACTATGTGTCCGAGAAATGCCACTTCTTTCAGCCAGAAGTCACATTTCGACAGCTTGCCGTATAGCTGATTTCTTCGCAAGATTTCCAACACTTGATGTAAGTGCTTCGCATGCTCCTCCTCGCTCTTCGAGTAGATCAGGATGTCGTCGATGAACACTACGACACACTGGTCTAACAATTCTCGGAACACGTTGTTCATGAGATTCATGAACATGGCCGGAGCATTTGTTAACCCGAAGGATAACACTGTGAACTCGTAATGGCCATATCGTGTTCGAAATGCCGTCTTCGGAATGTCCTTCTCGGCAATCCTCAATTGATGATACCCAGATCGCAAGTCGATCTTCGAGAATACTGAAGCTCCCTTCAGTTGATCAAACAGATCCTCTATTCTCGGTAGGGGGTATTTGTTCTTAATGGTCACTTGGTTTAGTCCTCGGTAATCTATGCAAAGACGTAGTCCTCCGTCTTTCTTCTTGACAAATAAAACCGGTGCTCCCCAAGGGGACGTACTCGGTCTTATGTAACCCTTTCCCAATAGCTCCTCGAGTTGTTCCTTCAACTCCTTCATTTCCAGTGGTGCCATCCGGTACGGAGCTTTTGAGACAGGCTCTGTCCCCGGAATGAGATCTATGGTGAATTCAAGATCTCTCTCAGGTGGCATGCCCGGAACGTCTTCAGGGAACACGTCCGGGTATTCTCTTACCACTGGTATGCTATCAACCTTGTTCTCTTCCGCCTCAAGGTTGTGCACATAGCACGCATATAGTTCATACCCCTTACGCATCAAGTTATTTAGTTTAAGTGCACTAACGATTTTGTTACTTTTCTTAGGGGGCTGAGAGTAAAAGATAACTCTCTTTCCCCTACTTTTCGACAAGGTGATCTTTTGCTTTTGGCATTCGATCACCGCTTTATACTGGGATAGCCAATCCATCCCCAGTATGATGTCAAAGTCTCTTAAGTTAAATTCTACCAAGTTCGCGAAGAATTCTACGTTCTTTATCACTATAGGAATTCCGTTATATCGTTTAGAGCAAGACACTACTTCTCCAGAAGGCAATTGAATTCCTAAGCTAATTCTCTCGCACTTAGGTAGATCTAACTCAGGCACTATCCTTGATGCAATAATTGAGCAACTAGCTCCGGAATCAAATAAAATTCTAAGGGGTGTATTCAAAACGTGAAATGTACCTGCCATCACTTCTCCTTGCGCAGGCACGTCCGCTTGGTTCACCACGTTCAGCCTCCCCATAGGGCGTCCCTGATTGCCTTGCTGATTCGCATTCGGCTGCTGATTTTGTTGCTGGTTTTGATTCTGTGGGGGCGGAGGTCGTTGGTTCTGGTTCTGGTTTTGCGGCCTATTTTGAGGGGGTCGGTACCCTTGGTTATTGCCGTTTCGCCCGTTTTGGTTTTGAGGCTGTTCTTGCCCCGCGACTAAGTCGTCCCTCTTTGTTATGTTCTCGAGCCTAGTTCGACATTCCCGTCGAACGTGACCCATTCGACCGCATCGATAACAAGCGCCTTGTTGCGGGCATCCCCTTGCCAGATGTGGTCGTCCACATCGCGGGCAAGGCGGTACCGGATCTTCTTGATTGAACCTCCTCCCAGTGTTGTTTTGTTGGGGCCTATTCGACCCTCTGCGCTGCTCGTTCCTTCCAGTGTTGTTCTCGTTTCGTGAATCTCGACTTCTCTTGTCCTGAGGACCCCTGCTGGACTCCCCACTCACCCTTCTTTTCAGCTGCTGCACGCGTGCTACTGCTACAGCGCGATCGTATACGGCTTGCAAATCGGGGTAGTGTACCCCCGCGATCACTTCACGCACAGACAGGTTCAGACCCATCTCGAACTTCTGTGCCTTTTCCGCATCAGTAGGCACTAGCCTTGGTGCGAACCTCACCAGCTCCTTGAAGCGTGTGTAGTATTCTTGCACCGTTTGGCTTCCTTGCTTCAGTGACAAGAATTCTTCGTACATGGCAGCTTTGGTACTCAAGGGATAGAATCGATCCCTGAGTAGTTCCATCATCTCCATCCACGAGTAAGGCTCGTCATCTTCAGTTAGTTTGGCTTGCGTTGCTTGCCACCAGTCATCAGCTTCGCCTCCCAAGTAGTATGAAGCGACATGTACCATCTCTCCTTCCGGACATTTGACCGCTCCCAGCAGCTTGTCAAAAGTCCGGATCCATTCCTCCAGTTTAGCTGGATCCTCCTCACCAGCATAGTGGGGCGGCTGGTAGGGATTCACCATCGCCAGGTAGTTAGGGCGAGCTTGGGGCGGAGGTACCGCCGCAGCTTGACCCTGGTTGACTTGCGCGTTTCCGAGCGCAATCAACACTTCCTCTATCGTCCTAAGACGATCGCCCACATTGTTTGGTGCGGGGGCGTCCTGCGCACCTTGGGGCTGTTCCTCATCAGGTTGGTTTGGTTCGGTGACGTTTGGTGGTGTTTCAGTAGGTGTTTCAGTGGTGGTTTGGGGAGCAGGTTGGACTCTGCCTCTTCCTCTTCCTCTGGGTGCCATTCTGGTACAAATAGGATAGTTTAGGACTGATGAATTTAGCATATAGTCTAAGCAATTTCTATGAATGTATATGTGTGTAGTAATTTAGCACGTGGTGCTTTGTTCGAACTAAGGAGCATCGTATGCTTCTGGGTTTTATTTTATTTTGTTTTGTTTGTTTTGATTTAAAAAAAAATAAATCGGGCATTTTATTTCCTCAAAAGAAATTTTAGTACAAAAGTAGAAATATTTTTCTAGCAAAACGATGTCTAACAATAGAATCTCTAGTGCCTCAAGACGTCTCCCGGTGGGGTAGCAGGATCTTCCTCCGGATCTTCCTCCTCCGAACTCGGCGGTAATAGGTCGTCAAAGATAGTGTTTAAGTCTTGCCCGTGGGCATCGATGTATTCCTTTAATATTAAGTTTTGTGTAGTGAGGGTTTGAACTTGGCGCTCGAGTTGGTTTATGCGGTGATGATCCGTCTCTCTCAAGTTGCCCATGTGATGTAAATTGGCCTCCAATTGAGCCATACGGTACTTCATTTGCTCTAGGGTTTGGTGGGAATCGAGATGAACGCTCATCATCCTGACCATCAACTGCATCATGTCCTGACTAGCCATCTAGCGCAAGCAAGAGATCTAGGTTAATATTCGCCAAGATTCTAGGTTCGAGTTTCCAAGATTCTAAGTTCAAGTTTCGCCAAGATGCTAAGTTCAAGTTTCGCAAAGATTCTAAGTTCAAGTTTCGCCAAGATTCTAAGTTCAAGTTTCGCCAAGATGCTAAGTTCATAGCAGAGATGCAACATGCATATGCAAATGATATTTCCCCCCAATAATAATTTAATACCCATATATTTTTTTTTCCCATGGGTTTTAAAATAAAAATTTCTCCATGGAAATAAAAATTTAAAATTTAAAATATGTCAAAATATTAATAATAGCTTAAAAATAATAATGGTTTTAAAATAATAGTTTAAAAATAATAGTGGTTTAAAAATAATAATTTGAAAATAGCCGGGCTTTGATACCAACTTGTAACACCCCGGTTTTTGGTAACCCAGGTCGGGATGTCACCGCCACATCTCCCTAGTAAGACACGGTTTCTCCGAGCTTACTAAGGAGATGCAAGGCTAGGTATTGCAGTGTTTAAAACATTTAAAGCATTCAAAATAGCCCATACAATATAAATCGAAAATAATAATAGCATAGCGCAGCGGAAATATTTAGTTTAGTACAGTATCGCAGCGGAAAATTTAAATAGGGCCGACATGGCCAAAACACGGGTTAAACAGGCCCGTTCATAATATAGTCTATGTACGAAATTTAAAAGCAAAATAAAAGTTCCCAAAATCCCATGCATGATTCGTGCTCACACATGCCATTCCACATATTCTGTAAAGAAAGGAATAAAAACGGTTTTGATCAGCAAAATTGCTGAGTAAGTTAACACATGCATGATCGTAGGGTTTAAAAGCCATAACGTTAATAATTTAACAAAAGCATGATAATAACATAATATTTGATTTCATATAATCCATATCATATAGCACAATCTATCTCAGGCTCTATTTAATAACACATATCACATGGTTTAATCATAAAAGCCATAATTTTAAATAAAACATTTAAATAATTTAATTGGACAACAATATCATTTAATCTAGTTTAACTTAATTTAGAATCCCCATTACATTCCCGATTTGGTATTTCAAGTTTCACGATAAAGATCGCGATGTCAACAAGTTTAGCCGGTAGCCCGGCGGCCGCAGCCGTATCAGCCATACCCAGTACCACTCCGGAGCCTCGGGAAACCCATACGGATATTCACGAGAGTGTAGGCTCTAAGTTTCGCCGTTTTGGCAATATCACATTTCAAGTATAGCGCGCGGGGTCACCATCGTCCATTACGGCACGAAGTGAATCGTTAGGGGGCACCCTGCAGAGCACTCACCCCTAATTTTAATTTATCAAGTTTGTAAGGGGATTTAGTTTTTAAAATCTGACTTCCAATGTATTAATTTAGAAATAATATTTCAATTCGTTTCAACCCTAAAGGTTAATTCCATGTTTCGACAAGATTTCAAAATTTCGTTTCGGTAAATCACAGTTTACTCCAAAATTCGTCTAAAATCAGATTTAATTCCAAAAATTCCAAAATTTCACATCTGACTCGGAAACATCAAGATCTTCAACTTTCATGTTTTAACTTTTTCAATCCGAGATACCTAAGTAGGTCAAAATCGCTAATTTTCGCATAACAAGAAATCTGTCCGAGTTCAATACATCACAGATCAAAGATTTCAGTTTCTACCATATCAATTCAACTCCAAATTTAATGAAATTTGACAGGGATCATCTTAAGACATTTATCTACAACTTTCATGTTCGGCCAAAGATCTAAAACAGCCTAGATCCTATGTCAAAAACATGATCAAGATCATTCCTAAGTTCTGTCCAAGATTTCAAGATCTAGATTCAAACAGTTCGGTTTCAACGGGTTTTCACCTATCAAATCAACTCCAAAAATTCTCAAATTTTTACAGTAGCTAGGTCTAAGTCTTAGGAACGTTTTTCGTGTTTTAAGTTTTTCCGTTTGAGTTCGTTTT
This sequence comes from Hygrophila difformis, assembly GCA_030278955.1. Lineage (NCBI taxonomy): Eukaryota > Viridiplantae > Streptophyta > Magnoliopsida > Lamiales > Acanthaceae > Hygrophila > Hygrophila difformis. The sequence continues at coordinate 13,463,371 of JAOANR010000012.1, read as the reverse complement.
AAAGGTCGGAAAAATTCAACAATTCTGTTGCGTCGGTAGGAAAACAAAAGTGGACAGATTTATGATTCTTGTCAAATCTTTTAGGTTTCGAATGTTTTACAATCTCCCAAAACCATGTAAGGTCAACTTACAGTATCTATGAACGTCGGGAATGTCCAATTCGGAGGCGTGGCTTCCAGATCACCGTTTCTCCTCTCCGTTCGTCGGGTTCTACGATCTAGATTCGATACGGGGGTGTAGAAAGAAAAAGGAGATGATTAGGATTCGTTTTCGAATCGTTTATTGAATAAGGATTGGACCGAGACTTACCACGACTATGGAGATCTGTTGCGAACTCGTCCAACAGCGTTCGTCTTGGTTTCGTGCCTCCGACGACTCCGGATTTAGGGTTTCGAACGTATAGAGTGCTTTAGGGTTTCGTAAACTTGTTCGGGGCTCCCAAGGGCTTATTTATAGAATTCTAAGTCCCTAGGGCGTCCACGGCCGACCTAGAACTCTGGAGTCGAGAGGTGTTCAACCGAAAGTCGAAAAATCCGCGTTCGGGTGAGAGATTCACGCAACAACCAAATCTGTGGGGTGGCGCGGTCGTGGCGCGGTTTTCCCCTTCCAGCGCGCGGCCACCGCGCCGACTTCGCCTGGACTTCGGTCCGGGCGGGTCGTGCGATCCGTCGTGCGTTTCCGCCTCTCTTTCGGGTTTCTATCCCTCTTTGCTCCCGAATTCCGATTCCCGGGGTATATTCGAGCTCATACTTTCTTTCTAATTTTATTCTTAGTCTAGTTGGATGTTTTGGACTCGAATACTCGAGTTCATTAGTGTCGGGTTTTGGTGTTTCATTTATCCATCCTTTTATTGAATTAAATTCCTTTAATTCCTTTTTAAGTAAAAATCTCATTTCTCATTTCCTTATATTTATTTATTTCTTTTATTTGCTGGTTTTGTTTATTTATTTATAGTATTTATTTTATTTATTATTTATTTATTTACTTATTGTTTTATTTTATGTTGGAAAATTCTCGGGTATTACAATTCCATTTTGCTGAGTTGTATTCTGAAGATTTTACCAAGAACGATTCAATATGTGAAAAAGGAACCAGATTTCAACAACATTTGTGATCTTGGAGGTCTTGCAAAAAAGATGGTTGAGTTGAAAGTTGATACAACTTTCCGTTTGGTATACCGAATTATGGTATTAGCATTGGTCCTTCCTATCATGACTGCTACTGTTGAAAGATCTTTTTTCTGCATTGAAGTTTATTAAGACAGATTTGCGCAACACAATGGGAGATGATTTACTTAGTAATTTCTTAGTGTGTTACATTGAAAAAAGTATTTTTGTAAAAATTGAAAATTAAAAGATTTTGCAACGCTTTCAAAATATGGCGACTCGTAGATTACAATTGTCGCATCTAATGTAAAATATAATATTTATAATTAATTTTTGAAATGATATTATCCTTTATTATTTTGTATGTTGTGAAAAAAATAATATTAGAAAGTTCGCCCCCCCCCCCCCCCCCCCCAACCCCAAGACCCTGCATCCGTGATGAGAGATTTTCACTACTCATATTTTACCACAAGCGGATGATTGTCATCAAGTAATAAAAACCGGTGAATAACCGAGTCGAACCACAGGAAATTTCAGAAGATTATTTCATTCCGGAGAAGATTTTAATTGTTTTTAAGTTTATTAAATATATTTTATATATTTTTAAAAGAGTTTGTTTAATTCTAGAGTTGATTAAATTAAAAACAATGACTTTAAATTTAAAAATAAAGCAAGTTAAATTTTTAATTAATAAAAATATAAATGGGAGATGCTTGTAATATTTTAAATATTGCCATCTTTTTATAAAGTAGAAATTGCATATTGATTTAGCATTTTCCAATGTCTAAAAAGATCAATTTTGTAATACCCCAGATTTTTATCAACGTCCAAAGGAATAAAATTTATTCCGATCAATGTCGAAATATCTCCGAGAAGAAGAAAATAATTTATCACAATAAATTATTGCTCGGAAACGAAACGCCGATAGATTCAAAATTCAAAATGGAATAAAAGAGGGAAAGGAAGCCCGAAGACATTCCATGAATTGAGTCAAAATAATTGGAATTAAATTTAAGAAGGAAAAAAATTTTAATTCCAAGAACCCGTGAAGTCGGAAGAAATTTAATTACACAAGTTATTGCACGGGAGTCAAAAGACGACGAATTGGAAGCCGACGAACCCGAGACCGACGGACTAAGATTTCAAACATGAAATTCATTTGAGTCGAGATAAATTTAAGATAAGAATTTATGATCCGAGAATGACCCGAAAAATCGAGCCCGAAAACGTAGAAGGACAGAAGTCCGAAAGAGAGGAGAAAAGGCCCGACGGGATCGCACGGCCCAGTCCGGACGCACGGCCCAGACCAGGCCACGCGCCCTCCGGGCGGTTTTTGGCTAGAAACCGCGCCAACCCCGCGCCCCCAAGACAGCAGCTGCGGCATGACGCGTTTTAGCGATTTTCTTACCATATTTCTGTGTCCCGACTTTGGAAACTCAATCCCGGTTGATGGAAGGTGTATATGGTCGGTTTTGGAGGTCATATGGCTGATCATTTTTCGAGACTCTAACCCTAGCAACCCCAAAAACACTCTCCAACTCTCTATGTTCTTCCAACACCCGAAAACCACCAACTTCGAACCTTCCGATCACTTTCCGGCGACGAAAACCGACGGAGGAGGCGTAGAACACAAGGTCTCTAGTACTGCATACTTGGGTAAGTCATTTATAGATTTTCATTTAAGTTTTCGAACCCGAAAACTCGATCTAACATTGGATTTATTCTTCCGAGTTGAAATCGTGGCCAAAGTTGAAAGCTTGGCGTTGAGGAGATCCGTTCGTAGTGGATTTGGACGAGCCAAGCAACCCGAGGATGACCAAACACCTTACCACTGTAAGTTAATACTTACTTGGTTTTGGGTGATTTAAAATGCAACCAAACATATGGATTTAATAACTCTAAAATCTGTCAACACGAAAAACCCTCGGCGCAACAATTTTGTGTGAATTTTTCGAACCCGTAAAACTGCTCAAACGAAAACACTTAAAACATGAAAAACGTTCTTAAGACATAGATCTCGTTCGTGTAAAATTTTCATAATTTTTCATTGCATTTTGATATCCGAAAACGGCCGAGAACCAACCTGCCTTGAGAGTCGAACTTGAAACTGTGACAGATTTGAAATCGAACCAAAACCCCTATTTCGAGAGTTCAAAACGAAAAACTCAAAACTAGACTTTTAACCCTAACACATAAATCTAGGTTTTGTGGAATTTTCAGACATTTTCATTGATGTTTGCTATCTCAAATCGCATCGAATATAAACTGTTTTGACAACACGTTTTCGAAATCTGCCTGTGAACATGTCCGAACTTGATGAGCCTGTTTCTATATTTTCTAGTTCGATTTGATCTTTGCAATCTAAATGAAAGTTGTAGATAATCATGTCTAGTATATCTGTTTAAAATTTCAAAATTTGTGGAGTCCATTTAACATGTCAAAAAGTCAATTTTCTAAACTGTGTTAAAACTGCCACCGGACAGTGAACTATTTTTGCATTAAACTCAATTTTTGACATGTTTCCTCAACTTATTTCGAAAAAGTTAAAACACGAAAGTTGTTCGTTAGGGTGTTTTTGATATACTATGAAAATACCAGAATTTTTGGACTTGAAATGAATTTTTGAATTAAAAGGGCGTAAACTGTGACGTCAAATGATTATAAATCGAAGAGATTTTGAAATATCGAAACAAACGGTCGAGACCTTGAAATACGATATATCTATACTTTTGAAAAATCCCGTTACACTAAATTAAAACATATGAGATACTTAGCTATGTAGGGGTGAGTGCTCGATAGAGTGCCCCTCTAGTTTTTCGCATCGTGCCTAGACGGACGAGTGTGACCTATGTAGGGGGTGAGTGCTCGATGGAGTGCCCCTCTAGCTTTTCGCTTCGTGCCAAAACGGCCGAGAGTGACCGACGTAGGGGGAAATGCTCAATAGAACGCCCCCTAGCTTTTCTCTTCGTGCCAAAACGGCCGAGGGTGAATGTTATGAGAAACTGTGCCAAAACGGCCAATGAAATACTTGAAATACGACACGGCTGCGGCCGCCGGATCACTGGCTATACAAAATATTGAGAAATGGTTACGTAACGGGGAAATAAAAGACTTAATGTTTTTAAGTATTTATTTATTTATGCCCGTCTTTAAATTATGCATTTAAAATTATGTCTTTAAATTTTCATATCTTATTAAATTGTTATTATGGATTAAATGCATGTTCAAGTACACAATTAAATTATTAATTTTAAATTGATAGATGAGTTGTTTGTATGCATGCCTCGGAGTAAAAATTTAATTATTTAATTAAACCTCTTTATACGTCTGTTAAATTATGATCTTGTGGAAATCCTTGTCTTTTCAAATATGTAATTAAATTATTATTATATGAATAAAATTTAAATCATGTCTTGTATGCATATGTTTTTCCTTAAATTTAATTAAAGGCTTTGAAACCCCTTGATCATATTAAGTGTTAACTTACTCAGCACGTTTTTGCTGACCAAACCACATTTTCCCTTTTTCTTTCAGAGTTGAGGATTATGCATCATCATATGCATACACATGGGAATTGTGGGAAGATACATTATTTTAGAACTTGCATGGACGGGCCTGTTTAACCCGTGTTTTGGCCATGTTGGCCCAGTATTTAAATTTCTGCTGCATTACAATTATATATATGTAAGTATTACATTCCGCTGCAACTTCGATATTATGATTTTTAAGTTATATTGCAAGGGGCCGTTTGAATGTTTTAAATTCTGAAAAACCATAGCCTTGCATCTCTTTAGCAAGCTCGGACAAACCGTGTCTTGCTAGGGAGGTGTGGCGGTGACATCCCGGCCTGGGTTATCAAATCCGGGGTGTTACAAAGTGGTATCAGAGCCCGGACTATTTTTAAAACTAGTATTATTATTTTTAAACTATTACGAGTATTATTTTAAACTAGTATTATGTTTAAAAATCCCTAACTTTTTAAACTAGTATTATTTTTAAACTAACATTTTTGAGCCCAAATTTTTTTCTAAGCCCTAACTTTTAGCCCAAACTTATTATTTTAAATCCCAAACCTTTTGAGCCCAAAATTTATTTTTCCTAGCCCAAATCTTTAGCCCAATATTTAATTACTATGTTGGCCCAATTATTTTGGCCCAATAATCTTGTTTTACTTAAAGCCCAAATAATTTATTTCCTTCGGCCCAATATAGTGGCCCAAACCTTTTATCCTTATTTTAATCTATCCATGGAATAAATTTATTTTTAAAACCCATGGATAAATAAATGCATGCATTAAATTTTTATTGGGGGGATTACATATGCATATGCATACATAAATATCTGTACTAACCTCTTATGTGAATCATATGTGATACCTAAACTTCTCACTCCAGTGTTCGACATGACCTTGAGACTTGACTTAGAAGCGTTAACTTGAGACTAACTTTGCCTTAGTCCTAGATCTTGATCACTTAGAAACTCACCTTCGCGTGCTTAATAACATAAAATGGCACCTAGGAGAAAGCCGAGGAAAGTAAGTCCAAACGGCACTGACACTGACCTCCCAAGCGCACCTAACAACAATGAGATTCCTCCGAACATAGGAGATCGAGCGCCTCATCTTCCCAACAACATGGATGAACGTTTAAGGATGGTAGAAGAAGTACTCGTAGTATTAGGAAACGCCGAGGTGCATAGGGCACAAGCGGCAATACCTCTGCCAGTAGCTCGAAACAACTATCTAGCTTTGGTAAATCCCTATCAACCACCACACTATGATGGGGAGGAAGATCCCGCCAAACTAGAGGAGTGGATCCGTACGTTCGATAAACTCTTAAATGCTATCAAATGCCCTAATGAGGAAAAGATACATGCAGCAACTTACTACCTAGGAGGTGAAGCCGATGAGTGGTGGCAAAACCTCCAGAGGAAAGTAGTGGAAGACGAGAAAGCCTACACTTGGGAAGATTTTAAGGAAGTTCTGAGGGAGAGGTTCTACCCGTTAAGCACAAAAGCGGCGAAGTACGAGGAATTCATCAACCTAAGGCAAGGCGCACAGACAATGCAAGAATACTACACCAAATTCAAGGAGCTAGTACGATTTGCTACGAGGCTAGTACCAACTGACTCCAACAAGGCTCAGAAATTTGAGACGGGGTTAAACCTGTCTATTAGGGAAGTGATCACGGGTGTGCACTACTCTGACCCGCAACTGTTTATGATCGCGCGGTAGCGGTTGCACGAGTTCAGGGATTGAAGCGGAAGGCGATAGGTGAGTCTGGCCGAGGTCCCCAAGGACAAGACAAGAGAGGTAAGGACCGCGGAGCTGATAATGACTCGGTTAGGAATAACCTTCGCAAAGGCCCAAATGGACCAGCCCAAGGCAACGATGGAGGCAATAATAGAAGGATTTTCACCCGTAAAGGCTACGTGCCCCGATGCCTAAGCTGTAACCAACCTCATCTGGTGAGGGGATGCCCTCAACCCGTCACATGCTTCCGATGTGGTCGACGTGGACATCGGATGAAAGAATGTCGAACCCAGATTAAGAATATAACCAAAAGAGATGACCTGGTCGGTGGACCTAACTAGCCACAAATAACCAAGGGGGACTCATGGGACGTTCAATGTGGTGAATAAAGCGGACATACTTGTGCTAGGCAACGATACTCGAACCTTCGTGGGAATAATGTGTAGGCAGTTATGGGGACATAACTGTAATCTTAAGGGGGGGAGGATGTAATACCCCGTAAGAATGCATAAGCATTTATTTTTGAAACCCGAATATTTTGTATCCCAAATAAACAAATTCAAATTGTTTTGAAGTACGTCATGGCTTGATCCCTTCACAGGGTACGTAGGCAACTCGGAAATTTCAATTCTGGGTTCAGTCAAACAATAATCAAACAACAAACAATCAACAATCGAACAATAATTCAATAACACAATATCGCAAAATAATAAAATAAACAAAAGGACCCTAACTCTTAGCGCGAGAAAAGCCGAAACACAACTTCGAAGACGAAGTTGATTCTTAAGGGGGGTTGACTGTAATACCCCAGATTTTTATCAACGTCCAAAGGAATAAAATTATTCCGATCAATGTCGAAATATCTCCGAGAAGAAGAAAATAATTTATCACGATAAATTATTGCTCGGAAACGAAACGCCGATAGATTAAAAATTCAAAATGGAATAAAAGAGGGAAAGGAAGCCCGAAGACATTCCATGAATTGAGTCAAAATAATTGGAATTAAATTCAAGAAGGAAAAGAATTTTAATTCCAAGAACCCGTGAAGTCGGAAGAAATTTAATTACACAAGTTATTGCACGGGAGTCAAAAGACGACGAATTGGAAGCCGACGAACCCGAGACCGACGGACTTAAGATTTCAAACATGAAATTCATTTGAGTCGAGATAAATTTAAGATAAGAATTTATGATCCGAGAATGACCCGAAAAATCGAGCCCGAAAACGTAGGAGGACAGAAGTCCGAAAGAGAGGAGAAAAGGCCCGACGGGATCGCACGACCCAGTCCGGACGCACGGCCCAGACCAGGCCGCGCGCCCTCCGGGCGGTTTTTGGCTAGAAACCGCGCCAACCCCGCGCCCCCAAGACAGCAGCTGCGGCATGACGCGTTTTAGCGATTTTCTTACCATATTTTCGTGTCCCGACTTTGGAAACTCAATCCCGGTTGATGGAAGGTGTATATGGTCGGTTTTGGAGGTCATATGGCTGATCATTTTTCGAGACTCTAACCCTAGCAACCCCAAAAACACTCTCCAACTCTCTATGTTCTTCCAACACCCGAAAACCACCAACTTCGAACCTTCCGATCACTTTCCGGCGACGAAAATCAACGGAGGAGGCGTAGAACACAAGGTCTCTAGTACTCCATACTTGGGTAAGTCATTTATAGATTTTCATTTAAGTTTTCGAACCCGAAAACTCGATCTAACATTGGATTTATTCTTCCGAGTTGAAATCGTGGCCAAAGTTGAAAGCTTGGCGTTGAGGAGATCCGTTCGTAGTGGATTTGGACGAGCCAAGCAACCCGAGGATGACCAAACACCTTACCACTGTAAGTTAATACTTACTTGGTTTTGGGTGATTTAAAATGCAACCAAACATATGAATTTAATAACTCTAAAATCTGTCAACACGAAAAACCCTCGGCGCAACAATTTTGTGTGAATTTTACGAACCCGTAAAACTGCTCAAACGAAAAAACTTAAAACATGAAAAACGTTCCTAAGACATAGATCTAGTTCGTGTAAAATTTTCATAATTTTTCATTGCGTTTTGATATCCGAAAACGGCCGAGAACCAACCTGCCTTGAGAGTCGAACTTGAAACTGTGACAGATTTGAAATCGAACCAAAACCCCTATTTTGAGAGTTCAAAACGAAAAACTCAAAACTAGACTTTTAATCATAACACATAAATCTAGGTTGTGTAAAAATTTCAGACATTTTCGTTGATGTTTGCTATCTCAAATCGCATCGAATATAAACTGTTTTGACAACACGTTTTCGAAATCTGCCTGTGAACATGTCCGAACTTGATGAGCCTGTTTCTATATTTTCTAGTTCGATTTGATCTTTGCAATCTAAATGAAAGTTGTAGATAATCATGTCTAGTATATCTGTTTAAAATTTCAGAATTTTTGGAGTCCATTTGACATGTCAAAAAGTCAATTTTCTAAACTGTGTTAAAACTGCCACCGAACAGTGAACTATTTTTGCATTAAACTCAATTTTTGACATGTTTCCTCAACTTATTTCGAAAAAGTTAAAACACGAAAGTTGTTCGTTAGGGTGTTTTTGATATACTGACCAGAATTTTTGGACTTGAAATGAATTTTTGAATTAAAAGGGCGTAAACTGTGACGTCAAATGATTTTAAATCGAAGAGATTTTGAAATATCGAAACAAACGGTCGAGACCTTGAAATACGATATATCTATACTTTTGAAAAATCCCGTTAAACTAAATTAAAACATATGAGATACTTAGCTATGTAGGGGGTGAGTGCTCGATAGAGTGCCCCTCTAGTTTTTCGCATCGTTAGACGGACGAGTGTGACCTATGTAGGGGGTGAGTGCTCGATGGAGTGCCCCTCTAGCTTTTCGCTTCGTGCCAAAACGGCCGAGAGTGACCGACGTAGGGGGAAATGCTCAATAGAACGCCCCCTAGCTTTTTACTTCGTGCCAAAACGGCCGAGGGTGAATGTTATGAGAAACTGTGCCAAAACGGCCAATGAAATACTTGAAATACGACACGACTGCGGCCGCCGGATCACCGGCTATACAAGATACTTACGACACGGCTGCGGCTGCCGGATCACCGGCTATACAAAATATTGAGAAATGGTTACGTAACGGGGAAATAAAAGACTTAATGTTTTTAAGTATTTATTTATTTATGCCCGTCTTTAAATTAAGCATTTAAAATTATGTCTTTAAATTTTCATATCTTATTAAATTGTTATTATGGATTAAATGCATGTTCAAGTACACAATTAAATTATTAATTTTAAACTGATAGATGAGTTGTTTGTATGCATGCCTCGGAGTAAAAATTTAATTATTTAATTAAACCTCTTTATACGTGTGTTAAATTATGATCTTGTGGAAATCCTTGTCTTTTCAAATATGTAATTAAATTATTATTATATGAATAAAATTTAAATCATGTCTTGTATGCACATGTTTTTCCTTAAATTTAATTAAAGGCTTTGAAACCCCTTGATCATATTAAGTGTTAACTTACTCAGCACGTTTTTGCTGACCAAACCACATTTTCCCTTTTTCTTTCAGAGTTGAGGATTATGCATCATCATATGCATAACTGGGAATTGTGGGAAGATACATTATTTTAGAACTTGCATGGACGGGCCTGTTTAACCCGTGTTTGGCCATGTTGGCCCAGTATTTAAATTTCTGCTGCATTACAATTATATATATGTAAGTATTACATTCCGCTGCAACTTCGATATTATGATTTTTAAGTTATATTGCAATGGGCCGTTTGAATGTTTTAAATTCTGAAAAACCATAGCCTTGCATCTCTTTAGCAAGCTCGGAGAAACCGTGTCTTGCTAGGGAGGTGTGGCGGTGACATCCCGGCCTGGGTTATCAAATCCGGGGTGTTACAAATTTCTTAAATTTTAAATATTTTATAAAGATTAAAATATAGTAATTTTCTAAGATTCAAATTATGCTCAAACGGACTTCATGGAAGCTAATTAAATTATCTAACATTCTGCAATCATTATTCTATGCCTAAATTTGAGTCAATCCTTCCAAAGCATACAAATTTTCCTATAGCAATTAAAAGGCACATTTCATTTTTCAAATCATTGTGCACATGCCAAAATCCATTTTTAATGTAATTTATTCCCAATTCCGGTACTAAAATATTAATTCTACTTTTTATCTCCCGATTTAGCAAAGCAGAAATCACAGGATTGGATTCTAACATTTAATTATGCAGAATAATGTAAATAATCTAATAAACATGGTAAAATAATGATAAAACATGGTAAATTAAATATTATACTAGAATATAATCTAAAAATAGATTTGGCCAGATTGATCGATCATATTCAAGTTATAGCAGAACAATCTACAGATCACTCTTACTCACAGATTGATCGATTATAGCAGATTACATTTAGAGGCAAATTAATAACATTACAAAGCAAGAAAAAGAAAGGCAACACCTAGAATAGGAAGAACTCGATCAGAATGGCATCCTGTCCAATTCCTCCGGCTTGTTAGATGTTTGCAGTACGTTTCTAATGTGTTTTTGCAGTCTGAATGAAGAAGAAAGGCGAAGAACGGCATTTAAAACCAAGTTCGGGAGGTTAGAAAACTGCTCAACCGCGACTGTGGCGCGAAATGTGGCGCTTGGGACCTGTTTTAGGCGCCACCAAGAAGGTGCGGCGCATCCTGACGATTTTTCACGATTTCTGATTGCGGCGCCAAGTGTGGTGCTGGAAGGCTGATTTCGGCGCCGCCAAGCACGTGCGGCGCATCGTGAAGCTTTTTCATCCGAAATTTTCCTAAGTGTTGAACTGGCGCCTGATGTGGCGCTCCGATGTCCTTTTGGGCGACGCCATGCCAATGTGGCGCATTATGGGCACAGTCCAGTGTTGAAAAATCCGAATTTGATATTCTTTGTCCTCCGAACATCTTTGTTTCTTCATTTTAATCCCTGAAACATCATTGTAATGCATTAGATTTGCCAAAGTTTAATTGCAAAGCATAAAATATGGTAAATTGAGCTCAAATAAGCTTAATCTAATCATGTTTATTGGTATTTATAAATCACATGAAATATAAACTAAAAAGCATTAAAATAGGGTTACATGCATGCATTTTAGACATATTTTAGCACAATTTAAGCTCATTTAAATGTGGTTTCACAGGGTGCATCAACATCCTCACACTTAAGTATTGCTCGTCCCTTGAGCAATGAGATCGATTAACACATCAACATGCCAATCAAGATAATAAAGATGAAATCTTTATAGTCCAGCTAAATCATAGATTTCAACAACGCAATGAGCTAAAAGGGTTCACAAGTTTAATGTGCTAGAACAGGGTAAATTGTCATGCCTCATTTGTCAAAACCAGGTATCCAAAGCACTTAAAATACAGAAAACAGATTAACCACACATAGCAACTCGAAATGGGAGAATGAATAATGTAAATATGCTTTTCTATTCCAGTCTTCAAATAGGCTCAATTAATGACTCGGTTTCACAATTATTCCAGACACTTTGGCTGAGTTGTAGACGGTTGAATTCCAAAAGCTACTTATGTTTAAGAATACGTGCCAGTCATATAGTTAAGAGTTTATAAATTTCTGTTTAATTCCCCCTTTTAGTCAATCTTGCATTTTCTATATTGTTTATTTTTTTTCTTTTCTTTTTGCAAGATTTAATATCTTCTCTCTCTCTGTTTTTTTTTTTATATAGGGGTTTTACTCTGACTTTATGTGTAACTAAGCATTTAAGAAGACTTAGAACGAGCATATTTATGTATAAATAATGATAACTCTCCGTATAACAAATAAACTAGTCTAATTAATCAAGAGGCTTTCTGCAAGGTAAATAGAATTGTCACCAAAATTCAAACAACTAGCATGACAATTTAACAAAGCCTAGAACTTTAAACTAAGAAACCTAATACTCATTAAGTTGTAAAATCGGATCTAAGCAGAACATTTAGACTTATTTTGATTTTCTCCAGATTGGCAATGATGTGATAATCTCTAAATAATAGCATCCCTGGAAAATACAATTTCAATTTAAATCTAACATATTTAACATGCCCAACATGATGCATTTATTATATTCATTTAAAGCATAATAAAATTAAAACATAATTAAGCTATTACCAAAATACCTCATGCAGATTGGTAAATATAAAAACATAGAAAGATCACACCTGGAGTATTTAAACTTTAGAATTTCACTTCATCGTCATGGACGTCCCCCCTTTTTTGCTTCTTTGTGGCATATCCTGCTTCTAAATATATTTATATGGTATTCACTCATACAAAGGACAATCATTAGTGCACATGGTGAATTTTTAAAACAAACAATTAATTCCATCCATAGTTTATTTAATACCAGATTTTTAATGTTAAATTTCAGATTTTAGATATTAGTATTATTAAATATTATTATTATTATTATATAAATATATATTCATACTAATATATTATTTAAATTGAAATTATTTATATTTTTTTATTCAGATTTTTAATATTAAATAACCATTTGCATCAAATTAAATAAATATGGACAGATTTAATAAAACATTTAAATTTATAAATTCACCAAAAGCAAAATACCATAAGTCTAAGAAAAAGTAACATGAAAATGCCAATTCTAATTTAACTAAGCAAGAAGAAATCATCCCTATCTATCTAAATATCTAAATCTCCATAGATGCATCCGAATCAGCTACTTCAGCTTCCCTAGTATCATCATCTTTATCCTTAGGGTTTGGATCATTAGGAGGTACATATCGATCACCTAAACTTTCAGACATGAAGTGCTCAAGTCTCGAAGAAACTAGTGCAAGCTGTGTCTGTGTACTATCCTCCTTCTTCTTCATCTCGGCCCTAAGCTGGTGAATCTCATAGGTCATCCTATTAAGTGCCACCTCTGTAGGTCCTACACTAGTACCAGATGTACTAGGTATATCAGGATGATGAATGGGTGCTCTGCGAGGTGAAGTCGGGTAAGCTAGCTCTGCACATCTCACTACAGGCTTGTGATAGAATATCTTGAAAGCGATAGGAGTCTTACTCTTCAAATCTTAAGCATAGGCTCCTAAATTTACTCCAGCCTTCTCACAAAGTTCCCAAATAAGTGCAGGGAACCCGAGTGTAGACCTCGCAACATCAGATCCCATACTATCCAGCTCACTTGCTATCATCTCCCCAATATCGATAGGCAATCCATTCTTCACACAATATTACAAAATATAACTCTTCTGCACTAGGCTGGGCAGTGTGTGAAGTAGGAAAAACCCTATGCTTATAAAGCAAGTAAATCTGGTATAAAGGGGCATCCATCAAAGTAGCAACGACCCGTTCATTATTTGAATCCTCTATGTAGGCAACTTTCTTCTGCTTTCCAAACATCTCCTTTAAAATCTTCTTTTCTAGCTCCTTTCCTCCTTCTTCAGAATACACAGGATCAAAGAAAGCATTCTTCTTTGTAGCCGGACAAGAGACATCCACAGTACCATAGAGCGGGTTGATGGTGTCTGGATCATAAGGTACAGGCACTCCCCAAATCCATGAAGTAAAGTGTCCATACTGGGCATTGGCCAGAAATTTCCTAGTAAGCTCCCACGAATACACTCCATCCGGATGCTCAGCAAATTTCATCCATCCTCAACTTTCCAAGGCATCAAGAATCAAAACCCGCTCCATGTCATCTTCAATAAAACCTTTATATTGGATGATCCAACTTTCACTCATTCCTTGATAGTAAGAATAGGCCTGTTGATTTATGAAGATCGCCAGATTGAAGATGTCTCCGGTTAGTTCTTGCAAAGGAGGTGTATCATCCTTCATATTATGGCTTTTCCTCTTTGCTTTAGAACCACTCGGATGTTTGATTCTCTCAGGTGAAACTTTTTCTGGAGATTCAGCATCATCTTCTTCCTGTTGTGGATCATCCTCTCCCTGTTGAGCAGAATAGAATGGAATTTCCTCTCCATCCACAGAATCAGCAACTAACAACTCATTCACGAACTCATCGGCATTATTGACAGCTGCAGGTTCCGGATTAGGTTCTCTAATAACAAGTGGCTGTGATGGGGGAGGTTCCTTGGCTTTCTGCTTCTTTCCAGCATTGTTTCTATTGATTCCTTGGGTTGTTTTTCTCTTTGATCTCATGATAACGGAGTTTAGGAAGGTGGAATTGATGTTAGGAAGCTAATTAAACTGATAATAGAAGAATTTGGACTGATTGGGCAGAATGGACAGAGGACCGATCGTTCTTCCTCTTTTAAAGAGAGTGGAAATCTTGATTTTGCTGAGATATGGAGTGATTGATTCAATCTAAGTCCAAATATACATTAAACATATGATTTGGAGTCAGTTTAATGCTGTTTTGGATCCCAAAAATCGATTAGATATGATTTGAATCTTTTGGAATCGCGGATTTTTCAAAAATTCGCGTCGGTGGCGCCAGATGTGGCGCTTGGAAGCTAATTTAGGCGCCACACAGTGTGTGTGGCGCATTCTGAAGAAAACCTAAATCTGCGGCGCCGAAAGTGGCGCTGGAAAGGGGATTTGGGCGCCGCATAGTTAATGCGGCGCATCCTGAAGCAAACTTGGAAAATTCCTATTTTGGCGGCGCCAGATGTGGCGCTCCAGAGCACTTTTAGGCGCCGCATAGTGCATGCGGCGCAATTCTGGAAAAACTTGAAAAATTTTCTAAGTGTCAAGGAGCCAGTGTGGCGCTGAATAGCCAATTCGGGCGCCACACAGTGTGTGTGGCGCATTCTGTGCAAAATTCGGGCAGAATGTGTTTTTCCTAAGTTTGTCCCCATGATGTCCAACATCTCCATATCACTCAACAATACCAATCCTACCTTTTCTACTTCTCAATCATGTCCAAACAAACTTCATTGATCTATTCATCATCTCAAAACGCTCAATCTAACATGATATTGATAAGAGCTACTTTATTGAAATTAAAAGTAACTAAGAACCTTATAAATCAAATGACAACTATCTAATGTTTCATATGATCAAAATAGCTAAGGTAACATAAATGATATAATCAAAATAGCAAAATAGTAGCAAATAAAGTTCACGACAGTCCAATTGAAAATGAAATCAACTAAATGTAGCAAAATGTACTCCATCACTTCACATAGGCTTACTAATACACATAATCAATCCATAACAAAGCCTATCTATATCCCTCATCACTCAATCAGAATCGTCTTCATCATCCTCATTATCTCCTACTTCCTCAGATCCGTCCCCAGCTGCATCATGATAATGGCCAAAATTGTCCATTATTTCCAATCTATTTCCGTGTCTGAGACGGACATTTTGATCGTATTCCCATCTTATTTTAATAAGAAAGCAGTTAAATTTGACAGATTAGTTTGTAAGAATAATAAGCTGGTAATGAAAAACACAAAAATATGCAATTTTTAATTGTATTTGTGTTAGAAAAATCCAAAAACATGAAAAAAGGAAAAAGAAAAGAAAAAGGAATGAAAAGATGGGCAAAAGAATAAAATAGCCCACGAAAATCAAAAAGATGGGAAAAAGAATTAAAATCCCACAAACTGAAATTTTGGCTAAGTGTTGGAAATCAATTCGGTTTACGCAATTCGGTTTATACCGAATTGCCCATGTAAACCGAATTGCTGAAGAAAAGAAGAAAAATGGTTAAGTGTTGAGAGGAGATGCGAAATGCCCAATGCGATCTGAGCAATTCGGTCTATACTGAATTAACTCCTAAACCGCATTGCACCAATGAAAGGAAGAAAGCCCAGGGCAAAAAAGAGATGATACAATTCGGTATAGACCAATTCGGTTTAGACCGAATTGAGTATTAAACCGAATTGCCTCAAAGCAAGGAAGCCAAGCAGGAGGCCATGAGCAATTCGAAATAGCCAATTCGTTTTACATTTAAACTGAATTGATGTTGAAGACCACATCCCAGCCAAAGATCAAGAAAGAGAGACCTCATGCAATTCGATATTCACCAATTCGGTCTATACCGAATTGCCTGTGGAGACCGAATTGAATTCAAAATGCATCCGGATGAAGCTGAGGAGCACGTGGAAAATACATGCCATTGCTAATTGGCCCTGATCGGCCTGGGGTATTAAGAAAGGTGTATAAAAGCTGATTCTCACCAACACTTGAAGAAGGAGACCAATTCTTGCACACTTGGCAGAGGACAAGAAGAACAATCAAGGAGGATCTTCACCCCTTAAGGGTTAGGTAGGTAGGTAGTTAGTTTATTTTTCATGCATTTTAGTTTAGTTTTAGTGTTTTCATCATAGATTAGTTGTTAAAGCTTGTTACAACCAATTAGTGTAGCCATTTCCATACTATTTTACATGTTTTTTAGATAGAATGGACCCAACCTTCAATTTAATGATGATCTTGGGTTATTTATTATGCTTTCAAGTGTTTAGTACAAAGAAAATTTCCAGAAATGGATTTTGTCTCATGTGTTTGACACTCTTTAAATGCTTTCCTTAGTAATAAATGTTAAAATGAATGTTTGTTTCAACTAGGTTACATTTATTATGTTATAGTTGACTTACATTCTCAATAAATGCATGTTTAGTGGGTTTTTGGTATGGTTTTATGCCTTAGAGCTTCAAATAGGTGTTCTTAGGTTTTAGACAATTTTAGGATTTGTAGAAATAGGTTTTAATGTTTTATTTTACTATTCTTGCTTTAGATCTTTTATTTATTGTTGCCTTAGATGATGTTGGTGTTCTTATTTTTATGCATGATGTTCTTAGAATTATATGATGTTTTAGGTAGATTAATCTTTGAATTCCTTGTTTGTAGTTTTAGGTTTAAATCCATGCTATTACCCATTGAATATGCATAACTATGGATAACCACAAAATATTCACAAGTATGGCTGCGAGATGACACTGATGTGAAATGAGTGATGAGGTCAATCCCATCTATCATAAACCGCATCAGTCTAGAAACCGCATTGATACTAGTGAACACAAAAATACACTTATGTGAAAATTACATGCAATTCGGTTTGTCAATTCAGTCTATACCGAATTGCCTTGGCAAATCGAATTACCCTCCTTTTGAAGTAGGTTGCCTTAGCCAAATTTGAGTGAAAGAATAACCTCATCAATTCGGTTTAGACTGAATTGCTTAGACAAACCGAATTAGATGATGCTATCTTGCATCCTTGCAATGATTAACTGGGTAAGGCAATACTTCATCTCTCATGCATTTTCAATTCGGTTTATATTGCTTCTAATCTAGTAAGCCGAATTGACCCCCCCTTCTCTCTATTTTTAATACTCCAAAAATATTTTATTTCTTGAGTTGTGTAAGTTGCATGGGTGTATTGGGCTTAGGCCAATTACACTTAACTTTATCCATTACACATCTCAACCATTAGTGTCTAAATTATTGTGTGATTAACACTCACACAATACCAAAAACATTCTTTTAATTTCATCTTTTCCTTTTTATTGTGTGTATGAATGAGTAATAAGGAATATCACAGATCAATGTTGGCAAAAAGGTCCCTTCACCGGGATAACGATTAGCTCGTCTTCTGTGTATTAATTATTACTCGTTATTTTGCATGGTCTGATTGGAGATTGGTGGAAGCTTCGGCAAAAAGGTCTCTTCACAGAGATAACGATTAGCCACTCAGTCAATTCCTAATTAGATACAGTTTTCTTTTCTTTAACTTAATTTCAAACCTGAATTTTGAATTATGGTAATATTAGATAGTGTCGATCAACACTGTTATGATAATACTGTAACGAGAAAACATGTGGGTTTTTCCTCATCCATGGATAGTAGAACTTTTGATGATAGCGATCACTGTCATTAAAGGTTTCTCACTGTCTAAAAATTGTATCATCTGGAATAATTGGGAACTTGATAGCAGATGCTTGCAGTCCAGATAACCCCAATTATTTCTGGCACTCTTTTTAGCCAAATTCTTCTTCTCTCAAGGCTAATCCATCTTTGTGTATCAGATTCTGTCTAATCCCACCATATATTTTGGGGTATCTTATTTTATATCTCATGTACATGTATGCATGATATTATTATGTAGATATTGTGGTCATATTATTTTGGAGATCGATCTCCTTGGACATAGAAATCTTGATCTAAATCAGATGTTGCATAATAAATTTCCACAAAAATCACTTTATAAAATCCGGATCTGAGTAAGGGATAATTTCACAGATATGACTAGTTCATCTTCTACTGGGGGTTGATTTTGAGAACTTAGAAGCAGAGTCAGCGATTAGGTCTCACCTAGACTGAAAGGATCTGTGTTTTAATTGAGAGTTTAGTACCTGTGTAGGGAATGATTTTCAAATACCAATTGTTTTCTCAAAATTGCTGTGTGTTGGAAATCTTATATTAAATATTGCATCAAATCAGTGTCCACTTGGATTCAGATGAGATATGATAAATAATACTATAGGAACAACATATAGGCCTTGGTTAATTTTTAAGGTATGGTTGAGTAATCTTTCAACTACTATCTTCTCCCTCCAAAGCCTAGAATTGAGTCTCGAGTGAGTACATTCGGAATATATCCTTACGGGTCTGTTCCATTCAGTCTGTATCTCATAACTAACCGAGTGTTATAAGCCATGTGGCTTACTGATATTTGGGAGGTTCTTAATCTGCATCTGGTCATCAAGACCAGGGGCTCTTTTATACTAACGGAATGAGATAACTTTTTAAAGCTCCCGAGTGATAGGTTTTTAAATGCTTTCTTTACCGCTTTCTTTTAAATGCTTTATAGAGGACACTCGGGAGAATTAGAGGATGGCCGCCGTATATAAGGTTTAAGAGTTATGGATTAGTTCGGGATTAGTGTAACACCCCGGATTTGATCACCCAGGCCAGGGCATTACCGCCACACCTTCCCAAGCAAGACGCGAACCATTTCGAGCTCACTTGAGAAGATGCTAAGGCTAAGTTGTACCAATACTTAAAAATAATTTAAAAACCATTCAATAAGTGCCCGAAGGTTTAAATCAGAGTTAAGTCTAACATACATAATTTTAAACAGTGCGGAAGCTAAGGGCCAAACACGGCCAAACATGAGTTTGGGATTCGTAAAAGAATTTAAAAACAAGTGCGACAAGTCTTCGGAAATTCCCATCCCAAATGTAAATGCAGTGCGCTAATCTTCAACATCTGAAAAAAATAGAGACAACGTATCTATCAGTACAATGGTACTGAGTAAGTTAATATACAACACAACGAATTTTAAAAATTTTAGAAGAGTATTCAAAATAGGAATTTACTTTAAAAGACGGATAATTATTTACGGAGAAATATTTAAATCTTACACCTGCCGAAAGATCTTTTTCAAATCTCTTTATGAGCGAGAACACTTGTCCTTGGGGAATCAAACCCACAAGAACTCAAATACATTCTTTTACCATTTTTGGGGAATCAAACCCGCAAGAGTTCAAACACATTCTTTTACCCTTGTTTCCATATTTCAAATACATTCTTTTACCATTGTTCATTATGATCGAGGGCATCCGTCCTTGGGGAATCGAACCCGCAAGAACTCAATATACATCCTAGGGAATCGAACCCATAGGAGTCAACAATATCCTGGGGAATCGAACCCGCAGGAAAAACATACACCTTGGGGAATCGAACCCGCAAAGCAAGTGAAAGTAGCGGACCCTATACAGACACACTCCGGAGCCCTAGGTAACCCATACGGATACACCTAGGAGTATAGACTCATACAATCACGCAATATAATTTCCTTGGCGCCGTTTTGGCCACCAAAAAGAGGGGGCGGCCCAACGAGCTCACGCCAAGTGCACTTACCCTCCAAAATTGGGCATCTAACTCGATCAAAACTCACAAAGTTTCAAAATCCACATTTTAATCATTACAACATATGTCTAAATTTCCATAATTCATAGGATTCATCAAAGAGTAGCAATCGACTCAAAAACTACCGAAACGTACGAAACCAAATTTCACCGGTAAGACTACACTGTGGCAGTTTCCAAAATCGTATTAGGAAATGTAGTAAAACTTTGTGAAAAATTCTGAAAATTTTACAGGTGCTAGGCGACATCAAAATAAACATTTTTCGCAGAAATAGGCCTTAGCAAATTCGGACTCTAAGTTGCTCAAAAAAAATCATTTCAGAAACTTGTTTTCAAAAGGGTGCAAAGACCACTGTTCATCCGACCACAGCTTACTTAAAAATCCATAACAATTCGAAGGTTGATCCAAAAATTCTGAAATTTCACATGAGTAAACTAGACGCATAGATGAACAATTTTCATGAAGAAGCTAACCATCAAAAACGACCATAGCTAGGAGAAATATGAACTACAAAACTGGACATGCTAGAAATTTGAATCTGTCACCAAATATAGCAGAAAATACCAGATCCGTTTTCGTCGACCAAATCAAGTCCAAAAATTATGAAAATTTACAGACATCATCTTTAAAGTGTTAGGAACATTTTTCATTTAGACAAGTTCTTCCAAAAATGAACGGATCTTTACGAAAAACGCTGAACAAATAAACTACTCGGATAGAAACCCTAATTGACAGTTTTGGCACAAGATGAAAATCGAACTCTAACTCAACAAATACTCAACCAAACACTCTAAAAATTGATATGCACATCATTAACTTACATAGGAATAGGTTTGAGTCGAAATCCCCTTTGTTGGAATCCCCGAAAACGTCCGGATCAACCACACGATCAACACCTTCCACCGAATGAACCTATTTTTGATTCAATGACCAAGATCCTTAGTTTCCAAGGCTAGAACTCGAATCAAAACTAAAGTAATGACTAAGGAACATCCTTACCTAGATGATGAATGGATTGGGTGTGGAAAGATTCGTCCAAACTCCTTGAATCTGGAAAAACAATACTCAAACTCACCAACACTCTCATGTGAATCTGATTTTCGGATGGGGGTTTGGTAGGGTGTTTTGGGGACTGTTATGGGCTGTAAAATGGGGTGTGGCTGGTTCCAATGGGTGCATTGAAGACCCTAGGGAAGATGGGAAGAGATTAATGCAGTCAATTTTCGAGAATTGACAATCCCAACCCCCATTCATCCTCCTTTGTTCAACCATGGATCAAATACTCTCACTTTGGTTCATGTACCATAATAACTTTCACTTGCTTGGAAGATTAATCCACTTAAATCCGTCCAAGAGGGTCCAAATACACTCATTAATATCTGGGAAAGGTGTTAGGATTGATTCAAAGCATCTAAGACCAAAATAAATGCCAAAATCGAGCAAAACGCGTAAGCAGCGTTTGCTGCTGGTGGTGGCGCGGTCTCGGCGCGGTCGTGGCGCGGTCCGCGCCATTTTTTTTTTTTTAATAATATTATGATTTTTATTTTCTAAAAATCATAATACGGAATTATCCGGGATCGTTGGGATAATTCGATAACTCTCTTCGAGTTGCTATCGTCCGAAAATATTTAATTCCGCTCTCTCGGAATTATTTCGGTTTTAATAATTAAATCCAATTCTTCAATTTTGGATTTAATTTTTCGATGTCGATTTCTCGGGTATTACAGTCTACCCCCCTTAGAAATCAACTTCGTCCTCGAAGTTGGGTCGCACTCGGAAAGCAACACCAACTTAAGTAGTTTTACACGCATAGAATTATTGAGGCTTGAAAATTAAATTCTTACCTCAACGCGTGACATCTCTGTGGGGTATCACATCCTCTCCCCCTTAGGACCGCAGTTATGTCCCCATAACTGCCTATGAATTTTCTTCTTGCTGGTTGCGATTCGGTTGTGGTCTCTGTCCTTGATTATTGGGATGATTTGGCCCAGTCGGCCGATTCTCGTGTGGAGGGTTCACCAGATCCAACCTCTTCTCGATCATCTCCTCGCGAACATTGCATTCTCTAATCATGTGGTCTTCCCCACCACATCTATAACAAGTTCCACGCTTAGGGCACTCGCGTACCAGATGAGCTTTGTGGCACTGCGGACATCGTGGTATGGATGTACCACGGGTGTCATTTCTTCTGTTGTTCAAACCTCTGTCCACATTCTCCTTAGGTCCATCGAACCTAGCTTGACCATTGTCCTTCCTCAACTTGTTATTATTGTTGCTTCGATTCTTTTTCTCAAATCCTTGCGATCCCTTGCTCGACTCACCATTGTCCTTACGCTTCAACCGCTGAACACGAGCGATTGCTACAGCTCGGTCATACACTGCCTGTAGTGTATTGTGTTGTCCTCCAACCAGTATCTCTCGGATACTAAGGTTTAGCCCCATCTCGAACTTCTGGGCCTTGTCGGAGTCAGTTGGTACAAGTCTCGGAGCAAAGCGAACTAGCTCCTTGAACTTGGTGTAGTATTCTTGCACCGTTTTTCCTCCTTGTCTTAAGTTAATAAATTCTTCATACTGTGCAGCCTTAGTGCTCAGTGGATAAAACCTCTCTCTCAGTGCTTCCTCAAATTCTCCCCATGTATAAACCTTCTCAACCCCGGCCAAATCTCCTTGGAGATGTTGCCACCACTCGTCTGCCTCTCCATCCAGATAATAGGTCGCCACTCGAACCTTCTCGTTCTCGGGGCATTTGACGGCAGTAAGAAGCTTGTCAAAAGTTCGGATCCAATTCTCCAACTTGTTCGGGTCCTCTTGGCCGTCATAATGGGGTGGTTTGTAAGGGTTCACCAATGCTAGGTAGTTGCCTCGGGCTACCGGCGGTGGTACACCCGCTTGTGCACGTTGCACCTCGGCATTTCCTAATGCTACGAGAACTTCCTCAATATTCCTTAGACGCTCACCCATATTATTGGGAACAGGAGGCACTCGCCCTCCTATGATTTGAGGAATGTCATTGTTGTTAGGTGCGTTAGCATCATCGCTGTTTGGGACTACCCTCCTTGGCCTTCCCCTAGGTGCCATTTCTGTTATCCAAGCACGCGAAGATGAGTTTCTAATCTAAGGCACGCTAACAGTTAGGAAGATCTAAATGATAGGAAGGGCAAGAGGAGAGAATAGATATGTGCAAACTAAGCACCCTTGATCAAGTTCTAAGGTTAAAGCAAGATTAGATTCAAGTTAGTGGCTCTAAGGCAAGGTCAATCGACATACCAACTAAGAACGTTATCAAATACACGTGACATGCATATATATACTTGGAGCATTTAAAAAAAAATGATGGATGTATGCAAATGCATCCCCCCCCCCCCCCCAAAAAAAAATTTTTATGCATTTTTCAAGACCTGTCGGAACAATTATTATATAATTCCCATGGGTTTTAAAATAAAATTCCTTTCCATGGAAATAATATCTTAAAAATATTTAAAATAATATTTAAATTTCTGGGCCTCTATATTGGGCCGAAAAATAATAGCTTAAAAATTTTTCTGGGCTCTGATACCACTTTGTAACACCCCGGATTTGATCACCCAGGCCAGGGCATTACCGCCACACCTTCCCAAGCAAGACGCGAACCATTTCGAGCTCACTTGAGAAGATGCTAAGGCTAAGTTGTACCAATACTTAAAAATAATTTAAAAACCATTCAATAAGTGCCCGAAGGTTTAAATCAGAGTTAAGTCTAACATACATAATTTTAAACAGTGCGGAAGCTAAGGGCCAAACACGGCCAAACATGAGTTTGGGATTCGTAAAAGAATTTAAAAACAAGTGCGACAAGTCTTCGGAAATTCCCATCCCAAATGTAAATGCAGTGCGCTAATCTTCAACATCTGAAAAAAATAGAGACAACGTATCTATCAGTACAATGGTACTGAGTAAGTTAATATACAACACAACGAATTTTAAAAATTTTAGAAGAGTATTCAAAATAGGAATTTACTTTAAAAGACGGATAATTATTTACGGAGAAATATTTAAATCTTACACCTGCCGAAAGATCTTTTTCAAATCTCTTTATGAGCGAGAACACTTGTCCTTGGGGAATCAAACCCACAAGAACTCAAATACATTCTTTTACCATTTTTGGGGAATCAAACCCGCAAGAGTTCAAACACATTCTTTTACCCTTGTTTCCATATTTCAAATACATTCTTTTACCATTGTTCATTATGATCGAGGGCATCCGTCCTTGGGGAATCGAACCCGCAAGAACTCAATATACATCCTAGGGAATCGAACCCATAGGAGTCAACAATATCCTGGGGAATCGAACCCGCAGGAAAAACATACACCTTGGGGAATCGAACCCGCAAAGCAAGTGAAAGTAGCGGACCCTATACAGACACACTCCGGAGCCCTAGGTAACCCATACGGATACACCTAGGAGTATAGACTCATACAATCACGCAATATAATTTCCTTGGCGCCGTTTTGGCCACCAAAAAGAGGGGGCGGCCCAACGAGCTCACGCCAAGTGCACTTACCCTCCAAAATTGGGCATCTAACTCGATCAAAACTCACAAAGTTTCAAAATCCACATTTTAATCATTACAACATATGTCTACATTTCCATAATTCATAGGATTCATCAAAGAGTAGCAATCGACTCAAAAACTACCGAAACGTACGAAACCAAATTTCACCGGTAAGACTACACTGTGGCAGTTTCCAAAATCGTATTAGGAAATGTAGTAAAACTTTGTGAAAAATTCTGAAAATTTTACAGGTGCTAGGCGACATCAAAATAAACATTTTTCTCAGAAATAGGCCTTAGCAAATTCGGACTCTAAGTTGCTCAAAAAAAATCATTTCAGAAACTTGTTTTCAAAAGGGTGCAAAGACCACTGTTCATCCGACCACAGCTTACTTAAAAATCCATAACAATTCGAAGGTTGATCCAAAAATTCTGAAATTTCACATGAGTAAACTAGACGCATAGATGAACAATTTTCATGAAGAAGCTAACCATCAAAAACGACCATAGCTAGGAGAAATATGAACTACAAAACTGGACATGCTAGAAATTTGAATCTGTCACCAAATATAGCAGAAAATACCAGATCCGTTTTCGTCGACCAAATCAAGTCCAAAAATTATGAAAATTTACAGACATCATCTTTAAAGTGTTAGGAACATTTTTCATTTAGACAAGTTCTTCCAAAAATGAACGGATCTTGACGAAAAACGCTGAACAAATAAACTACTCGGATAGAAACCCTAATTGACAGTTTTGGCACAAGATGAAAATCGAACTCTAACTCAACAAATACTCAACCAAACACTCTAAATATTGATATGCACATCATTAACTTACATAGGAATAGGTTTGAGTCGAAATCCCCTTTGTTGGAATCCCCGAAAACGTCCGGATCAACCACACGATCAACACCTTCCACCGAATGAACCTATTTTTGATTCAATGACCAAGATCCTTAGTTTCCAAGGCTAGAACTCGAATCAAAACTAAAGTAATGACTAAGGAACATCCTTACCTAGATGATGAATGGATTGGGTGTGGAAAGATTCGTCCAAACTCCTTGAATCTGGAAAAAACAATACTCAAACTCACCAACACTCTCATGTGAATCTGATTTTCGGATGGGGGTTTGGTAGGGTGTTTTGGGGACTGTTATGGGCTGTAAAATGGGGTGTGGCTGGTTCCAATGGGTGCATTGAAGACCCTAGGGAAGATGGGAAGAGATTAATGCAGTCAATTTTCGAGAATTGACAATCCCAACCCCCATTCATCCTCCTTTGTTCAACCATGGATCAAATACTCTCACTTTGGTTCATGTACCATAATAACTTTCACTTGCTTGGAAGATTAATCCACTTAAATCCGTCCAAGAGGGTCCAAATACACTCATTAATATCTGGGAAAGGTGTTAGGATTGATTCAAAGCATCTAAGACCAAAATAAATGCCAAAATCGAGCAAAACGCGTAAGCAGCGTTTGCTGCTGGTGGTGGCGCGGTCTCGGCGCGGTCGTGGCGCGGTCCGCGCCATTTTTTTTTTTTTTAATAATATTATGATTTTTATTTTCTAAAAATCATAATACGGAATTATCCGGGATCGTTG
Organism: Hygrophila difformis; assembly: GCA_030278955.1. Taxonomy (NCBI): domain Eukaryota; kingdom Viridiplantae; phylum Streptophyta; class Magnoliopsida; order Lamiales; family Acanthaceae; genus Hygrophila; species Hygrophila difformis. The sequence continues at coordinate 13,437,026 of JAOANR010000012.1, read as the reverse complement.
GGATAATTCGATAACTCTCTTCGAGTTGCTATCGTCCGAAAATATTTAATTCCGCTCTCTCGGAATTATTTCGGTTTTAATAATTAAATCCAATTCTTCAATTTTGGATTTAATTTTTCGATGTCGATTTCTCGGGTATTACAGTCTACCCCCCTTAGAAATCAACTTCGTCCTCGAAGTTGGGTCGCACTCGGAAAGCAACACCAACTTAAGTAGTTTTACACGCATAGAATTATTGAGGCTTGAAAATTAAATTCTTACCTCAACGCGTGACATCTCTGTGGGGTATCACAATTAGAATTTGGACTTTGGGTGTGACAAGGGGGATGATAGGAGTACTTGACATGTCAACTAATGATATGTTAGGTGTTACTTATCCACCATGGAGAAATAACATACCTCGGCAGGGGGAGTTATTAATCTGTGGTATCTTAGATGTTAAGGTCTTAAGAGCATGAAAATTCTGACTGTAAGTACCTGTTTGTTAAAGGGAACATAGTTTAGAAAGCATGAGAGTTAGCTAACTGATAGATTATCCCAAACAAATATCTGCGTAATGAAAATGGAAGTTTACTTGTGTCTCATCTGAAGTCTTGTCCAATCTTTATTATTTTCTTCATGTCCCTTCTGTCATATTTTAAATCTGCTTTATAGATAGTGTAGCATAATTTTACATGCTTTCGTAGAATAATTTTATCCGCTTTCTTAGTATAATTTTTATTGCTTTCTTAGAATAGATTTAACGGCTTTTTAGAATAATTTTACTATGCTTTGTAGTATAACTTTTACTGCTTCCATAGTCCAGTTTAAATTATGTCAAGTCGTGGTTAGAACCAAAACTCAAGCTTGATACGAGTAACCGTGTGGAAAATCTTAGTAAACGACGTGGGCACTGCTTCTATCGCACATCCTCCAGTGAACGATCCGATCTTACTATAAATTACTGTAATTTTTGACACCGTGCACTTTCGGGCCATAGTTTCCTACACAAGTATATAAAAATGTGACATCCTATAAAAATATCCTTAATCCCAACCCCATCTCCATAATTGGTTTCATTGAATAAAATTACACCGGGATTATATTTTCAGAAAATACTCATATAGTGAGAAATTGTCAAAAGTTTCATGGCGCCGTTGCCGGGGAGGATGCAACGCCGTTGATTAAGAGAATTACACTCATGATTTACTCATAGATAGTTTTTGTATATACTCTTGAACCATCACTAACATGGGGTTGTGTAGGTGTTGTTAAGTTGTGATATAAACTGCTTATGCGACGGAGGAAGGGTGCATTGCCTGAGCTATCGTTCGATCTAGAAATAGAAAGGACTGCTCGACAGCTGAGGGCACAAGCAAGACTGAGAAAGGAACGGGAAGCACGGACTCGTACCTCACCCGAAACCACAAGCAGTGACTTATCTGACATGGCAGAGAACCAAGACATTCCCCCGATCTTACCCATAAACCAGCCACCCATCCACAACCAACCACTAAATAACCCAGGTAATGGAGCTGATGGAGATATAGTAGAACATCCAAATCGTGATAACGAGGAGGAGAACCTACAAAATCTCGATCAGCAACATTACCAGCAATTCCACCAGCCACCACCACCTCAAAACCAATTTAACAACCAAAACCAAAATATACCAAATTAGCAATATCAGAATCAAGCCTTCAATCAGGACCAGTTTCAGAACAACCCTCATGATCCAGACAACATGTTCCAACAGAATTCCAATTACCATCAGCAATACCAGAATCAAGCAGAGCAAGGAAATCAGCAACAGCAGGCAGCAGCTGTTTTTATGCAGCCTATTGTGGAACCTTATCTGAACAGGCCCGGGAGAGCACAATTTGCCGCACACAACTTTGAACTGAAACCTGCACTAATTAACTTGGTGCAGAACAATTAATTTTGCGGTGCAAATCATGAGGACCTTCATGATCATCTTCAAACTTTTCTGGAGCTCTGTGATACGATCAAGAATCAAGGGGTATCCCCTGATGCTATAAGACTGATGTTGTTTCCTTTCTCTTTATTCAGTGGAGCTAGGGATTGGTACAAATGTTTGCCTATCAACTAGAGGAGTACGTGGGCAGATTTAGTAAGGAGCTTTCTGTTAAAGTATTTTCCTGAATCATAAGTGGAGGAAGGACGAGCGAAAATAGGAGAATTCAAAATGAAGCCGGATGAGTCACTCTATGACGCTAAATACAGGTTCTTCAACCTCTTAAGGAGATGCCCCCAACTCGGATATCAACCATGGGAGCAACTGAGAAAATTCTATGGAGGACTCACCCACTCATGGCGAATGATGCTAGATGCAGCCGGAGGGAAACATTTACTCCACTTGCCCATGGATCAAGCCTGGGCAAAGATTGACACCATGTCTGTTAACAGATCTGTACTGAACAATGATGAGAGGAAGGCTGACCCTCCTAGGAAAGTTTTTGCTGTGAGTGAAGGTAAAATAGATTTTGAAAAACTGCAGGAACAGGTGGCTGCAATTCAGCTGAATCAAGGGAAAGGAGCAGGTACTTCTCAGGCAGAAGCCTCATCCAGCCAAGTACAAACACAGCAATCGGAAGCTGTTTGTGGGCTGTGTCAGGGACCACATCCAACTGACATGTGCCAACAGATATCTACCGAAAGTTGTAACTATGCCAGAAATTTCCAGAACCGCCACCCAAACCTCTCCTATTCCAATAACAATGCACTTAATGCGCATTTGTTGTCTCAGCCAAATCAGCCTACCCAGTTTGCCCACCAAAACCAACAACAGAACTTCAGGCCACATAATCAAGGATTTGTTCAGCAGAGGGTACAGAACTTCCAGAATCCGAATTTCCAACCCCAGATCCAACAAAGACCCAATCAGAATCAGGGATAGAACTTCCAGAACTTCCATGCCCAACCTGATCAGAATCAGCAATTCAACCAAAAGCCACCATCCCGCCTGGAAAGCGTGATGACTGAGTTTATTTCCAATCAAAAGGAGATAAACCAACAACTGCAGTCATCTATCAAAAATGTGGAGACACAGGTCACTCAGCTGGCTAAGGACTTGCAAAACAGGGGGAAGGGAACACTGCCGAGTACTGCTGAAACCAACCCACAGTGTAAAGCAATCACATTGTGGGGAGGTAAGATTCTGAAAGGAGCAGTCGGAGCTAGAAAGAAAAAGGCTATGAATGGAAAGGAATCGGTGGAGGTTGACAAGGAACAAGAAAAGATTGAAGGAGATGAAAGTATTGAGCTGGTGCAGGACAAATCAGATGCAGCTAATTCGCAGGCTGAAGCTGCAGTGGAAGCTGATAAGGGTACGGGTGAAGGTACAACTTCCTTCCCTTTACCACCAAAAATTGATAATAATAAGTACATGCCAAGGGTGACATACCCTGCACATCTTAAAAATAAGGAACATGATTTTAAATTCAAGAAATTTCTAGAACGATTAAAGACTGTAGAGATAACCATTCCTCTCGTGGAAATGATTTCAGAAATGCCCACCTATGCTAAGTTCTTGAAAGAATTGATTTCAGGGAAAAGGCAGGTAGATCAGGAGGAGGTAATTATTCTCAACAGCACATGCAGTGCCATAGTTCAGAGGAAATTGCCCGAAAAGATAGAGGACCCTGGATGTTGCACGTTGCCAATACAAATTGGAAGGGCCAAAGTGAGCATGGGGTTATGTGATCTAGGATCCAGCATCAACGTGATGCCTCTAGCCATGGCAATTCGCCTAAGGCTAGGAGAAATTGAACCAGTCAAGATGAAACTGCAACTCGCTGACAAATCAATCACCCAACCTGTAGGAATCCTCAAGGATGTGGTAGTCAAAACCGGCCAGATTCTTTTCCCGATTGACTTCATCATCCTTGACATTGAAGAGGACTCTGAAATGCCACTTATCTTGGGACGCCCGTTTCTGGCCACTGGCGGTGCGTTGATTGACGCTAAATCTGGAAGAGTCACATTGAGGGTCGATGACAGGGAGGTAACCTTTAACATGGAACAGCTGCAGAAGTTCCCGAATGAGGGATCTTGTTCTATATTTAATGTAATAGATGATATGTGTGAGGACGAGAGCATTGACTCTGTGGTTTTGATGTCGGACAAAGTTTCAAAGCAGGTACTGATGCCTGCTGGTGCCGAGCAAAGCTGCAATGCCATGCACTTTGAGGACCCTATGACTGGGGACCTTGAAGAGTTTGACGATATTGAATTCACTCTGGAGGAGGAGGAGAGCACCATGGACGAGGAAGTGGACCCTGTACTGACACAGGGTCCTGAAGGTAAATCCGATCTTTCAACCTCATCCATTTCTCGCAAATTACTGCCTTCTGTTGAATGTCCGCCAGAGCTTGAACTTAAAATACTTCCGGATCATCTTAAGTACGTTTTCTAGTTGAACCTAAAAAGTTACCGGTAATTGTGTCAGCCAAGCTGACACAAGAACAAGAAAAAGCTCTGGTAGACGTTCTTAAGAAATATGTACATGCAATTGGATGGACCATTTCTGATATAAAAGGAATAAGCCCCTCTGTTTGCATGCACAGAATTTTAATGGAAGAGGAGTACAAGCCCTCAAGGCAACCCCAAAGGCGTTTGAACCCCCATATGCAAGAAGTGGTAAGGAAAGAAGTTATCAAGCTCTTAGATGCTGGTATCATCTATCCTATATCTGACAGCAAATGGGTTAGCCCAGTGCAGGTCGTACCTAAGCGTGGGGGGATGTGCATAACGACTAACGAGCAAGGAGAGGAAGTGGCGACACGGCCAGTGACCGGTTGGAGAGTTTGCATCGACTACCGGAAGCTAAATACCGCGACGCGGAAGGATCACTTTCCCTTGCCGTTCATTGATCAAATGCTTGAGAGGTTGGCCGGGAGGGAGTACTACTGTTTTTTGGATGGGTATTCAGGCTACAATCAAATTGTAATAGCTAGCGAAGATCATGATAAGACTACTTTCACGTGCCCATATGGAACTTTTGCGTACAGGCGCGCCTTTTGGACTTTGCAACGCGCCTGCCACTTTTTAACTCTGCATGATGTCTATCTTTTCAGAATTTATCGAAAAATGCATAGAAGTTGTAACACCCCGGATTTGATAACCCAGGCCGGGATGTCACCGCCACATCTCTCTAGCAAGACACGGATTATCCGAGCTTGCCAAAGAGATGCAAGGCTATAGGTATTGCAAAAAGATATAAAAACAAGTCCGGAATCTATGTAAAAATAATAAGTATCATCCACACATATAGTAGTAATAATATATCGCAGCGGAAAAATGTAAAATGGGCCGACATGGCCAAAACTCGGGATTTACATGCCCGTTATGCAAGTATCGTAAAAAGCAAGTAAACAATGTTTAGTAAATCCATCCCCCAATGCACATGCTATGCATTATCTCCGTACTCTGAAAGAAAAGAGAAAACAACAATTTTATCAGTATATAAAATACTGAGTAAGTCGATCCTAACATAGCAATAAAGGGATTTAATTAGATAATTTAAAATTTCACTCCTAACATGCATTTACCAAATTTAAAGGAAATAATAATTTTAATTGTGTACTTAAACATGCATCTAATCCACAATAATAATTTAGTCATGCCATGAAATTTAAAGACATAATTTAAATGCATAATTTAAAGACATGCAAAAATAAATAAACACTTAAAAATATTAAATCTTTTATTCCCCCGTTACGTAACCATTTCTCAGTGTTTTGTATAGCCGGTGATCCGGCGGCCGCAGCCGTGTCGTAAGTATCTTGTATAGCCGGTGATCCGGCGGCCGCAGCCGTATCTGCCATACCCAGTAACACTCCGGAGCCTCGAGAAATCCATACGGACAACCCGAGAGAGTAGGCCATGTATCTCCCGCCGATTGGCGTAATATCTCATCAAATTCTCTCGTCCATTATAGGCCCGAAGAGAAAGGCTAGAGGGGCACCCTGCAGAGCACTCACCCTCCACCAAGTATCTCATGTATCGTTTAGATTTAATGTATCGGGGTTTTTCAAAAGTGTAGATGTATCGTATTTCAAATCTTTGATCGTTCGTTTCGACATTTCAAAATCATTCGATTCAAAAGTATCTTGGCGTCACAGTTTGCGTCTTTTCAATTTAAAAATTCAATTCAAGTTAGAAAAATCTGAAACCTTCACTGTTTATGCAAAACACCCTAACGAACAACTTTCATGTTTTAACTTTTTCGAAATAAGTTGAGGAAACATGCCAAAAATCGATTTTACTATGCAATCAGAAATCTGTCCGAACTCAGGTATGACACAGTTTGAAATTTCGATGTTTCAACATATCAAATGGACTCCAAAAATTCTGAAATTTAATATGCACATACTAGACATGATTATCTACAACTTTCATTTAGATTGTAAAGATTAAATCGGAATAAAAAATATAGAAATAAATTCACTAAGTTCGAACATGTTCATAGGCAGATTTCCACACGTTTTGTCAAAACAGTTTCTTTTCGATGCGATTTAAAATAGCAAACGTTAACGAAAATGGCTGAAATTTTTACACAACCTAGATTTATGTGTTAGGATTAAAAGTCTAGCTTTGAGTTTCTCGGATTGAATCCTCGAAATATGTGTTTTAGGCCGATTACAGAAACTGCGCAAGATGGGGTTTTTAAGTTCGATTTTTACGTTTCGTTACATTACGCCTATACCGGACGCCCCGAAATCACCCGTATTGATATGGAAGGCTCAACTTACAGTGATAGAGAGGTTTGGGTCGTCCTAAGGTCGCTGGCTCGTCCAAAATCCTACGAACGGATCTCCTCAACGTCAAGCTTCCGACTTTGGCCACGATTTCGAACCGGATGAAGAAATCCAATGTTAGATCAAGTTTTTGGGTTCAAAAACTTAAATAGAAATCTATGAACGACTTACCACAGATTAGAATACTAGGAATCTTGTATTCAACGCCTCCTTCGTCGGTTTTCGTCGCCGGGAAGTGATCGGAAAGTCGTCGGGAAATCACCGGAAAGTGTTTTGGCTTTGGAGAGAGTTGAGAGAGTTTGGGAGTGAATGGTGACTGATGAAAATGGTGGAGAGGCTGCCCTAGGTCGCCTAAGAGCTTCCCCCATCGGCCAAAATCCGCTTTCCAAAGTCGGGAGGTCGAATTATGGTAAGAAATCGCCGAAAACGCGCAAGTTGCCAAAACCTGTAGGGCCACGCGGGGTTGGCGCGCCTTTTAGCCAAACCCCGCCCGGCCAGCGCGCGAGACTCGCCTGGACTGCGGTCCGGGCGGGTCCGTGCGATCCGATCCGTCGGGTCTTTTTCTCCTCTCTTTCGGACTTCTATCCTTCCCCGTTTTCGCGCTCGATTTTTCCGGGTCATTTCCGGATTATGCTTCTCATCATAAATTTATTCCGTCTCAATTCGATTACGTGCTTAAAATCCTAAGACCGTCGGTTTTGGTCCGTCGGGTTCTAATTCGTCGTCCTTTGACTTCCGTGCATTTCCGCGTCTACGGGTTCTCGGAACGAAACCTTCTCTCCTATTGGATTAATTCCTATTTTTATATTCTAAAATTTACGGGTATTACAGTCTACCCCCCTTAAGAACCAACTTCGTCCTCGAAGTTGTACTTCATCCTCTCGCGAGTTCGGGAATTGTTTGATTAAGCGATTGTATTATTGTGTGTCGTTGTTTGTTATTATTTGACTGAACCCAGAATTGAAATTTCCGAGTTGCCTACGTACCCCGTGAAGGGATCAAGTCATTACGTAGTTCAAAACAATTTGAATTTGTTTATTTGGGGTACAAAGTATTCGTACAAAATATTCAGAAATACTCGGGTTGTCACATCCTCCCCCTCTTAAGATTACAGTTATGTCCCCATAACTGTTGTTGCACTGTCTTGGAATAGGGTTGGGTAACGCTCCCTCATGTCTGCTTCCAGCTCCCACGTTGCCGTCTCGGCTTCGTGGTTAGACCAAAGAACCTTAACCATCCTCACGGTCTTATTCCTTGTTACTCTCTCCTTCTTGTCGAGTATTCGCACCGGAATTTCTTCATAGCTTAAGTCATCGTCCAGCTCAATTTCCTCCGGTTGGAGTACGTGGGTCGGATCATGGACGTATTTCTTCAGTTGCGAGACGTGGAACACGTCGTGGACACGAGCAAATTGTGGCGGTAATGCCAATCGGTATGCAAGATTCCCCACTCTTTCTAGGATCTCGTAGGGTCCTATGTACCGTGGGCTTAATTTTCCCCGCTTGCCAAAGCGCATCACACCCTTCATCGGTGATACCTTTAACATGACCTTATCGCCTATTTGGAATTCCAAATCTTGCCGTCTCACGTCGGCATAGCTCTTTTGCCGGTCTTGCGCGGCTCTCATCTTTCCTTGTATTATTTTGACTTGTTGAGCCATGTCCTCAACAAGTTGCGGTCCAATTACCATAGTCCTCTCGCCCTCTTCCCAGCTCAATGGGCTTCGGCATTTGCGTCCATACAGTGCCTCGAAAGGTGCCATGCCGATGCTAGCATGGTAACTGTTGTTGTAGGAAAATTCGATCAAGGGTAAGTGGTTTTCCCAACTTCCTTTAAACTCTAGTATGCATGCCCTCAGCATGTCTTCCAAAGTTTGGATCGTCCTTTCCTTTTGTCCATCCGTCATGGGATGGAACGCGGTACTCATCTTTATCTTCGTACCGAGGGCTTCTTGTAGTTTTGTCCAAAAATGTGAGACGAATCTACTATCTCTGTCCGAGATGATGTCGTGTGGTACTCCATGTCGTCGTACCACGTTATCGACGTATGCCCTTGCCAATTGGTCCATGGACCAGGTATCCTTCATGGGGGTAAATATGGCAGCTTTTGTCAACCTATCCACGATCACCCAGATTTTATTCATCCCCTTCGGTGAACGTGGTAACCCCGAAACGAAGTCCATTGAAATGCTATCCCATTTCCAACTTGGGATTTCCAATGGCTGCATTAATCCTAAGGGTTTCTGCCGTACGGCCTTGACCTTCTGGCAGGTAAGGCATCTCGCCACAAACTCGGCTATTTCTCTCTTCATGTTCGGCCACCAATAGTTCTTCTTTATATCCTTGTATAGCTTCTCGCCTCCGGGGTGGACCGAATATGGGGTATTATGGCCTTCCTCCATTACTCTTTGCTTCAGGTCCTCGCATGTTCGTGGTATGCACCACCTTCCCTTGAAGCGGATGCTTCCGTCCTCATGGATTTTAAAATCCATTGCCTTTCCTTCAGCAATGCTCTTCCTAATTTCCTCCAGCTTTTCATCACCCTGTTGTGCTAGTCGTATCTCATCAAGTATGGTAGATCCTACTACCATCGTGTTGACGACCTCACTTACTTCGCCGGAGTGTACCAACTCCAGACTTAATTTCGCCAAGTCTCTGTACAACTCGGCCGGTACCACAAGTGAATTCACCACGTGTTGAGTCTTTCGACTCAAGGCATCGGCCACGACGTTGGCTTTTCCTTCGTGGTACGCGATTTCCAGGTCGTAATCCTTAATCAGTTCCAACCATCTTCTTTGCCTCAAATTCAGCTCTTTTTGCGTGAATATATACTTGAGGCTCTTATGGTCGGTGAACATCCGACACTTTCGCCCATAGAGGTAATGCCTCCATATCTTTAGAGCGAACACGACTGCGGCTAACTCCAAGTCGTGCGTCGGGTAGTTCTCTTCGTGTGGCTTTAGTTGACGTGATGCGTATGCTATAACCCTTTGATCTTGCATTAGCACGCATCCCAATCCTTCCTTCGAGGCGTCGCTGTACACCTCGAAGTCCCCATCCTCCGATGGTAATGCCAACACCGGCGCTGTAGTATGCCGTTTCTTCAATTCTTGGAATGCGGAATCACAATCGATGGTCCAGTCGTATTTCACCCCTTTCTTTAACAGCTGCGTCAATGGGCGAGCGATCCTTGAGAAATCCTTTACAAACCTCCGGTAGTACCCTGCCAATCCGAGAAAACTTCTTATCTCGGTTGGATTCTTCGGTGGCACCCATTCGGTCACTGCCGAAATCTTTGCTGGGTCTACTGCCACTCCGTTGGCGGATACGATATGTCCCAGAAATGCCACTTCTTTTAGCCAGAAGTCGCATTTGGACAGCTTGCCATACAGCTGATTGGCTCGTAAGATCCCTAACACTTTGTGTAAGTGTTCGGAATGCTCTTCTTCGCTTTTCGAGTAGATCAGGATGTCATCTATGAACACCACCACGCATTGATCTAATAGTTCTCGAAACACGTTATTCATGAGATTCATGAACATAGCTGGGGCGTTCGTCAGTCCGAATGATAGCACCGTGAATTCGTAATGCCCGTAGCGAGTTCTGAATGCCGTCTTTGGGATATCCTTTTCGGCGATCCTTAACTGGTGATATCCAGATCGTAGGTCGATCTTTGAAAATACTGAGGCTCCCTTCAGTTGGTCGAACAAATCCTTGATTCTTGGCAACGGGTACTTGTTCTTGACCGTGACTTGGTTAAGTCCTCTATAATCGATGCAGAGTCGCAGACCTCCATCTTTCTTCTTCACGAATAAGACCGGGGCTCCCCATGGGGACGTGCTCGGCCTTATGTAGCCCTTTTCTAGCAACTCCTCGAGTTGTTCTTTTAGTTCCTTCATTTCCAGCGGCGCCATACGGTAAGGAGCCTTCGAGACAGGCTCCGTTCCCGGAATAAGATCTATAGTGAATTCCAGATCTCTCTCAGGCGGCATGCCGAGAACGTCTTCCGGGAATACATCCGGGTATTCTCTCACCACCGGAATATTATCCACCTTGACCTCTTCGGCCTCAAGGTTATGAATGTAGCATGCATATAACGCGTACCCTTTACGCATTAAGCTACATAGATTCATGGCGTTAACTATCTTGGTAGACTTCTTAGGGGGTTGGGAGTAAAAGATGACTCTCCTTCCCCGACTCTTTGACAACGTGATCTTTTGTTTTTGGCAATCGATCACGGCTTTATATTGGGTTAGCCAATCCATTCCTAGTATGACGTCAAAATCCTGTAGTTCGAATTCTACTAAGTTCGCGAAAAACTCTACGTTCTTTATAACTATCGGAATTCCGTTATATCGCTTAGAGCATGATACTACCTCTCCCGATGGAAGTTGAATCCCTAAGTTAATCAATTTGCACTTAGGTAGATCTAGTTCAGGTAAGACTCTAGATGATATTATCGAACAACTAGCTCCTGAGTCAAATAGAACTCTAAGGGGTGTACTTAAGACATGGAACGTACCTCCCATTACGTCCCCTTGCATAGGCACATCTGCCTCATTGATGACATTCAATCGCCCCATTGGACGTCCCGGGTTGCCTTGCTGATCCCGGTTCGGGTTCTGATTCTGTTGCTAATTTGGATTCTGTGGGAGACATTGATTCTGATTGAGATTCTGGTTCTGAGGGGGTCTATACCCCTGGTTGTTTCCATTCCGCCCATCCTGGTTGCGAGGCTGAGTTGGCCCCGTGCCTAAGTCCTCTCTCTTGGTGATGTTTTCCAGTCGAGTGCGGCACTCATTCGCCACGAACTTGTAACACCCCGGATTTGATAAACCAGGCCGGGATGTCACCGCCACATCTCTCTAGCAAGACACGGATTATCCGAGCTTGCCAAAGAGATGCAAGGCTATAGGTATTGCAAAAAGATTTAAAAACAAGTCCGGAATCTATGTAAAAATAATAAGTATCATCCACACAGATAGTAGTAATAATATATCGCAGCGGAAAAATGTAAAATGGGCCGACATGGCCAAAACTCGGGATTTACATGCCCGTTATGCAAGTATCGTAAAAAGCAAGTAAACAATGTTTAGTAAATCCATCCCCCAATGCACATGCTATGCATTATCTCCGTACTCTGAAAGAAAAGAGAAAACAACAATTTTATCAGTATATAAAATACTGAGTAAGTCGATCCTAACATAGCAATAAAGGGATTTAATTAGATAATTTAAAATTTCACTCCTAACATGCATTTACCAAATTTAAAGGAAATAATAATTTTAATTGTGTACTTAAACATGCATCTAATCCACAATAATAATTTAGTCATGCCATGAAATTTAAAGACATAATTTAAATGCATAATTTAAAGACATGCAAAAATAAATAAACACTTAAAAATATTAAATCTTTTATTCCCCCGTTACGTAACCATTTCTCAGTGTTTTGTATAGCCGGTGATCCGGCGGCCGCAGCCGTGTCGTAAGTATCTTGTATAGCCGGTGATCCGGCGGCCGCAGCCGTATCTGCCATACCCAGTAACACTCCGGAGCCTCGAGAAATCCATACGGACAACCCGAGAGAGTAGGCCATGTATCTCCCGCCGATTGGCGTAATATCTCATCAAATTCTCTCGTCCATTATAGGCCCGAAGAGAAAGGCTAGAGGGGCACCCTGCAGAGCACTCACCCTCCACCAAGTATCTCATGTATCGTTTAGATTTAATGTATCGGGGTTTTTCAAAAGTGTAGATGTATCGTATTTCAAATCTTTGATCGTTCGTTTCGTCATTTCAAAATCATTCGATTCAAAAGTATCTTGGCGTCACAGTTTGCGCCTTTTTAATTTAAAAATTCGATTCAAGTTCGAAAAATCTGAAACCTTCACTGTTTATGCAAAACACCCTAACGAACAACTTTCATGTTTTAACTTTTTCGAAATAAGTTGAGGAAACATGCCAAAAATCGATTTTACTATGCAATCAGAAATCTGTCCGAACTCAGGTATGACACAGTTTGAAATTTCGACGTTTCAACATATCAAATGGACTCCAAAAATTCTGAAATTTAATATGCACATACTAGACATGATTATCTACAACTTTTATTTAGATTGTAAAGATTAAATCGGACTAGAAAATATAGAAATAAATTCACTAAGTTCGAACATGTTCATAGGCAGATTTCCACACGTTTTGTCAAAACAGTTTCTTTTCGATGCGATTTAAAATAGCAAACGTTAACGAAAATGGCTGAAATTTTTACACAAACTAGATTTATGTGTTAGGATTAAAAGTCTAGCTTTGAGTTTCTCGGATTGAATCCTTGAAATATGAGTTTTAGGCCGATTACAGAAACTGCGCAAGATGGGGTTTTTAAGTTCGATTTTTACGTTTCGTTACATTACGCCTATACCGGACGCCCCGAAATCACCCGTATTGATATGGAAGGCTCAACTTACAGTGATAGAGAGGTTTGGGTCGTCCTAAGGTCGCTGGCTCGTCCAAAATCCTACGAACGGATCTCCTCAACGTCAAGCTTCCGACTTTGGCCACGATTTCGAACCGGACGAAGAAATCCAATGTTAGATCAAGTTTTTGGGTTCAAAAACTTAAATAGAAATCTATGAACGACTTACCACAAATTAGAATACTAGGAATCTTGTATTCAACGCCTCCTTCGTCGGTTTTCGTCGCCGGGAAGTGATCGGAAAGTCGTCGGGAAATCACCGGAAAGTGTTTTGGCTTTGGAGAGAGTTGAGAGAGTTTGGGAGTGAATGGTGACTGATGAAAATGGTGGAGAGGCTGCCCTAGGTCGCCTAAGAGCTTCCCCCTTCGGCCAAAATCCGCTTTCCAAAGTCGGGAGGTCGAATTATGGTAAGAAATCGCCGAAAACGCGCAAGTTGCCAAAACCTGTAGGGCCACGCGGGGTTGGCGCGCCTTTTAGCCAAACCCCGCCCGGCCAGCGCGCGAGACTCGCCTGGACTGCGGTCCGGGCGGGTCCGTGCGATCCGATCCGTCGGGTCTTTTTCTCCTCTCTTTCGGACTTCTATCTTTCCCCGTTTTCGCGCTCGATTTTTCCGGGTCATTTCCGGATTATGCTTCTCATCATAAATTTATTCCGTCTCAATTCGATTACGTGCTTGAAATCCTAAGACCGTCGGTTTTGGTCCGTCGGGTTCTAATTCGTCGTCCTTTGACTTCCGTGCATTTCCGCGTCTACGGGTTCTCGGAACGAAACCTTCTCTCCTATTGGATTAATTTCTATTTTTATATTCTAAAATTTACGGGTATTACAGTCTACCCCCCTTAAGAACCAACTTCGTCCTCGAAGTTTTACTTCATCCTCTCGCGAGTTCGGGAATTGTTTGATTAAGCGATTGTATTATTGTGTGTCGTTGTTTGTTATTATTTGACTGAACCCAGAATTGAAATTTCCGAGTTGCCTACGTACCCCGTGAAGGGATCAAGTCATTACGTAGTTCAAAACAATTTGAATTTGTTTATTTGGGGTACAAAGTATTCGTACAAAATATTCAGAAATACTCGGGTTGTCACAGAAGTCTTCATGGATGACTTCTCTGTACATGGAGATACTTTTGATGAGTGCTTGACCAATCTTGCAAAGATTTTAAAAAGATGTGAGGACACTAACCTAGTTTTGAATTGGGAAAAGTGCCATTTCATGGTCACTGAAGGTATTGTGTTGGGTCACCGCATCTCTCGCGCCGGCATCGAAGTCGACAGAGCCAAGGTCTCAATCATCTCCAATCTTCCATTGCCCAATTCAATAAAATCGGTTAGAAGCTTCTTAGGGCATGCCGGTTTTTACCGGAGGTTTATAAAAGATTTTTCTAAAATTGCCAAGCCGCTCACTAACCTTCTTTGTAAAGAAAATTCTTTTGTAATAAATGAAGCGTGTGTTCAAGCCTTTGACACGCTAAAAAAGATGTTGATTTCTGCTTCAATAGTACAACCACCCGATTGGTCAATACCTTTCGAGGTAATGTGCGATGCAAGTGATCTCGCCGTAGGTGCAGTTCTTGGGCAATATAAGGAAGGGAGACATTGTGTAATTCATTACGCAAATCATGCCCTGAATGAAGCCCAAATCAACTACACCACTACGGAGAAGGAGATGTATGTTGTGGTTTTTGCGTTTGATAAATTCAGACAGTACCTCATTGGTACGAAAACCATAGTGTACACAAATCACTCTGCGCTGAGATACTTGTTTAGCAAACAAGATGCCAAACCTCGATAAATCAGGTGGGTACTTCTGTTGCAGGAATTTGATATCATAATAAAAGATAGAAAAGGCAGAGACAATGGTGCTGCTGACCATTTGTCTCGAATAGAAAATGATAAAAATGAACTAGCCGTCAATGAGGACGAGCAACTGTTTGCCTTGCACCTTCATGATCAAGCTTGTCCATGGTTTTCCGACATTGCTAGCTTTTTATCATGTGAAATAACCCCACCATTCCAGCACAAGAGCCAAAAAGCAAGGTTCAACCGAGATGTAGTTAACTACTTCTGGGAAGATCCTTATCTCTTCAAGCATTGTGCAGATTCGATTATTAGACGAATGATAAATAATACTATAGGAACAACATATAGGCCTTGGTTAATTTCTAAGGTAGGGTTGAGTAATCTTTCAACTACTATCTTCTCCCGCCAAAGCCTAGAATTGAGTCTCGAGTGAGTACATTCGGAATATATCCTTACGGGTCTGTTCCATTCGGTCTGTATCTCATAACTAACCGAGTGTTATAAGCCATGTGGCTTACTGATATTTGGGAGGTTCTTAATCTGCATCTGGTCATCAAGACCAGGGGCTCTTTTATACTAACGGAATGAGAACTTTTTAAAGCTCCCGAGTGATAGGTTTTTAAATGCTTTCTTTACCGCTTTCTTTTAAATGCTTTATAGAGGACACTCGGGAGAATTAGAGGATGGCCGCCGTATATAAGGTTTAAGAGTTATGGATTAGTTCGGGATTAGAATTTGGACTTTGGGTGTGACAAGGGGGATGATAGGAGTACTTGACATGTCAACTAATGATATGTTAGGTGTTACTTATCCACCATGGAGAAATAACATACCTCGGCAGGGGGAGTTATTAATCTGTGGTATCTTAGATGTTAAGGTCTTAAGAGCATGAAAATTCTGACTGTAAGTACCTGTTTGTTAAAGGGAACATAGTCCAGAAAGCATGAGAGTTAGCTAACTGATAGATTATCCCAAACAAATATCTGCGTAATGAAAATGGAAGTTTACTTGTGTCTCATCTGAAGTCTTGTCCAATCTTTATTATTTTCTTCCTGTCCCTTCTGTCATATTTTAAATCTGCTTTATAGATAGTGTAGCATAATTTTACATGCTTTCGTAGAATAATTTTATCCGCTTTCTTAGTATAATTTTTATTGCTTTCTTAGAATAGATATAACGGCTTTTTAGAATAATTTTACTATGCTTTGTAGTATAACTTTTACTGCTTCCAGAGTCTAGTTTAAATTATGTCAAGTAGTGGTTAGAACCAAAACTCAAGCTTGATACGAGTAGCCGTGTGGAAAATCTTAGTAAACGACGTGAGCCCTGCTTCTATCGCACATCCTCCAGTGAACGATCCGATCTTACTATAAATTACTGTAATTTTTGACACCGTGCACTTTCGGGCCACAGTTTCCTACACGAGTATATAAAAATGTGACATCCTATAAAAATATCCTTAATCCCAACCCCATCTCCATAATTGGTTTCATTGAATAAAATTACACCGGGATTATATTTTCAGAAAATACTCATATAGTGAGAAATTGTCAAAAGTTTCATGGCGCCGTTGCCGGGGAGGATGCAGCGCCGTTGATTAAGAGAATTACACTCATGATTTACTCATAGATAGTTTTTGTATATACTCTTGAACCATCACTAACATGGGGTTGTGTAGGTGTTGTTAAGTTGTGATATAAACTGCTTATGCAACGGAGGAAGGGTGCATTGCCTGAGCTATCGTTCGATCTAGAAATAGAAAGGACTGCTCGACAGCTGAGGGCACAAGCAAGACTGAGAAAGGAACGGGAAGCACGGACTCGTACCTCACCCGAAACCACAAGCAGTGACTTATCTGACATGGCAGAGAACCAAGACATTCCCCCGATCTTACCCATAAACCAGCCACCCATCCACAACCAACCACTAAATAACCCAGGTAATGGAGCTAATGGAGATATAGTAGAACATCCAAATCGTGATAACGAGGAGGAGAACCTACAAAATCTCGATCAGCAACATTACCGGCAATTCCACCAACCACCACCACCTCAAAACCAATTTAACAACCAAAACCAAAATATACCAAATTAGCAATATCAGAATCAAGCCTTCAATCAGGACCAGTTTCAGAACAACCCTCATGATCCAGACAACATGTTCCAACAGAATCCCAATTACCATCAGCAATACCAGAATCAAGCGGAGCAAGGAAATCAGCAACAGCAGGCAGCAGCTGTTTTTATGCAGCCTATTGTGGAACCTTATCTGAACAGGCCCGGGAGAGCACAATTTGCCGCACGCAACTTTGAACTGAAACCTGCACTAATTAACTTGGTGCAGAACAATCAATTTTGCGGTGCAAATCATGAGGACCTTCATGATCATCTTCAAACTTTTCTGGAGCTCTGTGATACGATCAAGAATCAAGGGGTATCCCCTGATGCTATAAGACTGATGTTGTTTCCTTTCTATTTATTCAGTGGAGCTAGGGATTGGTACAAATCTTTTATGTAACAACCCTACCCCGGGCTGGGCCTGCAGACCATGCACCCCAACCCCTCCCCATGTGTGCCTTCCAGGCCTCAGCCAAGCACCCCATGGTGGGTTGTTGGGAGTGGGATTTGAACACCCAACCTCCCCTTTAACAACCACCCTAAGGTAAGGTTGTTAACCATGTGAGCTGCAGAGGCCTGGAAGGCACACATGGGGAGGGGTTGGGGTGCATGGTCTGCAGGCCCAGCCCGGGGTAGGGTTGTTACATAAAAGTGCACTTTTATGTAACAACCCTACCCCGGGCTGGGCCTGCAGACCATGCACCCCAACCCCTCCCCATGTGTGAAATCACATTCACCCCATGGTGGGTTGTTGGGAGTGGGATTTGAACACCCAACCTCCCCTTTAACAACCACCTAAAGGTAAGGTTGTTAACCATGTGAGCTGTGCCTATCAACTAGAGGAGTACGTGGGCAGATTTAGTAAGGAGCTTTCTGTTAAAGTATTTTCCTGAATCATAAGTGGAGGAAGGACGAGCGAAAATAGGAGAATTCAAAATGAAGCCGGATGAGTCACTCTATGACGCTAAATACAGGTTCTTCAACCTCTTAAGGAGATGCCCCCAACTCGGATATCAACCATGGGAGCAACTGAGAAAATTCTATGGAGGACTCACCCACTCATGGCGAATGATGCTAGATGCAGCCGGAGGGAAACATTTACTCCACTTGCCCATGGATCAAGCCTGGGCAAAGATTGACACCATGTCTGTTAACAGATCTGTACTGAACAATGATGAGAGGAAGGCTGACCCTCCTAGGAAAGTTTTTGCTGTGAGTGAAGGTAAAATAGATTTTGAAAAACTGCAGGAACAGGTGGCTGCAATTCAGCTGAATCAAGGGAAAGGAGCAGGTACTTATCAGGCATAAGCCTCATCCAGCCAAGTACAAACACAGCAATCGGAAGCTGTTTGTGGGCTGTGTCAGGGACCACATCCAACTGACATGTGCCAACAGATATCTGCCGAAAGTTGTAACTATGCCAGAAATTTCCAGAACCGCCACCCAAACCTCTCCTATTCCAATAACAATGCACTTAATGCGCATTTGTTATCTCAGCCAAATCAGCCTACCCAGTTTGCCCACCAAAACCAACAACAGAACTTCAGGCCACATAATCAAGGATTTGTTCAGCAGAGGGTACAGAACTTCCAGAATCCGAATTTCCAACCCCAGATCCAACAAAGACCCAATCAGGATCAGGGACAGAACTTCCAGAACTTCCACGCCCAACCTGATCAGAATCAGCAATTCAACCAAAAGCCACCATCCCGCCTGGAAAGCGTGATGACTGAGTTTATTTCCAATCAAAAGGAGATAAACCAACAACTGCAGTCATCTATAAAAAATGTGGAGACACAGGTCACTCAGCTGGCTAAGGACTTGCAAAACAGGGGGAAGGGAACACTGCCGAGTACTGCTGAAACCAACCCACAGTGTAAAGCAATCACATTGTGGGGAGGTAAGATTCTGAAAGGAGCAGTCGGAGCTAGAAAGAGAAAGGCTATGAATGGAAAGGAATCGGTGGAGGTTGACAAGGAACAGGAAAAGATTGAAGGAGATGAAAGTATTGAGCTGGTGCAGGACAAATCAGATGCAGCTAATTCGCAGGCTGAAGCTGCAGTGGAAGCTGATAAGGGTACGGGTGAAGGTACAACTTCCTTCCCTTTACCACCAAAAATTGATAATAATAAGTACATGCCAAGGGTGACATACCCTGCACATCTTAAAAATAAGGAACATGATTTTAAATTCAAGAAATTTCTAGAACGATTAAAGACTGTAGAGATAACCATTCCTCTCGTGGAAATGATTTCAGAAATGCCCACCTATGCTAAGTTCTTGAAAGAATTGATTTCAGGGAAAAGGCAGGTAGAGCAGGAGGAGGTAATTATTTTCAACAGCACATGCAGTGCCATAGTTCAGAGGAAATTGCCCGAAAAGATAGAGGACCCTGGATGTTGCACGTTGCCAATACAAATTGGAAGGGCCAAAGTGAGCATGGGGTTATGTGATCTAGGATCCAGCATCAACGTGATGCCTCTAGCCATGGCAATTCGCCTAAGGCTAGGAGAAATTGAACCAGTCAAGATGAAACTGCAACTCGCTGACAAATCAATCACCCAACCTGTAGGAATCCTCAAGGATGTGGTAGTCAAAACCGGCCAGATTCTTTTCCCGATTGACTTCATCATCCTTGACATTGAAGAGGACTCTGAAATGCCACTTATCTTGGGACGCCCGTTTCTGGCCACTGGCGGTGCGTTGATTGACGCTAAATCTGGAAGAGTCACATTGAGGGTCGATGACAGGGAGGTAACCTTTAACATGGAACAGCTGCAGAAGTTCCCGAATGAGGGAAACAGCTGCAGAAGTTCCCGAATGAGGGATCTTGTTCTATGTTTAATGTAATAGATGATATGTGTGAGGACGAGAGCATTGACTCTGTGGTTTTGATGTCGGACAAAGTTTCAAAGCAGGTACTGATGCCTGCTGGTGCCGAGCAAAGCTGCAATGCCATGCACTTTGAGGACCCTATGACTGGGGACCTTGAAGAGTTTGACGATATTGAATTCACTCTGGAGGAGGAGGAGAGCACCATGGACGAGGAAGTGGACCCTGTACTGACACAGGGTCCTGAAGGTAAATCCGATCTTTCAACCCCATCCATTTCTCACAAATTACTGCCTTCTGTTGAATGTCCGCCAGAGCTTGAACTTAAAATACTTCAAGATCATCTTAAGTACGTTTTCTAGTTGAACCTAAAAAGTTATCGGTAATTGTGTCAGCTTGAACAAGAAAAAGCTCTGGTAGACGTTCTCAAGAAATATGTACATGCAATTGGATGGACCATTTCTGATATAAAAGGAATAAGCCCCTCTGTTTGCATGCACAGAATTTTAATGGAAGAGGAGTACAAGCCCTCAAGGCAACCCCAAAGGCGTTTGAACCCCCATATGCAAGAAGTGGTAAGGAAAGAAGTTATCAAGCTCTTAGATGCTGGTATCATCTATCCTATATCTGACAGCAAATGGGTTAGCCCAGTGCAGGTCGTACCTAAGCGTGGGGGGATGTGCATAACGACTAACGAGCAAGGAGAGGAAGTGGCGACACGGCCAGTGACCGGTTGGAGAGTTTGCATCGACTACCGGAAGCTAAATACCGCGACGCGGAAGGATCACTTTCCCTTGCCGTTCATTGATCAAATGCTTGAGAGGTTGGCCGGGAGGGAGTACTACTGTTTTTTGGATGGGTATTCAGGCTACAATCAAATTGTAATAGCTAGCGAAGATAATGATAAGACTACTTTCACGTGCCCATATGGAACTTTTGCGTACAGGCGCATGCCTTTTGGACTTTGCAACGCGCCTGCCACTTTTTAACTCTGCATGATGTCTATCTTTTCAGAATTTATCGAAAAATGCATAGAAGTCTTCATGGATGACTTCTCTGTACATGGAGATACTTTTGATGAGTGCTTGACCAATCTTGCAAAGATTTTAAAAAGATGTGAGGACACTAACCTAGTTTTGAACTGGGAAAAGTGCCATTTCATGGTCACTGAAGGTATTGTGTTGGGTCACCGCATCTCTCGCGCCGGCATCGAAGTTGACAGAGCCAAGGTCTCAATCATCTCCAATCTTCCATTGCCCAATTCAATAAAATCGGTTAGAAGCTTCTTAGGGCATGCCGGTTTTTACCGGAGGTTTATAAAAGATTTTTCTAAAATTGCCAAGCCGCTCACTAACCTTCTTTGTAAAGAAAATTCTTTTGTAATAAATGAAGCGTGTGTTCAAGCCTTTGACACGCTAAAAAAGATGTTGATTTCTGCTTCAATAGTACAACCACCCGATTGGTCAATACCTTTCGAGGTAATGTGCGATGCAAGTGATCTCGCCGTAGGTGCTGTTCTTGGGCAACATAAGGAAGGGAGACATTGTGTAATTCATTACGCAAATCATGCCCTGAATGAAGCCCAAATCAACTACACCACTACGGAGAAGGAGATGTATGTTGTGGTTTTTGCGTTTGATAAATTCAGACAGTACCTCATTGGTACGAAAACCATAGTGTACACAAATCACTCTGCGCCGTTGATTAAGAGAATTACACTCATGATTTACTCATAGATAGTTTTTGTATATACTCTTGAACCATCACTAACATGGGGTTGTGTAGGTGTTGTTAAGTTGTGATATAAACTGCTTATGCAACGGAGGAAGGGTGCATTGCCTGAGCTATCGTTCGATCTAGAAATAGAAAGGACTGCTCGACAGCTGAGGGCACAAGCAAGACTGAGAAAGGAACGGGAAGCACAGACTCGTACCTCACCCGAAACCACAAGCAGTGACTTATCTGACATGGCAGAGAACCAAGACATTCCCCCGATCTTACCCATAAACCAGCCACCCATCCACAACCAACCACTAAATAACCCAGGTAATGGAGCTGATGGAGATATAGTAGAACATCCGAATCGTGATAACGAGGAGGAGAACCTACAAAATCTCGATCAGCAACATTACCAGCAATTCCACCAACCACCACCACCTCAAAACCAATTTAACAACCAAAACCAAAATATACCAAATTAGCAATATCAGAATCAAGCCTTCAATCAGGACCAGTTTCAGAACAACCCTCATGATCCAGACAACATGTTTCAACAGAATCCCAATTACCATCAGCAATACCAGAATCAAGCGGAGCAAGGAAATCAGCAACAGCAGGCAGCAGCTGTTTTTATGCAGCCTATTGTGGAACCTTATCTGAACAGGCCCGGGAGAGCACAATTTGCCGCACGCAACTTTGAACTGAAACCTGCACTAATTAACTTGGTGCAGAACAATCAATTTTGCGGTGCAAATCATGAGGACCTTCATGATCATCTTCAAAATTTTCTGGAGCTCTGTGATACGATCAAGAATCAAGGGGTATCCCCTGATGCTATAAGACTGATGTTGTTTCCTTTCTCTTTATTCAGTGGAGCTAGGGATTGGTACAAATCTTTGCCTATCAACTAGAGGAGTACGTGGGCAGATTTAGTAAGGAGCTTTCTGTTAAAGTATTTTCCTGAATCATAAGTGGAGGAAGGACGAGCGAAAATAGGAGAATTCAAAATAAAGCCGGATGAGTCACTCTATGACGCTAAAGACAGGTTCTTCAACCTCTTAAGGAGATGCCCCCAACTCGGATATCAACCATGGGAGCAACTGAGAAAATTCTATGGAGGACTCACCCACTCATGGCGAATGATGCTAGATGCAGCCGGAGGGAAACATTTATCATTTCGGTCTATCAACGTCATTTCGGTATATACCGAATTGATTGTAAAAGACCGAATTGATCCTCCAAGGCATTCCTTGTTAATTCTGCCAAGTAGCAATTCGGTCCACAAGTGAGCAATTCGGTCTATACCGAATTGACTTTAATAAACCGCATTGATCTACAAAAGAGGCACCATTCATTCTTGCAAGTGAGCAATTCGGTATACAGGTCAATTCGGTCTACACCGAATTGCCTGAATAGATAGAATTGCCTCACAAAAGCACCCCATAATTTTTCTAAGTGTTCAATTCGGTTTTCTCACTCCAATTCGGTCTTAGGTCAATTCGGTCTATACCGAATTGATTTTAAATACCGAATTGCAGTGAGTTGTTTGTGCCTATCTCCCAATTCGGTCTACAAGCCAATTCGGTCTATACCGAATTGGCTTAGAGACCTAATCCCTCACAAACATTTCGAAACTGCATCAATTCGATCTAGACCGAATTGATGATGCGGTCTCCATATAGACAGAATTGCATCCTATCCCACTTCCCTATATAAACCTTTTCCCCTTCTTCCCTCTCATTTCACACTTCGCACTTAGAAATTTCCCCGATTCCCTCTCGCGAACACCTTCTTCCTCGCGAACCCAGTCGTCCAAACCAGAGCTTTACCTCGTCCAATCTGTTCGAAAATGGCTTCCTCGTCTTCTAACCCGAGCGGGAGTATGGGGTAAGTTCTCCATTTTCGATTTCGCATCCTGTTCCTTACGATTCCAATTTTGATTTTTATGGGTTTTTGCGAAA